>CM034003.1:23282175-23417565 GCA_019603395.1 Cyrtorhinus lividipennis | reverse complement strand
GGCGCATAAAGCCACAGCATAAGCTACCAGATCGGTGTTGCTGTCTCCGAGAAGTTGCTAAGCCTATTATTAAGTTGGTGGGTTCAACCCAACCATGGATCGTAAGTTGAGCGAAGCCTAGTGGCTCGTGACGTTCAGGCACCCCCCCCCCCCTTGATGGAGTCACACCGTAATTCTGATCGCTCTCCCTTGTCCATCAAGAACTGGCAGATGGGTCGGGCCAAGGATGGCGATGAATCGTCATAACAACGTTACAATTGACCCGACCAACCTTGGCCTTTGTGTGTGGTTGGTCATTCGAAAATTGTATTTCATGATTTGGTGCCTAGGTTTTGGCACTTCATTTAGCCCCTCTCAAACAAGGATAAACATAAGAAATTCTGCGCTTTTTTCATTTTTCTTTTCAAAGGAGAAGGTACAACAATGTGAGCACTATCACAATAAGATTCTACCATCCTAAGATCTTCCTCTTCCCTCATCCTAAGGGCTTTGGACTCTTCTGTCCAGCAATAACGTCAGCAGGCCAGAAAAGGTCATTCGCCGGACTGTGCTTCGATCGAAGAAAGCTTCGACCGCTTAGCATTATATTGGGCGGAACAAATTTGATCAAGGCAGAATCTCCCTAAAGCAACAAATATTAAGATTCTGTCTCCGTCCCTGGAGAATGTACGCCGTCAAATCCAATGGCAACGGCATTTCCAATTCACATAACAGCTGCAGTGTTCCCACCACCAGAACATTTTCCTTCGGATGAGAGCACTGACATTTTTTCGTGCCATTGATTGTTTCATTTGCCTTCCCTAAAAGGTTTCCCCGTTTTCAATTTTTAAGCCTGAACAAGGATTCCCTTTTTTTTTCGCTCGTTGATTGGCCTGTCAGTGCTATTTGCTTTACAGTAAGCCCCATCCATCAAGTCAATAGCTCGATCACCCCTCTTTGAATCCTGGTGTACAGAATTTTGACAAACTCACTGCAGCGCAGAATTCATTCGTATAGGAACAGAAAATATTGATACAAACCAACTATCGTTTCATATAATACATTTCCAAGGCCATCGTATGCTTTGATAAGTAATCTCAGTCTATTCACCATTTTCATCATGACCGTTGCCTTTCAATCCGCCTGAACTTTCAGCAATGCCAAGGAAACCTGGATTGCGTCCTTTGCCTGCTTTTCTCTCTCGCCAAAGTCATTCACTCAGATAATGCAGGTCATTCTGATACAATCTCCATAATGCCAAACACTATTTGAGACTTGGAAAAAAAAAAGGTTTCCCCTTATTCAGACTCAACATTATCCGCGCCTTCATTAGCAATCCTGGTGGGTATTTTCCTTGTTCCTGGGCACTTGTTAATTTTTTTCTCCCCAGCACCTCGATACTGCAGGAGCTTGCAGTGCCCGGTTCTAATTAGCATTAGGGCCCTCCGGGAACCCATTTCGTTAGGTGCTCGCCCACTGTTCTGCATAATTTTACGCGCGAAAAAAATAACCACGCCAAGGTTACTGCGAGCACAGCAGGCCTTACGTCATGGAAGGTTACATGATTATGTTATATTAACTTAGGTTACAATTTTTCTCTGCCCTAAACTGGATGCTACTTCTCTGATTAATACCAAAACGAAATAAGCAAAATATTGTTCCCAACGCAGAAAGAAACGCGTTTGAATGGACGAGCATAGTTAAGTCAGAATAGACAAACTAAGGCCTTATTCATTCGGTCGCACGAGGAAGCAGAAAATGGACATGCGAAAGAACTTTATTCGAGATCTCGACATCGGGTGCCTCGAACTTTTTGAATTAAAAAGAAGCGAAAGGTCTCGAGTCGTTGAGATCTTCAACGGAAAAGGTATACCAGACAAAATAGTAACAAAGTCTCAAGACTTCCCACGGTTTTTAAAATGTGGCCACAAACGACAAAGTCATCAGTAAAACTAAGTACGTGCTAGCGGTTTAACAAAGTTGTCGAAAAACCAGAAAAATGTATCCAACAGTTTATAGTCAGCGACTTGGTGAGACATTTTCATGGTGGCTAAGCCCGTGTAAGCCCCCAGTCTTGCTGCCGCCAGAAGTGAGAGAGATCTGCGCCAATGTCGGTCCGCCACCGCCAGCTTCTGCTGGTTGCATTTAGAGAGGCCACACTCACTCGTTAGCACGTCCACCAGGTGGCTCGTCAGAGCGTTCGCCCCTCCATGGCCAAGGCGCCCAACATGTTGGAGTATACTTTTGTAAACCTGTCCCGTGACAAGAGATTTCTCACTCTAGTCCATCCTGGCTTCGCCTGTGGCCGCTCGCTCTGAAGTGAACTTCTACGTGCTGAAGTCGAACCGAAGCTGTACATGTGTGTTCCCCATGAGATAAAGAACTCAAGTAATAAGCCTATCTGTTACCTGCGGGACAGCGAAGCCCCCACTGTTTTCCTTCGACGTCCGACGCCTTTTCGCATCCGGTATTTGTATTGCAACTGTCATAAAGTGTATTTCATGAACATCATAATTTTCATGGTCATTGTATTAATCTGTATTTATGCCTCCACCTTGTTTATTTTACTTTTTCTTGATTCAATTCTAGCCCGGTTGAGGCAATATTTGCCTTTGCACGGAGTCCTTGTTCATTGATAACTTCAGTTTGTGTCAAGGATTTTTAGGTCATCTTGGTATCCCTAGTGACTCGTCGTAAGTCTTGGACTTACATCCTGTATCCTCTCGCTCAGGGCGCTTCCACATTCTCTCCGAAGAAATCCGAATTAAATCATAGAAAAATTTATAAACACATTTTCAATTCGAGAAGGCTGTACGATTGAAAACGACAGTAACAATTTGAAGTCGGTACGCTCAGGAACCCAACAAAAAAATTAACATCGAGGAGCACACCAGTGGAAACTCGAAACCCAGACATCCCGTCGCCCGCAGGTATCACCAGCAAAGCATTTTCTCACGGGCCGAGTAGAAAAAACTCGAGCGCTGAGAAATCCGCAAACATTTCGAATTTGAGGCGCTCGCAACAGATCCACGTGTCCGGCCGGAGTCAGAAGATGGGAAGAAGACCAGGCAGCGGCCATCGAGCGATGGATATTACAAGATCCCACACTGCTTACTTCATCCGAACTATAAATCCTCTTTCGAACCACCCCCTCCAAGAGTCTGGAGCCAATTTTGAGGGACGGTCCTAGAACCAAACGATTGGCTGAGGGGTGGGCCCAAAGGAAACGTTTGCCAAACTTGGGCCCGGAGAAAAACCGAGACAATCGGGAGAAAGCATTCTAGGTCCAGACGGTGAAGTGTTGCTCGACAGCCTAGAAGACCTCTAGAATCACGCGCCGACTGCAGAGTTCAAGTCCGGCCCGGAACCACCCTCTCCGACCTTCGCGAAGAAACAGTTGAGAGGTAGAAAGAGTCAATCTGTTGAGCTATAAGGTAGGCATTCATTTTTGTTATTAATATTTTATAGATCCTAATGTCTAATTTCGGGATATGTAATTACCTACTCAAAAAAAACAGTTGTTCTTTTTTCTCCTTCTTGCAAGTTCAAAGGTTGCGTCTAGGGCATGGTGGGACAAAACAGATTCCTGGCAGTGATGTCTGCTTAGAGCCTAAAACTGGCAGGAATATAACTTTTACAGAGGCTTACACCCGAATGAACCTTCAAAGAACATTCCTGTGATATTACACTATATAATCACTTATTGATCAGAAGTGGTGACATTTTATGGAGGTTATGTCAACTAACGATCCATTTTGTCACAAGTTTAATTATAAGCGAAATTCGGATTTGACGAGCATTAGTTCTTAAAAACGCTCATCGAGATATGCTTGTCAAGGTACCAATAGACTAAATCAATGTTATGATCACAGTCAATTGCAACTCTCTGGTTACAATGGAAGATGAACACGGAAGTATCAACAGCCCTCTGGGTTTATAAGGAGACCTTACTCAATCGCAGAGTTTCATTCATCTAACATAGTTGAAAACAATGTTGAAAACTTCCCCAACTGTTCACAGCTATCCCAGTGTCCCAATGCAACTAACGCATATGTCGCCACCAAAATGTCTGTAGGCTGCAGTATTCATTAGTTATTTTCTGTTCGAATTACCTGTAAACTGATCGTTTTTGCAGGTTATGCTTCTTTTTGTGTTCCCAATTGATCCTTGGAATGGCAATAATCTTGGAGGAAGGATATGGAACTTCATTGACAAAAAATTAAGTACATGTAATCAAGCAAATTCATCCACAGGGGTTGGTTATTCCTCGGACCAGGCGCATAAAGCCTCATTTCTTCAAAATGGGGAAAATGGAGGAACCAGTGAGTGTCTCGCCTAGGTACCAGAAATCTCCAAAGCACACATACAAAATGGGTAAACAGATACCAATTTTGACCTATAACATCACCCAAAGAGCGCCAATCGTTCCGGGACACTTTTCATTGGATTCAACGTCCAAAATTCATGAAAAATGATACCCACCGCTAGGTACCAAAATCCGAAAACACATACAACAAAATGGGGTAGATCGGACCCATTTGACCCACAATCTTGCTGGTGGGTGCCAATCATTCTGGACCCATTTATTGAATTCAGCGTCCAAAATTTTACCTGAAAAATAAAACCCACGCAGAAAAACAATTAATATAGGAGGATCGTTACTATTCTGGCTTCTAGGAATTATGTTATATATAAAAGAGTTTATATTTGTTAATTTATTAATTGATGTGCAATGAAATGTGACGAAGCATAATGTAATGGAGTTTCTGTATCAGGTTTGTAAGCCCATCATACAAAAAATCAAAAAAACAAAAACAACCCACCACCTAAATGCCAAAAATCTCAAAAATCCATTTGTTACTGATGATCCCTACCCGCCCAATTTGCTTCCGTCGGGCTGCAAGTTTTGAGGACGCAATACAGCCGGGAAGGACTACTGATCTTACACACAATTTCATATTTTTAGAAAATTCGCTACTACCAAAGTCAGCGTGGACTTCTATTTTTTTTAGACACTTTGAATCGCCCAGAAAAAAATTTTTGGACGATTTAAAGAGATGAACTTTTTGCTTGAAAACATACTTAGGTTGATTATTCAACAAATAACTAACCAAAATGACCTGCCTCACACATGTAGAGAGACCAAGTTCCAAATTGGGGATAGCTGCACAGTCAGACAAAGTCAAAATTGATGGAGGAAACATTCCAATGACTCGAGTGGCTCCCCTGCAGTGCTGCAGCGGTGGCTAGTTCCATCCACTACTACGGTGGGCTTGTTTCATATATGAAGTGAACATGCTCTGAACGTTGGTTTTAGGTATGATATTGCCTCGAGATTGTAATCACCTATTTTCTGATAATTGACCCTCGTTGGCTACAGAACATCGACGTTCAATGTCCATACAGAAAGTGCAATGCGATACGCGTCCCCCTACCCTAGCGAGCCTCTGCGGGTTTCGTAGTAGAATTCTGAAGACATTGAATTGGGCTAGGGCGAGATCTGGATTCACGCACCGAGATGGTACCGATCGAATTTTCATGCCCGAATGCGTCCCAATTCTGGAGGTCAGCAAAATTTTTTTGGAGAAATAGTCTGATTCCAAGTTTTGTCGTCCTGTTTAGGCGTAGTGGGGTCATTTTCACTAAATTGAATTTACGCTGACAATAATGGGTCCCACATGGCCTGTGTTCCCTCGGAAAAGTTTTCCGTCGACAAATTGGGTATTAGGTCTACACATTGTATTTGAAAATATGTGTTTTCGACGAATTTGGCCGCACTAGGCGAGTGGGGATGCCATTTTCCATCTAATTTGGCGCTGAATCCAATAAAATGGGTCCCAGAACAATTGACAACCCAACGGAAACAGGCAGGTGGGTCAGAAAGGTAGCGATGCTTGTATGCGGGATTTCCGCTACCAATATTCATATTTTTCATTTCCTAAATTTTTGACCTATCAGCATTAATCCCACGAAAACAGGCACCCACCTGACGAAGTACTTTGTGGTCAAGGTGTTATATTACTATGATAATGTATTATACGCGGTATTTCTGCCTCACGCCCAAGCTATGTGGTGACGAGTATCATTTCGCCATAAATTTTGGACGCTGAATTAAGGGATGTGGATCCCCCAGAACATTTGCGATCACATCCATAGCGTTCTCTGGCTACAGAATAGTGCCCGATATGATATCACCCATTTTGTATGTCGATCTGTGCTGGCATTGACGTAAAGCTCATCACCACTCTAAATTGTGACCCTGATTACTGGTTCTGACCCGCACACCTTGTTTCCATTTTGCGTGGTAACCACTCCGTATGCCTAGATTTCAATTTAAAGCTCTGTACCGATTGTAACTCCATCGGCTACTCGAACTGTTGTACATGGCAACTACAATCCACAGGAATTGAATGCGATCCTGCGCAGTCGTGTATACTGCTGGCCTGAGCCAGACGCTGAACATCGTACTTTAATGTTCCACCTAGTTCCGTCCTTCTCGTGGTAGTCGACTCCTATACCGTTAGCAAAATTTTCAGGTACGTGTGGCTGGACTCGTTATAGCATCGTCCCGTCGTCCGTCCATTCTTCTTGTATAGACTTCTATCTTGATTTCTGAACTAGCAGGGTCCATGTGTCCGCCTGAAGTTTGTTACGCAAGACTGTTTACCCGCTATAACACAAATTTGTGGGATGTCATACCAAGGGGATTGGTATTGGTAATGATCCTTTATCGAGACTACTGCATTTGGTTGGTATCATCCTACATTTGCGCTGACCAGATCAATGAGTCCAGAAAATTGACCACCAATGTATGTAAATGGGATACACAACACTGGAGTGTTTTCGAGGTTGCCTGTACCACCAAGCGGTGGATATGACTGATCATTTGCGTCCGTCTTATTATTTGATAATACTGTTTAATCGTCCTCGTAAACGTTGATTTCTCTGCAGATTTTACGTAGAAAATACCATTAAATAATATTTATTTATATTGCGCTTGTTAATAGTAAAACTGGAGTATTTTGTATCATTCTATTATCATAACAGATTTTGCGCATGTCCTTTATCCTTCCAGAAGGATTGTAGGACTATCTGGTTTAACAAGGAAATAGAATTTTGTTTTAAATTGTTCTGAATAGTCTACGTATGGGAGTGAGCTGTTTGATAGTCTAGCAAGGAGGTAATTCACAATTTACAACAAAGAGGTCAATGGAGAAGGGAATGAATTCAGTGGAAGCTACCGTTTATCTGCTCAGCATAATTTTACTGAATGACTAACTAACATTTGAAGTTGGTTTCAATTGACTCGTGGGGTCGAAGGGAATTTAGTTACAAAATACAACGCTTTCGATGGTAGCGACGAGGGGTAAGAGTCAGTACTGAATTTTCGACGAGTTTTTGACGTCATTTTCACCACGTCCGATTGAACTCGAGGGACGAGACGAGGAGAGGCCTCGGGGTGATTACACACCTATTCCCTGTAGCCGAACGCATATTTAGCATTATGAGCCGCCTCTGGCCAAGTCCATTCCGCTTGGCTATTTAAAAGCCCAGTCTACCGTGAACTGATAAAACCAAAATACCATCTACCGCCAAGGATTTAGTATCGCCCTCTACATACCACCCGAGTGAAAATGCTAATAGGTCAGCGAAAATTCGAATAAAACCACGGAGGCGAATAATAATTATCACCAGCGTAAATAGTTCAACTTTGTTAGAAGTTGACCGAATTGACTTCAAATGTTCAGAACTGTATAACTTCGCACACGGATGGGCGCTAATGCGTTCTCATATTGCAACTTGGTTCTGGTCGTCGATATACGAACAATATTCCCTTAGTGCGTCTTGTTCACCTTGCACCTTTGGTTGGTTACGTATTCCCTGAATAATCAACCTATGTTTTCGAGCAAAAAGTCAATCTCTCCGATTAGGCAAAATAAAAATTTCTGGACGTTTCACGGTGTCTAGATCAAAATAAGCAAATGTCCGTCCGCCGTACGCCGTCCGCTATTGGTAGTACAAAATGTGCTGAAAATCTGAAATTTTGGTCAAGAACCCGTTTCCGGTCTAGTTGGTCCTCGAAACTTTTCAGCCCGATCGGACCAAATTCGGGCGGGGTAGGAGTCAAAATGTGTATTTCGAAAAATGGATATTCGAGATTTTTGGCGATCTAGGTGTGTGGGGTATCATTTACCACCAAATTTTGGACGCTGAATCCAATGAGATGGGACCCGGAACGATTGGCACCCATCGCAAGAAGTTATGGGTCAAATTGGGTATATATTACCCATTTTGAATATGTGTTTTCGACATTTCTGGTAACTAGACGTGTGCGGTATCATTTTCCACAGAATTTTGGACCCTGAATCGATTGGAATGAGTCCGGGATCCGCCACACCCACTGTTTCCCCCATTTTCCCCATGTTGAAGAAATGAGTCTCCATGCGCCTGGTCCGAGGAATAACCAACCCTTGTGAAAGAACTTACAGCGTTTTGTATTATATTGTACTCTTATTTTATTTTTAGTGTTGGATAATGGCATAACTCACAAGCCATTTAAATCCTCCGTCATTTATTATTCTTATACATTTCTCATTCGATCCCACTTGGGTAAGAAATTGGTATGATAAGAGAGGTAAGATGGTAGGAAGGCACAACGGTGTAATTTGAGAACAAAAAGCGAACACACATCGATGGAATGATTGATGATGGAAAAGCAAAGGAGAACGTCTCTCAATTGTCCGTTTAATGCCTCCGTTATTATTGACAAATCAGATGTGCTCATGTATTTGAACACCGCTGAAATCACCCATTGATTAAAAGCCGTGATTCGTGCACCACCTATCGCTACGTTCCTCTCGAATTATTCATTCGTGGGAGTGGGTGAGTCATACACACACCTGTACCGCGACGGGTGACGTCAGCATCTCACTCGAACATGTCAGCTGCACGCTCGTTCATGGTCGTCCTCGAGAGAAACACACTAGAGATGCTTTCAGAATAACTAGATCGTCCGTTTGCATTTGTTTTTATTGAAAGTATTAGAAAAATGGGCACACTTCCGGGCATGAATTCGAATTATTTGCGGATAATAGGCAATTATTGGTGTGATTCTATAATCATGTTCCATAAATAAATGCCTGGAGGAGAATGAGGTGAAGGCAGAACACTTTAGCAAGCCAGAGGAAGGGGGGGCTACCACCCCAAGAGGGGCGATCAAGTCATGTCATGAGGGGTATAATTTCCTACAAATTTGAAATATGTTGACGCCAAATCCATCCCGATTGGTCAAATAGGTACCTACCTCCCTGTATTTGGATACGAGCTCTTTGAGGGTATTATTTTCCACTAAATGCAGGACGCTGAATTGATTGGAATGAGTTTCCATGCTGCTGGTCCAAGGAATAACCAACCTCTGAGAAACCGATTTGGGGGGGGGGGGGGGGTCATCGGTCAAAATGTGTATTTTGAAAAATTCATTTTCGAGATTTTTCAAAAACATTTATTGGGGCTTAAGAATTTCGGGGATTCTGGATAAGTCCCGTCCTGACTAGCCTATGATAGCTTGGCCAGTGTTTGGGAAAAAATAACGAGTGAGCTTTGGGATTAGATCTACCTCGGCGAAACCGAAAGCTTACAATCACCATTTTTTAGTACATTCTGCATTGGGTAGCACACAGCTTCTCCCATCAGCCCTGTCTCAATCTCGACTACATATTTCCCATATTGTAAGACAGTAAGTTTCAGAAAATACATTTCATGAAATGTTTCTTAACATCCACGTTGGCCCAAACAATAACTTCTTCATTAGGGTCATCCGATCACCGACAAAATTACTTCATAGTGACGCGATTTGGTCAACAACATGACGATCATAGGTCATTCTTCTATTGCTAAGTACTTGGTGACTCCCTTCACGTTGAGACAACTGTTTTGGTATAATTCGCATCCTTGTCTCAAGATCCGTACGTACTTCGCCAACGACCAACCAGTGGCTCGTCGGGTCTCAAAAATTGATGTAATCTTAACCCCCGAGACGAGGGAAAGTTTCTTCCTGAGATAATTCGATTCTACTGAAATGAGCCTTAACTTAGATTCACAATCCACTGAGTTTGGAAGACGTAAGTGAGATGGAAAGGCCAATGTATTTTTAAACGAGAAAAGCTACCCGAGTTCTGAGTTATTTTTCAAAGGTTCCTCCCTCGGACCGCAAATAGAGACAAACGCTAATGCCTCTGCAACTGAAAACCTTCAGTCTGAGTGTGAGATAAACTCGGTAGGCCGAGGGAGGTTACAAACGAGAAATTGGTTTCCGCCCAAACACAACTTCGTCTGGAAGTTGGAAACAAACTAACTAGTCAAAGAGAGCAGGAGGGCCGAGCAGGCGTTACAGGTTTTGGACCGCGGTACTGTAAAGTTTTATGAAATAACGTGGAGGCACTTCTGAAAGTAATGGAGCCTAACCACCATTAGCTTTATATTTAAGTAGGCAAAGCCTCTAACAAACGTGTCATTCTGGATGTAGTCTGATAAATGCCCAAACCAACCTCCAGGAAATGTCATCAAGGAGATTACATCTAGTAAGGTTCATGAGTCAGCAGCCATGGCATATTCGAAGAAGGGGCGTTAGCTAAGTTGCCCCGCTAGAATAATGTCGATGTGGATGAAGTTGGTTGGGAAAACTTTTTTGATCGTCGATGAGAAACGAAATTGAATCAAACTGCCCAAAATTTTATTCTAAACGTTTCAAGGTGCAGATTAGCGAATGTCCGCACCTCGTCCGCCGTCGACGCCGATTTCGGTCGTAGAACAATTTCTAAAAATCTGAAGTTTCGTTCAGGGGCCCGTTTCTGGCTCTAATTGGTCCTCGAAACTTTTTAGCCCAATGGGACCAAATTTGGTCTGGGTACGAGTCAAAATATGTATTTTGAAAAATGAATTTTGAGATTTTTGGTGATCTAGGCGTGTGAGGTACCATTTTCCACTAAATTTTGGACGCTGAATCCAATCAAATGGGTCCCAGAACGATCGGCGCCCACTGGAAGAGGTTTTCGGTGAAAATGTGTATCTATCTACCCATTTCGCATGTGCGTTTTCGAGATTTCTAATATCTAGGCGTGTGGGGTATCATTTCCCGCTACATTTTGGACGTTGAATCTAATGAAATGGGTCTCAGAACGATCGGCACCCACTGGAAGAAGTTATGGGTAGAATTGGGTATATATTACCCATTTTGAATATGCGTTTTCGATATTTCCGGTACCTGGGCGTGTGGGGTATCATTTTCCAGTAAATTTTGGATCCTGAATCGATTGGAATGGGTCTGGGACCCGCCGCACGTACAATCGGCGCCCTCTTTGATGAGATTATGGGTCAAAATAGGTACCTATTTGTCCATTTTGAATGTATGTTTTCAAGATTTCTGGTACCTAGGCGTGCAAGGTATCATTTCCACGATGGACGCTGAATCGATTGGAATTGACCCACTACACCCGATGTTTCCCCCATTTTCCCCATGTTGAAGAAATGAGTCTCCGTGCGCTTGGGTCGAGGAATAACCAACCCGTATGAAAGAATTTGCAGCGTTTTTTAACATGGAACATGTTTAGCCTTCACGTAACTGCCAAAAAACGTTACACGAAAGTGGAACGCGGAAGTGGAACGCCTGACGGGTGACGCGGGAGGGTAACGCCCGACGGGTGACGCGAAGAGGAGGAGGGTGCTGCCCCGCACCCCCACAGCCCCCACTGCGGAGTCCCCTCACGAAACTGGGGCCCTTTCCCATTCATACGGCGGCATGATCCTACTCACCCGCCCTCGCCGCACGAGAATTCCTAATTCGGATCCACCGTCTGTGGCTTGCGCTTATCATTTTCGACGAATTTCTCGTGGTTCGTTGTGCTTCAATAATCAATTGTCACGGAAAGTTCTGTGTAGTATGAATGTGAGTAATTTTGAATCTGACACACATGTTTGTGGATCGGTACACCCAAACAAGAATTTCCCCATATGAACTCACCAAAGTTCCAAGTCGAAGGTACCTGGTTCACATCTTGTCGAAATCCACTGAGCCAATTTAACGGGCGTGGAGAAGTTTGAAACTATTCCACAGCTCTCGATATTGGAAATGTTGGCCGTGAGCAGCCTAAACCGAGTCGTCGAACCAGAGAAGTTTCTAAGATGTAAAGGGATTCAGCCTGGAACTTGAGCAGACACGTGTAGCGATGAACTATTGTTTGGTGGGTTATTACGTTCGGTGTGTGCGTCCACATTTGGCAGCCGCAGCCATGGTATTGAAAGTCGGGTTTCTATCCCGTTCATTGGGTATTCGTGCTGATGAAGCAGTTTCACAGTAGGGAAGTTATTCAAATTATTAGGAAAATACACTCTAACGCGAATTATTGGTACTTAATGGAATGGACAGATATCGAGGCCTACCGAGAGTGAAGAAGTTACTCCAAAAAAGAAAAACGCTGCAAATTCTTACACAGAAAAAGGGGGAGAAAGTGTGAGTGGCGGGTACCGGAACCATTCCAATCGATTCAGGGTTCAAAATTTAGAGGAAAATGATACCCCACACGCCTAGGTACCGGAAATCTCGAAAACACACATACGAAATGGATAGATATGTGCCCATTTTGACCCATAACCTCATCCAGAGGGCGCTAATCGTTTCCGCACCCACTTCATTGGATTTAGCGTCCAACGTTTAGTGGAAAATAATATCCCACACGCCTAGATCGCCAAGAATCTCGAAAACCCATTTGCAATAAACACATTTTGACCCCTACCCGCCCAAATTTGGTCCGATCAGGCTGAAAAGTTTCGAGGACCAACTAGATTTTTAGAAAATTTTCCACTACCAAAATCGGTGTGGACGGCGGACGGACATTTTTGCTCATTTTTATCTAGAGACCTTGAAACGTAAAGAAACAAATGTTGGGCCGAATCGGAGAGATTAACTTTTTCCATGAAAACATAGGTTGATTATTCAAGGAAAAACCAACCGAAAACGCATCAAAGTTGAAATATTCCTCTCGACTGAAAAACTCATGGCCTTCTCCTTTTGGACTACACCATCTTACGCCCATCCCGCCTCACATTATTCAAGCTCTGCGCCTCCCAGCTTTTATTTCATTCCGTACATTCTCGGTCTGTTGACTTACTAGACGTTCCCTCTTTCAACCCTTGCTCACCCGTAACTTATTTACATTCTTCGTCGAGGATTTTTCTCTTCTTCTTTCGATTGTGTGAACTTGTTGGAGGGAACAGTTGGGATAACGAACGGAAACGAAGCGAACATAACGTGTGGAGAGGTCTCTGCTGCTTGGAAGTCAACGAGGTATGATTTAAATACGGTTATTCTCCCGCAATAAGCATCGTTTGGGTAGATCGTTTTGCAATCATCTCACGTTTAAGAAAGGATATTGATCAGGAATATAGGTCACCGTTTCTTAGTGATTAAGTTGACACTGGGAAGTGGCATTTCTGAGTCAGATCAGTCTATGGTCTACAATACTATAAATGTACCATAAATTCCTGTAAAATGTTCTATAAAATTTCTATAAATCTGAAATTTTGTTGGTCAGCCTGATTGGCTCACATTTGGGGTACGGGTAAAAATATGGTTTTTGGAAACTATTTTCGGGACTTTTAGAGAATTAGACATGTGAGGTAGCATTTTCAACAAAATTTTGGACCTGATATGAGTTGAGGTGGGTCCCGGACCGATTGAGGCCTACAGAAGGTAGGGATGAGTCAAAATGGATACCTACCTACCTATTTAAAGAGTGGGTCCTGAGATTTTTGGGTGAATAGGCGTGTGGGATTTCATTTTTCACTAAATGCTGGACACTGGAATTTTCAATAAATTCTAAACGAGAAGTTGAAGCGTTCTATCTTACTTTCCAAGTAAAACGACTTCTGGTTGGTTACTCCTTGAATAATCAACCTATGTTTTCATGCAAAAAGTCAATCACTCCGATTCGACCCAACATGTTTTTCTGGAGGTGTCTTGATCAAAATTAGCAAATGTCCGTCCACGCCGACATTGGTAATAGAAATTAATCTAAAAATCTGAAATTTTGGTATTTCGAAAAATGGATTTTTGAGAATTTTTTGCAATCTGGGTGTGCAGGGTATCATTTTCCACTAAATTCTGGACGCTGAACCCAATGAATATGGTCCCAGAACGATTGGCACCCACTGGAAGAGGTAATGGGTCACAATGGCTATCTATTACCCACAAATTCCTGAAGAGTATTCTTAATTGTGTTGCTGTTTCGGGTTCCTTCATTAAACAGCAACTCGAAAACGATTTCCTATCGAGTTGTCTCGCCTGTGTTACTGTTTTAAATTCCTTTTATTACAAAGCACCACGAAAACGAACTCCACAATTCCCAAATTCGTCATTTCAAAATGTCAAAATGTCTCTCCGATTCGGCTCACAATTTTTTTCAGGACGTTTCAAGGTGTCTAGATCAAATTTAGTGAATGATCGCCGACTTTGGTAGTGGAAAATTATCTAAAAGTAAAAAAAATTCTGGTCAGGGGTCCGTTCATGGCTTTAGTTGGTCCTCAAAACTTTTCAACCCAATCGAACCAAATTCGGGCGGGGTAGGGGTCAAAATGTGTGTTACGAAAAATGGATTGTTGAGATTTTTTCCAATCTAGGTGTGTAGAGTATCATTTTATACTCAATTTTGAACGCTGAAGCCAAATAAATGAATCCCGAAACGATTGACGCCCTCAGGATGAGGTGATGAGTCAAAATGGGTGCCTATCTACCCATTTCGAATGTCTGTTTCCGAGATCTCAGGTACCTAGGCGTATGGGAATCATTTTCCACTAAATGTTGGACCCTAAATCAATTGGAATGGGTCCGGGACCCGCCACACCCACTGTTTTCCCCATTTTCCCCATGTTGAAGAAATGAGTCTCTATCGTCCGAAGAATAACCAACCCGTGTGTAGGAATTTGCAGTGTTTTTATTTAGATACTTTTATTTATTCAATATATTTTATTTACTTTTCCTTACGAATATATTTAATTCATGTGTATACATATACGAGTATTTTGTTCACTCGTTATTATTTTAACACACAGATTAAACATTTCCCTGTTAAATGCCATTTGTAATGGGTCAATTGAATTTGCGGCGACTTCTCAGTGACGTCATGTGTGTCGTCGACCCCACTAGATAGCGCTAATCAAAGAAGACCTCATTTTCTCTCGTGGAATCCAGATTTCCTTCAGTTCGTTTCACTCTGCAGTTTCTCAATCCGTAAGAACATCGTGTTCCGATTGACCTGAATAGCGATGAATGACGTTCCCCTTTGTCGCGACTCTCTCATTTACTCGGGACGATATCATTCGGGTTTTCTTCACGTCAGTCGCATTAGAGAGCATTCGACTCATAAAGAGACCGCTCTGGTCCAGATGAGTCTTCAGATAAGCGAGAACATTCTTCCACGTTCTGTCGGGGCGCTCGAATCAATCAACCGGCCCACAGCTACCGAAGGGTTTCTCGACGGAATTTTCAAGAGACGAATAAGGGAAGTCGCTTTACACAGAAATAGAGAAGCATAAGGCAGCATGCAGGCGCGCAGAAACCTGTGTTAAAATAACAATATATATTTAGTTCGTTGGGTAACGTATGTATTTGAAGAAACGCTGCGAATTCTCTCACAGGGGTTGGTCATTCCTTGGACCAGGCGCATGGAGAAAATGAGTAAAACAGTGGGTGTGATTAGTCCCTGACCCATTCCAATCAATTCAGCGTCCAAAATTAGGTCGAAATTGATACCCCACACGCCTTGGTACCTGAAATCTCGAAAACACATTCGAAATGGGTAAATAGATACCCATTTTGACCCATAACCTCTTCCGGTGGGCTCTAATCGTTCCGGCATGCGTCACATTGGATTCAGCGTCCAAAATTTGGTCGAAAGTGATACCTCACACTCCTAGATATCCGAAAATCTCGAAAATCAATTTTTTGAAATATACATTTTAACTCCTACCCCCACGAATTTTGATCCAATCGGACTGAGTTTCGAGGACAAACTAGGGCTAATTTTATATGATCCTTCAACCTTTTCAGCCCGATCGGACCTAATTTGGGCGGGGTAGGGGCCAAAATGTGTTTTTCGAAAAATTGATTTTCGAGATTTTCAGATATCTAGGCATGTGGGGTATCATTTTTGACTAAATTTTGGATGCTGAATCCAATGTGACGCGTGCTGGAACGATTGGAGCCCACCGGAAAAGGTTATGGGTCAAAATGATTATCTATCTAACCATTTTGAAGGTGTGTTTTCGGGATTTCAGATACATAGACGTGTGGGGTATCATTTTCGACTGAATTTTGGACGCTGAATCGATTGAAATGGGTCACCATGCGCCTGGTCCGAGGAAAAACCAACCCATGTGAATTTATTTGCAGCGTTTTTGATCTGAACACCTTAAAACGTCCAGAAAAATTTTTGGGCCGAATCGGAGTGACCAACCAAAGTGTACCAAGGAAGAGTTTCGCTCTCTGTATCTTATTAAATACCAAAGCATCAACCACCATATACATTGCAAATAAGGGAGTTAAGCACAAATGAAAACATCCATCTTAGTTCAATACTTGTTATCGATATTGTTTGTACATTAATGTCGACTCAGCGATTCACTATCGCATACTATTCCCGTCATTAATAACTTTTAATGCAATCAAACGAGTGGTTGTCTGTTTCTTATAATCGATTCATCGATTCATCGATTCATTCACTTCAAATGAGCAAAAATTGGCACATTTTAGAAGATTATTGGAAGAAAAAGGCGTCGGTAATCTAATGGAACGGACGAATAAACTGGCACGACAACCAACTAGAACTGAAAGCCAGGGTCGGGAAAGGCAGTGAAAGACGATGATGGACGCGGGTCGTTACTTTTATTTTCCTCTTTCTGGTATTTTTTCGTTCTACAGTGAGGTGGTTTTATTTTCACTTCGCTCTATAAATGGCATAAAAGGACAAATGGCTTCTCCGAGGATAAACAAAAATATACCAGCATGTATAGGATCAGCCAAGAACGGTAAGAGGGAATAGTCTTTTGGTTGGATATTCATTCAATCATTGGATATTTTCATGCAAGAAGTCAGTCCCTCCGATCTGGCCCAAAATTTGTTTCTGGGCGTTTCAAAATGTCGACATCATCAAAAAACGCTGCAAATTCTTACACACGCGTTGGTTATTTCTCGAACCAAGCGCATGGAGACTAATTTAAACCTCGAACCAGGCGCATGGAGATTAATCTCTTCAACATGGGGAAAATGGGGGGAACAGTGGATGAGGCGAGTCCCGGACCCATTCCAATCGATTCAGGGTCCAACATTTAGTGGAAAATGATACCCCACACGCCTTGGTACCTAGGATTATTCAAGGAATTACCAACCAAAAGTCAAATGTCCGTCCGCCCTCCACACCGATTTTGGTAGTGGAAAATTTTCTAAAAATCTTAAATTTGAGTCAGGGGTCTGTTCCCGCCTCTTGTTAGATAGATAGATAGATTAATTACACAGGGGTAGAGGGTGTATCCACTGCAGTCTTCACTGCATTGTCCACCCCCCCCCCCCCCCGCACTTAGGCCTAGTGGCCCATTGTGCTAACCCCTGGGTGGTCACAAACCAAACCAGACTACAAAGGCAAACACGCGTGTTGTGTGATATGCCCCCAGACAACCGTTTCTTGGATACTTACTGCCGGTACTATATTGGCCTCACAACGTCGAGTAAACGCCGGGGGTGCTGGATTCGAACCAGCAGCCTCGAAACTGTGACCACAGGAGTCTCGAGCCTTTAGAGACCAACGCCTTAACGACCTCGGCCACCTCGGCCCCTAGACGCCTCTTGTTGGTCCTTGAAACTTTTCAGCCCGATCGGACCTAATTTGGGTGGGGTTTGGGTCAAAATGTGTATTTCGAAAAATGGATTATCATGATTTTTGGCAATCTGGGCGTGTGGGGTATCATTTTCCACCTAATTTTGGACGCTGAATCGATTGGAATGGGTCCGATACCCGCCTCTGTTATTGTTTCCCCCATGTTGGAGAAATGACTCACCATGTGCCTGGTCCCAGGACTAACTAAGTGAAGCAATTTGCAACGTTTCTGAAGAGAAATGTCTTATTTGAGAGAAAATGAAATGGAAATGAATGACAACTACTGTGTACGTAACACAACTCGCATGATAAATTTTGAATGAACCGAATGAGAATTCCTTGTTCGTGGGTAACGGAATTTCAATTTTCAGTAGGTATTTCCAACTTATTAATTTAAACTTGAGCTCACAGACGAACATCAGCGTTTTATGTTATGAGAAATATTTTGTTCTCGTGAAAGCGAGTCGAGGAAATAGGAACGTACGTTCGGGAGAAGAAAAAATTGATTGCGCGGTGAGAATAGATAAGCTGAGCTTGGTCAATATCGCCATGGCAGGGACGTGAGGGGGAAATGACAAATGTTTGGAGCGAGGCCACTGTTCCCAGAGCCCCAGCCAGTTTGGTTATTACGATGGAATACCGCTGTTCTTTCTTCCCACTTATTACTGAGGTCGAACTTTATAACAAGGGAGAGAAAAGTCTGATATTAAACGTATAAATGCAATATTAGGTGTCATAGGTAGTTATCAAATTCCACCCTCCATCAAATTTGTTCGGTGGAACCGAGGGAGGGTAGACCCGGGATTTACTGGTCCCATTCGTGCTTTGTGAGTTTCCAAGTCGTGCATGTAGGTAGAATATATGATAAAAGAGGGGAAATATCAATATATATACATTATGCCATTACGCTTTGAATAGGTTGATTTCGAATATTTCAGGGAATCAACCCCATAAACCATTCTGTTTGATATTTCTAGACCGTTCGCTATTATTATACGCTAGATATATAAAATTTGATATGACAACAACTATTGTTTACACTTATCTGTTACAAACGTTGGTAAACGAGGAGGAAGAAGAAAGTTCCATAGAAATAGAACCCGGGAAAACGTCAATTGTGAAATTTAAAAGTCAGATAGTGACGCCCCAAGGTACACCAAGTGCTCCAGAGTATGTATAATAGGGTGGGTCGAAAAAAATCGATATTTTTTTTTCGGATCGTAATACCGCGGAAAAGTTGCTAAATGGTATGACTAAATAGGGGAAAAAATATTAAAATTATCTGATGTTATCTTCCGTTCGCGCATAAGCTCTGAAGTTTTGAAAAAAATATTTTTTTTTTTAAATTTGTAATAATTTTTTTTTACGATATTTAATATGTAATAGTGAAAAATTTCATCTACGACACACTAATAAAGTAGTACAAAAATACCGGTATTGCACTTCAACATCTTCCGTTCGCGCATGGACATCCAAATATAGCCAAAATACAAGAAAATCGGATTTTTGTCCTATTTTCTTTTCATGTATAGTTACAGATATCAATAATGTAATACCTAATATCTGATTATACATGTTCTGATAGTTAAAGAAAAAAAATTCAGACGTAATTAGGCTTGGTTTTTCGATCGCGCACAGCGATACAAAACTTACTGTCAGCGCCACTAGCGGGTCAACGACCCACGCCGCGTCACGTGATACCCCCTCTTTTCGGATCGTAATACCGCGGAAAAGTTGCTAAATGGTATGACTAAATAGGGGAAAAAATATTAAAATTATCGGATGTTATCTTCCGTTCGCGCATGAGCTCTAAAGTTTGATTAAATTTTGAAAAAATTAAATTTTTTTGGAAATTTTTAATATTTTTTTTTATTACGATATTTAATATGTAATAGGGAAAAATGTCATCTACGACACACTAATGAATTAATATAATAATACTGGTATTGAGTTTTAACATCTTCTTTATCAATCAGGGGTCCAGGACCTTTGTCTCACTCCAGGTGGCTAACAACAGCTAACCGTGCTTTAAGACTCTACATTAGTCAAGAAAATCCAACTGCTGAGTTCCAGGAAATAGTAATATTCATTCTGAAGTCATATATGCCGATGTGGTTTTGTATTAAGAAGACCAAACTTTTTACTGATGGCCCTAAGCTCGTGCACCATGGATTTTCTTGAAAACGTCCAGAAAAAAATTTTGAGCCGAATCGGAGAGGTTGACCATTTGCATGAAAACATAGGTTGATTATTCAAGGAATAACCAACCAAAAGGTCAATGTCCGTCCGCTGTACGCCGTCCGCCGTCCGCGCCATTTTTGGTAGTAGAAAATTTTCTAAAAATCTGAAATTTGGGTCAGGGGTCTGCTCCCGGCCTAGGACGGTCCTCCAAACTTTTCAGCCCGATCGGACCAAATTTGGGTGGGGTAGGGGTCAAAATGTTTTTTGAAAAATGGATTTTCGGGATTTCTGGTACCTAGGCGTGAGGGGTATCATTTTCCACTAAATTTTGGTACACGATGTATAGAAATACATCAAGACCCTTGAATAAACTTCATAAAGAAAAGAACGTACCGTTCGGGGTCTTGAAATTCATGGAATCAAGGTTATGTAATGGACAAACCGGCAAACCGGGTTTTTCATCCAGAAAATCGTCAGTTGTAAAGCATTGAATTTAATCTTTTCATAAACGAAATCGCTTGGCCGGCCACATGCCTTTGACCCCCAAGGCAGGAAGCTCGAACAGCGTGCTGGCCATTTGGTTTATTCTCTGTTTGGAAGCTTCCTGAATTCCGACGGCGTCTGATATCCGATGAGAGCCAAACCACTTCACGTCAATAAGGTGGTTGTTTACACGTGAGGCCATTACAGTTCGAAGCTGCCGCCGTTTAGTTCCGTCTTCAATCCGAACTCTATTTTGTTTCAAACATTTACCATTGACTTGCGTTTGAATAAATAAGTTTTGAATTCCTTCCTGCTCGTTTAAAAATTCAACGTGCACAACCTTTAGCTTCATTATAGCAACGCTTCATTCTTTCCACTCGCCGCTCTAACATTTAGTTGACATTAAACGACCCGGAAGGAGTTTTGAATGTCGCGCAAAGTTCCCAACCTGACACTTAAATCCACCCATCTACACCCTTCAGAAACGGCCTTTAAGTTTATTATTAATGTATCACCAGCTTTTATCATCATTGGTGACGTTGAACTGTCATGAACGATTCATACATGATGCTGGGAACTGGAATTTGTGTAATACAAGTCCTTATCTGCTCCTATCTCGTTTCTGTCTAAATTTCGCCTAATCCATTTCCTCTAAAAGGTTATTTTTAGTCGAAATGAGTTCGTCAATACACGGTGGAGCATTTTTGGTTCTCACAGTCTCAGCTAAAAAATACACGCAATTCCTATATCAATAAAATACGTAATTTTGGCGTTTTCATGTTTTACAACAATATCCAATGACATAACATACAGGTAAGCGAAAAAAAGTGCTACGTCTTTCACGATGGTTGTTTATTCTTTGGAGCTTGATTATGTGAAAAACAGGTAGTTAGTGGGAGCAGAGGTAATTATGGTTTCTAAACCAGGGAAGCCCCAAGAAGAAACTGCGCCATACAGGCCCATCTCCCTCTTGCCTGTGTTATCAAAATTATTCGAAATGCTCCTTCATAAGAGATTGCTTCAGGTTGTCTCCGAACGGAACCTATACCGAAACACCAATTCAGTTTCCGAAGCAAATATTCGACCATTGATCATGTTCGCCGAATAAGCGAAACAATAATTGATAAGCTCTTGAAGAGAAAAAAGTTATACTCTGCCATCTTCCTCGACGTTACGCAAGCGTTTGACAAAGTTTGGCACGAAGGGCTCAATCATAAATTCCAAAATAATATGGTACTGCAAAAATGTGCACAGCTCTTAAGATTCTATTTATCAGATCGATATTTCCGCGTAAAACATGAAGGTGCCTATTCGGAACCCAAAGTGATCAATGGTGGAGTGCCACAGGGGAGCGTACTTGGCCCGATGTTGTTTCTCCTCTACACCAGTGATCTACCTGAAAATGACGAAAATACAACAGCGATCTTCACCGATAACACGGCAATTCTGGCGGTGGGAAACAACAATGAAGAGTCAATGTTAAAACTCAACCTCTCAATCCATATGCCAACGAGGCTCAGATGGAAAGCCCAGGTGAAAAAGAAAACGAAAAACTGACACTCGAATTCAGAAAAATGTACTGGAAAATGGGGCGACAATCAAATTTGTCCGTCCGCATCAAGATGACTCTTTACAAGCAACTCCTAAAGCCAGTCTGGACTTCTGGAATGCAGTTGTGGTGCTGCACTGCCCAAACCATGATACAGAGATTCCAGAATACAGTACTTAGGTGCATCACGAACGCTCCGTGGTACTTCAGAAACGACAGGCTATACAACATGACCTACAAGTCGAGAGAGTAAGCAAAACCATCAGGCTTCAAACAGCTGCCCATCTCCAAAGGCTACAAGATCATGTCAACGAAAAGGTTTTCCGACTTCATGACGTCAATGATCTCCTCAGAAGGCTTATTCGCTAATGCAGAGACAGTAAAATCAGTTATTAGAATAATTATAAGCATAGCAATGTACCTTGGCTGAAGATGTACCTAGTTAACTTAAGTCACAAAAATATTGCTAGTAAGTTTTTAACTTAGTGCAATTCTAATAAACAGAGGGGGAAAAAATAGTGGGAAATGATACTGTACACTCCTAGGCAATTAAAAATGTCGAAAACCCACATTCAAAAAAGGAAGCCTTTGCCTTTGGTTATATTTACCAGATATTCCTGATTTCCTCTAGCTCCTTTACGAATAAACTCACCAACCATCCAACAGGGGTCGCTCAAAGCGATGGTTGTCTGCGTAAAAATAAGATCTAACGCGCTTCGGTTGGCTTCCGGTCGTAAAATACACGCATCAATGTAAAGCTTTGATGTGAGCATGGAATAATGAATGCAGATTACCATAACGATAACTCGGAGAGACAGGACCAATCACGAACGTACCTGAAACACCAAAACCGATAAATGATTAATTATATTTATTTTAATCGCAACTAAATGACTGATTCATCAGCGAACAAAATCTTAAAAGATGGGTTCCACATAGTTTTGACCTTCGAAAAGAAAGTGATTTGATGAATTTCAACGTCACAGGTGTGCGAGTTTCATTGGTTCTGAGTTATGTTGAAAACGGTGTTGCGGGGGTTAAATATGTTCGTGTAATGCGTTCCAGCTTGATGAATGACGTACTTTGTACTTCTGTTTAGGCTGACAGCGGTTGAACAATCTGCTTGTAATAACTGGAAATCGTTGATTCCTGCTTAGTAACCTTATAACATGAACCAGGGCACCTACAACAAGAACAGCCAATCCGCCTTTCAGGCCCAAAGTTATCTCATTTAACCGCGGCTTCATGAACTTTTTCTTCTTGATTTGCTCTCCTCCCTCCTACGTTTCTTTTGAAACTCTTCGGGAGGTGAGCTTTTCAAAATCTGGTGAGTTATGGACAAGGAATAAATTAATCGAGCGAAATATCGATCAATTTCCTATAGATGACGAGGATAATAGCGGACGAGGCAGTGGTTTAATACTAACTTGAGACTAAGCCCTGCCAAAGTTACTACCTACCAATTTATCTTTGAAAAGGAAGTTGTTTTCGGACTTTGGGGCCCCTACCCCTCAACGCCATCCGTGTTTTCTTTCCCCCAAGAGCCCCCCCCCCCTCTCCACCTCCAAAGTAATCGCTTACCTAGAGGACTGCGGCGACAAAAGCATAAATCTAACATTATCGAAAGGAAATCTGCAACTGCGAAACTTGAGGGGTCGTCTCTCTGAAGGTCCTTTCCCGTCCAAGTTGGAATTAAAGCCCCTTCATCAATATTTAGTTCTGTCGAGAACTTTATGTGCCTTATCGCTTCAGTCCATCGATTCTGGAACTTGACCCGCGGGAGGGAACAACGTCACGAACTTCGGAAAGCGAAAACAGGACAGGCCTGAAGCTACGAGTATGAACGAAATTTAAGTGGAAGCTACAGTGTCCACGCTCGGCAAGGCGATAAATGCGTAAGATCCAGTTCTGATAACAGAATATTCATAGCATAAGTACCACAACATGACAAGGTACAAGGGTGATTACAATCGAGCATGTTGGTGTGACATGTCCATTCCAGGCGATCAAGCCCAGGTGCAAGACCCAATTTGGGCAGTGCTGACAGGCGACTCGTTGGGACTGGAGCTCAGTAGCCAGAACAGTTCTGTCCTAGTCAGTTGCTTGCATGAGGGCTGCTAATCAGGTATACCTAAGGGTGATTACAATCGAGCATGACGGTTGACATGTCCATTCTAGCTATCAAGCCCAGGTGCAAGACTCAATTTGGGCAGTGCTGACAGGCGACTCGTTAGGACTGGGGACCACTAGACCAGTAGCCAGAGTAGTTCTATCCTAGTCAGTGGCTTGCATGAGGGCTGGTCAGGTATACCTAAGGGTGATGACAATCGAGCAGGACGGTGTGACATGTCCATTCCAGCTATCAGGCCCAGGTGCAAGACTCAATTTGGGCAGTGCTGACAGGCGACTTGTTAGGACTATAGCCCAGTAGCCAGAGTAGTTCTGTCCCAGTCAGTGGCTTGCCTGAGGGCTGCCGATCACACCCCTCTTTCTCCAACTCAATAGCACGCAGACCATGTTCAATCATAAACTTGTTAGTTATTCGACCATCCCCCGAGCCCCTACAAATCTCCGTTGACAAGTCACCCAATGTCAAAGTGAGAACGACGTTGACAGCAGTGAATGCAAGCGGAATAGAATTAACACGACGTGACATTTCACGGAAATTCGAACGATGAAGGAAGGAAGATGGGAGAGTCCTTGTGGGATTTGCATCCGAGCGCATTACCATTTCCAGAGGGGCGAAGGATATTTTCAAATGGGCTGAGTCTTTCCTCGATTTTACTCGGACGTTTTTAATTTTCACCCCATTGGGATTGCCAGCCGTTTTACATTTAGGAGAGTGAGATTGAAAGGGGTGGGTCTATGTTGCCTTAGTTCAATCCCAAAAGAAGGGTCTGGCGACAGTTATGCAAGGCATATCATTTGAACAACCAAATTCATCATTAAGCGCGATTATTCTTAAAATTATCTTTAATTCAGAAACTGAATAAACATAACTGTACAAATTCAAACGGATTTGGCCACTCTGATAATTTGCTAATACCTGTCTCATGAGAACAGCCTTCGCTTGGGTACCGGCAAAACCGTCATGGCCCCAGAAAATGTAGCCATTAAATGTGACAGGTAGCTGGTTTCAGAGCCCACCAACATACGCGTTCTATCAATGTTCACTCGCCACAGAAGCAATGCTTCCTTGACATCTTCCGCCAGAAAGCAAGAGCTGCACAATTCCACCAGCATTTCAACTGTACCAGCATCTCAACCTGGAGGTGGATTATATCAGGACCTCATCGCAGTACGAAGCCATGGCTGTTATGAGATACCACGGGAACTCCTGAATCTCAACTGGCAGCCATGGATCCGGGACAGAATCTATCTGCGCTCCTTGTGCAACATCGGCGTTGATGGTACAAAAGAGCATTTTCTGGCGGTGTGCCCGATTTGGGGATACGTGCAGATTAGATGTTTTGGCAGGGCTTCACTGATTTGGGAGGAGTTGATTGAGGTCCTCAATGGCCAGGACTGGTCTTGTCTTCAAGTTGAGTAAGACGGAACCTCCGCTGACGGCCTTGAGCCAAAGCGTACCAGGCTGTGAGTTGTATTCGCGTCATTTGTATCAAGTAAATAAACATGTTATTCATTCATTCACAGACGCGTTCTGTCATACAGGAGAAAACGAAAATCATGTAATGAATAGTATTGTAATAAATATCAATAGTTATCGGCCAACATGATTCCCGTAGCCTGAAAATACTACAGTCTCTCGCTAAAGGTGGATAATATTTCTCACGGAAGAAACAGAGAACAGCACTAAAAGCACTTCTAAAATGTAATGATAACCTAAGTCTTGTATGAGCTCCTCCCTCATTCTCCTTTAATAATTAACGACCTGTCACTACAACATATTTTCCGAGAGACCGTTCTTGATGATATCGCGTTGATTACTAGGAAAACAAAAGAAAGAGGCTACGACCCGTCTGTCTAGGCGAGAAAGTTGTCCAAGGTCTTCTCGAATAGAAAACTGAACTCTGATACTCTCGACAAAGGCTAAGTGGAGACAAGCAACTTATAAGGTGGAGGAGAATGCTTATGAAATTTTACACCAGCTTGAAGGGATGACAGCTCATCGTCGTATCAAAATGGGAAAAGAGGAAACTTGAGAGAGCGGAAAACCGTTAGAACTTTAAAATTTGTCTTGAAACAGCGGTAAAGAAGAGGGTGATACAAAACTCGCGTTCTAAGTTAAATTTTCCATGAGCAACACGGGCAGCTTTCTCGTCAGAGAGATTACAGTGTGATAATCATTTTCATAATAACGTCACTAGATTTCACGTTAAATTCCACGGTACATCAGGCTTCACATAATAGCATAGTAACCATGGGGAACATCCTGTTGAAAATAAATAAATAAATAAATGATGAAGACAGGAATACAAAAGAAGGCGTACCTATTTGGCTTTGTTATTTTGTCTGTATCAGTGTTTGGAAGAAAACAAGGATTTCTTAGTTCACTGGAAATTACAGTTGTCGAGGGACGCAACGGTTTTTCAACATTGAAAAAGGAATGAACGAAACCCTAATTACATAAAAGAAACGTCAGACGAGGCCCCTGCGATCGATCGTCACATTATATCGATTTCATGACTCATACTTCCTTACACGCGAGCGTTTTTATCTTTCACCTGTTCAGGCCTAAATAAAACTACCTACTAAGTTAAGAGCAGATCTTAAATTTCCTACTTTAGCCCTCAAATTACTAATAATAGGGCCGAAGGTGAAGGCCGGACTCGTCCCAAGATGGTGACTGACAGAATGGTACCTACCAGTTTCAGCCGGAATATCAAGGAGAGTTGTTTCTACTGAATTTATTGAACTGCACCCATATCAGGAGAGTTAAGTATCTGAATGAGGCATTTACTTTGTGTTTAATTAACCCCAACATAATCAGTAATATCGAAAAATTGGGACAAATGGGCAAAATATGGCCATCATCGCGAACTCAAGGACAAAACAGTTTATTGTTATCGTAATAGGATATGTGTGTTTGTGGAGAGATGAATGTAGAAGAAGATCGTTATGTACAAACGCTGCAATGTCTTTCACATGGCTATTCCTCGACCAGGCTCATGAAGACTCATTTCTTCAACATGGGGAAAATGGAAACAGGGGGTGTGGTGGGCCCCGGACCCATTCCAATCGATTCAGGGTCCAAAATTTAGTGGAAAATGATACCCCACACGCCTAGGTACCAGAAATCTCGAAAACACACATTCAAAAAGGGTAGATACCCATTTTGACCCATTACGTCTTCCGGTGGGTACCAATCGTTCCGGGACCCATTTCATTGAATTCCGCGTCTAACATCCAGTGGAAAATAATACTCCACGCGCCCAGATCGCTAAAAATCACGATCATCCATTTTTCGAAATGCAAATTTTGACCCCATTGAAAAATTTGGAAATTTGGTCCGATTGGGCTGCAAAGTTTCGAGGACCAACTAGCCCGGAAACAGACCCCTGAACCAAATGTAAGGTTTTTAGAAAATTTTCTACTACCCAAGTCGGCATGGATGGCGTGACCCGGCTCTAGTTGGACCCTGAACCGATTGGAATGGGTCCGGTACCTACCACACCCACTTTTCCCCCCATTTTCGTCATGTTGAAGAAATGGGACTCTGCGCGCCTGGTCCTAGGTTTGGTTTTGGAATTTATTGACAGCTGGAAACTCCAATGTCAATGCATTGGGTGAGTTGGATGGAACGACCCCTGGCAAGAAAGCTTTGGAACGAGCTCATATCGAATTCACGCTTCCGTGGATAGGATCCACTCACCCAGGCATCTGGACAACCATCGTCGCACAGGTCGACAACAGGGCTTCCATTTGCACTTCATCCAATTCACTTTACCGCACAGGTCAATCATGACTAACTGAACACACCTGACTGGAGGCGGTGGTTATCTGATAAAGAGGGTAAACACACAAGAGATAACTGGCAGATCCACTGGTGGGGGCCAGGATTACGGTTAATGAACGCTGACACGCGAGAAGACGTTACACCTTCTCATCTGTGTCACGGAATGGATTTCCCGTTCCTGACGAGCGACTCGAGGATTGATAGGAATTATGTCAACGACCAACTTCGTAAATACGTCCCACCTATCTCGTTCACGTCCCAGAAAGTTAGTATGAAATCCTAATGATATTAAAGGAGGGGGAGATATCCACTTAGCCTGGCTCTACACATCACGTCGTAGCCTCATTCTGCCGATTTCGTTATCAAGAAGTGTTTGATGGATAGAAAGGCTGATTCATGCCTGCAATATGAAAGTATTTATTCCTCAAATGAGTATCTTCACAAATTACAGTTAGTAAAGATCCACACACATCAGAACAAAAGTCTCAAAATCGCTAGTCTTGCCTTCAATACTCAAAAACAATCTTAGTTGAAGATAACTCGTTGCTCTGTTGACTCAAAGTCTGCGCGACATTCAAATAGAATGTTTGAATAATCCAAGTGAGTTGAGTCTGGAACAATGGAAAAGCGTCTTCGGAGAACGTTTCTCAGAACCTGTGTGTCAGATTTTAAGCAAGAGATCTTCCTGAGGGACTCCCAAGAAGCGGGAGTCCCTCAGGAAGCTAAATAGCGCGATAAAATGTGCAAAAAGTTTTTCAGTCTCTTTATTCAAATTGCACCTAGTTGAAACTTATTAGCAACATTTCTTTGACTTTAGTCATTTACGTCATATACTTCAACTAAGGTACATTGCTTAGCATACAAATTACTCAACTTGTAGTTCATGTTGTATAGCCTGTCGTTTCTGAATTACCCCGAAACATTAGTGAAGCACCTGGTACCGTATTTTGGAATTTCTGTAACATGTTGCCAATTGGTTTGGGCAGTGCAGCACCACAATTGCATTTCATTAGTCCAGACTGGCTTTAGGACGTGCTTGCAAAGGATTGGAAGAAAGTAGTAGGTAGGGGCCGAGGTGGCCGAGGCTGTCAAGGCGCCGGTCTCTAAAGCCGAGGCCGCAGTGCAGGAAGGTTGGTAGGATGGTGGATGGTAGATACCTGCCTGGCGACCATCCAGCTATTTATAACGTAAGTAGTGGTACGATGGTAGCCGCAGTGGCCTCCCACTACCATCTAACCCCTTGAAACTATCCTAGGTACCTGCCTAGCGTCTATCCACCAGTATCAGTCGTGTTTGTTATTCCATCCACCATCCACCTTTACCATCCAACCTCCTTGTGACCATCTAGCATCCTGCAGTGCGGCCTCAGCCTAAGGGCTCGAGACTCCTGTGGTCAGAGTTTCGAGGCTGCTGGCATATCACAACATGCGTGTTTGCCTTTGTAGTCTGGCTTGCTTTGTGACCACCCAAGGGCTAGTACAATGGGCCACTAGGCCTAGGTGCGGGGGGGGGGGGGGGTAAACACTGCAGTGAAGACTGCAGTGGACACCCCCTCTACCCCTGTGTAATTAATCTATCTATCTAAGTACCTAGTAGGTATAAAGAACGAGTCGTCCGTTTGCCGGTTTGACTGGAATTTCCGCTATGAAATCATTTATAATTTTCTGTCTAGTATCATTATTATTGTTGCATTATTGTCTACTACAAAATACCTCTGCAGTCACCAGTTCAATTTTACCACCACTGCAGTACGTCCTCCAGCTATGGCATGTTAATTTCGCAACATCGATTAACCTTTTTTGGAATCAAGGAGGATACCCAATAACATTCCCGCAGGTAATGTGTATTTCGAAAAATGGATTTTTAGGATTTTCGGCGATCTAGAGGTGTGGGGTATCATCACGACTAAACTTTGGGTGATGAATTCAATGAGACGGGTTCCGAGACTATTAAAGCCCACCGGAAGAAGTAATGGGTCAAAATGTGTATTTACACACCAATTTCGAATGTGTGTTTTCGATATTTTTGGTACCTTGGCGTGTGGGGTATCATTTTCCACTAAATTGTGGACGCTGAATCCAATGAGATGGGTTCCGTGACGATTGGAGCCCACAGTAAGAGGTAATGGGTCGAAATGGGAGTGATTCCCATGCTCCTGGTCCAAGGAAGAACCAACCCCTGTAAACGAATTAATTTGCAGTTTAAAAAATATATATATATCCGTCACCACCCCCAGCATTATAAAGGATTCTTTTGCTGTTGGCTTCTTAGGTCTTTGGGTGGTTCTCTTTGTCACGTGGGCTTTTCATCTGAGCGTCATACCGAGGTACTTTGCTTCATTGGCGTATGGAACTACCTTGTTATTGAGAGCCACATTCATTCTAGTCCTCTACTTGGATGTCCATTCTTCAATTTGGTAGATTGAACGGTTGGGTTTTGAGATATAATCTTCATTGTTGCTTCCCTCAGCCAGAATTGCCATACTATGGGCAAAATCGCTGTCGTCTTTGGGCACTTTCAGGTAAATCTCCGCTGTAGAGACAAAGTAAACTTCCCTGTGGCACTCCCCCATTGATCATTTTGGGTCTCAAATATGCATCTCCGTGTTTTACGCGGAAATATTGCTCTGATAAATAAAATCTTAAGAGCTGTGCAAACTTTTTCGCAAAAAATATTCCATTCTGAATATTTGCAACGTTTTGGAGCTGACGAATTGACCGAGGCGTTAAGTTCAATGAAAATCAGTTCAGATCATCTCAATTATATCTTTTTATTTTATTTGAGATACTTGCCAGTGCACTAAAATAAATACATGATGAAATAATTATGTAAACAATTGTTGAAAAATGCAGGAAGTGCTATCTCTAGTGATGAACGACTTTTTGTGTTTTTTTCTAGACTTGTGCCATAATTTTCGGATTAAATCGCGTCTTGAGGATGAAGCATCATAAGAGGATGATTTTTCACGTACCTATTCAGCGCTGCCTGCAAAAAAAAGGTCAAAAGCGTAACCTGGGCGACAAGGAAAGTCTAATACCAACCATGGAAAAGCTACATCATAACTCAACCTCGTGACACATCACGTTCTTTCTTCGTGGGAATAACTTGGCGGAGTTCTTGCAAGGTTTTCCATTGTGCGTGAGATTCCACTCGTTGTGCACTTCGGTGGAAAATTCATCATTAGCATTCGAAAGACTCGTGGAAATTTTTTATGGGAAGGTAATAAAATCGGTTGATGGTTTAGCAATGTTTGGGGAGCCAGGGGTGATAAAGGGAAATGGCTTAAGGCCACAGTGGTGGTGGGACCGGAATAGAATTTAAATTGAAACAAACGGACAATAGACTCGATGGGAGTCATTTCCGATAATGTATCTCACGAATATTCCCTTCGTTTATCAGCTAGGGCTCCTATACACGCTTATTTTTTCAATGTTTTTCTAAATAGCTGATGATTATTAAACTGCATCAAATTGTATCATCAAAATAAGAACATCGTCAAATATTTCTGATGAGATGAGCCATGAGAGGGCTGGCGAGGGTAGGAATCCACAATAGCGGCACAGGAACTTCACCCTTGTTCGAACTCTAAACGGCTCGCTCCATTCTCCCAAATGATAAATGTAAGCCAGGAGCGAGGCTCACCATGTAGGTACGTGATTCAAATCAATCTGATCCTCGAATACGACGCAGAGCTGTGTAATTGGGTATATTGATCTTCCCACTCGGTGGCCCGGTAGGATTTGGGTCGGCCCTAAACAAACAGGTTTCTTCATGCCTCAAACCCCGTTGAGTCCCTCCAACCCTGAAAATTCGGCTAATGATCGCAATTATCTCCAGGATTGTGCTGTCTGGACAACGTGTGAGGACCGTTCTTACAAATATACTCTCGAAAAAATGTTGTAAAAACCGTTTCAAACACTCTCTGGTAATTAAGAATCATTCGTTCCAGTAATTGAATTAGGTTGGGACAAATTTGTCAACATCAGTTATAATCAATTAAGTAACATAGCACAGCGGAGATTCCAGCCTTAACTGTATGGTATGGCGCGTACTAACAACGGTACCCGAACTCTCAAATTAACGACTCTTTTGATCTTTACGTTGAAATCTCTCTCATCTCTCACAACTACTGTTAGTAAAACAATTTACTCAAGTGCTAGTTTGTTGTGGAATATTTCCAATTCACAGATCTCAAAAATTGAGCGCCACAATTTCATTCACAGGAGTTGATTATTCCTGCGCATGGAGACTCATTTCTTCAACATGGGGAAAATGGGGGAAACATTGGCAGAAATTGGTGGGTATCAGACCCATTCCAATCGATTCAGGGTCCAAAAGTTTGTGGAAAATGATACCCCAAACGCATTGGTACCAGAAACCTCAAAAGCACACATTCGAAATGGGTAGTTAGGCACCCATTTTGGCCCATAGCCTCATCCAGAGGGCACTAATCGTTCCGGGATCTATTTCATCGGATTCAGCGTGCAAAATTTAGTGGAAAATAATACCCTACTCGCCCAGATTGCCAAACATCTCGAAAAGACTGCAATCTAGAACATTTTTATTTGTATCCGTGAAAATTATTGCAAAGATGTACCTACCGAATCTGAAGAAAAAAGCTATTAAAATCAGTAATGTGCTTTAATCGGATATACACAATGTTTTCTTACGTTAAATAGTTTTAGTGAGTCCTAGTCTGACATTATGAGTCTCTGACTAAATAGTCGATGATTATTATTATTATTTTGTTACCGAGATCTTTGGGTGTCCGACTCCTCCTTATCGACTGAGTCTGATGAAGGTTGTATTACTGGATAATCTGTTCCCAACGACAATGAACATAATTAATAATGTTTCCATCATTATATTGTGTACTCGATAAAACGGCTAAATAGAAACTCAGACAATGTAATCACGACATCCATGCACCACAAACACCTAAAGAGCGAACAGCTCGCATTTCATCTGCATGCATTCTCCAAACCTCCACTCACCCGGGGGAGTAAATACAAATGGAGGTAAATATAAAATTATAATGAGTCAGAAAATGCATAATTCCCCCTTGTCGAGGGAGTGGTCAGGACGTCGGACTATACAAATGGAAATGGAAGTACTTGATCTCATTTCCCTATTAATTGGCACGCCCGGAGAGACCTGCTATGGTCACCGAAGCGTTGCCATGTGCCCAGAGTGTCGTTCAAGTTGGATTTTCATACAAGTGAGGGAGTAGGTACGCATCCGCGGACAAAAGTCCGGTCATTTAAATCCATCTAGTAGTTTTGTGGTTGAGATAGAGAGAAGGAATATAGCCAATAAACAACAACGGAAGCATGACAGAAATATATCACAGTTCTGAATAATATTCAGAATAATATTATTATAGCCTGTCGGAAGGCAAAGCCTGTGTTGACTGACTAGAGTTGCGCAAACATTGCTCAACTAGGAAAGTAAAAACGCAGCAAATTCTTTCACAGGGGTTGGTTATTCCCCGAACCAGGCGCATGGAGACTCATTTCTTCAACTTGGGGAAAATGGGGAAAACAGTGGGTGTGGCGGGTCCCGGACCCATTCCAATCGATTCAGGATCCAAAATTTAGTGGAAAATGATACCCCACACGCCTAGGTGCCAGAAATCTCGAAAACACACATTCGAAATGGGTAATGAGGTACCCATTTTGACCCATAACCTCATCCAGAGGGCGCCATTTTTATGCGTTCCGGGGCCAATTTCATTAGATTCAGCATCCAAAATTTAGTGGAAAATTATACCCCACACGCCTGGATCGCCAAAAATCTCAAAAACAAATCCCCCCCCCCCCCCCCCCCCCTACAAATTTGGTCCAATCGGGCTGAAACGTTTCGAGGACCAACTAGAGCCGGAAACAGGTCCCTGACCAAAATTTCAGATTTTTCAAAATTTGCTACTACCAAAATCGGTATGGACGGCGGACGGACATTTTGACAGAGCAAAAGATTGAACTAAAAGACCCCTTGGAAAACCCGGCACCTCCACGAGATCCACCCTGGGCTGCCACAGGCAGGCGGACGCCGGAAGAGGGTGGGGTGCCTGATGTACGGGGAAGCCATGGAGCCATAGAGCGGGGCTCCCAGATGATCTAGCGCAAAGAAAAGAAAAGAAAAAGGGAAAACACGACTGGGATAGACTGTAATGGGCCACATGGCCTCAGGAACAGTCTAGCGCAGGTATATCAGGACGGACATTTTTGACTTTTGGTTGGTTATTCCTTGAATAATCAACCTATGTTTTCATGCAAATGGTCAACCTCTCCGATTCGGCTCAAAATTTTTTTCTGGACGTTTCATGATGTCTAGATCAAAAAACGCTGCAAATTCTTACACGTGGCTGGTTATTCCTCGGACCAGGCGCATAGAAACTAATTTAGAAACATGGGGGAAATGGGGAAAACGGCGGGTGCGGCGGTTCCCAGACCCATTCCAATCGATTCAGTGTCCATGATTTAGTGGAAAATGAAACCCTACACGCCCAGGTACCAGAAATCTCATAAACACATATTTAAAATGGGTAATATTGACCCAATTTGACCCATAACTTCTTCCAGTAGGTGCCAATCGTTCCGGGACCCACTTCATTGAAATTTGCGTCCAAGATTTAGCGGAAAATGATACCCCACACGCCTGGGTTCCAGAAATCTCAAAAACACATATTCAAAATGGGTAATATATACCCAATTTGACCCATAACTTTTTCCAGTGGGTGCCGATCGTTCTGGGACCCATTTCATTTGATTCAGCGTCCAAAATTTAGTGGAAAATGATACCCCACTCGCCTAAATCGCCCAAAATCTCGAAAATCCATTTTTACAAAAAACACATTTTGACCCCTACCCCGCCCAAATTTGGTCCGATCGGGCTGAAAAGCTTGGAGGACCGTCCTAGGCCGGGAACAGACCCCTGACCCAAGTTTCAGATTTTTAGAAAATTTTCTACTACCAAAAACGGCGTGGACGGCGGACGGACATTGACCTTTTGGTTGGTTATTCCTCGAATAATCAACCTATGTTTTCATGATAATGGTCAACCTCTCCGATTTGGCTCAAAAATTTTTTCTGGACGTTTCATGATGTCCTGATAAAAAAAAATCGATGTCCGTCCGCCGTACGCCGTACGCCCTACGTTGTACGCCGTCCATGTTCCGCGCCGTTTTTGGTAGTAGAAAATGTTCTAAAAATCTGAAATTTGGGTCACGGGTCTGTTCCCAGCCGAGATGGGTCCTCGAAACTTTTCAGCCCGATCGGACCAAATTTGGAGGGGGTAGGGGTCAAAATGTGTTTTTTGAAAAATGGATTTTCGAGATTTTGGGTGATTTAGGCGAGTGGGGTGTCATTTTCCACTAAATTTTGGACGCTGAATTCAATGATGTGTGTCCCAGAACGATTGGCACCCACCGGAAGAAGTTATGGGTCAAAATGGGTATGTATCCACCCATTTTGTATGTGTCAGGATTTCTGGTGCCTAGGCGTGTGGGGTATCATATTCCACTAAATTTTGGACCCTGAATCGATTGGAATGGGTCTGGGACCCGCCATACCCACTGTTTCCCCCATTCGAGGAATAACCAACCCGTGTGTAAGAATTTGCAGATTTTTTTTATCTAGACACCATGAAACGTCCAGAAAAAAATTTTGAGCCGAATCGGAGAGGTTGACCATTTGCATGAAAACATAGGTTGATTATTCAAGGAATAACCAACCAAAAGGTCAATGTCCGTCCGCCGTACGCCGTCCGCCGTCCTCGCCGTTTTTGGTAGTAGAAAATTTTCTAAAAATCTGAAATTTGGGTCAGGGGTCTGGTCCCGGCCTGGGACGGTCCTCCAAGCTTTTCAGCCCGATCGGACCAAATTTGGGCGGGGTAGGGGTCAAAATGTGTTTTTTGAAAAATGGATTTTCGAGATTTTGGGCGATCTAGGCGTGTGGGGTATTATTTTCTCAACTAAATTTTGGACGCTGAATCAAATGAAATGGGTCCCAGAACGATCGGCACCCACTGGAAGAAGTTATGGGTCAAATTGGGTATATATTACCCATTTTGAATATGTGTTTTTGAGATTTCTGGAACCTAGGCGTGTGGGGTATCATTTTCCGCTAAATCTTGGAAGCTGAATCCAATGAAGTGGGTCTCAGGACGATTGGCACCCACTGGAAGAAGTTATGGGTCAAATTGGGTATACATCACCCATTTTAAATATGTGTTTATGAGATTTCTGGTACCTAGGCGTATGGGGTATCATTTTCCACTAAATTTTGGACCCTGAATCGATTGGAATGGGTCTGGGACCCGCCGCACCCACCGTTATCCCCATTTCCCCCATGTTGAAGAAATGAGTCTACTTGCGCCTGGTCTGACGAATAACCAACCCCTGTGTAAGAATTTGCAGCGTTTTTGATCTAGACTCCTTGAAACGCCCAGAAAATTTTTTTGGGCGGAATCGGAAATGTTGACCTTTTACATGAAAAAATAGGTTGTACTAGCAAAGAGGCAATCAGAATAGAACAGGGGGCGAACTAGATTTAACAATAAAGACTGTTTAAAATGCTTTCTCCGCCATCACGTCCCAACTAAGCCAAGTCATTGTTAGCATCTTGCAGGCAAGTTGCAACCTCCCCAAGTTGTCACTGTTAACACCAGTGGCCCAGTTGTAATGTTCACTGTTGAACCCGGTTTTAAAACAAAACAGATTGCTGAGAGATTGGACGGTTGCACGCACCGAAAATCAAACGCATTCTCTTCTAACAGCCAGGGATTAGAGTCCAATGTGTTTCTCACCCCAATGCAAGGAAATAAGCCACAATTATAAGTACAGCTCGGGGCCGAGGTGGCCGAGGCTGTGAAGGCATCGGCCTCTAAGGGCTTCGAGGCTGCTGGTTCGAATCCAGCACCCCCGGCGTTTACTCGATGTCGTGAGGCCAATATAGTACCGGCAGTAAGTATCCAAAATGGTTGTCTGGGGGCATATCACAACATGCATGTTTGCCTTTGTAGTCTGGCTTGCTTTGTGACCACCCAGGGGCTAGTACAATGGGCCACTAGGCCTAGGTGCGGGGGTGAACACTGCAGTGGACACCCCCTCTACCCCTGTGTAATTAATCTAAGTACAGCTCACCCAGCCAGGGATCAACCGGAGGATCCCCCTTTCCGTATTCCTAAGCAAGAGCAACATGTCTTGGTGCTGCTTCAGCTTGGCCCATGGCTGACATTGCCGTAGCAGGATGAGAGCGTGGTAGTGCAACAGTCAGTAATAACGAGGACCAAAAGAATGATGAAACCTGAAGCATGGTACTCGAAAGAGTCTCATTCGAAGGTACTCGTACTTACGGAAAATATCCAACTACTCGCATAATCACATGTCCATAACTTTCAGAGGCATCAGTGCCGAATGGCGACATCTCCAGATTGTTTTTCTTCATGACTAATCGCATTCCACAAAATTGCTAGGGATATTCATGGTCTTGGTGGCAAGAATGTATCAAAATCAGTCGTAACGCCCCAAATGTTTCGATTTACCACAGAACTAGGTTTCAAACTTGGTTTCCAAAATGTAAGCCGCTAACTTCTTGGAATGCAAAATGGCCGATATCACCAACAGCTGATTTTCCTTTCCCCGCTATAAAACAGATTCATGTCAGTTCTGGCTTTGATCGTAGGTCAGTCGTGGTTCGATATTTCATAACAGTGACCTCACGGGAATCTCATTTGACTCATACTTACGAGGGTTAAGCCATTCGAACAAACCCACGTGAAACCGGTCTTCAAATCACCCTCCGAGCACTTCGTAATTATTCTCATCGTAAATTTCAATTTATCATTATATGGACATTTTATGTATGGCAGTTTTAACTTCACTGTTGTGGCTGGATATTATATAACATTGTAATATATTGTAATGATTTATGTTCTTAGTAAATAATTTATTAACAATCGTTCACTCGAATACACTGTTCACATTTGCGCACTTACACAATGACAGAATCACAATACACGGTTGTAACGCGGTTGTCGCACTATTTATAACGCGGCATGGCATGATTTATAACCCGAAGCGTCTATATCCGGACTCTGAATTGAACTGAACTCCGCGGCGTTTCTGGGCCTGTTTTATACCTGCTGCCTCTCGGTCGAGTACCTTCCAGAACGTTCCCTGGTTCCGGGAACTCGACGTGTTGTCTGGAGCGAACGGGAAGGTTCCTGAATGTTCGAGACCCTTAATCCTCCACAGGTCGTTGACCTTGCGACGCCAGCAGCCCATTTGACCGGCGCAGGTGCGAGCTCGCCACAATATTGACTGACTGACGGCAAATAGCCTTTCAAACGCTTGAAGCAGGATTACTGATTGGCTTAATCGCTGATATCTCAACTTGGTACAGCGAAAAACATTTGTTGTTGTTTCTACCGTAAATTTGTATTAGGATGAACTTTTGAATGGATGAAGGAAAAACATTGAATGATCCTCGAAGAGAGACCGCATCAGAAGAGCACTCAAGGAAAGTAAAGTGAACGGAGGAGGCGAGCTGCCAGACGGGCCAGTTATTGGCTCAGTGTTCAAATTGAGCCCCAGGGGTTGAGATGGAGGGTTAAGAGAAAAGGTCCTGATGGGACGAAGGGGAAAAGCAATCCCACGAAGCGGGCTCACAAATCACGTCGGTAACTCGTACACGGTGAACACTGGCAAGTCCCAAAGGCACTTGGGTCCGCTCCTGTACCTGCAACAGCCACGCCAAACAGCTAACAGCAAAAATGAATAAACCAATCACGAGAGAACCCGCCTGAAGAAAAGGGAAAAACCTTACCGTTGATGCGAAACAAACAAAAATCCCAGTCATTTTTGAGAACAATGGAAATTAGAGTTTGGGTAAATTTGGAGAACATATTTCTATTAAGCAAAAAACGCTGCTAATTCTTTCACAGGGGTTGGTTACTCCTCGGACCAAGCGCATGGAGACTCATTTCCATCGATTCAGCCTCCAAAATTTAGTGGAAAATGACACTCCACACGCCTGGGTACCAGAAATGTCGAAAAGACACATTCAAAAAGGGGTAGGCAGATACCCATTTTGGCCCATAGCCTCATCAAGAGGGCACTAATCGTTCCGGGACATCTCATTGGATTCAGCGTCCAAAAATTGGTGGAAAATCGTACCCCACACGCCTAGGTACCAGAAATCTCGAAAACACGTATTCAAAATGGGTAGATAGAAACCAATTTTGTCCCACAACCTCGTTCAGAGGGAGCCAATCGTTCTAGGATCCATCTCATTGGATTCAGCGTCCAGAATTTAGTCGAAAATGATACCCCACACGCCAGTATTATCAAAATTCTCGTAAATGCATTTTTCGAAAAATACACATTTTGACCCCTACCCCTCCCAAATTTGATCCGATCGGGCTGAAAAGTTTTGAATACCGACAAGGCCGGAAGCACACCCTTGACCAAAATTTCAGATTTTTAGAGAATTTTTTTACTATCGAAAAAAGCCCGGACGGCGGACGGACATTTGAGTTTTGGTTGGTTATTCCTCGAATAATCAACCTATGTTTTCATGATAATGGTCAACCTCTCCGATTTGGCTCAAAATTTTTTTCTGGACGTTTCATGATGTCCTGATTAAAAAAGGTCAATGTCCGTCCGCCGTACGCCGTACGCCGTACGCCGTACGCCGTACGTTGTACGCCGTCCATGTTCCGCGCCGTTTTTGGTAGTAGAAAATTTTCTAAAAATCTGAAATTTGGGTCAGGGGTCGGTTCCCAGTCGAGATGGGTCCTCGAAACTTTTCAGCCCGATCGGACCAAATTTGGGGGGGTGTAGGGGTCAAACTATGTTTTTTGAAAAATGGATTTTCGAGGTTTTGGGCGATCTAGGCGAGTAGGGTGTCATTTTCCACTAAATTTTGGACGCTGAATTCAATGAAACGGGTCCCAGAACGATTGGCACCCACTGGAGAAAGTTGATGGAATATCTTATACATTCCATGTAACATACGAACTACATATTGCTCTCCTTAGACTGTTAGTGGTCATGAGGGTTTGCAGCTCTGTTCATTTAAGTCTCAAGTCACTCCTTCTTCTAGAGTTGTAAGAAAGTGAGTACAAAAATATATTGTTCAAATTGTGATCCGCGAGTTATAATTCCCATTTTCTCACCAAGAAAGTTGAAGAGAAGTAATGGGTCAAATTGGGTATTTGTTACCCATTTTGAATATGTTTTTTCGGGATTTCTGCTACCTAGGCGTGTGGGGTATAGTTTTCCACTAAATTTTGGACGCTGAATTCAATGATGTGTGTCCCAGAACGATTGGCAACCACCGGAAGAAGTTATGGGTCAAAATGGGTATGTATCCACCCATTTTGTATGTGTCAGGATTTCTAGTGCCTAGGCGTGTGGGGTATCATATTCCACTAAATTTTGTACCCTGAATTGATTGGAATGGGTCTGGGACCTGCCACACCCATTGTTTCCCCCATTCGAGGAATAACCAACCCGTGTGTAAGAATTTGCAGATTTTTTGGTCTAGACACCTTGAAACGTCCACAAAAAATTTTTGGGAGGAATCGGAAAGGTTGACCTTTTGCATGAAAACATAGGGGTATTACTCACGAAATAACCAACCAACAGAGGAAAGGAATGGATGAAGGCGCCGTCAGAGAGCACTACCATATGGTGCTGTGGTGGGGGCGCCTGTGGGAATATCGTCATGTTTGATTATTCCACCAATTGGCACAATCACATTGTAGATTCGGAGACACGATTCCTTCCCCGTGTGAGATCTACAATGAACTGAATTTCGTTGCGACCAATATTCGTGGCTTTCATTACTATCAAAAGCCTGGGCTGAGGACGTTCCAACTAAGCAGGCAATGGACTGGATTGGAATCATCACAACATGGTAAGAATCGCTCAACTTCGCTCAAGTCACGGCACCATTGGAGACGTCGATTCAGAGTTATTCTTAATTATGTATAGTGTTGTGTGGAATGCTGATAAGTGATTCAGAAACGATGAAAATATCTTACTTCTCGAAAACCTGCCTCAGACGTTTAGCCCTTGTTTAACAACTCGAAAACAACTCGACTTTCAGATGTTCGTCCTTGAAAAACCTATACCTTTCGGGAATATTCGCCCAGGGGGGTTCCTGTGCGTCTGACCACAAGTGGGCGATAAATCTGGCTCTTGAACCGCCCTAGGGGATTCTCCTCTTTGAGAGGACGACTTTATCCAGTACAGTCATCTCGAGAACGCTAATAATTTCAACGTATAACATGATTTACCGCCAGTAGGTACTCCGAGGTATCTACATAGGACCAGTTGGGCTCACAATTCAACTGGCTCACGATTTGTCTTGCTTTGAGTGACTTAGTGATGGAATATGTCCGACCATTTCTGATTAGATAACACGAAAACATGGTGGAGCAGCGTAGTTATGGGAAAGTTCTTGTCCTCCTGGTTCCTGCTCTCTTGGATTTCCAAGGTATTTGAACACAATACCTTGAAGGATCCAGCTTAATTCGATGATTTAACTTTTGGTTGGTTATTGCTTGAGTAAACAACCTATATTTTCGTGCAAAATGCCCTCTCAACCTGAACAAAGATAAAACTGGTTAGCTAAAACAAAAAGCCTCCCTCGGAATCCGGTATTTCTGTCAAATTAATCAGAGCGCTGGACAGAGGATTACAAAAGCCTTGGGAAAGGCTCAAGTTGAGCGGAAGAAGCAAAGAACTGAACGAGAGGCAATAAGTCAAACCTGATTCTCTTACTACGTTGGCGTGAAATATAGCCCGCTAATAGGATTTATTGATTGGCCGCGATAGAATGGGGTGTGACAACAAAAGACCGGCACGACTCGGGCATTTTTCGTCGATTGCAATCACTCGTTTCGAGGTTTCTAGAGCCGTCAAATCCTGTATGTACAATTTTTTTTTTTTTTTCAATTGTATCTTGGTTAGGATTGATAGGTTTCGTTGGTCGGGCAGAGGGTGGTAGTTTGGGTGAGGGGGGGGGGGGGTTATTAGTACATAATATGTAACAACTTTCCGGCAAACGGCAAAAATGGAAATAAAAAATTTAGCGCCTAATTTACTTTGGGTTGGTTATTCCTCTGACCAGGTGCATGAAGATTCATTTCTTCAACATGGGAAAAAAGGGGAAAACAGTGGGTGTGGCGGGTCCCGGGCCCATTCCAATCGATTCAGGGTGCAAAATTTAGTGGAAAATGATACCCCACACCCCTGGGTACCAGAAATCTCGATAACACACATTCAAAATGGGTAGATAGATACCAATTTTGACCCATAACTTATGCCAGTAGGTGCCAATCGTTCTGGGACCAATTTCATTGGATTCAGCGTCCTACTTATTTCATTGTCTACTTCATTTTAAACTGAAATCAATCAGCTTGCGCACAAGTCCGCAACTCAGTGGGACATTTTCATGTTTTTTGAACACAAAAGATAAAAAGATAGTTTATCCCCGTCAAGAGAACCGTCATTCTAAAGAAATGAGCACAAAGGGGAATTTCATAAAGATGAGCACAAAGAGGAATCTGATAAAGAGTAGCACAAAGGAGAATTTGATAAAGATGGACACAAAGAGGAATCTGATAAAGATTAGCACAAAGAAGAATTTGATAAAGATGGACACAAAGAGGAAACTGATAAAGATGAGCACAAAGGGGAATTTGATAAAGATGGACACAAAGAGGAATCTGATAAAGATTAGCACAAAGAAGAATTTGATAAAGATGAACACAAAGCGGAATCTGATAAAGATGAGCACGAAGGGGAATTTGATAAAGATTGACCAAAAGAGAGATGGAACAGGTTATAAAATTTTTTTATAGAAACTGCGGCATAGTTGCTGGCGGGAGCGCAACTAGGCATAGTTGCTGGCGAGAGATTGACCAAACAGAGGGTTGCATTGTATCGACATTCATCTATTTCGATTGTCTACAATTTCGTGATGTGATTTCGTAACGCTAAAAAAGTAACGCTTTTCGAGTTTATGTGCCAGGGTCAAGACATGAAAATGTCAAAAAAGACTGCTAGATAGTCAAGTAACGTTTAATTTCCTTCCTTTTTCCTAATTTTCTTTTTGCAATTTATCGTCTACTGATTATACCTGTGACAAGAATACCCTGAGAAGTATCGGCTTCCGTTTCTTTCTTTTTTTTGAATATGTGTAATGGTTGAGAAAAGAAAATTGTCGATCAGGTTTGTCTGAGTAGCACCATACTTTGGTATGTACGTCCGTAATAACTCGATTTTCTCCCAGAAAATCCAATCCAATAACTATAGGAAAGGACAAGGAATTCATATAATACAAACTCAACGATTTGATCTGGTCACCAATAAGAAACTTCGACCGGTAATAGCTGTAGACAGTGGCGTGATTTCCATTCGCCATTTGAACTATGAAAGGTTTGGTCGGTTCACTAACACCTTCTTGATTCATATCAATGCCAAGCATTTGCAACCCAATTCTTCCAATAAAGGATAAACGGGATCCTGAGTCACACAATGCAGGCACCGTGATAGTTTCACTCGTAGGTCCGTGGTCGTAATTTAATTGCATGACCAACAAACCCGACCAAACATTATGAAGAGATACGAGAGGCGAGACACGATGAAGAGATACGAGAGGCGAGACAAACGAAGAGTGGATCATATACGGCAATTCCGGGTCTTCTTCCGGGTCTACCGAACAGCGGAACTTACAAAGTTTGAGGCATTATCTGAAATTAGTATAGCAGGAGCCCCATATCTGTTGAGAATTGTGGACTTGAATTTATTTAAGATTACGGGGAAGTTGCCACTCTTATTGGCACCAGCTCCACCCATTTGGTGAAAATATCTTCAAAAATGCAAAACTTTATTGGCAGCGGTGGGATTCGAACCCACGCCCCCGATTTCGTGATGTGATTTCGTGACGCTAAAAAGTAACGCTTTTCGAGTTTATGTGCCAGGGTCAAGACATGAAAATGTCAAAAGTAAGTCAATCATCATCCTCTCGATCATATTGAAGAGATTAAAGACAATCAATACATGATCGATATCACCAATACCCCTTATATAGCAGCAGTTTGGGACATCTAGCGTCCGCTGCGATAAGCGCCATCTGATGTTAACAGAACGTTTTTAATACAATTGATATTCACAGAAAATATTAATGTTTTCGCACCCGTCGTTGTTCTGTTTGGATAGCTCTCCGAACAGGGATTGTTTTTCCAAGCGATGAGAAAATAATGGAGTTTTGGTGTCGAATATTCAGGACGCCCCGAAAATACTTCTGAGCTGACCTTCGACGGCTCCGCCATTTCGCGAATGATGGGCGGATGGATATGGATCTTTGATTTATCTCTGGCAAACAATATAGTAAATTTTAACTCTGGTCCGTTATACCGCCGCCATATAACATTTTTTACAAGTTTGTTCGTATGATGTTGGTATTTGACGGTGACTCGTAACATAACAATAAGAAAACGCAGCAAATCCTTTTATAGGGGTTAGATTAGATTTAGATTAATTACACAGGGGTTGAGGGGACGTCCATCATCGTGCCCGCCCCCCGCACTTAGACCTAGTGGCCCATTGTACTAACCCCTGGAGCTCATCTTGGCCGAAGCTCCGTGTTCCCGACTAGGTCCAGCAGAGCTCCGACCAGGTTCTCCTGGTTGAGGAAGTCCCCTCGGTCCAAAGTCCCGAAGGAAACGCCTGTGTTCCAGGGCAGGACAATTGAAGACGATGTGAGACGCTGTCTCCTCGTCCTCGCCACAGAGTCTGCAGTCAGGGGTACCATTGCGCACCCCAATCCTGCAGAGATGCCTCCTGAAGTCCCCGTGTCCTGTAAATAAGCCAACGGTGAGTCTCAGGGAAGCTCTATTGAGGTTAAGGCATCTCGTGGCCCTACCTTTGTTAGGACCAGTCATCATAATATGACCGTGTTCTTGCCGCGGCACTTGCACTTGCACTTCTGGTGCTGGGAGCGAACCCTGCTTGCCACCCATCCCGATAGTAGGGTGCGGGAGATTCCTAGGCATGGTTCAGGTCCTGTAAAGGCAGTCCCCGACCCACGCCTGGCCAGAGCATCGGCTCGGTCATTACCCTCAACCCCTGAGTGGCCCGGGACCCATGCGAGGACAACCTTGTTCGTTCCACTCAGCAGTTGGAGGGCTTCCCAGCACTCAAGCACCAGCCTCGAGTCAGAGCTCCAATTCTCCTCGGCCTTGAGTGCTGCTTGGCTGTCAGAGAAGATGTGGATCCGCCTACCTCGGTAGAACTCATTCCGATCGATTCAGCGTTTACAATTTAGTAGAAAATGACACCCCACACGCCTAGGTACAAGAAATATCAAAACCCATTCGAAATGGGCAAATACCAGTAGATACTAATATTGACCCATGACCTCTTCCGATGGACGCCAATCGTTCTGGGACCCATTGCCTTTGATTCAGCGTCTAAAATTCAGTGGAAAATGATACCCCTCACGCCTATATCACCGAAAATCTCAAAAATCCATTTTTCGAAATACACATTTTTGGTCGAACGGAAGAAATAATTAACAAATACATTTAAAAAGGTCGTAGATTTTAGTTGATGACAACGTTGACTGTTCTTTAATTCTCATCTGTAGCTGGTTGTGTAAAATTGTTTGATAGTTAATTTATGCTTTCTCATACTTATATTTAAAAGTAAGTTGAAACCAATAATTATCTTATCTCACCCAGGTATCCCACGAGAGGTCTTGGGTTTTCCAAACTTTTCAACCCTCGTTCCTCTTGAACAAGTATTCAAGGGGCTTTGCTGGTTGATGGCGAAGTTGATAAGAAAATTAGTTCGTCTTACGGAAACTAAGGGAGGCCACTGTTTGTAATCTCTAATATCAGAGATCAAAGTCAACGTTGGCGCACCCGCTACGCTTTTCAACCCCCAGTTCAATCTACAACGTTCTCATCTTAACTCACCGTCTTCCACTCAGGATTTAATTAAAAATTCCTCTTATCTTGAGGCTTAGAGGTGTCGTCAAAAGTAAATTCGTTTTCTTCTCAAATTCGTTTTGAGTTGATAACACGAAGAAAAGCAAAGAGAAAGAAGGGGCGAGGAAATTCTTGTGATTGTGGTGTACCTAAGTAGGAAGCACGTTTAAAGGCAGGGATAGAAATGAGGAAATTTCTACTTGTAACCGCTCAAAATGTGGGTCAAATTTCGAGGATTTTGACGAGTAGACTTGTGTTTCAAGAAGTAAAACCAAAAACGCGCAAGCACCTACGTACTCTACCACACTGTTGGCATTGTTGGGATCACACATTTAGATCTCTATTAAAATACTAATTTTGTAACGTAATCCCCCCAAATAGGATGAATCGGCCCTTCTACAATCCGTTCAAAAGCTCTAGTGTCTGGACCATTTTAAAGGGCGAAGTAAATTGAATATCTCGTTCCACAGTGTAGAATTACGTTCACGAAAAAACGGCGTCCTAATCAAACGTGAGTGTAAAGGTACAAAGTCAACAAAGCCACCAAATTATATTTTCTCGTGTTGATCAAAGTGATTTCCTGTAGAATTTTTAAAAGCTGAATCGAATAAAACATACGTACCCTCACATGTTGCTTATTTGGATTGATTTAATGAGATAAACGCTGCAAATTCTTGAACACAGATTGGTTATTCCTGGGACCAGGCACATGGAGACTCATTTCTTCAACAAGGGGAAAATTGGGAAACAGCGGCTGTGGCAGGTCTCGGACCCATTCCAATCGATTCAGGGTCCAAAATTTAGTCGAAAATTACACCCCACACGCCTAGGTACCAGAAATCTCAAAAACACACAATCGAAATGGGTAGATAGGCACCCATTTTGACCCATTACTTCTTCCAGTGGGTGCCAATCGTTGTGGAACCCATTTAATTGGATTCAGCATCCAAAATTCACCCTACTCGCCTAGATCGCCAAAATTCCAGATTTTCTGAAAATGTTCTACTACCAAAAACAGTGTGGACAGCGCACGACTGACGGACATTTGACTTTTTTGATCTAGACACCTTGAAACGCTCAGGAAAAATTTGTTAGTCGGATCAGAGAGATTGACTTTTTGCATGAAAACATAGGTTGATTATTCACTGAATAACCTTGAATAGAAAATCTGATTACTGCAAAGTTCAGAGAGCCACTCCCCAGCTGCATTGTCCTTAAATAAGCCTCAACCTAAGGGTTTCATAAGGGGCCGAGGTGGCCGAGGTCGTTAAGGCATCGGTCTCTAAGGGCTCGAGACTCCTGTGGTCACAGTTTCGAGGCTGCTGGTTCGAATCCAGCACCCCCGGCGTTTACTCGACGTTGTGAGGCCAATATAGTACTGGCTGTAAGTATCCAAAATGGTTGTCCAGGGGCATATCACAACACACGTGTTTGCCTTTGTAGTCTGGCTTGCTTTGTGACCACCCAGGGGCTGGACAATGCTGTGAAGACTGCAGTGGACACCCCCTATACCCCTGTGTAATTAATCTAAAAAGGGTTTCATAATTCGTAAATAAGAACAAACACTTTTAATACAGCGCCACCAAAACACCTCCATCCATTCTCCCCACAGCAGTCGGATTCTCAACACACCATTACCCACTAAGGTAAGGTTTTTGCCATAAGCCAACCTTCTCCTCTGATGTATGGCAGCACTGGCAAACCACAAGCAAAGGTGGTTTTCCCTTGTTAATCGCAGGTCGCCATTATTTTTCAATGAGTTGTGAAGGGGGTGGGGGTATCATGTACCTGCAAAGCCAATGGGTTGGAAATAGGTTGCTGCACGGAAGAAAAGTTGCACCCATGAATGAACAGTCCAGTTAACTACGCTCCATCGCGTACCTGGGTTATTGCATACGAGTAGTTAAATTGTTAATACCGTACAATAGGGTGTCTTTTATGCCTTTGTTGGGGTAGATTACAGTACCTCTCGGCTGCCGTATCCTCTCTATTCACTTTAAGAACAATATCTAATAGATAGATAAATATTACAGACACGTATTTCAATATTGAAATGCGAGCTATATTGAGTGTGGTTCACTGGCTCACTGTTCTGCCGACACCAAACCAGTGTTGACTATGTCCGCGTTATTGAATTGGTCGACTGAGCACATAAGCTCTCTGTGTGCCTGTTTCTCCGGAAAAATTCCTCTTTACCGGCGCCTCATACAGAAGCTTCAACTAGCAGAACGAATGGTTGCGCTTGCAAAGAGAACGTCCCAAGGGGAGAAAATGGGAAAAGGAAAGTAAAATAACAAGATTATCTCACATTCACGAAAAGAGGAAAAGACGGCTCTTTTTTCCTCGTCTCCGTCGCAAGGCTTTTAGGAGATGGACACATAAATCTAGTTGAGGTATTTATCAGCGGCCTAGTTTTCGATGGCATTGGACGGGTTGGGAAACTACAAGGAAGATATAAAAGGGACTTCGTCATAGCTCGTACGTCGTAACTTTTGTCCGAATTGAGTCCTCACCGTTCCCTACAACCTTCTGCACCCCAGTGTTCACATGTCGGACCTCTTCGCTTCTCTTCTTGTTCTGTTGGAAATTATCAACATGTGTATTTTGAAAAATGGATTTTTGAGATTTTTGGTGATCTAGGCGCTTGGGAAAAATTATTTTTCACTAAATTCTGGTCGCTGAATTCAGTGAAATGGGTCCCAGAATGATTGACATTTGCTCGAAGGAGTTATGTGTCAAAGAGGCACCTATCTACCCATTTCAAATGTGTGTTTTCGAGATTTCTGGTACCTAGGCGTGTAGGGGTACCATTTTCCATCAAATTTTGGACGCTGAACCCAATGAAATGGGTCCGGGAACGATTGGCGCCCTCCGGATGAGGTTATGGGTCGAAATGGGTGTCCTTTCTACCAATTTCGAATATGTGTTTTCGGAATTTCCAGTACCTAGGCGTGTGGGGTATCATTTTCCACTAAATTTTGGACCCTGAATCGATTGGAATGGGTCCGGTACCCACTGTTTCCCCCATTTTCTCCATGTTCGACGACTCAGGCGCGCGGGGTATAGTTTTCCACTAAATTTTGGACGCTGAATCAAATGAAACGGCTCCCGGAACGATTGCTGCCCACCAAAACAGATTATGGACGCTGAATCTATTTTAAATATTAGTCTCCATGCGCCTGGTCTGAGGAATAACCAACCCCTATCAGCAGCGTTTTTCCATGCATTATTCTCACTATTTGCCGATGATCTGAAATTTTACCGTTTCATAATGACCCCTTAATTTGCTCAAGTTGCCATCGACCCTTGATTCCCTGTTTGATAGGTGTAGTACGAATAATTTACACCTGAGTACCAGTAAGTGCGCTATATATTATCACTTTCTCGAGATGTTACGTACAGCATTGATGGCAATAGTTTGGCTTGTGAGGAGACCATTAGAGATCTGAGCGTAACATTTGAGATTTTTTCGTTGTTAAACGCTCCTCTTCATGAAGCAATGAGATCACTGGATACTACGACTAGAGAATGATAATTGATGTTCATCATACGTTAGGTCAATTGCCTGAATTGTTGGACCGCCCCCAAACTTGCATTTTCGGGTAATTGATTAACAGAATTGATATTGGGCGATGGGGGCTTTACAAAGAGCCCAAATACGACCATCGTTCGTTAGGACGATTCCCCAAATTGTTGGCCTCCAAAAATAACTTTTCGCAGGATTTATAATCATTGGGCAATTCGATGAAGATTTGAACTGTCTTCATCGATAATAGCGAGTAGCTGTAACGAGAATAACCTCAAACACTTGAAACAAGAGGAACTTACAAACCATAACCGCCAATCAAAACTGCGGTGGGTAACCATTGAGAAGAGATACAGCTCTCCGTGAATGAGATGTTGAGTTGCCTCAAAATCACCCATCTATTGAGTGTAGGTAGCTTTGCTAAGAAGTGAACAAAACGTTTCTTCCAGCGCTTGACTTCACTTGTAATCTTATAGCTGAAGTCAATTCCTCCGAGTACAGTATCGCCCAAATTAATGGAATCAGTGCAGCAAACATAGGAATTTTAACTTTTTGCAACAAGAAACATTATTTACAGTAATAAAAACATCATTTTAAAACGAAATGTGACCACCCTTGTTCTTTATGATCTCATTAACACGGTTCGGCATAGACTCAACGAGTTTCCCACATGCTTCCTTGATTTTGAATGAAACCACTCCCGGATCAAGCTGGAAATCATCCTCTGCTTTGTAGTGCAATCTTCGTCGTTGAGGTGGCGTTTCAAAATTGCCCACAGGTTCTCAATGGGGTTTAAATCTGGTGAATTACCAGGCCAGTCCAATACTTGGATCTTGTTGTCCTTCATGAACTTCTGAATCGTTTTTGAAGTGTGGCATGGAGCCAAGTCATGCTGGAAAATTGCTCCTGGGGTTTTTCTGATTTCAGGTACCACTCTCTATTCCAAGATTTTTTTATATTTTTCGGAATTTTCATCATTCCATTACAAGGGACCAACGCTGGAGGGCCAGCATGGTTGAAGGACCCCCAAAACATCTTCTTGTCAGGATGCTTAACAAATTGGTCATAATTTATAATTTCAGTTAGTGATTCCATTAATTTGGGCGGTACTGTACGTGTAAATCCTGTTAGCATCAGTCGTGGCTCGCTCTAGGCTGATGTCACGGGCTTGTCTAGTTAAAAGTCAGCTGCAAAAGTCGAGTAGATCAAACTCATTATTATATCTGATTGTTGTCGATTCCTTGAATCGGACAAGCTCATGTAGGTATTGTACTTGGATTGCTATATTTTGGTAGAACCCTTTGCGGTATAACAACTGCGATCTAGCTATTTCTGTATATGAACTAGGTAATGATCAAACTTTATTGATCTGTGGATTTGTCTTATCTACCTACGTCCCGTGTCGGATTCTAGTTTTGCGTTGAAGCAGAGCAGTGTGGGTTTGAGAGCCGGCACGTCTCGGGGGTGGAGGTAGAAGATAAATCTAACAGATCGCCTATCTCGCCGGTTATCTCAAGACAGATCGAGCTGCCTGTGGCCGGGTAGTAGGGCAGACAAAAGGAGAAAAGGCCAATGGAGGGAGGATATGAATCCCTTAAAACGTGACCTACGTGAGTAAGCGTTGCCGTGTAATACTCCGCAGTCGTTCATCCACCCCCAACCACCAGCGGGACGGGGGTTATTCTTTATTATGGCGAGATGGTGATGTTGAGGGAGGGAGGTTCTGCGTGTAAGCTTCTCGGTCATGAAGAAGGTACGTTATGGCGAAAAGTCGGCCCCTAGGGAGCTTCCCCTTCTCCCCTTAACAGTCTAGAAAGGCTTAAGAGGACGAAGTTTGCCCAGGAATCCCCTCAAGCAACCCCCTCCCCTCGCCACCTACACCATCCAGTACACGCCTAACGCAGGGTTTTTCCTAGGGTAAGGGAAAAGAGCTGGGAAGAAGTGTTACTCGAGGAGAGCTCTAAGTGACGGCGAGGGGGAGGAATGTAATATAGAAGGCATCGGCCCACCTGCTTCAAGACCCATCAAACTGAAACCCGAGCACTCAACAACACTTGACGTAGGTTAGGCTATGGCCCTCAACATCGTACAGTCGTGCGGGTCAGCTCCCGCGCCAGCACCCTACGTCACTCCAAATGACCCATGGTATTTAACCCGTTCTGTTTTCTTCCTGCTAGAATGTTATCGGTGGTATTCCGTAAGCTAAAATGAAATTTACTGTCCAGTTGAGGAATCATAAAAAGTATCATCACCAGCTCGTGCTTCTAAAGCCCTGTTAAGCCTTCGCGCTGAAAATCAATTACGAGCATATCCCTTCACGCTCGCGTTAGACTACCCTGCCGGCCCTCTCATCCCTTCTTTTTAAGTGAAAAAGAAAATGCGATTTCCCTCGGGAAAACTCCCCGTCCAAGGGAAAACTCGGATTCAAATAATTGCTACAAGATTGTTTTTCCCCCATTTTGAAAATTGGAAGCAGGAACACCACGCTATCGCATTGAAAGAGACTTTCTGTACCCAAAAGTGATCCCATGACGGTGAAAGAAATCGAGAGACGATCAATGCCTTTTTCGTCCACGGCTCGCTAAAGACCGTTCGCTTCCCTAAAAATATGGAAAGAGTTTTCTAACTTCTTTCCATCGAGCACAATATCAATTCTTGAATAGAATCTTCCCTGATTAATCGCACTCTGCTCATTTCCATTTGGCCCTTACAGTATTGAAAGGGTTTTATTGGAAGGAATATGTATCTGAGTTGATGCAAAAATATTCATCCCAAATTCAGCCAAAACATAAACAGAACATAACATTCAAAAAAGAAATTAAATTATTCTAATATTGACTCATTATAAGAGTGCCAATGCAAGCATGGTAGATTTCTTTGTCCGTAACAAGTAGAGGACGCGTTATATTACCTCGCTAAAGGCTCAAGAGCGCATGCCCGGAAGGTTCTAGAACTGCCCAAATCTGTACTAAGAACAATCCCCGTGTAAACAACGCTTAAAATCCCACAAGGACCCCATTTTCACCTGATGGAAGTTCTATCCGCCCAAGTTAATTCACGATAAGAAAACTCGTCGCCGTAATGAAAATTAGTGGTTTGAAGGGTGAAAAGAGTGGAACCATCTTCAGTCGTAATGTTCAGATGACTCGCCCAAGTTAAGATAAATGGTCTTGGGGAAAGCTATTGCCGGCTTGGCCATTAACTGTGTGATTGCCCGACCTCTGGCCATTGTTCCTACTCACCTCAAAACAATAACGCCTCGTAACGACGTGGACTGCAGATAACCGTGATTAACGATTCGATCGTTCGAATGGCACGCAGACGAGGTAAACTGGAATCTACTTGTTTTCTAAACAGAAACGCATCATGTGCGAAAAAACGTGATTTCTTCAGGCATTTGTCATTCCTCTGATTCATTCAAAAGACCCATAGGATCTGTGAAAGATTCAATACTTTGAGTGCAAATAATAAATTAAAATAGTCTTAGTCTCATTAGGTACACTTATATTCCTTTAGAAAGTGATATCACAAATTTAAAAAATTGATATAAAATTCATCTCTATTATTTACACCTTCTATTGTCTCAGTGCTTATGGTAGGTATTACCACAATGCAAAACTTCTAGTCAACAGCTTGGATACATTTAGAAGTGCTCCTTAAAACGTTATCTTTTGTCTAAGTACTAATTATTTATTTATTTTTTTCGGAACGATTTTTAAAATTATTAATTGGACAAAGAATAATCAAAAGAGCGGGGGGAGGATAACAATAAGTTCACATTTTCGTTAATTGCGCTTATTCAGGGGAAACACAAATTGCTAAATATTAATACACAAACAAAACGCTGCGAATTCCTGCGAATTCTATGATTACTCATTTCAATCGATTCAGCCTCCATAAACTCTTCCGGTGGGCTCCAATCGCTCCAGGACCCATTTCATTTGATTCTGCCTCCAAAGTTTAGTCGAAAACGATACCCCACACGCCTAGGTACCAGAAATCCCGAAAACACATATTCTAAATGGGTATTAAATACCCAATTTGACCCATAACTCCTTCCAGTGGGTGCCAATCATCCCGGGACCCATTTCATTGTATTCAGCCTCCAAAATTTAGTCAAAAATGATACCCCACATGCCTAGATCGCCGAAAACCTATTTTTCAAAATACACAATTTATTTCAATGGGCACCCTCGTGCTGAGGGATGTTTTCAATGGTTGCTCAGAGTCATGCACCCCGACCGCTTACCGATTAAGTTTACGAAGCGCTTCTTTTCCCCAGCAAGATTGCCAAGAAGTGGTTTGGGTTGCTTGGGGACTTATGGATTGGCCATCCGCTGCAAGACTAATGGAGACAGTATTTTGAATGTCGCAGAATATTGATTTGCAAAATCTTCGCAGGCTTGCCCAGACTATGGATCAGCTGCATTTCAGGGGACTTCCCTTCAATCTCAACTACGGGTGCTGGGCATGTATGCTCCCTGGATTCTTGTGGCGAGTGTCAAGGTGAGCTTAGTGCCAGCAACGTGTTCCACAGAGCTTTCACTTCATCCTGCAGAGCCCCATGCTGTCGAAAACGAGACAAAAGTCCTGGAGCTGCCTCTCGTTTGAGGAGCTGTAAAAGCTTGCATCAAGATGAAGTGACCAAAACCTTGCTTACCGTTTATTCTACTCCCTAAGAGAAGGAAGCAATGTCAGATGGTTAATCACCAGCGTTTTATCTGCATCTCTGTGGCGTCTGCCAAAAACGCAACGTTAAAATTGCAATAAATTATCATCTTTGCAAAGATTATCCATCTATCTAAATTGGGTGAAGATGCTGGATAAACAGTGTTTTTAGGAATGTATTCAGGAAATACAATACTTTGTGAGGAAGCAGACGAAATTTCAACTCACATAATTTTCATGTGCCCAGCACTCACATCCAACAGGTACACACCAGTGAGAACCATTCTCTGCAAAAGTTAGTCCACAACCTAATGACCCTTAACAGGGGACTGGGGCTGTTTATGGACTAACAAATGAACACATAACAAGCCACTAGGCTTCCGAGCTTGAGGCTTCTTCAAACTGGGTGTCCTCCGGGTATTTGCTCCATCTACCAGCATCTATATTTAAAAGTTGATCGGATTTAGCAGTTTATTGTGGTGGACTTGTTAAATACATTAACTTGTGTGCCGTGAAAAATTTGAATTCTCGCCTTCCCTCCCAATTCAAAATGAGCGCGGTTTCGCTGCCTTCCATATCTCATTGATTGCCACCCATCGATCTGTCCGGTGCTGCCACCTGAGCGAAGTTTTCCTAAACTGGCGTCTTCTGGCGATGTTATCAGCTTCCTCGTGCTCGTAGTACCATATCGTTCCGATTCCAATGTTCCGATCTCGCTTTTGTTCTCCCGTTTGCCAATTTTTGCTTTCAAGTGCTCTAATTTTTCTGTCCGATTTAAATTTCGTTCCGCTTCATCAACGTCGTGGATGGTCTGCCGTTTATCGCCATCCGTCTCGCAGTTTTGGGTTACCACTCTACCGCTATCGTCAATCGTCGCCAGAACATTGTGGCAAGGACGACTCGAAAATACCTCGTCTATCGTTTACCGCAATCCGTCCCGCAGTTTCTGGGTACCGCTATCGTCAATCATCGCCTGTCGCCCAGGAGACCGTGGCAAGGACGACTCGATTTATCGCCATCTGTCGCCCGTTTCGTCCAGGACATCGTCCAAGACAACTGGAAAATAACCCGTTCCGTCTCGTCCCTATCCCGGTCCGTACCGTTTCCCGTCTGTTTCCACCCAACAAACCGGTAGGACTAAAATTCTACTCTAAATTTCCACGGCCGTCGGAAACAGGTAAAATGTATCGTAGCTGGATGTATCTGTGTTAGCTAGCAGATAAAGACAAAGACTGCTAGATAGTCAAGTAACGTTTAATTTCCTTTTTTCTAATTTTCTTTTTGCAATTTATCGTCTACTGGTTATACCTGTGACAAGAATACCCTGAGAAGTATCGGCTTTCGTTTCTTTCTTTCTTTTTTTTCCTTTAAACAGAAATAAATTTTATTCTTTTCAATTTAATTCAAGTTCCTTCTTTCCCTACTCACATTATCTAAATATTGCCGAGGGTTCATCCCCACCTGTCTCTTGTCTACGTCACACTTGCTGCTCGCAATAGCGTTATCTTAACTTGGTGAGACATCAGTACATTGGTACCTACAGAATAAAGGTACCTATCACATACAAATCATTGTCACTTTTTCGATCACATTGTCATCCGATGCGAGCTCTATAAATCAACTCCATTCCTCGCACTCAACCCGCTATCTATTTTTTTTTTTTTTTTTTTTTCTCTCTCTTCTCTTGCACAGACAATGAATGAGTTCAGGTTACACCCCGGAGAGTTTTGAAGACCTGCTCTGCACTGAGGTTGCCTTTCCGGTCCCTCAGCCCTTTTCCTTCCTTGGAACTCCACGCAGGCCCCACATAATGGTGGTCGTATATCATACAGAAAGAGAACGGGTTAAAATGGTCTCGGACCTCATGTGATGCCGAGCGGTGGAAGGGGAAGGGCCAAAAGGAAATGACCACAATAAACCGCGCGACTCAGTCGCATTTAGGCTATTATTTTCACTCGTGCGGCATTCGGTTCACTCGAGGCTAACTCGCACGATAATAACGTGAATTTGAACATTCAATAGATCGAACGTAACAACAACCCTGCTGCAGCAGTGAATCACACATCCCGAATTGGTTGTCCTCGTAAAAAAACCTCTCTCATCCAGAGGGCGCCAATCATCCCGGGACCCATTTTATTGGATTCAACGTTCAAAATTTAGTGGAAAATATTATCCCACTCGCCTAGATCGCCCAAAATCTCGAAAATCCATTTTTCAAAAAACACATTTTGACCCCTACCCCGCCCAAATTTGGTCCGATCGGATTGAAAAATTTTGTAGACCGGAAACGGGTCCCTGACCCGAATTTCAGATTTTGAGAAAATTTTCTACTACCAAAAACGCCGTAGACGGCGGGCGGACATTTGACTAAAATGATCCAGACACCTTGAAACGTCCAGAAAACATTTTTGGGCCGAATCGGAGAGATTCATCTTTTGCATGGAAATAGGCAAAAATAAAGCGAACGTGGTAATTTTTTCCAGGCAACGGAAGGGTTTGAACCACAGGATGACACAATTAAGCGTGGCTGTCCATAGGAATTCCAGGGCAACAATGAAGAAACGGGGTCACGCTTCTTTCCGTGTTGAACCAGCGGAAGCAGTCGTTCCGGTTATTCACACATGATTGCGGTTATGCCGTAGAACGTACCTGCGCAGTTGTAGAAATACGTCACCACATTCATGGTGTTCTGATTTGTTCGTAGTATCAACGCATAGCAGTTATGGCATTTCTTACAATTATTATTTTGTCTCAAATGTAATCAATTTTGGGCAGTACCTAGGTTTCCTTATAAAATTGCGAGGCATCCAGAGAGACTATTGAAAGTAGCAATATAATATTACTCTCAGCAATACACCAGCACTGATTAACCTCTACGTAAACTTTAAGGTTAGGGGATAGCGAGATTTGAGATTCGCTGAGCCGTTTGGCGTTTTAACTTTCCCAAATTATACGTTTGAATACACCTGCTGACTCGGGAAACAAGCAAGAACCCGGAAAGGGGAACAGTTTCCCATAATTATTTAGCAGTAAGCGTATTCACCCTCAAGAAGTTGTTTACCGCCAAAGTTCAAACAACCTGTTACTCCTGCCCTCTTATACATATATGTATGTACATTTTCGAGAGGAGTCGAGGGCAGTGCAATCATCTCTGATACTGAGCATCGGTCGTTAGCTATGAAATTTTTTCAACGCTACCTGAGTACCCCTCCAGAAAAGACGAGGGAATAAAAAGGTTATTTAATGTCAACTCGCTGTTACTATAGCAGAATGGGACTCACGAATGTCTGAAAAACATTCTTTTGTGTGTGTCAAATCAGCAGTCATCACGAAACCTATTCAAGGTCAGATTCACATAAAATTAATAATAAAAGGCAAATTATTCCAAAGAAGTCCACAAGGAACTTTGCTCCAAACTCCGTCACAGGAGATAATGTAGTGTTGGTTCTTGTAGAAATATTTGTTTTTTGAATCTATTTTACTCAATAAAACTTCTGTGACTCTTAAAATAATATATGTATAATAATATAATAATTATGTAATCTGAAATGCATGTCGTGTCATATACGTCATATAGGTTTCTCTCTAGGTCTTCCTGGCAACTTAAGGGTACCCGTGAAGGAAGCGCGCTACCGCGGCGCAACCTGGCTTTCAACTCTCGCCCTGTCCCCAATGGATGACTAATAATGATCAGATTCCTTTTAACTGATTCGTAATTCTGTCCTGAACACGCCTTTGAAAGAACATTTTGATTATGACCAACAGAAAGTGTCTGAAATTGAGAGATAAGCCAAGCTTTCCGAGCATCATTCTATTTTGATTCCTGACCTTATTCCTCATCTGATCAGTCCCAAACTTTTTCCAGTTGTTCCTCGAATGGTTGTGGACAAACGAATGTAAGGATTTGTTTTTGCTTCATCAACATACTGTTGGGTGGCTAAAGAAAGAACTATTTTGGCTGTATTCAGCTACTCTTAACTTTGAGGGGATGTCACATTACAAAATCCCATGATTTACGAAATTCCATACATTCGTTTGTTCCTTTTTCCATTCTGAACTAAACAAAAAAAAGAAAATGAAAATCCGTCCACTCATTCCTGGGAAACTCTATTCGGAAGGTGAAAAAACGTGTTTCGAGAAAAACAGAGACAAAGACAGACGGCTCTACTCAGCCCCTTACGCTCACTCGTCCCACCTTTCAATGCGCAGTGTTTTTCTGGTTGGAGCTTGGGTAGAAGAAATGATACACTGAAGATGAAGAAGAGTAAGAGAAGAAGAGACGATATCACGCTAAAAACCGGTAGTGGCTGAAATTTGTTTACTTTTCGATGGTTTGTTTACTTTTCCCGTCTCGCCGTTGCAGTTTCACAGTTTTACTATTTTTCGCAGTTTTTCTCTCGGATTTTCTAGTTGTTCTCTCGAACCTAATTCATTTTGAGAATGCCGAGAGGTTCTGCTACCATTTTCAAGAAGCAGAAAAGAATTCCGCCATGGATTCAGAAGAAATCGGATGGGCCCTGAATGTGGTGGTGAGATGAGTCTAGATAGTGGTGAGCACACAGGTTTAGCTGTGAACATTTCAGTGTTGTGTTCTGATTGCTCCTATTCTGCATTCAATTCAAATGCAAATACTATACCTGAAAAGAAATTTCATGATGTGAATGTATGCCTAATCTACGCTATGCGCGCCATCGGACAAGGCGAGAAAGGAGCGCGTACGTTTTTGCAGCATATGAAGCGGGCGGTCATTAGTTCAGACGTCAATTGTGAAGGTATCCTTTATCCAAATAATTGAATGTAATATATCAAAATTTTCAGCAGATTCTCTAGTTTTTTTTAATGCAAAAAAAAAAAAAAAAATTGTCATTTTGGGTCACCGATACCTTTAACAAAGCGAGGTGGCATGTGTGGAAGGCATGCTGAGTTGGACACTCAAAGAAATTGCAAATTAAATTTAGGTTGTGAGTGACAATATTGCGAAATTAGTGTTCCCAGGATACACTAAAGAGTGGGCATCAACATGCCATAATACCGGAATCTCTGCTACTCATGCGATGGCAGCGCTTTACACAATCAAAATATGAACTATCAAAGAGCGGTGGGTCCAGCTCTTAGTGACCTTCTATGTAGATTTCATCCAAAAAGTTTTTCACGACAGTAAACCAAGGTAAACATACAAGACAACACATTTTAGTTGATTATTCGAATAATAATATATAATCATGCTAGACCTCTCCAATTGGCCCCAAAATTTGACAGTCACCCCTTACTGTTTTACGCATAACCTTGATCCAAGGAATAATCAACCAATGTGGATGATTTTGCAGCGTTTCTTCTTCAGAATAGCGGTCAGTATCACTTCACGGAGACTTCTAAAGAAATGTTTCTAATTTCCATGTATTGATCACTCCCCCACTTCCCGGGTGATAATGATCACTTTAATTGTTTTGAAAAAACGCTGCAAATTCTTACACAGGGGTTGGTTACTCCTCGGACCAGGAGCATGAGGACTCATTCCAATGGATTCAGCGTCCAAAATTTAGTGGGAAATAATCGTCGTAGATCGCCGAAAATCTCGAGAATCAATTTCGAAAAACACATTTTGCCCCCCCCCCCCCCCCCGGGGTTTGGTCTGATCGAGCTGAAATGTTCCGAGGACAAATACGGGTCCCTGACCAAAATTTCAGATTTTTAGAAAATTTTTGACTACCAAATTCGAAACGCCCAGGAAAATGTTTTGGGTCGAATCAAAGAGATTTGACTTTTGGTTGGTTATTCCTTGAATAATCAACCTATGTTTTCATGCAAATGGTCAACCTCTCCGATTCGGCTCAAAATTTTTTTCTGGACGTTTCATGATGTCCTGATCAGAAAAGGTCAATGTCCGTCCGCCGTCCGCCGTCCACGCCGTTTTTGGTAGTAGAAAGTTTTCTAAAAATCTGAAATTTGGGTCAGGGGTCTGTTCCCGGCTTAGGACGGTCCTCCAAGCTTTTCAGCCCGATCGGACCAAATTTGGGCGGGGTAGGGGTCAAAATGTGTTTTTTGAAAAATGGATTTTCGAGATTTTGGGCGATTTAGGCGAGTGGGGTATCATTTTCCACTAAATTTTGGACGCTGAATCCAATGAAATGGGTCCCAAAACGATCGGCACCCTCTGGAAGAAGTTATGGGTCAAATTGGGTATATATTACCCATTTTGAATATGTGTTTTTGAGATTTCTGGAACCTAGGCGTGTGGGGTATCATTTTCCGCTAAATCTTGGACGCTAATTTCAATGAAGTGGGTCCCGGAACGATTGGCACCCTCTGGAAGAAGTTATGGGTCAAATTGGGTATATATTACCCATTTTGAATATGCGTTTTCGAGATTTCCGGTACCTGGGCGTGTGGGGTATCATTTTCTACTAAATTCTGGATCCTGAATCGATTGGAATAGGTCTGGGACCCGCCGCACCCACTGTTTCCCCATTTCCCCCATGTTGAAGAAATGAGTCTCCATGCGCCTGGTCCGAGGAATAACCAACCCCTGTGTAAGAATTTGCAGCGTTTTTGCTTGAGAACAGGTCGGTTATTCCTTGAATACGCCCTTTCTGCAAGGAAACATAGGTTGGTTATTCAAGGAATAACATTGCGTTTTAATCAAAGGGAAATTACTCTCATTTTGGTTGGTTATTCCTTGAATGAGAAAAATTCCAACCAAAATGAGATTAATTTCCCATTGGCTAAAACGCATGGTTTTTCCGACTCAGAACGTAGGTCAGAACACCCCTTATCGGAGCCATGTTGAGGAACCGGTTGCCTTTCGTCTCACCCCACCACGAGCCAAAAGGGCCCCTGTGAGTGTATTCGTACGACAAGTAAGCACCTATTTAATCTCACGACTAATGCGGATTCAAGACTGACACCACTCGTTTCCAAGGGGGCTGGAATGGATCGTGAAAAGCCGTTACCGAAATTCTCTCCTTGCCCCGGCTCCACTATATCACCATTAACCTACTTCTTCAGATAAACACCTCACTTATTTATGTGTACACTCCGGCGGGAGATAATGGAGGGTATCAAGAAGACGATGAAAGAGCAGGTTCGAGCTCCCGTTTATCAGCTTTTTGAGTGTCTTCCATCCACTTATGCCCCACGGCTTTCGTTTCGAGCAAACGAAAAACATGATTCATGAGGTCCCCAAAGCAGTGCCATCACTCATTTAACTTTTGCTGATGAGGTGCTGTTACTGGATGAGGTAAGTACAATTGAACGACAATGAATATTCAGACAGTGACTGGAAATTTAACGCCGAATGGTGCGGGTTCCCAGTTTTTCTTGAAGAAAACATTCTCGAAGCTCTTCATTCCGATGGGTCCTTTACTAAAGAACTGGCCCGGTTCCAGCTGAGCAGGGCAAACTTCATCGGCACCAGCGAGCAAAAGAAGATGACTAATGATAGCTTTTCACACACAAAAAATTTCCGAGGGGCGGAAGGAAATTCTCACCCCGCCCTCATCTCTCCGTATAAGACTTTAAAAAACCATTAGCACCCAACCAACGTGCTTCCAGCGGGTGAAAAACGCGGAGGTGAATTCGGAAGAAATGAAGGTTACAGGGTTGGAAGGTAGTTCACGATTTATGACCGGGCTTCAAAGGTCGGTTGGCCGCGAGGTGGTTAATTTCGGGCTTGAGGCATCGCTGGACCTTTATTAAGAGAATAAATTCAGGCTGAAAAATTTCTTCTCTGTAGGTCTCAGGTCGTTTTAATCTTGAACGCGGAGCTTGAAAATCTCCTGGTTCCAACGGATCCACTCCACACTAATGTGTAATTTTCATTTCAAGGGTGCATGTTTAGATGCCTAGCTGTTCGACTCTGCGCTAACTTGTTGAGGACCTAGCTGCAAATCAATGTGAGAGAGAAATGGAGGTCTCTAGGTGATACTCGGGAATGAACATATCTACTTAACAACGGAGTACACAGCTGTGATGCCAGCGGAGGCAAAATGAAAAGCGATGAGCCTCAACCAGCAATAGAGAGCGTCCTCCAGTTTCTGGGGTTTTTGAGCACTGAAGATACTCACAATAAAAATATCCTAAGACTGAGCAACAAAGTACTGGTCAATCGGACGATGGCTAGAACTGGAGGTTAAAATTCTCAAAGCAGAAGTAGGTACATCACCAGTGTGGACGCCAACTGTGTAGTTAAGTTGTCCGTAGGCATTCTACTGGTCAAAGAACTCAAGACCCTGAGGTATCCACTGGCAAAGAAATTAGTTAATTACCAAAAACGTACCACTATTACGTGTTGAATTTTCACACCAGGCAAAGACACACAGGCCACATCATACACATGTACATCCAAGGAGTGCTGTCCAATGAATCTCTTGCCAGGCAAGAGATAGGAGCTCACTACCCCTCTTCCCTGGTCGTGGAGACAGTGGTGGGACCAGCAGGCACAGACATGAGGCCTGCGCACGACCCTCTACCAGTTGGTCCCCTCCACCTTAGGACAAAATTTGAATTGGAAAGCTGAAAAAAGCGCCCCCCTCATTCATAACTAATTGTTTTTAAGCAATTTACAAAAAAAATTATATTTATCAAGGCGTGATCCATGGGGTAATCCTTCAATTCACCCTCTCCCAGATCATCACGTCCAGGATGGGCCATTGTACAAAATACGCCCACTTCCCGGTAAAAGGGGGTTTAATAGACTACACTAATTCACTAACTATTTACAATACACCACACCAAAACAATACGCCAGGGTCGTGCAAGTCACACGGTTAACCAAAGACAGGGATGAATGAGACACATTGGCTACCACAGTGAATTCCTAGATATCGTTCGATCAATAAAATAATCTGAACATTTTAGTGACATTTCTTATTCACTTATTTATGGGATTTTGCACATCACTGAACCAATGTAACCAATGTGGGGTGTGGAATGTTGGCTGGGTGTTCTCAACTCTTGGGAAATGTCGTGTTAGGAAGAGCCAGTGCATGGACAATCTGTCACTTCAATTATCAAAGTTCATTCTAATTGCTTTGAACGAAATCAGTTGGAAGCTGCGTAATTCGTCTCGTTCTATTGGTTCGCTCAGTTTTCAACCCCCTCCATTTCATAGTCATTCGTCGGGGCAGCCCCAGTTCTGAAACTGGAGTTCTCTCGTTCCCATCGCATCGGCCGACCATTTTCCATCGCTTTGCGCTCCTCTTTTACACCCCGTCCTCAGCTGGTAAACTCGGCATAATAACTGCCGTTAATGTCTGGTATTTCCCCCCAACTTGCTCGACTCCGAGGGTCGTAAATAATATTGTGCTCAGAGCAAATCCGTAGGAAACTGGCATCGCTGGGCTTGGGAGAGGAAGACAACATGGAAGGCCGGTCGTTATTCGCACTGCGGCTCTCAACTTGGGCATTTGGCCCTAAAACCATCAAGTTATTTCACTCGACATTTTCTTCCAGTTTTAGAAGGTAAATCTCCGAAGAATTCTCGGAAGAATTGTTCGTTTGATTAGCCAGTAATTTGTGAAATCGGTGATCTGTTTTGACGGCTTGGTTTTAAGGGAGGAAAATAATATGCCAAGGTGACAGCGGCGGTAACTGGATTTAGCCTCCTTTCTTTCATGGAAAGTAATATTCGATCCGACTAAATCAGAAGAAGAAAAAGAAAACATTATTTTTACCAATGACAGTTGTTATCTTCAACTATAATACATGTAATAATCATGGTCTCAGAGACCGTCTGATGAGTTCATCGGCCGCAACTTTTAGAAAATAAGAAAAATAAAAAATAAACGCCCCAACAACAAAACACCTAAATGGCAGGCAAACATGATATAAAATATAACAGTCGCAAAAAAAAGAGTGGTGAAAAACATGATGTAAAAATATAACAGTCGCAAACCTGGGAGAAACTTTTCATAAACCAAGACTCAAAATTAATCTCTATATATATAACAAACTTATTAAATAATCAAATAAACAAGTCAATAATAATAATAATCTAATCATTAAAGCCATATTCAATCATGACTTTACTTCTCAACGCCCATGCAACTGCACAATACTGAACCAGACTGATGCTCACCCCCCTAATCAACCTCAGATAATCCTCTCAACCGAAAACGGACCTCCCCAAATACTTTTTTCTTACTTTACAAAGTGCACTAGACTTTCCTACAAAATGAAACGCATTTTCTACCTACCCACTGCTACATAGATCACACCTTTGGTTACCAGCGTCATATGGTCGAAACGACCAAAAGGTCACACCTTACTGTATGGACTGAAAGATGGTATGAATTAAAAATTTAATGAAACACGAAATGAACTGACTGACAATTTGAATGAGTATTTGAGAGTTGGGAGCATCCTGTGCCTCAAATCGGGCCAAGCCTTCTACGAGATCGGAAATTACCCGCCTGCTCCAAGGGTATCATACCACCTTCTGATCTCAGGGTAAACCCTACTGCAAGACTGTACTAGGTGGGAGAGGAGGGTTGAACTATGCGGGTCTAGCCTATCAGCTATTCCTGGTGAGACGGAACATTCACCTTGAACAACCATCTACGAGATTGGAAATTACCCGCCTGCTCCAAGGGTATCATACCTCCTTCTGATCTCAGGGTAAACCCTACTGCAAGACTGTACTAGGTGGGAGAGGAGGGTTGAACTATGCGGGTCTAGCCTATCAGCTATTCCTGGTGAGACGGAACATTCACCTTGAACAACCATCTACGAGATCGGAAATTACCTGCCTGCTCCAAGGGTATCATACCTCCTTCTGATCTCAGGGAAAACCCTACTGCAAGACTGTACTAGGTGGGAGAGGAGGGTTGAACTATGCGGGTCTAGTCTATCTGCTATTCCTGGTGAGACGGAACACTCACCTTGAACAACCATCTACGAGATCGGAAATTACCCGCCTGCTCCAAGGGTATCATACCTCCTTCTGATCTCAGGGAAAACCCTACTGCAAGACTGTACTAGGTGGGAGAGGAGGGTTGAACTATGCGGGTCTAGTCTATCTGCTATTCCTGGTGAGACGGAACACTCACCTTGAACAACCATCTACGAGATCGGAAATTACTCGCCTGCTCCAAGGGTATCACACCACCTTCTGATCTCAGGGCAACATATTGAGGGTAGTTTTGGGAACCAAGGGCTTTTTGTAGAAACTTATCGTTCATAACTGCCGAGATTTTTTCAATGCTAACATCAACCAACCGCTTCCATTCTCTCAACTTCCCTCTCATTCTCTCTCCTTCCCTAATGAGACTGCGTACTTTCTACTCAGGATGTCCCATTCTTTGGCCCAATATACATTCAATTCTATACATTTTTTTGCTAGAAAATTGGGCAAGCGCTCTGACAGTAGCTTCATAACCTATGAATGTAATTAAATTCACGCGCAAAGTGTGCAAAAATAGCAGCTTCTTTTGTGTTTCCAAAAACAGCATGTAAATGGGAGCACATCTCGGGAGGGAAAAAACCAACTTGATAAAATACCGCACCACTCTACCCAGTCGTTATTCACATAGCCCCAAATCTGTGCGGCATAACACATAATTGAGCGACCGACTACATTAAATACCTTCATCTTTTCCTCGAATGAGACGTTGTGATGCGACTTGAACTGCATCCACAAGGTTGCAAGAGCCAGCTTAGCCACTGAACTCTTATCTTGAAGGTGGGGGCTGAACGAGAGTGTAGGTGTCAGTAACACCCCTATATACCTAAATTTTTTACCACGTTGATGCTTTTCCCCCGTAATCCGCCTAAATCAATAAATGTGTAAATGGAAATGTTGATCGGACGAAGGAATAATGAACGAAAAGTCCAGCGCGAATTACAAGGTAATGGAAAAGGTGAACGCTTGCGTTGGTTGATAAAGGATTGGTCCCATCCCGGGAGGGTATTTCATCAAGATGCCGCTACTACAATCTAGTTTACTGAGGGAAGAAGAAAATATCAAATTTACGGTGCATTTGCCCTGCGGCGCGTCACTCGATTGCTTTTACACTTCCCGGTAGCGACCCTCCAATCAAAACATGAATATTGAATCACCACGAACGACAGACGAGTGCCTCGATCGGTAATATAATCGACAACTCGATTATCCAGGCAACCCTTGGCAAATTAAGAGACGAGATGACGAGTGGTGCCTGCCTCGTATCGCCGTTTCCGGGATCTTCAAGTGGATTAGAGCAGTTGGCTCGGGTGGGCGCCCTCTGAAAGGAATTTCCACCAATTGGAAGGGAATCGCGAGATTGAAGGGTACGCTGGACAGGAGGATTTCCATTTGTGTTCTGGTAGGCGGCGGTAGAGTTCCCCAGTTAAAACTCTATTGACAGAAAATTGAATTCCAGTTGGATACACGAAGGGCGAACCGACGCAGGCAATTACGACCTTCGTAGTAAAGGGGAACAACTTGCCTTTGGTGGCCCTACGATGCCACCATAGTGGTGTAATGGTATTTATTCATTCATGACTAAATTTGCACACCTTTGAGTTCAACTATTTTGGCACCATTTATAGATAGGTATGTACTTCCCAACTATAGTTCGAGGGTGTCCTATTAAATTTATCTTAATAGCAGTCAAAATTTCATCAAGTTTCGTCTCAAGACGTGAACTACAACCCATTTTGGTTGGTTATTCCTTGAATAATCAACCTATGTTTTCATGCAAATGGTCAACCTCTCCGATTCGGCTCAAAATTTTTTTCTGGACGTTTCATGATGTCTAGATCAAAAAAGGTCAATGTCCGTTCGCCGTACGCCGTACGCCGTACGCCGTACGCCGTCCGCCGTCCGCGCCGTTTTTGGTAGTAGAAAATTTTCTAAAAATCTGAAATTTGGGTCAGGGGTCTGTTTCCGGCCTAGGACGGTCCTCCAAGCTTTTCAGCCCGATCGGACCAAATTTGGGCCGGGTAGGGGGGAAAATGTGTTTTTTGAAAAATGGATTTTCGAGATTTTGGGCGATCTAGGCGAGTGGGGTATCAGTTTCCACTAAATCTTGGACGCTGAATTCAAGAAGTGGGTCCCAGAACGATTGGCACCCACTGGAAGAAGTTATGGGTCAAATTGGGTATATATTACCCATTTTGAATATGTGTTTTCGAGATTTCTGGGACCTGGGCGTGTGGGGTATCATTTTCCACTAAATTTTGGATCCTGAATCGATTGGAATGGGTCTGGGACCCGCCGCACCCACTGTTTTCCCCATTTTTCCCATGTTGAAGAAATGAGTCTCCATGCGCCTGGTCCAAGGAATAACCAACCCCTGTGTAAGAATTTGCAGCGTTTTTATTGTGCAATTTCGTACAGGGATAACTAGACAAAAGACAGCAGTGTGATTCGTTGTAACATTCCACTTGTTACATTGCTCTTTTTCTAGATTATATCATTTCGGTCCGCCGTCTACGCCGTTTTTGGTAGTAGAAAATTTTCTCAAAGTCTGAAATTTTGGTCAGTGACCCGTTTCCGGCTCTACCCAGTTGTCCTTAAAACTTTTCAGCCCGATCGGGTCAAATTTGGAAAAATTAGAGGTCAAAATGTGCTTTTCGAAAAATGGATTTTCGAGATTTTATTCTATGTAGGCGTGTGAGGTGTCATTTTCCACTAAATGTTGAACCCTGAATCGATTGGAATGGGTCCGGAACCCGCCACACGCTCCGCTTTGTCCTTCTTTTTCCCCATTTTCGACATTTTCGACGACATAGGCGTGTGGGGTAATTTTTGGATGCTATTGAAATGAGTCTGCATGCTCCTGATCCGAGGAATAATCACCTCCTGTGTAAGAATTTGCAGTGTGCTTTTAAATGTCTCTGAACTCCCCTCGGTCAGGGTTTTGTTTTGCCGTTGTAGGAATCAGTTCTAAGAATTTGGAAAATTCCAAAAATAGAATATACGTAAGATAGGTCTCTTCTTCAGTCTAAAATAACAACGCCAGATGCAGTTTCTCAATACTGTAAATCGAAAATAATAACAAAATTTCATGATCCGAACACAATCTTGAAAACAATGTTCACGTCGCATTATTCTTAGCTGAGATGACAGTACAAGGAATCTTACATATTGTTGCGAGCTCGCACCTGCGCCGGTCAAATGGGCTGCTGGCGTCGAAAGGTCAACGACCTGTGGAGGATTAAGGGTCTCGAACATTCGGGAACCTCCCCGTTCGCCCCAGGCAACACGTCGAGTTCCCAGAACCAGGGAACGTTCTGGAAGGTACTCGACCGAGAGGCAGCAGGTATAAAACAGACCCACGAGCGCCGCCCAGTTCAGTTCAATTTGGAGTCCGGATATAGACGCTTCATGTTATAAATTGTGTGGTGCCGCGTTATAAATAGTGCAACAACTGCGTTACAACCGTGTATTGTGATTCTGTCATTGTGTAAGTGCGCGAATGTGAACAGTGTATGTACTCAAGTGAACGATTGTTAATAAATTATTTACTAAGAACATAAATCGTTACAATATATTAGCCACGAATTTTCCATCATGGGTCATACCCGAAAGGGAAGGTAATGGCGTGCGCTCTCTTGCCGGAAAAAGAAGAAGAAGAAAATGCTGCAAATTCGTTCACATGGTTTGGTTATTCCTCGAACCAGGCGCATGGAGACTCATTTCATCAACATGGGGAAAATGGAGGAAACAGTGGGTCTGGTGGGCCCCGGACCCATTCCAATCGATTTAGCGTTCAATATTTAGTGGAAAATGATACCCCACACGCCTAGGTACCAGAAATCTCGAAAACACACATTCAAAATGGGAATCCTCATCTAGAGGGCGCCAATCTTACCAAGAATAAAATCTTTAAAATCATGAAAATCCATTTTTCGAAATACACATTTTGACCCCTACCCCTCCCAAATTTGGTCCGATCTCCATTCATTCCTTCGCAATACGTTCCGTTGATGAGATAGGTACGCAAAGAAGACCCAGCCCCCCTCAAAGTAATCGAATTACTGTTCTGGAAGTAACAACAATAACGTAAACGAACTATTCACATTTGAGGACAGCAAGATTATCAGAGTAGGCAGAGAGTACAGCTCTCAGTTAAGAATATCCTACGCTAATGAGGAGATTATGACACCATTGGTTAGCACCATTAATTTGCTCACCCTAAAACCTTTTTTCTTCTGTGGGTGTACTAAGATTATTGCAATGTATGAGTAAACTCTTTTTAGTAACAAGGAGACTCTAAGCTGGCCTCTGTCTGTTGACAGCCTCTAAAAGTTGCTCTTCAACCGGCCAACCTTCCATAATAATATATTGTTGCGAGCTCGCACCTGCGCCGGTCAAATGGGCTGCTGGCGTCGCAAGGTCAACGACCTGTGGAGGATTAAGGGTCTCGAACATTCGGGAACCTCCCCGTTTGCTCCAGACAACACGTCGAGTTCCCGGAACCAGGGAATGTTCTGGAAGGTACTCGACCTAGAGGCAGCAGGTATAAAACAGACCCACGAGCGCCGCCCAGTTGAGTTCAATTTGGATTCCGGATATAGATGCTTCGGGTTATAAATTGTGCCGTGCCGCATTATAAATAGTGCGACAACCACTTTACAACCTTGTATTGTGATTCTGTCATTGTGTAAGTGCGCGAATGTGAACAGTGTATGTACTCAAGTGAACGATTGTTAATAAATTATTTACTAAGAACATAAATCGTTACAATAATAATGTAACCACACCGAATCACAGTTGTCCAAATGTAAATAAAGCGATACTCCAGCGCTTGTCGTTATTTTAAATCATATAGCTGAAGTCGTTCCCACGGAGTAAGGGTAACTCTTGTTAGCATCAGTCATGGCTCGCTCTAGGCTGACGATACAGCTGCGAAACTCTGATTGTAATGCCCCTTCTAGGGATGATCGATACCGGGGGAGGATCGATATGAGTACTAGTATCGGTATCAAAAGAATGGTATCAATACCAAAATGATCGGTAGTGAAAGAAAAGTATCGATACCGTCTCGATATCGATCAGTATCGTTCATTCCTAGCCTTTACTGATTCTAATGTCAAGAATATTAGAACGGGCCCCAGGATGCAGGCTAAAGAATGCACTCATGACGATTTTAAAAATCTTCACCAAATTCTTCTTCTATAAAAAAATGGCACTCACAGTTAATTTTGAAGGTTCGTACCGTGATTGTGATAATGAGGCTCAAAATGTCTGCTCTCCTACGTTTCAGGAGTAAACTATACAAGTCTCATATTGTTTTCTGTTAACAGAAAGGTTCTCGGAAAGGTCCTCCCATAATAACGTTTCTGAAATATTAGGACTTGTTACACCGTTGTCTACATCGTCGTAATTCACAAGCGTCTGCAAGTACCTTTGTTCTGAGATATTGCATTTTTCGAGTTTTAATCATCTCAACATCGCGGAATGGAAAGCACCGGGAATCCGCTCGAGATAAACCCGGTGTAGCTGAGGAAAGCAGATGCCAATGCCACAGTGCTCCCACAAGAGGAATTTTCATTACTTGGAACCGCTCCGCGAGCGCTACAAACTGAGTTGGCTGCCACTTCTCTTTCGTATTTACGAGTATATGATGCGTAGGTAGGTATATTATAGACTCCAGCTTTTGTTCATCTCATCCAGCCTAACGCCATCAGAACGTCAGCTTTGTCCCTCATTCTCAAACGTGAGCTTGCAATTAGGTTTTATACGACCTAACCTTCCGGGTGAACGGATTAACAATATGAGAGTTTTTGTACAACTTTCGTAATATTCGTTCATCTAGAATAACATCAGTTCATAAAACTTGAGTGCCACTATTGTCTGTCTTCCTTTTTGGTGTGTTATTCCTTGAATAATCAACTTAATATGTTTTCATGTTGCTAAAAGTAAATCTCTCCGATTCGATTTTGGTTGGTTATTCCTTGAATAATCAACCTATGTTTTCATGATAATGGTCAACCTCTCCGATTCGGCTCAAAATTTTTTTCTGGACGTTTCACGATGTCCTGATAAAAAAAGGTCAATGTCCGTCCGCCGTACGCCGTACGCCGTCCGCCGTCCGCCGTCCATTGTCCACGCCGTTTTTGGTAGTAGAAAATTTTCTAAAAATCTGAAATTTGGGTCAGGGGTCTGTTCCCAGCCGAGATGGGTCCTCGAAACTTTTCAGCACGATCGGACCAAATTTGGAGGGGGTAGGGGTTTTTTGAAAAATGGATTTTCAAGATTTTGGGTGATTTAGGCGAGTGGGGTATCATTTTCCACTAAATTTTGGACGCTGAATCCAATGAAATGGGTTCCAGAACGATCGGCACCCACTGGAAAAAGTTATGGGTCAAATTGGGTATATATTACCCATTTTGAATATGCGTTTTCGAGATTTCCGGTACCTGGGCGTGTGGGGTATCATTTTCTACTAAATTCTGGATCCTGAATCGATTGGAATAGGTCTGGGACCCGCCGCACCCACTGTTTCCCCATTTCCCCGATGTTGAAGAAATGAGTCTCCATGCGCCTGGTCCGAGGAATAACCAACCCCTGTGTAAGAATTTGCAGCGTTTTCCTATGCTCCTGGTTTGAATAATCAATCCCTGTGAAAGGATTTGCAGTGTTTTGTTTGTTATTCCTAGAATAATCAGCCTATGTTTTCATGCAAAAGGTGTCTAGATCAAAATCACAGGGGTTGGTGACTCATTCCAATCGATTCAGCGTCCAAAGTCCACATTCAAAATAGGTAGATTGTTACCCACCATGACCGGTGGGCTCCAATCGTCCCGGGCCCGTCTTCTTGGATTCAGCGTCCAACATTTAGTCAAAAATGACACCCGGAAACAGGTCTGACCCAAATTTCAGATTTTTAGAAAATTGTCTACCTAAATCAGCGTAGACGGCGGACGGAAATTTAGAAAAATTTTGATCTAGACACTTCCGGTTACATCCAGAAAAACATTTTGGGTCTAATCGGAGAGATTGAAATTTTGCATGAAAACATTATATTGATTAATCAAGGAATAACCAATCAATAGCAAATGCCCGTCAGCCGTCCGCACCAATTTTGCTCGTAGGAAATTTTCTAAAAACCTGAAATTTTGGTCAGGGACCTGTTTCCGGCTCTAGTTGGTCCTCAAAACTTTTCAGCCCGATCGAATCAAATCAAGGGGGAGTAGGCGTCAAACTGTGTTTTTCATAATATTGTTGCGAGCTCGCACCGGCGCCGGTCAAATGGGCTGCTGGCATCGCAAGGTCAACGACCTGTGGAGCATTAAGGGTCTCGAACATTCGGGAACCTCCCCGTTCGGTCCAGAACGTTCTCGGCCAGGCAGCAGGTATAAAACGGGCCCAGAAACGCCGCGGAGTTCATTTCAATTCGGAGTCCGGATATAGATGCTTCGGGTTATAAATTGTGCCGTGCCGCGTTATAAATAGTGCGACAACCGCACAACCGCGTTACAACCGTGTATTGTGATTCTGTCATTGTGTAAGTGCGCGAATGTGAACAGTGTATTCAAGTGAACAATTGTTAATAAATTATTTACTAAGAACATAAATCGTTACAATATGGATTTTCCGGATTTTTGGCGATCCAGGCGTGTGGTTATTATTTTTCACTAAATTTTGTGCGCTGAATCGATTTGGATGAGTTTTCATGCTGCTGGACCGAAGAATACCCAGCCCCTGTGAAATAATTTGCAGCGTTTTTCTTCTGAATTTGTCACACATCTGTGCAATAATTCTTTCAAGAGATCGTGGTAAGATCAGCCATTTTCAGGGAGGATATTTGAATTCATAGTGAGTGGTTGGGTGTATACCCTGCAATGAAATATAAAGTCAAAAAGATTGAAGTAAGAATGTTATGCTGAAAATGTAATGGAAATGTTTGAGCCCGAATGTTCTGGTATATTTTGCAATGCTACTACTGAAGATTCCGGTGCCATTAGTGTGGTTGGAGGAAGACTTGGGGGTGGGGGAGGATTTATTTGCGCTTGAACTGGAAGGTCATCGAAACGAGACATTTTAGAAGTGTCGGGATGTATTATGTTCAACCAGTGTTAACTACGCCTCCAAGTGAATTATTACCTCATATATTTAATCCTCCAGTCCGAGTATATCGCGGCTCACACCCTCTGCAGTCACACTGCGACCCGCGTTCAAACGGACGTTGGCGCATTTTAAAACAGGATTTCCACAATAGACATCCTCGGTCGGTGAATTCCCGCTTCAAACGGTGCCGAGCGATGGAAAGACAATTCCCAAAGGGTAGCCGACAATATTGGAGTGACTGGAAGGCCGACGGAGGACATGAAGGGCCCTGGAGGACTTCACTACACCGAGTATGTGAAAGAGCCAGGTTGGACGGTCGTCAAAAGGGCCGAGATATCGCGGAATCGTGTGATCTCGATTTACCGAGTACAAGGCAACACCATCTGGGCTCAGAAGTTCAGAAATACCTCCGGGACAGGGTGGCCGTCACATCACGATAGTAATTAGATGGGCTCTGCTAACCGCGCGCAGGGTTGTTTGAGTGATCCACATTGATCTGCTATTTGCCGAGTGTAAGCACGCCTAATCAACATTTCGGGCAACGAGTGACTTTACTTGAATCATTTGAAACGGACAACGCCAGGATTGTACAATATCAGAGTGCTATTCGACCCTACCGGTCCACTGTTCTCCGAACAATCACAGCCTAGGTATAAATGCCCGGTCCGCGTTCCTTTGCTACTGACAATAGGTTTGGAAGCGGGGATGTTGGAAAGCTCAACTTGACGATTTTACATTTCTGTAACAATTTTAACCCTCAACTGGGTATCGTGGGTCTGGGAGACCCAAGGGAATTTTCGCTTTGTTGTAGTGGCAACCTGATTTCTCCCACCTCACTCTACTCTGCAGTACCTTCAAGTTAGTGTATCCTGAGAAGGCGTGTTTAACTGTTTATGTGATTCTACTCTTCAAAGTTTATTTATTGTCAGTCAAAGTCGCGTGTGGGTCTCACAGACCCAACATCACCAGTTACGTTGTTTCTCTTCACTATTGGAATTCAACAGAATGGCGTCTTCTTCACGAGGAATATCAACAAATGATCCAGATTTCTCTGATACTGTTAGAGACATACTACAGGGAAGTGACAGTGACAGTGAAGACGACTCTACAACCAAAATCTACCCAGACAACTTCGAGAACTGCTAGGGGGGATTCTCAAGGAAAATGTACCTCGAAGTGTTGAAGTTAGTGAAAAAAGAAAACGATGTCAGCTGTGTCCAACAGGAAAAGACAGGAAAACAAAGTTTGAGTGCATTGCATGTAATAGATTCTACTGTTTGGAGTGTAGAGCAAGTTTGTGTGCTGATTGCCAGGTAAGAGATTGAAGACTTTGTGTGAAAAAAACAGCTAAGTTCAAACCTGTGCAGAACTTTTCCATGAAATTATAATTCCCATGTTCATTTTTTTTTTCAATCTTCATTCATTTAAGTATAACGTTCATTACTTACAAAAATAAAATAAAAAATTTTTCCAACCATTCTGAATTTTTGAAAAATACCACTTTTTTTCATTTCAAATTTGTACATGGACTTTTCAAAAGTACCAATTCATATCAAAAGATGAATATAGGTTCAAAATATTCATCATGCTGCTTCGCCATAGATGTTTAGTATCACATCCACTTGCAAAACAAAACAAACAATTTTATGGGCATGTTATATAAAGATCATATAACGATGGGTCCACCAGACCCAATGTCACCAGGTATGTTAAAATTTTGGCACATCACCAGTTGAGGGTTAATTAACAATTATTCCTTCCTTGTGCAAGTTGTTCACACGAAAACGATGCGAATTCTCTCACAGGGGTTGGTTATTCCTCGGACCAGGCGAAAGGAGGCTCATTACTTCATCCTGGGGAAAATGATGGAAATTGTGGTTGTGGTGGGTCTCGGACCCACTCCAATCAATTCAGAGTTCAAAATTTAGTGGAAAATGATACCCCACACGTCTAGATACCAGAAATCTCAAAAACACACATTCAGAATGGGTAGATAGATACCCATTTTGACCCATAACCTCTTCCAGTGGGCATCAACCGTTCTGGGACTCATTTCATTGGATTCAGCGTTTGAAATTTAGTGGAAAATAAAACCCCACACATCTAGATCGCAAAAAATCTCGAAAATCCATATTTCGAAATACACATTTTGACCCCTACCTCACCCAAATTTGGTCCGACTGGGCTGAAAAGTTTCGAGGACTAACTAGTGCCGGGAACGGGTCCCTGACCCAAATTTCAGATTTTGAGACAATTTCCTACTACCAAAGTCTGCGTGGAGGGCAGACGGCCCACGTACATTTGACTTCTGGTTGGTTATTCCTTGAAAGGCAGCATATTGGTTAGGTTTATTTATTTTATCTCTGTGCCTAGCACTGGGGCTGAATTTGTCATATTATTTTTTTTATTATTATTATTTTTTATTTTTTTTTCTGGGCTAACGGCTCTTCTGGGCTAGTAACACCCTATAGTACGGGAAACCCCACGAGACGGGTACCAGGAGGGCCACTTTAGGAAGGGTGAGCTCGGTTGGCAGGCGGGGATCTATCCCCCTCCCTACCGGCCAGGTGGTGGGTGTGATTAGGGTTAGTCTAGTCCTAAGCTTTGGGGAGGGAGGAATATCAAGTACTCTCTTCCCCCCTAGTTCATCCAACATACTGTGATATACACCTGTGATAAATTTTTTAGGCTAGGCATAGTTAAATTTAGGTTTTTATCCAGGTAGGGGAGGAATATTCTAGTAAGTAATAAGCACTAAGTCCCAGCAGCTTCACAGCCACCCACCCTCGCTCGCAGATACCGTCATGGTACAGAGCAGAGAAGAGCATCAAAGACCCCTGTAAAACCCGGCACCTCCACGAGGTCCATCTTGGGCTGCCAAAGGCAGGCGAACGCCGGAGGAGGGCGGGGTACCTGATATGCGGGGAAGCCATGGAGCCATAGAGCAGGGCTCCCGGACGATCTGGCGTAATTATGGACGAGGATAGACTGTAATGGGCCAAATGGCCTTAGGCACAGTCTTACGCAGGCATATCAGGTTATTCCTTGAATAATCAACCTAAGTATGTTTTCATGCAAAAAGGTTATCTCTCCGATTCGGCTCAAAATTTATTCGTGGACGTTTCAAGTTGTCTAGGTAAAAATTAGCAAAAATATCCGTCCGACGCCGATTTTGGGTAGTAGAACTTTTTCTAAAAACTCGAAATTCGGGTTAGGAATCTGTTTCCGTCTCTAGTTGATCCTCGTAACTTTTCAACCTGATCGGACCAAGTTTGGGTATGGTAGGGTTCAAAATGTATAATTCGAAAAATGGATTTTTGAGATTATTTGCAAATTATTGTGTGTGGGTTATCAAGGGATGATCGATACCGGGGGAGGATCGATATGAGTACTAGTACCAGTATCGAAAGAATGGTATCGATACCAACCAATATCGGTATCGAATCAAAACTCGGCACTCCGCGTCTCGCCAGAGGGTCTTCTCCCGGTTACCACTATTTACATACTTCAGACGAAATTATTGAAACGCAGAATGTGTTTTACTGATGCTTTTCACGCAATTTCTCTGCTTTCCTTCCACTCAATCAGAACCTTATATAATCACCGCGTCACACACTTAAGTAAATCACCTTATCAATGAACACACAACTAACAACAAAGTGACCACGGAACAAAATAACACATTTAACACTGTCTTGTTACTGGTATGATAGCAAGGCATTCTTCTTCTTCACAAGACTACCCCTAGCAGGGATGAGGGATCTTTCTCCGAAGTTTCTGGCCCTTCGAGTATATACGTTAGTCTATGGTATATACTCTCGAGTCTATGGTATGTACTCGAAGTTCTGGCCAAAACAAGTGTAGCAACCTTTAGGAGAGGACCTTCCGATTGTCTCCACTTTCTGAATTTCTTTGCATACGCATGCCCTCCGCATGGACACCCTGTACTCATTTATATTCATATGTATCTTTTACTCGCCGTGTTTCGAATAAATTTCTTCTCTCTTAAGCAACAGTTGCTGGAGAGTAGCTGAACATCGAAATCCTCCGGTTGTGTTTAACGTCCAAGGGTGTGTCGCTAATTCATCGCGACGCATCATGTCCACTCCGGAGGCCCATCAAAACCCTGGCTCGTATCACCCTCGCACCCGCAGTTCCCTCTCATTAGCAACAAGTGACGTGACGTTAATACAAGCGACCCTCTCACAGCTCTGCGAGGGAATCATTTGAAATGATGACACTACCTCACACTACATTATGATACGAGGAGTTTGTTCCCGTTAGAGTCCATGGACAACGGTCATGTTTGTTCACTTTTATCGGGGCAGTACTTCACGGAAATATTGCATAATAGCTGTGCGGAGTTCACCCTTTTTACCCCAGTCGTTGTATAAGAGGGGGTTGTATGCGGGGGTGTTTCATGTTTCCGAAGCGTAAAGAACACTAACAATGAAGAAGAAACCTAAGAAACCTTTGCAAAGGGCGGCAATAGGAATACACAGATTCAAATTTGAAAAAAATTCGAGTCAGAAGTAGACATGTAGTAGTGCCTGGAATTTTTGTAGCGAATTAGGTAGGAACGGGACACCCGACCAATTAAAATTTGATCACTTCTCAGGAGTACGCCCAGAATGGATGGGAGAGAGGCTGAGCCTAATCCTCAACTGATACAAAGGAGGTTGGACCAAACGCTTGACTGATCCAAGATCTGATTAGGTAGTAGGCAGTTGATTTCGGGATGATTGTCAAACGCCTGACTGATCCACAATTTTGTCACATCAAGAGAAGTTGACGTAGGGAAGGAGGTTAGAGCCAATCCCCTGACCAATCCCAGATCCGATCACGTCAAAGGCAGTTGACCAAAGGAAGGAGGTTCGAGTCAAATGTCTGGCCGATCCAAAATTTGATCACGTCTCAGGAGTATGCACAGAATGGATGGGAGAGAAGCTGAGCCTAATTCTCAACTGATACAAAGTAGGTTGGACCAAACGCTTGACTGATCCAAGATCTGATAAGGTCGTTGATTTTGGGAAGTTTGACCAATCCCTGACCGATCCAAAACATGATCACGTCAAGAGAAGTTGACTTGGAGAAGGAGATTCGAGCCAATCCAGGATCTTCCAAGTCAGTATCCAGATATCTGTAGGAGGTTTTGAGGACCTGCACCGGCAGGATTCTATTCTATCAGATAAAAGCACCAGATGGTCACCTCTACTACACAAAAGAATTACATTTTTATTGCCGAGAAATAGCCAAATTTACGCAAGATTGTCGCTAAAATCACAGTACACTCCGCAATAACCAGTACCGAATGTTGTCCATGAGAAGGAAACCAAAACACGCCGAGATCACAACTAGAAACGCTGCAAATTCTTACACATGGGTTGGTTATTTCTTGGACCACGCGCATGGAGACTCATTTCTTCAACATAGGGAAATGGGAGAAACGGTGGGTGTGGCTGAATCCGGACCCATTCCAGTCGATTGAGGGTCCACAATTTAGTGGAAAATGATACCCCACACGCCTAGGTACCAGAAATATCGAAAACATACATTTGAAATGGGTAGATAGATACCCATTTTGACCCATAACTTCTTCCGGTGGGAGCCATTTCAGGATTCAGGGTTCAACATTTCGTGGAAAATGATACCCCACTCGCCTAGATCGCAAGAAATCTCGAAAACCCATTTTTTGAAGTAAACATTTTGACCCCTACCCCGCCCAAATTTGGTTCGATCAGGCTGAAAAGTTTCGAGAACCGACTTAGGACGGGAACGGACCCCTGACCCAAATTTCAGATTCTTATAAATTTTTCCACTACCAAAAACAGCGCGGACGGCGGACGGACATTTGTCACTACCCCAACAAAATGCCTGTACGTTCGGTGATGCCCAGTAATGTGGCGAGTGCAGCCGCCACCACATTAAGCACCAAGTCCCAACAGCTCCACAGCCACCCCCACCCTAAAGCTCATAACTTGCCAATGATGGAAGACCGCAAGCACAAATCAGGCGTCTTAGTACGAAGGCTTAGCAGAGCAAAGGAGAGAACTGAAAGACCCCTTGCAAAACGCGCCAAAGGCACTTCTACGAGTCCATTGTGGGCTGCCACAGGCAGGCGAACACCGGAAGAGGGTGGGGTGCCTGATATACGGGGAAGCCATGGAGCCATAGAGCAGGGCCCCCAGATCTGGCGCAGATCGATGACGAGGATAGACTGTAATGGGCCACATGGCCTCAGGAACAGTCTAGCGCAGGTTGGGAGGCCTATTTGAGTGGGGCTGATCTACGATCGAGATCAGGCTTCACAGAGCCTATAATAAAGTTGTAGTTGTTCATGGAATCGTATCAATTTTAAGGTTGACGGAGATTCTATCCACAGGTTTTCCAGATTCCGTTTCTGAAGAGTTTCCGATAAAACCGTGTTGAGCAAGTTGAGCGGGGAAAATCCGATAAGAAGTGGCAACTGCGATAGAAAAAGCACTCGGAATAGCAGGTAAAAGTGATTCACGTCCAAGCAACGGAATAAGGAACGGCTGAGAATCCTTCCTAGTTGATAAATAAGGTTGAAGAGGGTATAACGCAACGATGTAAAGGAATCGCCGGGGGCGTAAGCGGGAAAAGGACAAAAGGAAGAAACTATATATAAGTATATATATTGGAGGATATCTGATGAAAATGGCACAAAGGGGAAAGGAAGCGGACCACTCGGTAGTCTACTGGGAGCTGGATAATCCGATAGCTCCTCCCAGTAGAATGTGTTTCAGGCCCCTGAGTCTGTGGTAGAGCGAGGTCCTGCACAGAAAAGACTTTCTGTATCGAGTCTGGGGTGGTCGTCCATATGGGATTATCCTTTTTTTCCCTTTTCTTGGCTCGAGAAAGAAATCACGTTGATGAATAGAAATAACCTCAGCGTCTCCAACGTCGACGATCGGAAATGGATGAAACTACCGTATAAAGCGCGATCTCTCGGATCAATAGACTAATGAGGGAATAATACGCTTCCTCGCCTATTTCTGTTCGATTGAGTGCCAAGCAACAAGTGAAGGAAACGTTAATTCAACTAATTTAGCGGTTTTAAGGTAATCAACCTGGACATCGCTCAACATTGGATGTCAAAAACGCCTTCAACTCAGCAAGATGGGAAAATATGCTGGAGCCTCTGGAGACCACTTTTCATCTCCCGGGGTATCTCCTGAGGGTCTTAGACAACTACCTCAGAGACAGAACACTGATATACACCACAACACTTGGACGCCGGGAAGTACCAATTACATCAGGGGCAGCCCAGGGGTCAATACTTGGACCTACCCTCTGGAACATATCCTACGACAGCATATTCCAAGTGGCCCTCCCAGAGGAAACTTTCCTGGTTGGATATGCTGATGATGTGGCAGCTGTAATCTTGGCCAATACAATGGAGCAAGCGAAAGAGAAGTTGAATGAGACCATGTCCAGAGTGGGAGCATGGATGGATGGACACAGTCTCTCACTAGCCACTGCCAAGACAGAGGTGGTACTATTCACACGAAAACGCATCCCAAATATCATGCAAATCAGAGCGGGGGAAGTTGAGGTGGAAACAAAACCAGTAGTCAGGTACTTGGGAATAATGCTGGATACCAAGATAACTTTTGGGGAGCACATAAGGATGGCAGCAGCCAAGGCAGCAAAGACAACAGCAGCCCTGAGTCGACTAATGTCAAACATTCAAGGACCTAGACCGTGTAAGAGACAACTATTAATGTCAGTTGTACACTCCATCCTGCTATATGGGGCAGAAGTGTGGGCGGACGCTCTGAATGTCAAATGCCACCAAAAACGGATGCTCACAGTGCAAAGAAGAGGGGCGCTTCGCATAGTGAGCGCCTATAAGACAGTATCGGAACCAGCCGTGCTCCTCCTAGCGGGAGTGATACCAATACATCTGCTTGCAAGGGAGAGGAAAAGGATGTACGAGCGAAGGGAAGAGGAGCCACGGCCTCAATTAGCCAAACAAGAGCGGGAACACACACTCGACTCCTGGCAGGAAATCTGGGAGACAGAAACAAGAGGAAGATGGACGGCTCGACTGGTGCCCAATATACGTCCCTGGCTAGAGAGGAAACACGGTGAAGTTAACTATCATATAACGCAGTTCCTCTCGGGTCACGGGATGTTCTATCAGTATCTCCATAGGATGCGCATTGTGGAATCTCCAGGATGCCTACATTGCACCAACGAAGAGGACAGCGCTCAACACACATTCTTCGAATGCGAGAGGTGGGAGAGAGAGCGATGGCAAATTGCAAGGGAGCTAGAAATGACCAGCCCTCCCACCCCCGAGGATATGATGACCAGGATGCTCGAAAGCCAGTCAAAGTGGAATGCCGTGGCAGGGTACATCCGGAACATCCTGGAAGGCAAGCTCGTCGAGGAAAGGGCCCGGCAACGGGAACTGCAGGCAAACGGGACCAGCTAGCAGGCAGAAATCGGAACCCAGCCTGAAGTAATGTGTCAAACAGTTCCGGGCTGGGCCCCAACGTGGGAAAAGGGGGTGAGGTTTTTAGTGGGTAAAAATCTCCACATACCCGGGTCTTTGGTTGCGGTCCCCCCCGATATCTTATGAAGATTTTCCTCACCTTCCTCCGAAAAAAAAAAAAAAAAGGTAATCAACCAGACAGGAAAGTAGGGAGAATATCCAAATAAAAATTTGCCTTGCCACCAGATCCATGCCCTGAACTGCAATCTCGACTTCTTTTACGTTGTAACTCCAAATAAGGGTGGCTTTAGGATTTTGGTGGCCCCAGACGACGCCTAGCATGGGGGCCTTTAGACTTCCTCAAATCGCAAGGCGAAATGGAGCGAAAGTGCGACAGATTTTCCGAGTGATTCGCCATTCGGTCATATAGTTATGATGGAATGAATGTTGCTGCTTTGGCCAGCGTCGCTGTTTCCGCCGGGCACCACGAGGAGGTAGCACCATGACTACTGCAGGCAGGCCCTGGTCTGTGGCAGGGGAGAGGCTGAGGGCAGGGTGCGCTTGGGTTGGGAAAGCAACGCGTGCATGTCGAAACCTGATGGTGACTCATCCTAAATTTTTGGAAACTCATTGATTCATGCACCAGGGGCCCCAGGTAACTGCCTGTGCCGCCTGTGCTTGAAGCCACCCCTGCTCCAAAGTATGCTTCCAAACTGATCCCCATATCCCATCCTGTTGGTCGGTCATCTCTTGAATAATAGTGGGGCATGATTCTCCACTAAGTTTAGGACGCCAAATCCAATGAGACGGGTCCCGGAATGATTGGCGCCCTCTGGATGAGGTTATGAATGCTGAATCGATTGAAATATATGTCTCCATGTACCTGGTACGAGGAATAACCAACCCCTGTGATTTTTTGAAAGAACGATGGAAAGTCGTGGACATGTAAAATTGATAGGACGAAGTGAATTATAATTTTTGTCGTGCCTCACGATACTGGCGTGCTCTACTGATCTCCCACTCGAGGTATGCTTCAACGGATCTGTCCACAGAATAAACTCGGACCGAAGATCCACTCAAAACTAAAAATTTCCCCTGCATCAGTAATTTGCAGCACTCTCAGTGGTTGTCCACTATAACTAACGCCACCAAAATGCCTACGGTATTCCTTATTCGTCTTATGTTCGGATTTTCTGTACATAACATTTCAAATTATTAAACTGTGTGTGTTTTTTGGTTGGTTATTCCTTGAATAATCAACCTATGTTTTCATGCAAATGGTCAACCTCTCCGATTCGGCTCAAAATTTTTTTCTGGACGTTTCATGGTGTCTAGATCAAAAAAGGTCAATGTCCGTCCGCCGTACGCCGTCCACCGTCCGCCGTCCGCCGTACGCCGTCCACGCCGTTTTTGGTAGTAGGAAATTTTCTAAAAATCTGAAATTTGGGTCAGGGGTCTGTTCCCGGTCTAGGACGGTCCTCCAAGCTTTTCAGCCCGATCGGACCAAATTTGGGCGGGGTATGGGTCAAAATGTGTTTTTTGAAAAATGGATTTTCGAGATTTTGGGCGATCTTGGCGAGTGGGGTATCATTTTCCACTAAATTTTGGACGCTGAATCCGAAGAAATGGGTCCCAGAACGATCAGCACCCACTGGAAAAAGTCATGGGTCAAATTGGGTATATACTACCCATCTTGAATATGTGTTTTCTAGATTTCCGGTACCTGGGCGTGTGGGGTATCATTTTCCACTAAATTTTGGATCCTGAATCGATTGGAATGGGCCTGGGACCCACTGTTTCCCCATTTCCCCCATGTTGAAGAAATGAGTCTCCATGCGCCTGGTCCGAGGAATAACCAACCCCTGTGTAAGAATTTGCAGCGTTTTTTCACAGGAAATTAGTTATAGTTCATTGTTAATGTTGTTGATTCCCGTTACTGAGCAATCTCATCACTGCTTAGTTAATTTTGTTAACAATATTTCCACATTCCTTACTATACCGTGCCTATTATACATAATCGCGTTTGAATGCGAAAACGTAGGTTTTTAGGTTAAGATCGTTGCTGATCGTCGGGGGCGTTTTGAAAACCCATATTTCCTTGCACTCCTTGTACTAATTTAACGGAGATGAGAGGTCAAAAACTTATTTCTCCTTCATCTGGGACAAATGGAAGTGTTATCATTCGATTCAGCATTTAGAAAATGCAGCATATTGTGATATCGAACTCATTTTCATGAATATTCGGATTAATTAGAGCACATATTCACCTAAAAACCCACGTTTTCTCGAATTCAAACCCAAAACTTTCCTCTAAATATTTTTTTTTTCCTTATTCCATTGGAAAGCTGAAATTCTGGGCAAGTTTCCCAAAGATTCCTCGTATAAAAACTCATTTCTTATAGCGAAAACACGACAGAAAGAACGTTGATTCTAAGAAAATCATCAAACATTGAACTTGGCCATTTTTTACCAATTAGGTAAAAGGTAAAAAACCGGATTTTAAATAAGAGAGGTAAGAAATTTAACGTTTTTTTCATCAGTATCCTCAACATTTATTGTACATAGTAATTGAAGAGAGTTAGAGCCATTTCACTGAGACAAGGACGAAAAGGAATCGTAAAGGTGAAAAAAATAGGATTTTCAGTAGTTGAGTAAAAAAAAGTCTAAGGGGCATTTTTGCAAATGAGCTGTAAAATCAACCCTTCAAGTTTGTGTGGCCCTGTATGCTACCTACTGTTCTACTATTGTAATGCATTAGGTACAAGTTCATTTAGCAATGAACGAGCAGTAAAATGGAACCTTTGTCATTACATCCCACCCCATTCCATGTTTGAAACCACTTCAACGGTAAGTTCAAATAGACAGAGGTGTGATGCTAATTGAAGAAATGATATAGAAGGGAAGGTATACAGTTCACAGTCAGCGTAGGCATATATTACGTGTGGTTAGGAGTGAGGATTGGGGGAACTGACGATCATTAACGGAGAGCCGCATTATTGACAGTTCATCAGTGGATCCCCCTTCTCGACAAGGCAATTAGAGTAACTGTTGCTGGCGGCTCGGCTCATTAGAGACGGAACGGCGAGGGGCTCGAGGTGAGTCAAACGGCCTGTGATAAGCCACCGAGTCACCGAGTTAACGGCGATACTCCCGGCAAACCCCGACGGATATGAGCAACTCTATGGTGAACGTGACGGTGGAAAGAGATCCTGCGGGCTTTGACTCCACATCTTTGAGGTGCACGTTTGACGGGGCACGAGGAGGAATTGATTTGAGGGTGAAGTAAAGAGCCGACGTGAGGAGGGAAGGGGTGTTTGAACGTTGAGTGAAGACATCGCGCCGTTGTTGCCCACGCTTCAACCCCTCACGCCACGACGCACAGCTAATCCCGTCAGCGCGCAATCCCTTTCCTGCCCGATGGTCGCCTCACATTGAATTGCTACTTATGTTATAAAATACATCTATCAGGTATGATAAAACCTATATTACCTACTACTGAAATGTAATAAATCAAGTAGAATTAAAGTGAATAAGACCTAACTCCCAACACGTTTTGAGAAGTTCTATAATGAATTGAACGGCGAATAGTTACCTAAATTGAAATGTTTCCCGTCTGAATAAATGATTTTCATTCAATAAATCCTCAATCATTTGGACGCGGTATGTGTATGACTCGCTCGAGTGGAAAATCGCGCTTATTTGAGGTAGCGTAGGCAACTTTTTTGTTTTTAGGCACTGTTAGATGTTTCCAATAAACTGCCTTCGGCTTAGGTGATGAAGCTGAAAAGTTTCGAGGGCGTATAAGATAGGCCTTCTAGAATCATATCCGAAATTCGAACAATTCGTGAACGTTCCTAAAGGCTACGACTGATAAATGTTTCGGTATAGTATTCCAGACATCATGAAACACAAATATACACCTTTATGGCGAGTCGGAAAGATTGACCTTGAGATACAGAAGTGGTAGGTAAAAAACCAAAAAGTATTTTCTTCTTCCAAAGTGCTCTGAGGTCTTCTCATACTGGAAATGTTCACCAGTTAAACGAAATACGGAAATAATATTCATTATAGATATTCATAACTAAAAATTGTGCCATCAGTTGCGGTTACACGGTTATGAATATATTAAAATTTATTTATTACAGGTAAGAACCTCTTCCTACTCACATTCTAATCAAATTGTCTGTCAGCGAAACACACAACTGATACAATTTCTTCAGGATTTTTTTCCGTTCCTTCCCCCGTTTCAAACATTGATTTCCCATTTGGTGGATCCGCCAATACGCTCGGTACTATTCGGGATCTGACAATCATCACGCAGCTGGCAACAGATGCTGCGCAGACCGTGGCGTCTCTCCCTTCAGCCTTCTTTATGTAAAGTCCCCTAATATCACAACGAAGGGTTAGGAAAGAGGGAAATGCGTGGAAACCGACGTTCATAGAGTAAATAAGTTCAAAAATCATTATTGTTCCCCTATTTCATCGTGATGCCTAATCGTGCCCCGAACAATCCAATGAAGACCCTTTTTGATTTAAAGAATAATAGGGCCACGAAATGCAAAATACGCTTCGCCAATTTGTGTCACGAATTCTCCACAAGTAACTCAATAAACACAATAGGGGGAATCATCCATCAGTACCGTTGAAGTATTCAATTGCAAATTGCAACTGACGAGCTCTTCCAATACCCCTCATGCCGGATATTTCAATCCTTCCGTCATTCCGTCCTATTTTCAATCAAGCCTCGATTGAACTTGCGAAAAAATCTCACGTAAATTACGACATTTTCTAGAAACGAAATTGACAGCATAAGAGCAGTCTTTGATCGAACATTTCCTATTACAATCGATTATTCACGACTACCAGCTGTTCCCTATCGTGGAGGATATGGGGTTTCGTGAATACATCATTCGATCCCGCACTTCGTGATACCAGGAAGGAAGAAAATTAGTAAGTTCGTATATTATACCAGTGAAGTATGAGGTACGTAAACGGGTACCTAGTAAATAAATGACAATTCATAAAACCTTCCTATTTCATTTTGGTCGATTTATGATCGTAGGGGAAAAGGGAAGCTTGTGATAGACTGCGGGGGGGGGGGGATTGGTATGAGCGGGGACAAATGCAGTGGAACGATCCGGGAACGGATCCGTTGGTGGTGGAACGGATTGAGAACAGAGCGCTCCGCAGTACGCTCCTCCGTGGGGAAAACCTAAGGTCGGTTTTATGATCGTAGGGGAAAAGGGAAGCTTGTGATAGATTGCGGGGGGGGGGGGGGTAGGTATGAGCGGGGACAAATGCAGTGGAACGATCCGGGAACGGATCCGTTGGTGGTGGAACAGATTGAGAACAGAGCGCTCCGCAGTACGCTCCTCCGTGGGGAAAACCTAAGGTCGGTTTTATGATTGTAGGGGTGGCTTGTGGTAGTTTGCGGCGGAGGTGGGTAAGGGGAATAGTGTGAGTGGGGACAAATGCAGTGGAACGATCCGGGAACGGATCCATTGGTGGTGGAACGGATTGAGAACAGAGCACTCCACAGTACACTCCTCCGTGGGGAAAACCTAAGCTTGGTTTTATGATTGCAGGGGAAAATGGAAGCTTGTGATAGGTTGCAGTGAAGGCGGGGAAGGGGATTGGTATGAGCGGGGACAAATGCAATGGAACGATCCGGAATCGGACCCATTGGTGGTGGAACGGATTGAGAACACAGCGCTCCGCAGTACGCTCCTCCGGGAGAAAACCTAAGCTTGGTTTTATGGTCGTAGGGGAAAATGGAAGCTTGTGATAGTTTGCAGCGGAGTTGGGTAAGGGGAATAGTGTGAGCGGGGACGAATGCAGCGGAACGATTCAGGATCGGGGGAAACCCTGGAACCGATCCCGGATCATAGCGGTAAAAATGCCCAATACAATTAATGGAAAATGGAGGTATCAAACGATAGTCTATTTCCACCATAAATAATGAGTACACTTGTTGAAGTGATTTCTTCGGTCAGGGATCAGTAACTAACATGAATTTAAATCTATTTGAATAATTTTTTTTGTTGGAAATATATTATTGTTGGATACCTCCGTTTTGCTAAAGTCAAGTATAGGGACCGTTGTCGCGTTATCAACTGATAGCAATGATATCGCGCATACGGTCGGTAATCGATAATCGAAAGTTTTTGTGGGAGTGAGAGGCTTAGTGAAGCTTAGTGAGCACGAGGTAAGTTTATTTCAATTTATTTATTATTTTTTATTTATTATTTAATTATTTATTTATTTTAGTTTATTTCAATTTAGTATTTTCCCTCCTTTTTTATAAAAACAAATATGGCCGACAGGGATAAATATTTCGTGTATAATATATCGATAGTGCATATCGACTGAGCGCACTATCGATATCAGCTGATAACGCGACAACGGTCCCTATTCTTGACTTTTACCCTCCGTTTTTTATTGAAAATGGTTTTCCACAACCTAGTCGTAGATTATTTTGTTCGTACCCGATGCATTGTCTGACAATGTTCAAAAATACACAAACTTACGTCATTCTCTGGATAAATTAACTGAAGGAGACCATTCTTTTGAGTAATGCATAATAAAGTCGATCAATTTCAACTACTAGCTCTTCTCCATTGTGAAGAATTAGGGGTTCTGTGAATACATACAAACCTTGGACCTACAATTACGCAGAAGGCAGAAAATTAGTGAGTACTTCGTAACAGGAATAGTGTGAGTGGGGAGTAGAGCGATTGTGGAATGGTTCATGATTCCATCCATGGGTGGAGAAATGGACTGAGAACAGAGCGCTCAGCCGCATGCTCCTCCGGGGGAAAATCCTAAGCTCGATTTTATGATAGCAGGGGGGGGGGGGGGAGCTTGCGATAGTTTGCAGTGGTGGCGGGGAAGAGCGATTGGTACGGGTGGGGACAAATACAGTGGAACGATTCGGGATCAGATTCATTGGTGGTGGAACGGGTTGAGAACAGAGCGCTCCGCCGCTTGCTCCGCCGTGGCATATGTTCTGATCTGGGATCGATACCGGTCATAAACCCCCACAACTATTGATCGGAGCGATCCAATACGTTCCTAAGAAACCGGTGGTACGACCCGGCGCTAATCACAGTGGGACGCTAGTCAGCCCCAATGGTCTTTGATGTAAGACCAGAGGAGAACAGCATTCACATACCATATTCAAGACCAATATTAAATTGGTCGTTCATGACCGGCAGCTCTGGGAGGGAAGTTCACCCGCTGTTCCCCAGGGCTCACAGCAATGGTACACTGAGGGATCACAGGTGAGGGGGCCCGATTCTCTGGCTCTGACTGTCTGTCAGGCGGAGGTCCTTGCCATCATTGCCTGCTCAGGTCCACCGTTGGGGGCTCCATTGCGCCAGGGTCATCATATTTCAGACAGCCAGGCAGCTTTAAAGACCATTCAGCTTTCAAGTTCCCCTCAAGGGTGGCCTAGAAGTGCCTCCGATCTCTAAAGAGGCTCTCAATGAGAAACTCAGTGATGCTCCTCTGGATGCCGGGTCATTGGGGTATTTGAGGGAACAAGGATGCCGACCTCATTGCTGAATGGAGGTTGGAGTCTAATCTTATTGGTCCTGAACCTTGGATTGGGGCCTCCAAGTGCTACCTGAACTAGCAGGTCAAATCGTGGGAGCGCTCTCAAATGGCGGATTACTGGCCGAGGCAACCTGGCTTCAGACGATCCAAGCTCTTCATCAAAAGGCAATCAATAGGCAATGACCCTCCTCACTTTGCGCAGAAAGGAATGTACACTGGTCACTGCCCTCTCAGGTCCCACCAGAGCCCCGCTGGTATGCCGAGGAAGCCGATGCGGCTCTGCAAGCGCTGTACCAGTCTCCAGCTTTTGCCGCGATTTGGCAGCGGATCTTTTTAAGAGGGCCCAGCCCAGCTGAAATCACAATGGTGACCCCTGATGGGATCCTCCGCTACCTCAGGGAGTGTTCTACTAGTAAGGGCGGGCGGACACAATGAACACACAGAGGTTGCAGGCCCATGGGCAGTAGGTACTGCCTTCTGCCCTCAATTGTAAAGGGAGAAAGAAACAGGTCAACGCTGAACTAGTTGCAAGGTTGATACAGCAAATTCAGAGAAATGAATAATTTATCCCAAATCCTCTTTCACTACAAATTCCTGAAGGCCAATTTTTTTTCATAATATGAAGTCTCTTTAATCACAAATCGTATTAACCTTTTTGAGAAACGTCTGTGATGCTCCGCTCTGGGCAAGTGAATGTGAAAATGGAGTGGGTGGCTCGTTACCGGCTGGAGTGAAAAATGAATTCCTCCGCGCTAATTACAATTGTCTTTGACATGATACCTGCAGATACCGTATTTTCGAATAATGAAATTAAAACTTCAACAGCAAAATGTTGTTAATAGAGAGCGCGAGATAAGGTCATTGTTTGGAGCACAAAGAAATTCCTTTCATTTCCACCCCGCGTTAAAAGCTTTTCTACAAGACCTAGATCTCTACTGGGATTGTGCAAGGTACCCAGAGCCTATTGTTGGCACCTGTAGGGGGTTCGGGTCGCTTAGGCTGAAAAGGTTCAGGAAACCACCCCGTGTCTTCCCTCGGGTTCCTTCTATTCCAGTGGAGAGATTTCTTATCGAGTGAGGCCTCTGCGCGAACAAACAGTTCTAATGACGGACTCTTTCTCGCAGCTCACCACTCTTTTTCGCTTTGAAAAGACCAGACAATGGCGAGCGTTCTAATGAAAAGTAAAGGCGCGAGGGCGTCGTGTTCCATTGGCTCCTGAGATAATGGAACCTAGTGAGTTCGATATCAAGAAACAACAGGTTCTAACCTCATTTCAAGTTATATGTATAGGTGTAACTTGTTAGAAATTCAACAGAAAGAATGGTTTATAACACGATGTTGTATAATTGCTTTTGTGTTCACTAGCAGGTTGCATGTTACCCAAATGTAGTCGGTGAAGATCAAAGGAAGTTAGTAGAACGGTTGTATGACAAGTTGCAAGCTCGTCCATACACACCTAACCCCCACTTTGTAACAACCCTTGCCATCCCTTTAAGGTGGTGCAGGGATAGCACGTCGATAATTGGTGTCCTCCTTTGCAATAGTTCGGGAAACATTGATCAAGAGGTAATCAAAGTCAGAATTGCTCATTCGAGCGTATCAAGAAACTCCCACCATCCCTGATTTCCCCATTACCTCTTCCGTCTTCCATCAGATTCTCTATTAAGTGAGTTCCAATTAGCCGATGTCAAGCCTCCAGCAAAGGCCGTATCCAGCATTTGCGCTCAGTTGGTCGACGGCGAGTTAATGGAATCACAGCTGCGGCCAGCACAACCTCTTCCTGGGATGCCATGGTCACTACTAAACCTACATATGATTTGTGTTGCATTTTTGCTTACATATGTGTAGACAGTGTAAAACTAAGATATACAACAGCTTCTTCAGAACGCGTCTACAGCTATATAACAAAAGACGCTGCTAATTCTTACGCACGGGTTAGTTATTCCTCGGACCAGGAGCATGGAGACTCATTTCTTCAACATGGGGAAAATGGGAAAACAGTGGGTGTGGCGAGTCCCGGACCCATTCCATCGATTCAGGATCCGAGATTTAGTGGAAAATGATACCCCTACACGCCTAGATCACCAAAAAATCTCGAAAATCTATTTTTCAAGATACACATTTTGACCCTTACCCCGCCCGAATTTGGTTTGATCGGGCTGAGAAGTTTCGAGGACCAAGTAGAGCCGGGAACGGACCTCTGACCTAAATTTCAGATTTTTAGAAAATTTTTTACTACCAGAAAAAAATTTTGGGCCGAATCGGAGAGATTGACTTTTTTCATGAAAACAGGTTGAACCGCAAAGAACAAAAACTCTCAACTGCTTCGTTGCCGCGTTCTCCAATAGGATTTAGCTAAGCTTTGGCGAAATTTCCGTATTATTTCATCCTCAAGATGTTCTTACCAGACGTAGAACATTCATGGAAATCTCCAGCAGATGAAAGTGATTCAGGAGTGAAAAACTGTTCTTTGTGTTTTTTTACGCCACAATTCAAACCGACCCGGGATCATAACCACTTCGCTCATGGTTCTTGCCTCCGGCGGGATAAAGGCCGCTGAAGCATGCAAGAAATGTGATAAATTAGGGGATGCTTGTAGCGTGGAGGGTTAAACATTTGGAGCAGAGTTGGAAATTATTCCTGCATCAAAACTATTGAGCTCTATTATGTATCAGTTCCACCGGCATCAACTAGTTTAAGGAATATTTTTCATCAGCCACTCTTTTCAACAAACTGCAGAAATGGTTCACAACAATAATATAGATGTAAAGAATATGGAGTGCGCTCCTGTATTCAAGAAAGGAGCGTCCCGGTTTGAGATTTACCGCATTACCGACAAAACCGACGGGAGCGCTATGGACGGCAAAACGGGAAACCGCCAGCTATCAGAGAAAATGATAAGGGAAAGTGTCAGTCAGTCGCTAAACAAACTAATACCCAGAATAAAGGCTTTTAATGTCGTTTCTTTGATTTGTACCTAAAAACTCAGAACTGCCTTTATTTCTCCTCAAGATCTGAAAACAGATTTTATCATTATATTGATAACAGGTTAAATTGATGGGATTTCCAATCAGATGTAAATCAACATCATTCTCAGAACAAGTCGTGACAATGGAAATACTTCGTAGGATTCGGGTCGGGTTGTGATCAATACCCGATTTCCGTCGATAAACATGCGGAAGGTAGCGATTGATAAATGATTTATCGCCAGCTTCGTCTATAACTTCCAGGTTATTGACTCATCACCGTGAATTCTCCCAGTCGGAGCTGATCTGGCACTTATCCCTCGGCTCGAAGCGTAATTAATGGCAAACATCTCAACATCAACTAGGAAGATGAGGATGAGGAAGGGGAGCGTTTACTCTTGGGACGGTTGGGGGGGGGGGGGGGTCCGTTGTCAAACGCCCTAACAGAGAAGGAGAAGGATGAACAGACCACGGATACAGGGTGATCACCGCGAACGCGTACACCAACGAGCATGGGGCGTGGTCAACATAATTAGCAGGCCTTTTCCGTTGGGGGTAGTTTGTCGTGGATCCACGTGGTAATAATATTAATTAGTATCTCACAGTAGCCAGCTGGCAAACATGGACGAAATCAATGTTGCCATTGAAGGGATTCATGGACCAAAACTGGATAGAATGACGGGAGAGGGTGTACAGATGGCGTAGAGGTGTATGTTATCATTCCGAATAACGATGTTTTCTACGTGTGGTACCAAATGGATAAGAAGTATCGCCGCTAATTGGAATAGAACATAAACAGGTGATAGAAAGCATGATTCCCGTGTTTGACTTACAAGATCAAAGGGAGAAAGCGATGGTAAGAAGAAAAGAGACTACCTAAACCGATTGCTTCCTTATCGATTAACACAGTTGCTGACAAAAGTTGAGTTAGCCCTCTTAACACTCAGACCAATAACCCACGAGACCACCTATTTATTATACGCAAAAGGAGCGAATTTTGAGGCACCTTTCAAATCTTATGGGTGAACCTTGTGCATCATGAAATTAATATACAGTGGACTCTACTAGAAGCCAATAGACGTAAGATGGATTCACGACGTTACCCATTACCGCATATCTAGTTTGGCAGCCATGGGATTTGAACGGAGAGGACACTTGGAGATGGGTACTTACAGAAGTACAACAAAATGGACATGATGAACAAGTGTCGCAGCGACAGCACCTTTGGTTCATTACACACTCAACTTCTAAAGTATCTTCGTTGCCGGCCCAGCATAATCCTCAAAGTGGCTTTCTGCATGATTAACAAACCAAAAGTTACGCTAGAGTAGGCCGCAACACCACAGGACCGACTCCATACTGCAAGATAGACAGGATGTGCCTAAGAAACATTCCATTATTAGCAGGACGTTAAAACTGCGGGTTTCTACAATCACGAATATTGAACAAACTTGTCAGTTCCTGGACCGCCCATAGCTTCATTCTTCCTCCCAACGACACTTTTGAATCCAGCACTTGCCTTTTGCCCAGAACCTTGAAGATCTCCACTCCACTCGCAAGCAGGCGTCTATGACTTGTTCAGGGCCAGTCAGCTCCGGAGAGAGCGTGGACCTCCGAGTCTGGCGCTCCATTGGTTCAGACCTCATAATCCCATATAAGTACGTCGTACGCCACGGCAGCTCTGTCAGCGATGTCAACAGTGGCGAGCTCGACCACCTGCAGAGTGCTAAGCATGCAGCTTTGAGATTTGCTCTGCGCCTGCGTCTATATGATCACGTGACTCCTCATTATCGCCGACTGCAATGGCTGAAGATCCGAGACCGGAGGAAGCTCCACATGGCAGTTTCGATGTTCAAGATCCTGAAAAGCGGCGCCCCCTGTATCTCAGTGAAGGGTTGGAGTTCATGGGGCGGTGGGCCACAAAACTAAAGGAAGAGTGCTGGTCTTGCCTGGGCATTGCACTGAGCTGTTGGGCAGGTTGGTGCAGGAACTGAGCTGTGAGACTACTACGAAAACGCGGAATTGTTTGACCTTGAGCTGCAAGTTGGGACTTTTCGGGAGGCACATAAAAAATGTTACTGGAGGGATATAATAGCGCCATGTATAGTTAGGAATGTATTTTGAACGATTTATTTTATGAAGCATAATAATGTTATTATGATTATCAAGGAAAGGTGGAAGAGAGGGCCAGTTTAGGGCCTAGTGGCCCTCTCTTCCACCTTCCCTGGTGGTTAAGGGTACCTGTGAAGGAAGCGCGCTACCGCGGCGCAACCTGGCTTTCAACTCTTGCCCTGTCCCCAATGGATGACTAAAAATGATCAGATTCCTTTTAACTGATTCGTAATTCTGTCCTGAACACGCATTTGAAAGAACATTTTGATTATGACCAACAGAAAGCGTCTGAAATTGAGAGATAAGCCAAGCTCTCCGCGCATCATTCTATTTTGATTCCTGACCTTATTCCTCAGCCCGTTATGGTCACTCCCACCTTTCAATGCGCAGTGTTTTTCCGCTTGGAGCTTGGGTAGAAGAAATAATACACTGAAGATGAAGAAGAGTAAGAGAAGAAGAGACGATATCACGCTAAAAACCGGTAGTGGCTGAAATTTGTTTACTTTTCAATGGTTTGTTTACTTTTCCCGTCTCCCCGTCGCAGTTTCACAGTTTTACTATTTTTCGCAGTTTTTCTCTCGGATTTTCTAGTTGTTCTCTCGAACCTAATTCATTTTGAGAATGCCGGGAGGTTTTGCTACCATTTTCAAGAAGCAGAAAAGAATTCCGCCATGGATTCAGAAGAAATCGGATGGGCCCTGAATGTGGTGGTGAGATGAGTCTAGATAGTGGTGAGCACACAGGTTTAGCTGTGAACATTTCAGTGTTGTGTTCTGATTGCTCCTATTCTGCATTCTATTCAAATGCAAATACTCTACCTGAAACGAAATTTCACGATGTGAATGTATGCCTAATCTACACTATGCGCCCCATCGGACAAGGCAAGAAAGGAGCGCGTTTTTGCAGCGTATGAAGCATTCATTAGTTCAGACGTCAATTGTGAAGGTATCCTTTATCCAAATAATTGAATGTAATATATCAAAATTTTCAGCAGATTCTCTAGTTTTTTTTATGCAAAAAAAAAAAAGGTCATTTTGGGTCACTGGTACCCTTAAATAAAACAAATCAGTCAATCTCCACATGCTCATGTACTTTGTCTTCCCCAGATTCATTGAAAGTGAGCTAACTATACCGTAACCAGTGATAATGGAACGTCTCGGTGTCTCCCGAAAAGTAACCAGAAGGTAACCAGTAAATTAACTAGAAAAAGGCGTAATTGATTTATACCCTCGGACTGCAGGTTGCGAGGGTGGTCTCGAGGGAACCGGCCCCTCTGCAAGATGTACAATCGCTCCCTCGCTGCAGAATATACGTGAAATGGGTGAAGGGATAAAAACGAATTGAAGATGCTGTTGTTCTGATTAGATCTGCAATTTCTACGGGGAATCGTTTTCTCTCTGGCCCTCGAGAGGTGTCTGATCTGGGTTGGAATCTGAATAACACAAGCTGAGTTTTATTTCTCAGCCCTGGTGAGAAGCCCTTCTCCTACAATCGAGTTCTCCTCCCGGCTTCGAGTTGTTTTACTATTCCCGACTTGTGATCGTCCGGGTGTGAGGTAAAATCTCATGGAAATGGGTTTCTCCCGCCTTTTCACATCCCTGGTTCCAGCAAGCCTCCGAGGGCGCTACATCCGCCCCTTTTGCATTATTTAACACCTGTAGCTCGAGGGGTGGGCAGCCAGAAGGTGAGGGCCCGGGGTGTCTGATGCACTCGGTCGAGGATCGGAGGTCAATTCGATGAATAATTGAACTATAAAAGGGCATGAGCTGTAGATGGAGGGGGGGGGGGGTCCTGCATCAGCTACACTTCTCAGTATACCGCCTGCTTCACCTATGCAATATGTAGATCTTCGTATGGCCGAGAAGGGTCGCAATATGTATCTCGTGCCAACTTCGGTATTAAAATTCGAAAGAGGATCATTGACAAGTGGAGGTCCTGCATAATTCCGATTTTTGATATACTCCAAAGCTCAGCCAATTCTTTCATACCGTTTGGATATTCCTCGGACCAAGAGCATGGGAAATCATTCCAATCGATCCAATCATGCGTGCAAAATGTAAAAGAAAATAACACCAGAAATCTCGAAAACATTTTCGAAATAAATAGATAGATAGTAGTAGTAGATAGTAGTAGTAGTACTAGTACTAGTAGTAGATAGTACCCACTTTGACCCATAACCTCTTCCGGTGGGTGCCAAACGTTCCCGGACCCATTTCATTGGATTTAGCGTTCAGAGTTTAGTGGAAAAAGACACCACACGCCTAGATCACCGAAAATCTCGAAAATCTATTTTTCAAAATACACATTTTGACCCTTACCCCGAATTTGGTCCGATCGGGCTAAAAAGTTTCGAGAACAAACTACAGCCATGAACGGACCCCTGACCAAAATTTCAGACTTAAAAACTCAAAAACTTTGACTCAAAAGACTCAAAAATCTTTGACTACCAAAAATGGCGTGGACGGCGAACGGACATATGCTTATTTTGACCAAGACACCAACCAAAAAATCTGCAAATTCTTACACACGGGTTGGTTATTCCTCGAATGGGGAAACAGTGGGTGTGGCGGGTCCCAGACCCATTCCAATCGATTCAGGGTCCACAATTTAGTAGAATATGATACCCCACACGCCTAGGCACCAGAAATCCTGACACATACAAAATGGGAGGCTCCTTCCACAGTGGGAGTATTTGAAATTGTCCACGTTCTTGATCCGACTCAGTTCACTCGTGTCTGTAGTCTCAGTTGTAGTGTAATTTGTTATTGTTCGTAATTAAGTTAATTTAACCCGTCCCTGTACATACGTTCCCGTCATTAAATCTTTAATAGTAGTCCAGTGTTAGTTCAGTGTTCAGTTATTTTAATTTCCCGTCGCAATGGACCCGGACATTGAGGAAGGCGAGTGGGTGTCATCAGATACGGAAGACGTAAGTGTGTTTCCGAGATGCTTATTTTGACCAAGACACCAACCAAAAATGTAATACTGAAGGAATAACCAACCAAGAGGCGGTTAATTTGTTCTACCTCGCCATTTTGAAAACCACCAATTTTAGCCAGAGAAAGAACTACCCCAAAATGAGCTGGTTGGGCATAGTTTTTCATCAGTAAAATTATTTTACTTGAAAACATAATTAAAAGTGAATACGTTTAAGAAATTAATTTGTCAAAACACCCACACTTTGAGAACAGATTAATTTCAAAACCACAAAACCTAACTATTTATTTTGATCTATTATTTTGTATATTAACCTAAGTGAAAGTTTTAAGTCAAAACTGTATTAGCGACTAAAGCGTAACGCTAACGGGGGTGTTACGTTAATATTACCAAAATGGTCTCCGAAATTGTATCATCTTCCAATATTATATATGTCTCGGGAATAAGGATCTCGAAAATAAGGACTGGAACATCAATGCACCCCCGGAATTGAGCACGCTAGCGCTACCTTGATGCAGAAAGATGCACCCTTGAAGTTTTCCCAAAGGGAGTTTCAGTTTCAGTTTGTTGTTGGCACGCGTCTGGTTAACATATCTGTCACTGTTGGCGAGGCTCATTCCACAGTGGGAGTATTTGAAATTGTCCACGTTCTTGATCCGACTCAGTTCACTCGTGTCTGTAGTCTCAGTTGTAGTGTAATTTGTTATTGTTCGTAATTAAGTTAATTTGACCCGTCCCTGTACATACGTTCACGTTATTAAATCCTTAATAGTAGTCCAGTGTTAATTCAGTGTTCAGTTATTTTAATTTCCCATCGCAATGGACCCGGACATTGAGGAAGGCGAGTGGGTGTCATCAGATACGGAAGACATAAGTGTGTTTCCGAGATATGTAATGTTAACATCCATTCAAATACTGATAAATCTCTCTCTGCCGTGAGAGGTCGCTTCCAAGTTCTATGTGAGCGCTTCCGAATTAATCCGCGTCCATCCGAGGCGGACAAAACTAACAATGAAAGGTAAAACACCACGGTTCAACTCGTTGAAAAGAGATTCCATCCAGTGTGTGAAGGTAGGGGAAGGGGGGGGGGGGGGGGGGTTAGGCTGAGTTGGCGCATCCGACCGGATGTCCCGGCCTTTGGCCAGGACCGCTCTGCCTCAGTTGCTTCTCTGCTCCTCCGCGGTAAAAGTAAAAATCAAATCTGATGCGAACACATTTTCTCGAACTATGCTGATGAGTTGCTTGAACATATGAATGATGACTGAAAAAACAATTTCAGGGAAATGGAACTCTTGAAGTCTGCAAAGGCAGTTTTATCAGTTCTATTGTTTCAAAATTAGTTTTTGAAGTTCTTAGGCGACGATTTAGACTGACGTCGTGTTTTCACGGATGCAATAGTAAAAGAGCGATGGCGGTCGGTTAGTTCCATACAAGTTCTCATAAATAAAATTTGAAAAAAAAACTGAATGAATGATTTTATTTTCGATTTTGTCACATATAAGTAAGTGTGTATAGACAGTGGAAATGCCCCAGAACCATAGGCCCTGATTGAATTACCATGCGACGCGCCGTTATACAAAATAGATTTATGGCAATCACTATGACTTATTGATTGTATAGAGCCAATGGAACCCCCTCATCTCATGTTCAGGGCTCGAGTAGTGGCAGCATTAAAGCGTAATGGTGTACCGCATAATAGTTATACAGGGGGTCCCCGAAAACGTTCACCCCCTCCTAAAATCCTAATTCTGAAGTTTTTTAAAATGTCTGCAATGGTATGGTTGGTGGTTCTTTGCAATGATCTCAAAAATTTGCGCATTGCGGACATGCGCAAACGTCCGCAATGGATACTAACTCCGTTTTGGTTGGTTATTCTTTGAATAATCAACTCATTATTTCATGCAAAAAGTCAATCCCTCCGATTCACCCAATAAAATGTTTCTGGACGTTTCAAGGTGTCTAGAACAAAATAAGCAAATGTCCGTCCGCCGTACGCATTCCACGCTGACATTGGTAGTAGAAAATTTTCAAAAAATCTGAAATTTCTGTCAGGGGTCCGTTCCCGGCTCTAGTTGGACCTCTCCAAACTTTTCAACCTGATCGGACCGAATTTGGGTGGGGTAGGGGTCAAAATGTGTGTTTCGAAAAATGGATTTTCGAGATTTTTGGCGATCTAGGCGTGTGGGGTACTACTTTCCACTACATTCTGGACGCTGGATCCAATGAATAGGGTCCCAGAACGATTAACGCCCTCTGGATGACGTTATGAGTCAAAATAGGTATCTATCTACCCATTTTGAATATGTGTATCCGAGATTTTTGGTACCGAGGCGTGTGGGGTATAATTTTCTGCTAAATTTTGAACCCTGAATCGATTGGAAAGGGTGTGGGACCCAACACACCCACTGTTTCCCCCATTTTCCCCATGTTGAAGAAGTTGGTCTCCTAGCGCCTGGTACGAGGATTTCATTACATATTTAGATTTTACGTCATATTTCAAAAAATGTTAACCCCTCAACCGATTTTTTTTTGTCAGCGCTCAACCGGTTCAGCGAGCACGCAAAGTAGCGCAATATTGTCAAATAGTGGATGATGGTGAACTGTAATGTATGGCACATTCACGTCTCGCTATCCGTTTCTTGATTCGACTAAATTTTTGCAAAATAATAACCAAAATTCGTTCATTTTGAGCAAAAAAAAAGCATTTAAGGTTTTAGCTGGCTTGTTTGCGCATTCATAGGTTTCAAGAAAATTTAATTTCTAATTTTATATTCCTTTAAAAATTAAGGAGGAAATTAATGTCCTGTTGGAAGTGCCTATGTTTCTTATTTAATGAGTTGGCGCTGAAAATGAGTTCAACGTGGGATAAGCAGTTCAAACGGAGACTACTCAAACGTTGGTTCGTAGTAAGCTATGAAAATCAATAAACCTCTTATGTGAGTGGATATTCTTCCTTTGCTCAGTCAGTACGGTCTTAATAATGCGTTACTATGGGCCATTATTACTCGTAATAGGTTGCGTAAATTATGCGAGTATTCCAGCTAGTTCAAAAAGATATGCATTTTCATGGGTCGATTAAAACTGCCCGACTGCAAATGAATCCGTGTACCGCTTAAGCTGCAGTGGTTGCAAATAATAGCGAACGACCAAAGCAAATATCGGCCTCCGGATTTTCCTCTTGTTGAAACGGTAGAAGCTCTCGTTTGCATTTTCGACACACGTGCGGAAAGTGGGAGGCAATTACAATCGGCGAGAAAGGGCTTGATCATTTTGAATTCACTTTTTTGTGAGTCGTGTAACGATTTCATAAGTGATACGAGTTTAATTGGTTTTGACTCGTGAGAGAGGAAAATTGGTAATGGGGGTTGTAAGAAAGCAGGGACACACTCGAATGAGAAATGGTGACGTGTCAGGTGAGTACGTCACAACTCTGCAGCAAAATTTGATGTCAAGTCAAATATTGAAAAAAACATGGGGAAAATGGAAACAGTGGGTGTGGCGGGTCCCGACCGATTCCAATCGATTGAGGGTCCACAGTTTAGTGAAAAATGATACCCCACATGCCTAGGTTACAGAAATCTCGAAAACACACATTCGAAATGGGTAGATCGGTCCCCCACTTTGACCCATTACCTCATCCAGAGGGCGGCACTCGTTCCGGGTCCCGTCTCATTGGATTCAGCCAGGGCCAAAGGAGTGCTTTTGTGTGACATAAGGGCCCTTTACCCTAATAAGACTAACGAAGTAACAGTTCGTCTGTGATAATTTAAAAATCAACAAAGCGCTGTAACGTTTTACTCCTGCACTAGAAAATGGGGAGAATAAAGAGTGCCCAGGACTCATTTCAATCAATTCAGTGCTAAAAATTTAGAGGAAAATGATTCACCCATGTACCTAGGTCCAACCAAAAACGACGTGGTCAGCGCTTACAATATAGGGGTTTTAAAAGTAAGGGGCAAAAACATCAAATAACCATGATATTGAACCCAAATGGAGGTTCTCCCAGTTCCCCACAGGTCGACGCTGGCAAGGACCAGCGAATTCCCCTCTCCGGAGCTAGTTACCCTATTAGCCCAATTGTTGAGTGCACAATAATGTCCACATAAGTATTGCAATAACCATAGTGACTCCGCGTGGGGGAAGTATGCCCCGCTCCGCACAGGTCGACACCTGGGTAGGACTCGCAAATTCCCCTCCCCAAAGCTAGTTACCCTATTAGCCCAATTGTTGGTGCACAATAACGTCCACCAAAGTATCGCATTAACCCTAGTGACTTCGCGTGGGGGAGTATGCCCCGCTCCGCGCAGGTCGACACCGGGTAGGACCCGCAAATTCCCTTCTCCGAAGCTAGTTACCCTATTAGCCCCATTTTTGGTGCACAATAACGTCCACCAAAGTGTCGCATTAACCCTAGTGATTCCGCGTGGGGGAGTATGCCCCGTTCCCCGCAGGTCGACGCCGGTTAGGACCCGCGAATTCCCTTCTCCGGAGCTAGTTACCCTATTAGCCCCATTTTTGGTGCACAATAACCTCCCCAAATGTCTCGCATTAACCCTAGTGACTCCGCGTGGGGGGAGTATGCCCCGTTCCCCGCAGGTCGACGCCAGGTAGGACCTGCTAATTCCCTTTCCAGGAAACTTTTCATTTGTTATTGTACTATTTGGGGATTTAGGCAGAGTACTGTTCTTCATACTCTTCAAATTATCAATAAGGGAAGAGCTTATTGGTCACAAAACTCTGTGAGAGTGACTAATATTAGCATACATGTGTCCCGATATCGAACGCGTTTCATCAATTTGTTCCATACTCCAGACAACCCCTACGAAGCCATTTCTTCGTGCGCTAACATGTTCAAGTTCGGTCGCATCTAAGCCGACATTGACCTATTTCATAGTCGAACATCACATTTAGGAACCGCTTACAAAGATGTTCCCACGGCCTTTCTACATGTTCTTATACGTATACATACTCGAGTGCTATTTGTTCTTATAATTATTTAATTGGGCTTAATGTCCGAGTAAACTTGAAAAATACTTATATTCCGACAAAAATTTCACGTCAATCGCGTTGACAGTGCACTTAGGTGTCCTTATCTGCATAGCTTTATATCAGTTGGTTGCGTTTCCAAATTTGAAACTCCTCAACTTCCTCAGAAATTACTCAGCAAAATGATTCCAGGGAGTATTTATTCATTTTTTATTTTATTTTTTTAAGTATCATTTGAACGATTTCTTTCATGCCAGAGATATGTGTTTGTCACCAAATTTTGACAATATGACAGATATTGTATTTCAAGATGTATAACTTAGATCTAGGTGCCAAATCGATTGGAATGATTTTTGGACATTCACAGTTTTTCCCATACTCTTGCTCTAAGAACCTTAAAAATAAAACAATTCTGGAAGAGTTTGCAGGGTTTTTTTCAATGTAGACATTTTAAACGCAAAATGTCCAATTTTGGGGCGAATCGGAGAGATTGATCTCTGCCTTGAAAACGTTCATTGATTTATTCAAGGAATAATAAATCTAAAGCGTTATGAAAGGAGTTTGGCGGCAGAAGGCGTTGATTGATTGTCATAAGCGCGATAGGGGATGCAGTGGCGTTTCATTATAATATAAGTACTTTGCTGGTTTCCACGGACAGTATTGAACATTTTTTAGGATATCACCAGCTTGTTCACGATTCATCAATTTCTTGTGTACCTTGTGACGACGAGCATGTGGTGACGAAGTAAAACGGGTGAAGAGGGACGTCAGTAAGAGGAGAGCACACGCGATCACCGACGGCCGTCAACTGAAGGTCCGACCCCGAAAAACAGGAAGGAACCGCGGGGGCATGCGCTGGACGGGCTCCTGCACCCTTCTGGGCTCCTGTGCCGAGGGTGAGACGTCAGGGATGCCGCCCCCGAAGGTCGAGGAAAAGGGCGGCCACCTTCGGAGGCGGTGAGGAAAGGTCGGGGCTGTGAGGGGCGGCGGGCCGAAAGGTCTTCAACAGTTGGATTCGCCCGTAGCCGCCGCTTCGGGGCGGTCGGCCTGACTCGACTCGTGACGTCATCCAGGCAATCATTGGGAGAGGTATCCGACCATTAATTAATTAACTACAACCAATCAATTTAAAAGCGTGCGAGTAGGACGACAGATTGCTCATTCCAGGCTGAGTGTCGCTAATGAAAAGGGAACGAAAGTAGGTACTAATCATGGATATGGCTCGGTCCAATTCAAACCTTGCAACGAGAGGACATTAAGGCAACATTTCGCTGTAGAGGGCGAATGAACTACCGGATTTCCATATTAGCAGGACCTTTCAAATAAGTACTTTGTTTCTGGTTGATGTTGAAAAATGCGATAGAACGCCAAATTGAGTTCCAATACGAAGCAGCAGAAGAGATAAAAAGTGTTTCTTTCCTCCCTCTGGCGCATTGTGACTATTGACAACCAGATTCGTGATGTAGAATGGCAAAGAGTTTGGGCTAATTCAAGATGAGATTCTCGCTGTTATTTTTTTGAAATGTATTAATTAAATGGATTGAAATTAAATCTGAAGGGTCGTCTATATCTTTTTGCTTACGATATATCCGTTCTTTGTGACGGTGTTTGTGAGGTCTTTTGAGGCTATGTTTGCACTCCCTGAGTTTGAATATTAAAATAGGTTGATTATTCAAGGAATAACCAACCAAAAACCAATTACTTACTGTTCTCAAACCCTTCAGCATTCATGCTCAGCCTCCACTATTGCTAGTTCAATTCACTAGATGTCTTGGGGTTGTAATTAACGAGGATATTTCAGTGAAGAAACGAGTGTTTCTAGTAAGGAAACTAGAAACGAAAGTGAAGACGATGATGTATCACTTCAAATTTAAATTTGAATTAAATCATCATTGCTCATCGTTCATTATACGATTTTTTCAAGATACGATCCCGGTTCAGGAACGGAGTATCGCAAGGTACCACTGTACCTCGAGGTACCGATACGTCATCCCATCCTTTCAGCGGCCATTTTCTCATAATTAAAGGACAGTTTGCACAGTGAGCACAATGAAGTGCTCACAAACCTATCTCTGTTAAGACGCTATACAGAACTGACTGGAACACTGTAGACGCCATTGTGAGACCGAATTCTGGCCGTCCGGGAAAAAAAGGAGAACAACGGGAGCGCTGACTTCAGCAGAACCGAACCGCGATAAGTGCCACCGTCTCCCACCTCGGGTGAAGAATCCGATCCCCACCATCGCGCCGGAAAATCAAAAGTTCCTGAAAAACCTCCGGCGGATTTTTGAGCATTCTCGTCCACATCGTCCCGGAATCAGCAGAGCTCCTGGCCTGAGCACTGTCCTGCGCTGAGACCCAGCCACGAACACCTACACGAACCACTCCAAGGTAACAGTGCATTCGGCATATGTAAAGTCATATCAAACTCCCGACAAGTTAATAAACCTGTTTTATTCTTGGTTTGGTTTTGATTTGTGCGAACCTGGAGTCCTTTTGGTGTTGCAGGGTTTTTTAAAACATTTATCGGGGCTTAAGAATTTCGGGGATTCTGGATAAGTCCCGTCCTGACTGGCCTATGATAGCTTGGCCAGTCCTAGGGAAAAATAACAGTGAGCTTTGGGATTAGATGTCTCGTCGAAACCGAAGCTCACAAGTGGTGGAGAGCGCTCGGGTTAAACCGGCCCCCAATTTCAATTAAGAAAATTCAAGCCATTTTCCTTGAAAATTGTTGAAAATTCGATTTTTTCCTGCCCTCCCTAAAGGGCTGATCTTGATTTCGATTCCACCCCTCCTCATAAAAGAAACCCATCCGCTATTCGGTCGTATTTTTTTCACAACTTCACCCCTCCACCTCAAAAACTTTAGCAATTTTTTCCGGCGTCCCTAAAGGGCTGACCCTGATTTTGACTTCACCCCCACCCTGGACCAGTTCATTCTCTATACAGTCATATTTTTTTGAGCCCTTAAAGAACCTCGAGTTGCCGTACTGTCATATTTCCCCTACTGAGCCCCACTCCGACAACAAGGGAAAGCGAAATTCATCGAAAGAAAATCGGGCATTCTGGTTGCTGATCTGCTGGCTGCTCTGATTCCAACCTTGCGGGAAACCAGGAAACCACCTCTAGACTCAAAATCTACGTATAAGTTTCAGGTGTCGATTGCTACTTCACCCTGGTAGACGGAATTAGGGAATCCGGCTTCACCCAACCATTCCCGTACAAGGGCAACTTGCAGCCAAAAAATCAGCTGTTGAGATGACGCCTCCAGGAAGAAGACAGCCCGGAACGCCGTTGTCCACCGGACTAGCCATCCTTCTCGACAGCACTTCAAGAAATCTTCGAGTACTTGTGAGCAATAAACATGTTGATCATTTCTCCTTTTTCCTGCTTGGGAAAGGCAAAACAAATACAGTCTATTTATGAGTAAATCCATTGTTCATGGGTAGATTCAACAGTGAAACCTGGTAGTGGAAGATCGACAATCCGATCAACTGCAAGCTTACAAAAGTTCTGTTTGGGGCTGTTTTATTCAGCAGCAGTAGCTTCAGTAAAGCAATCTAAGCTTTCAATGGCTTTTTTGAATACTCAAATACCAGTTCCTTACTGGAATACTAATTGAACGGCACAAGCTTGCGATTATTACGGTTGATAAGTTGACGGAGAGCTATTAGTCACAGTTTCATCCATTCCGAAGCTGTTTGGTGCTCAGCAAACTCGAACTAACTTAGTAGATTCAACCGCGGCTATAAATTACATCAGCCGGGATGTTTCGTTCATTTCCGGTTTCTAGGCTTTCGTTTGGTGGCTCTCAACTAATGACCTCGAAAATACTACAGTCGAGGCTTGGCAATTTGACTGCTAAGGGCTGGGAGGGACCTATCACGCAGCGGTGGTCTACGGGGGGGGTCTGGAAATTGAATTCCGACTCCCAATTCGAAGACCGGAAGGAAGTCGAGCGGAAGTTATACCGAGTGGTTCTTACGGAAAAAATTGATAGTCTTCCTCCAGTATCCACCGTCTGCAGGGTGGTAAATAGGGAATAACCGCGGATGAAGAGGATGAATGTATGTTGACACCAAAGGCTTACATTATCCTTTCGATTGCAGCCGATGTAAATCGCTGTCTTTCCAAGTTCCCTTTCCATTTAATTGCCGAACGTGAGAAGAATTGAAAAGCCACTGAGAGAAGTCGGAGTTCAAACTAAATTGGCACTGTATTATCCACGAGTGACTGAACGCAATCTTACGTTGTTCCGGGAATTCCCTCGAAATCCTCCCAATCCATGACATAGATTAACTCTAAGTCCAAGCAGAGGCACGTATCCGTGTATACTCAACACTTTTTAACTTTCAAAGCACTTCTTGAACAGTAGGGAAGCTGATTTCTGTAAAAGTAGGTCTCGTTTTCTTCCCCTACATCTCCAAGCCAAAGTCTAATTCTCCATCTGCTGCGGGGATAAAATTACCTGAGACGTCAACCATCTGTTTCTGTTTCAAGCTGAATTGCCACACTTTTTTTTCAAAATGGTTTTATTGCAAAACTATGGAAATAGAGAATTTGATTAATGAAAACATAAATGATCGACGACTATCCTGTAAAAACAATCAAGCGGCTAGAATATCGCGCACGTCTGCGATCACTCCCACATATTAACCTACCAGGCATCTAACATCAATAACTATACAATAAGCAATGTGATTTACTCCCCGACGCATCTAGATTAGGTAGGTAGAGAACCCTGGTACCAATTCGCAGAAGTTTGGTGTGTGGCAATCGGACAAGATCCCCTCTACAAGGATTAGGCCTAGCCTAGGTCTCCAAAAGGCTCAAAAACCATTTTTAAAAAACTCATTTTCACTCATGGCATGCAGCAATCGGTCATAAACCCATTTCAATCGATTCAACGTCCAAAATTGATCCTCCTGTTCCAGCCAGGGCCCAAACAAAGCCCTCAGTATACGTTATTCGTTTTTTTTAACGTTTCAAATGCCTTCATAGGCCCTGACGGCGGACCAAAATCTCAAATTATGAATTTAGGTATAGGTTTGGAACGTAAATAGTACATGGTTAGGGTGAATTTTGATTGGTAGCTATTGGGTAGATAGGCACCCAATTGACCCATAACCTCATCCAGAGGGCGCCAATCGTTCCGGAACCCATTTCATTGGATTCAGCGTCAAAAATTTAGTTGAAAACCATACCGCACACGCCTAGGTACCAGAAATCTCGAAAACACATATTCAAAGCGGGTAATTCACAACCATTATGACCCATAACCTCTTCCAGTGGCTGTAAATCGTTCTGGGACCCATTTCATTGAATTCCGCGTCTAAAATCTAGTGGAAAATAATACTCCACACGCCCAGATCGCCAAAAATCACGATCATCCATTTTTCGAAATACAGGTTGTAGGGGATCAAAATGTGTTTTTTGATCAATGGATTTTCGTGGTGGGGTATCATTTTCCACTAAATTTTGGACTGATTTCACAAAATGCGTACCCACGCATTCCAAGAAAAGATAAATGAGCCGATTCACCTCTTTTCTGTTCACCCTAGCAACACTGGGAGAATACTCTTATCTCTCACCCACAAGTCACAACACACCTGATCGCTTGTTATCAGTACTAGTGGAAGCAAAGCGCCCCTAATCAGTTCGAACAACGTAAATGAGCTCGTTCGGTGTTACATTTTCATTCAGACGTATTTTCAGTTCAGTGACTTTGTTTTACGACAAAATACAGCGGCTCGTTTGTGACGAATGCTCTCGACCTTGGAAAGAGCCAGGAACGCGGCTACGAACTTATCAACCGTCTCGACAGATGCCGTTCATCTCGCATTCCTTCGATCGAGACGGTCATCAAATCCGAATCCGTCAATGAAAGGACTGCAAAGTTTTATATTTCGAATCCGACAGTGCCGCGGCGCTGAGGACGAAGAAAGAGCCGTCAATGAAGAGCTGAACAAAATCAGAAACAGCTTTCAAACGCTTCCAGTTGACGGCTACACCAAGAAAAAATCTCTTTGCAAGCTGATTTTCATTTTCTTGTTGGGTAAAAAAGTCACTTTTGGACACCTAGAAGCTTTGAGTTTGCTGTCGTCGAACATCTTCTCAGAAAAACAAGCGGGTTACTTTTTCGTTTCTCTGCTGTACGATCATAGAAGTGAGGCTAATGCTCTGCTTATGCAGAGCATCAGATTCGATCTGCAGTCAAAAAACCTTTTGCACATTCATCTTGCTTTGAAATGCATTGCCAACATAGCCACAGAGGAGGTGGCTTCTGAATTTTGTCCACTTGTCTTGTCATTTATGAACAGCTCGTTATATCAAGACCACATTCTCCAGTCGGCTGTTCTGTGTCTCCTCAAATTCATCAAAGTGACTGGCAGTTCCTCGCAGTATGATGGGCTAGCGGAAAAAGTTCTCAGTTTGATGGGAGATTCTAATCTTGGTAATGTACTCAGTAGTATAGCTCTACTGGAACAGCTGATTGAAGTTAATGGGGCGAAAAGAGAAGAAATCATGCGAGTGATGGCATCAGAGCTTTGGCGGATCGTCGGATCCAGCAGGCCTGGCTTGTCGGAGTACGTCTACAAAACCTTCCCAGCACCGTGGCACGTGATAAGGATTTTGCGAGTTTTCCAACGATTTAAAACACCTAACGATACTTATGCAAAGGCGATTCTCAACAAGGCGCTGACCAACATCATAGAGAGAACACAAGAATACAGCACCAGACAGGTTCAGTCTAAAAACATAAAACACGCTGTGCTTCTTGAGGCAATCAGCGTGGCGATGAGTGACGTAAATGAACCCGACACTCGTGTTTTGCGTTATGTTGAATGGCTTCTGAATCAAAACGTACCTAATTACAAGCATTTAGCCTTGTGTATTTTGAGTCAAATTGCTGTTCATCCATTTCACCACACATTGGACTGCTTCTTGAATAGAGCGATTACCTACTTGAAAGAAGAGCCCGACGTGTCAATTAAGCGTGTAGCGGTGGAATTTTTGTTCAGCATTTGCCGCAAGAGCAATGTCAAAGAAATCGTCCAGGAATTATTCACTTACATGACGTTGGATTCAAACGCTAGGGCTGCAGTGGCCCTCCAAATTGCCATAATTTCAGAAAGATGGGCTCCTGACTGTCAGTGGTACGTAGATACTTTGATCAAATTGGTGGCGTATGCAGGAGTAGAGTTGGACGACAAGATCGTTTATACAGTGGTCAACTTGGTCCTAGCCAAACCAGAAGTTCAAAACCACGCTGCTGAGACAATTTTCCAAGTTCTACAGAACTGTGATCGACCGAACTTTAAATTGATCAGAATCAGTGGTATTATTTTGGGCGAGTTTGGTAATTTTCGGGAGAATCACGAGGTCGGAATGGAAGCTTTGTATAGAGCTTATAGACGCAGCGATTGGTACACACAGGCAATTCTCTTGACTACTTTTATGAAGTTGGCTGTTAGATATCCAGTATTGCGCCCATGTATTGAAAATTTCTTCAGAGATTGCAGCAGCAGTAACGTTCTTGAGATTCAACAGCGCGCGTTTGAATACACCAGGCTTCTGAGGTTGGGGGGTTGCTTGTCGCAGATTTTTTGTGGATTGCCACCTCTCGTTAAAGATTTGGCATTGGACTGCTCTGCATCAGAAAGTTCTACATCATGTTCCACGTCCATGCTCGTGGATGATCAAAAGGGAGACTCGGATTGTCTTCAGCTTCCAAGCAGCAGCGTTCTATTGAAAGGCCCGGTCAGAGTGAGCATCAACGCTATATCAGCGACTGGATCGACAGGCAGCATATCCATCTTGTATGAGTACAGCTCTTCAGACAAATTTCTGATATTGAAAACGCTAGCACCTTCTGCTGACTCAAGAATACTCCTCAAACCTGAACTACCAAGAACCGTTCAAGATGGAGTTATCAAAGAGGTACTGTCCATTGCATGCCTTGGTGTATTCGAACCTCAGCCAAAACTAACTGTAGAATACTCATTGAACGGAGCCTTACGCCGCCTCGACGTGGTGTTGCCTATATCCATAACTACATTTTTCCATGCGACATCCTTGACCAGAACTCACTACCAAGACAGATGGAACATGCTCTCTTCTACATCCGTCTCCTGTCAGACCATTCTTCATATTGACGATCCTAAAACAGTTGAATCCATTTTGAAGAAATTCAACTTGGCTTTGTTATATGATGTCGATCCAGACCCAAACGCTGTAGTTGGAGCAGCCCTGTTCAATGCAGCTGGAGTGTCTACAGGAGTTCTTTTGAAGATTTCTGAAGAAACCCCCTTTGGGTCGTATCTGTTGACTGTGAGATCGCCTGATGCCGCTCTGTCCAGAATGATGGTGGCAATCGTGGAACGAGCTTTTTGCCGCTAATGAATTGATTCATTGTGGCTCAAAAATGGATTTTGAATTTAGTCTTTGTTTCATTTGAAGAATTTCAAACGTGTTTCCATCATATTAAGGACTAATTATTCGACTACATTTTACATTAGTTTCAATACTATTTTTATTAATAAAATTATTCTATCAATCAATGGGTTATCCTGCTGCCACGATGAGCCCAATTTATGACACCCCATCCAGCCCTCCCATATAGAACTAATACGACTAGATATTCTTGACTGATTATTGACTAGCGGCCTCTAAGCAAGCCAGAGAGAGTTTCTAGTGGCTGGGTTGCAAAACACTGGCCAAGTTTGAGACATTTCTGAAGCCTCATTATGGGGGATCTTGGTGAGGCGTCAGAATCTTCAGTATTTCAAGAGGGCGCTGAACCAAAACTGGCGAGAACGACCTGGGCAGGGGTGCATTGCTGATGGTGATAACAAGTATGATTATGATGAAGACTCCGAAGATCCTCGGATTTTAGACAAACAAGGCATCTCTTTTGGTTGGCTAATCCCTGAATGATGAACCTATGTTTTCACGCAAAAGGTCAATCTCTCCGATTCGTCCCAAAATTTTTATCTGGGCTATTCAAGGTGTCTAGATCAAAAAAGTCAAATGTCCGTCCGCCGTTGGCCATACTCCCTCCCCGCCATTTTTGTTAGTAGAAAATGTTCTAAAAATCTGAAATTTGGTCAGATTTTCCGGTTCTAGGTGATTTTCCATTAGTTTCCGGTTCTAGTTGGTATTCAAATGTTTTCAATCCAATCGGACCAAATTTGGAGGACCAAAATGTGTTTCTTGATAAATGGATTTTCGAGATTTTGGCGATCTAGGCGAGTGGGGAATCATTTTCTACTAAATTCTGGACGCTGAATCGAATGGAATGGGTCCCGGAACGATTGGCTCACGCCGAAAGAAGTTATGGGTCAAAATGGGTATCTATCTACCCATTTTGAATGTGTGTTTTCGAGATTTCTGGTACCTAGGCGTGTGGGGTATCATTTTCCACTAAATTTTGGACCCTGAATCGATTGGAATGGGTCCGGGACCCACCACACCCACATTTTCCCCCATTTTCCCATGTTGAAGAAAATAGTCTCCATGCGACTGGACCGAGGAATAACCAACCACTGTGAAAGAATTTGCAGAGTTTTTCAATTGCGTGGAATTGTTTTTATCTGAAGATTGTCAGCACTGCTCCATTTCAGCATCATTCCGGTTATTTATCATCACTCCGATTGTTGTTTGTTTCCAATTTAAGACCATTGAAAACTTCGCAAAGATTTGGCTGATTTATTGCATTTTTAAAAACAGCGTACTTTGTAAAAACACTCTTTAGAAGAGAATTAAGATAAAATTTTGATTCGTTTTGATGGAATGAGGTCCTATCTACGATTTAAAGCCATCAAAAGAGTAAATCTTGCCGAAAATCCATCATTGGCAGTTTTTGTAGTTTCTCAAAAAGTGGCAAAATGGACTCAGTGCCTCAATTGTATATTTTTAGGTAAAATATTTTCGAGTCCAGCAAGAAGGGTTGATACAGGTCATATTCATGTGAAAAGGGGTTTTCATGGAGCGCCAAAATTTCTGATTAAATTAGTTCTTAAATCATTAATCTCAAAATTCGTTTTCAAAATGAGTGTAGCAAATACATAATCATTCAGGTGGTCTTGTGGATTGAATACCAACTTCTGCCAGGTTCATAACAGACGCTCTCGCAATTTTCAATTTTGGATCATGTTTCCATTACGACCTACATCCAGTAACTATGAACGTAGACGTCTGCAGAACCTTGAAATCTGAATTACGGAGGGTCGGTCCTTGTTAGCCATCTGAGCTCCCAAAAGGTCGAGTTCCTCGTTGTTATCCTGCGGCAAGGGTTACGACGGTGTGCGGTTACCTGGTGAGCGTCTCTTGCACTAATGATGTTATTGGTCCCTGAAGATCAAATCCTCGGAGCATTACCCGAATTTAGTGACCTGGCCGGCCATTTCCCCAAGTTTCCCGCTGCCTTGGCACGTGCTCAACTAGACGAACAACCTTGATTATATATTTGACTATATTTCTCGAATGTGTCTAACAAGCTTCTAACCCCACCATTTTCCTGGCGTCGTAATACATCAAGGTTCGTAAGTGCTTGATTTTCTTCTAAATCGACCCTGTCGTGCCGCTCAGAACTAGGCCAGCTGAATAAATACCGCCCACCCCTTTCGCTCAGAAACAAGTGAAGAGTTTCATTACTTTTCTCTTTTTCACCAAGCTCGCCGCAGTGTATTTCTCACGCAACGGCAGATTTTTCATTTCCATGGAATCGAGTTCTCATTCACGAAATCCCCCTTCCCCAAAACCCATTTAAGTCACGCAACGCTCAAACACTGGAGATAATCTGAATCCACTTTCCCATTCTCACTTACAGAATTGATGCACCTGATTTTTGGTAGCTGTTGGTGCATAATGAGTCTTCCCAAGGAACATACCGTATCGTGAAGAATACGCCATTTGTAATGAATAAGTTGAACTAACTTCTCAAATCGCCCGTCCTCAATCGTCTGATTGGTCATTAGGTTCTACTCATAAGGTTGTCTTTGAGACAATGTTGATATCATGAAAACCTATTCAAGTATTCTAAACTTCAAAACTCCAATAAGAACACGGTGTAATAAATGAATGGAACTGAAGATTTCCAGTGAGGAGATGAATTTCAAATTAATTTTGTTGAATCGATTGAGACGTTGTCATCTTTGCCAAATTGGCACCTACGCTTCTTCAATAATCAACCAATGTAATCATGCCCAAGGTAAAAAGGCTCAAACCAGCTCTTTAACACGTTCGCTGCGGGTCACGCGCTCAGCGCGTAAGCTCTGTTCCAATCTGTGTGCGTCGCACGCGCCTGGCGCGTGAAGGTAGACTTCACTTCAGATCACTTCAGATGACTCCCGCACAGCTGCTCAAACGAGCTCAACAATTCCGCAGCGAACACGAATTGATTTTTGGACGTTTCATCAGGCGCGGATTCAGGGGGGGGGGGGGGTCACGTGGGTCATGACCCCTCTCCCCAGACTAGGTAGAATTTTGAAAATTTTTGAAATTTTGAGATGAACTAAATTTTTTTAAACCAAAAATCTAACAAAATGAAGAAATTTCAAAGGAAATTTGAAATTTCAATTTCAATTTCATTTCTATTTCAATAAATTTCTTTCAATGTATTTGTCGAATTGGAACTTATTGATTTTCTCTGGTCACTTCTGTTTCGCGCTCCTACAGTTTTATTAAGTAGGCAATAAAAACAAGTAAGTGAACAACACGAGAAAGTATTTGGACAAATGGAGGTGCAAATAAATACGACCTACTTAACCTTTTTGTTTGAGCTGCAGTTGCACAATAAATCAAGTTTGGTTCAAGTTTGGTTTATAATATCTGGGGCACCCTTCAGGTGAATTAAGGAAATATCAAGTTAGGCTGCGTTCGAATGAAAATGGCTTTCAGAGCTGAAGTGTTCGCCTGCAACGAATCAAAAGTTCCTTTCCACGAAGGTCTGTGACAAAGGACAGGTCGAGTTAGTTGAGCAGTGACAGTAAAGTCCAAGTAAAAGTCACCGCAGAAAGTGACGAGCGAAGGGAAAAGGGCTTCTGGTTGGCTTCCGTTTTCCTCCTTTGGCTGACACTATACGACGATCCCCAACACATCACGGGGAGAGCTAAAGGAATTAAGGAACTCCTTCCCTTATAATCCGTTTAGAGGTCCCTCAAGAGCTGAGTTTGTGGGTAGACAATTCCCATTTAGATGAGGACGCTTGGTGGGACAGGTTTGTTTCTCCGGCCCTTCAATCCCATGGGGTTTGTGTCACCCAGTTTCCACCTCGTCGGTTTCCCCCTCCAAAGTCAATCTTGAAATAGGACGGCGTCGAATTGTGTATTTGTTTGGAAATTGTATTCCCAATTCAATAGTCGTCAAATCCCTTTCCTCTCATTCGGTACATACCGATCGAGTGTATACTCAAGTGACTCTGATGTAGCTGCCCAAGGAGGACCAATCCCTTTTGGGTGTACCAGAATCAACAAGCCCCTCTTCGGTTTCCTAAACTCCCCTAGTATGATAACGATAACCCTTATTTAATGTATACATCAAAACATGGCGTTTCTCTTTGAGAATTGAGGTCGATCCACACATATCCGTACTGTGACGTGACGTGGTGTACCGTACCGTGCCCTTCCGTGAGAAAAAAATATTGGTGGACGAACTTCTTCGTGAACTAAAGGGTCTCGGCCCTTTAACCAAGGGACAGTTCGAGCTGGCCCTGCTCCTTTTACGACGTGGGTGAGAATGACCGTCTACTTCTTCGCCAGCTGCCCAGTTCTGGCAGATTCCTGGGGTTGAGTGTGCTGGCCATGAACGACACAGTATCCCTCCTGGACTCCAGAGAACGATGGATCGACGTGGCGAGATTCGCATACTAATCATATACAATAATAATATAAGGCATATACCATGCCTGGAGGTGACTCTCCGGCACGTTCCGTTCTCTTCCGGTGCCCACCATGAAAACTAAAAATACGTCCACGCCGATATTTTGAAGTAAAACGCTGCAAATTCTTACACAGGGGTTGGTTATTCTTTGGACCAGGCGCATGGAGACTCTTAAACAAGGGAGAAATGGGGAAAAAAGTGGGTGCGGCGGGTCCCAGACCCATTCCAATCGATTTCGGATCCAAAATTTAGTGGAAAATGATACCCCACACGCCCTGGTTCCAGAAATCTCGAAAACACATATTTAAAATGAGTAATATATACACAATTTGACCCATTACTTCTTCCAGTGGGTGCCAATCGTCCTGAGACCCATTTCATTTGATTCAGCGTCCAAAATTTAGTGGAAAATGATACCCCACTCGCCTAGATCGCCCAAAATCTCGAAAATCCATTTTTCAAAAAACACATTTTGACCCCTACCCCACCCAAATTTGGTCCGATCGGGCTGAAAAGCTTGGAGGACCGTCCCAAGCCGGTTACAGACCCCTGACCCAAATTTCAGAATTTTAGAAAATTTTCTACTACCAAAAACGGCGTGGACGGCGGACGGCGGACGGCGTACGGCGGACGGACATTGACCTTTTTTGATCAGGACATCATGAAACGTCCAGAAAAAAATTTTGAGCCGAATCGGAGAGGTTGACCATTTGCATGAAAACATAGGTTGATTATTCAAGGAATAACCAACCAAAAACTAACCGTCGACCTTCATTTTGACCCCGATTTCCTGCCAAATTCTTCCTTTCCAGTCGGTATATGGGTATCTGGGTTCCTTCATACTATAACTAATTGGTAGATCTCGAACCAGTCAGATGAGAAGTTTGTCGTTTATATTACTGAACTGAGGTAAAACAGTAAATATTTAAATTAAATTGAATTGGAAAACCCTGCAAATTATTACACACGGGTTGGTTATTCCTCGAATGGGGGAAACAGTGGGTGTGACGGTGTGGCCGGACCCATTCCAATCGATTGAGGGTCCAAAATTTAGTAGAAAATGATACCCCACTCGCCTAGGCACCAGAAATCTTGAAACACACACATTCGAAATGGGTGGATACATACCCATTTTGACTCACAACTTCTTCCGGAGGTGCCAATCGTTCTGGGACCCATTTCATTGGATTCAGTGTTCACAATTTAGTGGAAAATGATACCCTACTCGCCTAGATCGCCCAAAATCTCGAAAAATCCACTTTTCAAAATTAATACACACGGGTTGGTTATTCCTCGGACCAGGCATGGAGATTCATTTCTTCAACATGGGGAAAATGGGGGAAACAGTGGGCGTGGCGGGTACCAGATCTACTCTAATCGATTCAGGGTCCAAAATTTAGTTGAAAATGATACCCCACACGCCTAGGTACCAGAAATCTCGAAAACGCATATTCGAAATGGGTAGATAGGTACCCATTTTGACCCATAGCCGTTTTTGGTAGTAGAAAATTTTCTAAAAATCTGAAATTTGGGTCAGGGGTCTGTTCCCGGCCTAGGACGGTCCTCCAAGCTTTTCAGCCCAATCGGACCAAATTTGGGCGGGGTAGGGGTCAAAATGTGTTTTTTGAAAAATGGATTTTCGAGATTTTGGGCGATCTAGGCGAGTGGGGTATCATTTTCCACTAAATTTTGGACGCTGAATCCAATGAAATGGGTCCCAAAACGATCGGCACCCTCTGGAAGAAGTTATGGGTCAAATTGGGTATATATTACCCATTTTGAATATGTGTTTTTGAGATTTCTGGAACCTAGGCGTGTGGGGTATCATTTTCCGCTAAATCTTGGACGCTAATTTCAATGAAGTGGGTCCCGGAACGATTGGCACCCTCTGGAAGAAGTTATGGGTCAAATTGGGTATATATTACCCATTTTGAATATGCGTTTTCGAGATTTCCGGTACCTGGGCGTGTGGGGTATCATTTTCTACTAAATTCTGGATCCTGAATCGATTGGAATAGGTCTGGGACCCGCCGCACACACTGTTTCCCCATTTCCCCCATGTTGAAGAAATGAGTCTCCATGCGCCTGGTCCGAGGAATAACCAACCCCTGTGTAAGAATTTGCAGCGTTTTTTGATCTAGACACCATGAAACGTCCAGAAAAAAAATTTGAGCCGAATCGGAGAGGTTGACCATTTGCATGAAAACATAGGTTGATTATTCAAGGAATAACCAACCAAAAAGAGTTTTGAAGAGAGGTTTTTGGAAAGTATTTCTAGAGTTTTTCTTTTTCTATGTTTTCATGTAAAAAGTCAAACCCTTCAATCCGCCTCAAAATTTTTTCTGGGCATTTCAAAGTGTCTAGATCAAAATTCCGCCGTCCAAGCCGACTTTGGTGGTGGAAAATTTTTTAAAAATCTGACATTTTGGTCAGGGACCCATTTCCGGCTCTGGTTGGTCCTCGAAACTTCTCAACACGATCGACGTGGGTTATGACTTTCCACTAACTTTTGGACGCTGAATCCTATGAGACGGGTCCCGGAACGATTGATGCCCTCTGGTCAAGGCTATGGGTCAAAATGGGTACCTATCTACCCATTTCGAATATGCGTTTTCGAGATTTCTGGTACCTAGGCGTGTGGGGTATCATTTTCAACTAAATTTTGGACCCTGAATCGATTAGAGTAGATCTGGTACCCGCCACGCCCACTGTTTCCCCCATTTTCCCCATGTTGAAGAAATGAATCTCCATGCCTGGTCCGAGGAATAACCAACCCGTGTGTATTAATTTTGAAAAGTGGATTTTTCGAGATTTTGGGCGATCTAGGCGAGTAGGGTGTCATTTTCCACTAAATTGTGAACACTGAATCCAATGAAATGGGTCCCAGAACGATTGGCACCTCCGGAAGAAGTTGTGAGTCAAAATGGGTATGTATCCACCCATTTCGAATGTGTGTGTTTCAAGATTTCTGGTGCCTAGGCGAGTGGGGTATCATTTTCTACTAAATTTTGGACCCTCAATCGATTGGAATGGGTCCGGCCACACCGTCACACCCACTGTTTCCCCCATTCGAGGAATAACCAACCCGTGTGTGATAATTTGCAGGGTTTTCCAATTCAATTTAATTTAAATATTTACTGTTTTACCTCAGTTCAGTAATATAAACGACAAACTTCTCATCTGACTGGTTCGAGATCTACCAATTAGTTATAGTATGAAGGAACCCAGATACCCATATACCGACTGGAAAGGAAGAATTTGGCAGGAAATCGGGGTCAAAATGAAGGTCGACGGTTAGTTTTTTATTTATAATTTTATTTTATATAACGATATAAATAATTAAAAATATACAAAAATGTACTTCATTATTGCAAAATACAGAAATTTTATACGAAATAGTGAATACGAAAAAAAAATCTACAAACATACCTACAAGCAATGAACCAACTTTTCAAGTAAAGACATGATAAACATTGTTGTCAAAATCATTGTTCTCGGACACCATTAGCTTAATTTTTTTAAGGAATTAATCATGCTTCTGAAACAAAATAATTTTTAAATGTATCCTTAATTAGAAAGGCTTGTTTAGTGGCATTTCTGCTGTTGTGAGACATGTTTCTTAGTGCTGCTGAGTCGACTGTACTGTGGTCGTTGCCAGAAGTATCTTCATTGACGACTGATGCACTCTCAAGTATCTTTCATATTTTCGTATGAAACTGTGTAAAAGGCAGGTAGACAATACTATGTTCGTCCAAGACTGAATCCGTTTGTGGTATAATCAGAATCCGAATCTGAACATGAACCCAGTGTCTTCTTTCTTATTCTTCGTATAAAACTAATGCAATTACTGCGAGGTCTTCTGTACTAAAATTCATTGTGAAGATAAAACTGAGATAACTCGAGCAGACACGTACTGTGGTCGACCGAGATTTCGGTTTTACCTACTTCATGGTACGGTACTGTGCGAATGGCTAAGAAAAATTGATCACGGATGTCACCGGAAGCTGAGAAACACGGAGAGCATCAGTGCCGTCCCGTCGTCGACCTTTCGATCGACTGTTACATTTTTGTTGGACTGCCTCCAACGACAGTCAGCTGACGTCACAAGGAGCACTTGTGCACCCAAATGAAACAAAAGTAGCCACTCACCCTAATGAACTAAGTACCGCTGCATTATTACAGCTCCCCGACTGGTTTGCTCAGTGCTCGCTAAACAGAATTAGGTGGGATCCAATTAGTCTCTGCCTTGACGTTTCCTCGGCTATTTCCGTGCTCGAGCCTCCAAATTTATTTACCATTCCCCGAAGTTCACGACTTTCCCGAAACAAACTCACACGGACCACTTGAGTTGAACTCGAGACACATCTCACAGTCGCAACACTTGAAAACCGAGGGCGTTCCAACAAAGAGTTAGTTTTCCCAAGGCTCCTAAATTTACCAACTCGTTTGCCTTCATTGAGGGAACGCTGGGCGATCCGCGCTTTGAATAATGTAAGGCGAACTGAGGGGAAGATTTACTTTCTACGTCCAACACTGGTATCCTCTGAACATATTTTTGCGGCCAATTTTTATTAAACAAAGTAATTCACCTCGTTCTAAAAATCAACTTGACTTGAGCTGCGGGAACGTCACAAAAATGACTAACCCCTTATCTTTGAAGATTACAGAAGTATTTCATTGATCAGTGTAATGTTGGTGAGTTTTGATGAGCTCGTCCCGAAATATTTACAACTAATTCGCAACATGATGAGAGTTTTGTCGTATGTAGAGCCGTTCATTATTGCGAATTTGTTCTATTCAATCATTTCTTCTGATGTTTCTTCTTTAATTGGAACTCCGTTTGTTCAGTATAATGCTGAAGACGAGTGGCTCTCGAATGAAATACCTCAAGTATCATGACAAAATTACTATGTATTGTTGGTACACAATGACGCCGACAATATAGCTCCCCCATAGGTCACCACCGCCAAGGATCTACAAATGCCTTCCTCCAAGACTAATTACCTCAATAACGACGCTGCTGGGGAATATTTGGTGCACAATGGCGCCGACAATAGCTCCACCATTCACCCAGTGAGGCTCCTCCGCGTGAGGAAAATGCCCCGCCCTTCATAGGTCGACGCCGTCAAGGAACCACAGAATTCCTTTATCCAAGACTTGTTACCTTATTAACGACGCTGCTGGGGAATATTTGGTGCACAATGGCGCCGACAATAGCTCCGCAATTCCCCCCAGTGACGCTCCTCGTGGGAGAGTATGCTCCACCCTTCATAGGTAGACGCCATCAAGGAACCACAAAATTCCTTCCTCCAAGACTTCTTACCTCATTAACGACGCTGCGGAGGAATATTTGGTGCACAATGGCGCCGACAATAGCTCCACCATTCACCCCAGTGAGGCTCCTCCGCGTGAGGAAAATGCCCCGCCCTTCATAGGTCGACGCCGTCAAGGAACCACAGAATTCCTTTATCCAAGACTTGTTACCTTATTAACGACGCTGCTGGGGAATATTTGGTGCACGATGGCGCCGACAATAGCTCCGCAATTCCCCCCAGTGACGCTCCTCGTGGGAGAGTATGCTCCACCCTTCATAGGTAGACGCCATCAAGGAACCACAAAATTCCTTCCTCCAAGACTAATTACCTCAATAACGACGCTGCGGAGGAATATTTGGTGCACAATGGCGCCGACAATAGCTCCACCATTTACCCCAGTAAGGCTCCTCCGCGTGAGGAAAATGCCCCGCCCTTCATAGGTCAAAGCCGTCAAGGAACCACAGAATTCCTTTATCCAAGACTTGTTACCTTATTAACGACGCTGCTGGGGAATATTTGGTGCACAATGGCGCCGACAATAGCTCCGCAATTCCCCCCAGTGACGCTCCTCGTGGGAGAGTATGCTCCACCCTTCATAGGTAGACGCCATCAAGGAACCACAAAATTCCTTCCTCCAAGACTTGTTACCTCACTAACGACGCTGCGGAGGAATATTTGGTGCACAATGATGCCGACAATAGCTCCGCAATCTACCCCAGTGACGCTCTGCGTGGAAGAGTATGCCCCACCCTCCATAGGTCGGCGCCGTCAAGGATCCACAAAATTCCCCTCTCAGCCTTTCTTTTTTACACTGATCCCAGAGTATGGCCCTTCAGCTGATCAATAAAAGAAGAGTTGATTGATCAGAAAAAAGTATGATAGCGACTGATACCGAATAAATTCCAAATTGAGCCCGCCCATTACGTCAATCGCGTTGACAGCTATATGCACTTGGAATGGGGTTAGGAAATTCGTAGAGGACATTGGTGAAAAGGTGTTTTCTGAATCTCGATTTTCAGGATTTTAGGGGACTAGGCGTGTAGGGTATCATTTTTTACTGAATTCTGAATCGAATAGGACGAGTTTTGGGTCCTCACAATGGTTGATTCTTCAAATAATAATTAACCAAAAAGAAATTAGAAAATTATTTACCTATACCTGTATACAGAACTTGCACAAGTAGGTATGTATTCTACGTTCAACTGTGCATTACGGAGCGTGTTCGATTCTTATATGAATTAATAGAAGCATTTGCCCAAACCAACACATTCGGTATGAACAGGCAATACGATGCTTCCACTAATGTGGTTGCATTGCCTAACAGAACCTCTAAATCCTCACCTTTAATTCAGTGTATGTACCTAATACGCCCCGAGAACTTGTTATGAAATTTTACAACGTATCTCTGATAGAAGCTGACTTCCAAATTAGCAATTTGCATGCAATCATGCGGCTTTGGCTATGACGATGACGGTTGTGATATTTCCATGTAATACTTTCATTATTTTCTTCATATTCGTCCCTAAACATATCTGCACGTTCGAAGTTGTGATAATTAAATCTCGTCTGCCGGAATACTTTCACACGGAGTGTGTATTTTTATAATTTCAATTAATTTTATTTTGATTGATTCCTATATTGGCGCTTACATAGGCTGATTATAACAGTTTTGGCCGACCAAGCAGTCACACCGAGCAAGATTGAACATTTTGATGCGTCCACCGATGATAAACATCACATTGGCTGGGTGACAACACGATTATGCGAAACGCGGATGAAACAGGTGATGTAACTATTCAGGACCTGGCGCATTCCAACGGATCGCTATCACTGTCATGAGAATAGACCAAACGAGCCTCCATGCGGTTCCGGAATTAGATACTTTCTCAGAAAGATAGGAACGGAGTTTTTAGCGTCCATTAGCCGTTCTTTTCATCGCCCTCTTCGGGCCTGAGGCTGAAAATACGTAGAAATCAGTTAGTAACTCGACCAATGTGTCTCTACTCAACCAGTGCAGAGAATTTCGAAACTTAAGTCAAGACTTGTTTGGCTACCGTTTAGAAATGAAGCAGTGAAATCAACATTTCCGCGTTCACTTTCTTCGTAGAGGTAAATATAATACCGACGAGTACCGAAGCTGTGTGATAGGAGTAGCCCACTTGGCAGGGTGGTTAGTTGAAGTTGCTTCAGAGCTGTTTTTAACGCTGTCATTTCCACTCGGGCGGGGTAATTTACTGGTGACGAACCGTGGACCGAGTCCAATCTTTTGAGGGAGTGTTTCGAGTCACTCTTTTTGGGAATGCGCGACTTTCATCGTAACAGGAAACTTCATACAAGAGATGGTATTCAGCTGGGATATTCAACCGACGTTATCAAGCGGTATCAAAGCTCTGTAACTCTGCTCGGCAACTCTGAATTACGGTCCTTTCTGGTTTATAATTCTCAAAATAATAACCTGATGTTTTTATGCCGAAGACCATTCTCTCCGATTTGCCGAAAAACATGACATTTTCAAATCCCGAACAAAAGAAGGTTTGCTCAACTATCTTTCTAGATGTGTCACAAGCTTTTGGTAAAGCCTGCCACGAAGGCCTGATGCATAAGTTGAAGAGAATGTTGTCCTACCAATTCAATGAACTGCTCCATTCCTATATATCTGACCGGTACTTCCGCATCAAACAGGACGATGCCTTTCGTTTTGGGTCAAGGGTCCGTTCCCGGCTCTAGTAGGTCCTCAAAGGGTTATGGGGTCAAAAGAGTACATCATAAAATGGATTTCCGACATTTTCAGCGATCTAGGCGTGTGAGGCATCGTTTTGGAATAACTTTTGGACGCTGAATCCAATAAGACTGGTTCCCAAACGATCGGAGCCCACTGGAAGAGGTTATGGGTCAAAATGGGTTCCTATCTACCTATGTTGAATGCAGGTTTTCTAGATTTTTGGCGATCTAGGCATGTAGGTTATCATTTTCGACGAAATTTTGGACACTGAATCGATTGAAACAGGTCCAGGACACGCCACAACCACTGTTTTCCCCATTTTCTCATGTTCGAGCTTATCAGCGATTTAGGCGTGTGGGGTAGTGTTTTCCACTAATTTTTAGACGCTGAACCGATTAGAATGAGTCTCCATGCCCCGTGGAATAACAAACCCCTGTGGAAAAAATTGCAGCGCTTTATGTTTGAGGACGACCACAAGATTTTTCGTTCCGTGTCGTCGGCTGCTGAGGGTGATGTCCTGCAGTCTCTCCTTTGAGATTTCGTTGAGTGGTGCGAGGTCCATTGACTTCAGCTCAACCCATCGAAGTCTTCAATCAGCTCATTTAGTCACCTGCAGAACACCCTCGTTTACAACTACTCCATTCTTGGCGCTCCCCATTGCCGTACACAGGCTGTGCGAGATTTGGGAGTCTTGCTGGACCCTCAGCTGCATTTTAACTAGCGAATCTGCCTATGTTGTGGCTATCACGGCACTGTATTGCTCGCTTGTTCGCCATATCTTTGAGTATGCGTAGGTTGTGTGGTCGCCCCACTATGTAGCCTGGAGGTTGTCCAACACACCTTTTTGCGTTATATCGCCTTCCTGATGGGAGTTAGTCAGCAAGATGTCGACTACAACATTACCATGCGTGCCTGCCGTCTCACTCCATTGGTCGATCATTGTGTTGTGGCTGATCAGTCTTTCCTCCATAAAATTGTCAATGGAGTGACTGTCAGCCCCCTCTGCCTCAGCTGGTCTCCAATAACGTACCTCAGTTCTTCGCCCGGTCTCAGTGCTTGATTCATGTTCCCTTTGCACCAAGAAATTACCTTTCAGACTCCCTCGTGATGCGAAAATAATTCTACAAAACTCTCATGTGATTTGTTTTTTGACTCGCTACGCGTTTATAGAGACTGTGTATCAGGAAAGTCATTGACCATGCTGTGCTCACACAAGCTATTTATGCAGTTATATTTATATCTAGTATGTACAAAGGTTGAATAAATAAATTAATTAGCACCATTATTTCACATTGGGTGGTATCTTACTTAAAAGTCCTCGAAGGTATCAAAGCTTTACCTAGAACAACCTCTGAGTAATCATTCGCAGCTTTGAAACATTAATTTTTGAAAGAATTTGACAAATTTCATGTAGGTAAAGATATTTTGGTTGTCATTCCATGAATAACCGATGTTATCATGCAAAAAGTCAATCTCTCCGTTTCGGCCCAAAATTTTTTACTGAGCGTTTTAAGGTGTCTAGATCAAATAAGTCGAATGTCCGTCCGCCATATTATGCCATCCACGCCAACTTAGGTGGTAGACATTTTTTTTTTTTTAATCTGAAATTTTGGTCAGGGACCCGTTTTTGGCTCTAGTTGGTCCTTTTCAGCCCAGAACTTTTCAACCCAATTGGACCAAATTTGGGTTATCGTTTTCGACTAAATGTTGGACGCAGAATCCAATGAGACAGGTCCCGGAACTATAGGAGCCCACTAGAACAGGTCATGGTCAAAATTCACCTATTTCGAATGTGTTTTCGAGGTTTCTGGTACCTAGTACGTGTGGGGTATCATTTTCCCACAAATTTTGAACGTAGATTCGATTGGAATGGGTCCCCACGCTGCTAGCCCGAGGGATAATCAACCCCTATGAAAGAATTTGCAGCGTTTTTTAATACATGGCGAGTCATCAAATTGTAACGAATTCCGCTTTTACATTGGCACACATTGGTTACCTTGTATATGGCGTGTAATTGTGGGCTTATTTTTTCCTTTCCGTTCCTCACTCGCTATCTGCACCTTAAAATAACCGCAGAGCAAACCCAAGATGCGTCTCCAGGGGATCTTGGGATTTCCTTCCTCGCCAGGCTCAAGGAACTGAACAGTGGCCCTGGATAGGGGCCAAGTTGAACTTGTTTCCTCTACCCTAAACGCAGGCCACACTAATTAGTTCGGAACCCTTTTACGAGGGCTAAACGGGTCACTAGGTCGCTCCCTCTCATTCCCCAGTTTACTACGACCCTTGACTGCCTTCGCGAGGAGTTTATCGCGATTATCTCAAGAGAAATAGGATCGCAAAATGGAGAAATGCTTTGATACATGGCTCCTAAGTCAATTTTGAAGTATCCATGCGTGCATCGAGGATCGTGATGGGCACAACACCCAATATTATACTCTCACTTTGTTTATGAGTGAACTATGATGAAAACTAATCAAATGAGACCACCTCCCTAGTCATATGCCATTTTGGCAGTCTTTTTAGGCAACATTTACTTCAATGATTCACTCCACTCGAAATTCATGAACAAAGAAACAAAATTCTATTAAGATTTCACAAATTTCCAATTTTTGTCGTTACTTTTGATTACTATTTTGGGAGTTAGCAACATTTTGCGCCTTAGAGTTGGCATGAGTTTCCCACCTTTTCCCTCTACAAAAAAATGGACTTGTTGCATTTTAGTTAAATTTGTTTTTTTCGCACTTCAAAAAAAGTATGCTTCAGACACCAAGTCGGCGTCACATCAATTCACAAGCGATGATCCTTTTCGGAAGTGCGAGACCACTCGAGGATGGTGGAGGCGAAGGAAAAGTAATTGGATTCCTTTTGATCCAAAGCTCGTCAAGTTGAGATGAGAGAGCTTGACTGAAAAGGATAAAGAGGTTGAAGAGAGGGTGAGAGGGGGGATAAATAAAGAGGATGAGCGATGAGTGAGGAGGGAAGAGGGGTGGATCGCTGATAGAGTTGAAGGCAAAAGATGGAATTCTATTCGCAGCGGATTATAAGAAAAAATCACCCTCGACACTTCAAGAGAAAACTTGCGTTTGAAGTGTGACCCAAACTGCAGTTTTGCGATCCAACAGTATCAGCATTTCGTTATTTACAGTCACTACATATTACTTGTACCACTTGTATTAACGCATGGTGCAGGGTGGACTCAAGACGCAAGCCTTTATGTCACGTGACATTACCGAACTCTACGCCAAAAGATGCAAACATGCAAAACATGAAACCGTTGTTTATTATCTAGAGCCGTTTTGTTTTCAACTTGTGTTTATTATCAGATATCTGGAATGACAAAAATGGAATAACATTTTGAAAAACGCTGCTATTTCCTACATAGGGGTTGATTATTCCTCGGACCAGGCGCATGGAGACTAATTTAAAAATAAATTCTGCGTCTATAACCTCTTCCGGTGGGCACCAATCGTTCCGGAACCCTTTTAATTGGATTCAGTGTCCAAAATTTAGTAGGAAACAATACCCCACACACCTAAGTCGTCGAAAATGTCGAACATGGGGGAAACAGTGGGTGTGGGGGATCCATTCCAATCGATTCAGGGTCCAAAATTTAGTGAAAAATGATACCCCACTCGCCTAGATCGCCATAAATAATCCTGAAAATCCACTTTTCAAAAATCTGCAAATTCTTACACACGGGTTGGTTATTCCTCGAATGGGGGAAACAGTGGGTGTGGCGGGTCCCAGACCCATTCCAATCGATTCAGGGTCAAAAATTTAGTGGAATATGATACCCCACACGCCTAGGCACCAGAAATCCTGACACATACAAAATGGTTAGATACATACCCATTTTGACCCATAACTTCTTCCGGTGGGTGCCAATCGTTCTGGGACACACATAATTGAATTCAGCGTCCAAAATTTAGTGGAAAATGATACCCCACACGCCTAGGTAGCAGAAATCCCAAAAACACATAATCAAATGGGGTAATAAATACCCAATTTGACCCATAAATTCTTCCAGTGGGTGCCAATTGTTCTGGGACCCATTTTATTGGATTCAGCGTCCAAAATTTAGTGGAAAATGACACCCTACTCGCCTAGGTAGCAGAAATCCCAAAAACACAATCAAATAGGGTAATAAATACCCAATTTGACCCATAAATTCTTCCAGTGGGTGCCAATTGTTCTGGGACCCATTTTACTGGATTCAGCGTCCAAAATTTAGTGGAAAATGACACCCTACTCGCCTAGGTAGCAGAAATCCCAAAAACACAATCAAATAGGGTAATAAATACCCAATTTGACCCATAAATTCTTCCAGTGGGTGCCAATTGTTCTGGGACCCATTTTATTGGATTCAGCGTCCAAAATTTTAGTGGAAAATGACACCCTACTCGCCTAGGTAGCAGAAATCCCGAAAACACATATTCAAAATGGGTAATAAATACCCAATTTGACCCATTACTTCTTCAAGTGGGTGCCAATTGTTCTGGGACCCATTTTATTGGATTCAGCGTCCAAAATTTAGTGGAAAATGACACCCCACTCGCCTAAATCACCCAAAATCTCGAAAATCCATTTTTCAAAAAAACCCCTACCCCCTCCAAATTTGGTCCGATCGGGCTGAAAAGTTTCGAGGACCCATCTCGGCTGGGAACAGACCCCTGACCCAAATTTCAGATTTTTAGAATATTTTCTACTACCAAAAACGGCGTGGACAATGGACGGCGGACGGCGTATGGCGTACGGCGGACGGACATTGACCTTTTTTGATCAGGACATCATGAAACGTCCAGAAAAAAAATTTGAGCCGAATCGGAGAGGTTGACCATTATTATGAAAACATAGGTTGATTATTCAAGGAATAACCAACCAAAACACACTTTTTGTGTGTATATTTATGAAGTCTTTTTCATTTAATTCCTGAATTATCGTAAGTACCTAAATGTTGATGACATTGTATGAGATGAGGGACCACACACCAAAATAAATTCAGGATTCGAATAAACAGCGAGACTCAAATATAAACGAATGAAAAGAAATATAAACACACAGGAAGGTTAATGGTTTGTCATTATCAACACACTCTGCAATTCGTTTGGGCTACGATACGTCTGCATTGCATGGAAAGTTCTCTAGGGGCGACTTTCCAACCGGCTGGGATGCAAGCTTCTGATGGGCTCACCAAGGTTATGATGGAGTCCCATGCAGGGCTGCATGCGTTGATGGCACTGTCTACCGTGTGATACAACAAGGATGACACTGTTGGTTGTTGCCTTAATCGTGCACTTGAAGTGCGAGGGTGATTATTCTTAGCCAACATCAGTAAATGAACAATCCACAGTCGTCAGCGCCTTCTGCAGCTTGGCTTATTGTAGCCGTACGTAAATTGACCTTTGACCAAATCTGGATACAAGGCTGTTCTAACGATCTCACATTGCAACAGTGTAACCCAAATTCAACTTCGCTTCGGTCAAGTTGGCAAGTTTTGGTGGCAAGCATGAACATGATAACGTGGAAATGAAGGCCATTTCTCGAATGTTCTTTCTCTTCGAGAGGGTAGCATCCTGTCAGGAATCCCTCTTGTGCTCAATGGCAATTTTGGTTGGTTATTCCTAGGATAGTCAACCTATATTTTCTTGCATAGTCTGGATTTTGTTTGTACAAGAACCCAAATGTAATATTGCGGGACTTGAGATGTGGTACATATTTCTTAACCGGCCTATACGCGTTAATTTAAATGAATGTTGGACTATGAAGACTAAGTGGAGCTCAAACCAAAATTTCGTCTGTTCCCTCACACAGGATCTTGCCTGGATGAGCTCCGTACGTGGCGGCAGAGAGAGGAGTAGGTAATTAGTGAAGCTCGGGGCTCACCCAAAGGTAATGGGGAATGGCGGTTCGGAAGGGATGATCTTAGTTTAATAGGATCTGCCAGTTTGATTGCCTCACATCGGATCTCTCCTGATGTAACGAGTCGGCACTCATACTCCACGGACACTTTGGTGAAGATTCTATCTCAACACACTCGTCCACAATTCCGTTTAAATTGCAACTAACCAAGTCGGTTATTGTGGACGAGAGTCGCAAACGCGGAATAGAAATGTTGAGAACAGACAAGTTGGGCTAACAGTGCGAAATACTTAATAACATTAGGCCAGTATGTTGTTACGTGGAATCATACGTATGCTAAATGCCTACAACCGGACTATGAAAGAATGAATTAACAACATTCATTGCAGGCATTGATCAAAATATTTGATGATCAACCCATGGTAAGCAATGCCCAGTGATCGTCAGCAAAGGCCCCATTCTACGTTGTAATACTATACCATTGACATGCTGCTTTATAATCATTTGTTTCTTGTCTTTTCAATTTGTTGTTGTTCAACATTACAATGAATAGAATGTAATGTGTCGTTGGCTTGTAATGGCGTAGCATCCATCCTGTAATTGTTCGGAGTTGAACGAAGCTACGAAGAAGTCCATTTGGCGCAATGCTTCTCGTCAATATGCTAGAGACCAAGAAAGATCAGCAACAACTCTCTGATCAGAACCACCCGTCCCAAGCAGACAAGACGCGAGCCAATATTGAGCACTCTTCCAAGAAGTGTTTGATGGTTCCGTTGTCCCTCACATTACAAAGGTGGTACAAGTATATCCTGTCCCTAACCCAGGGCTGCCAGTTCTGGCACCTCATCACCATGGTCGCCTCACCTAGGGCTGGTTACAAGCTGCCACCAGGCAGCTCTGACGGAAGCCTTGAATTTCAGTTCGTTATCCCCTAGCAGAACCTCGACCATCTTTTAAATTATTACCAGGTCCGATGGGTCCTCTGCATTGGCTGCCAGATACCAAGCCCTGCCTTCTCGACCCATCTAATTCCCCATCTTATTATTACTCGTCTTGATGAAAGATCATACTTCTACGGGATTATTTCTGTAATAGATCATCATTTCATTTTCGACAAAACTCCGGCTTGCCTACCATTAGACTAGGTAAATGCTGGATAAAAGCAGGTGGGTAGAGTAGCTCAGGGGATGGTTTCCACCCAACCACGCGGCTAATCCTGGTCAGGTGACGCTCACATAGGGCAACTAAAAACAGGTTAGGACCACATCGATCCCCTCGTGTGTTTTCCAAGCAGACAGAAGAGCGTAGAAGGCAATTTTGGTTTACGCCTTTACGCCATGAAACAATTTGTCTTGGTCTATCCCATTTTTGGTTGGTTATTGATTGAATAATCAACCTATGTTTTCATGCCAAAAAGTCAATCTCTCCGATTCACCCCAAAAATTCTTTCTAAAGTCTTTCCAAGTGTCTAGATCAAAATTAGCAAATGTCCGCCCGCCATCCGCCGTCCAACCAAATTTGGGTGAGGTAGGGGTCAAAATGTGTACTTCGAATAATAGATTTTCGAGATTTTTGGCGATCTACGCGAGTGGGGTCAAATTTTCCACTAAATTTTGGATGCTGAATCTAATGAAATGGGTCCCAGAACGATTGGTACCCACCGGAAGAAGAAATGGGTCAAAATGGGGGCCTATTTGCCCATTTCGAATGTGTGTTTTCCATATTTCTGGTACCTAGGCATGTGGGGTATCATTTTCCACTAGATTTTGGACGCTGAATCGATTGGAATGGGTCCGAAACCCGCCACGCCCACTGTTTCTCCCATTTTCCCCATGTTGAAGAAATGAGTCTCCATGCGCCTGGTCCGAGGAATAACCAACCCGTGTGAAAGAATTTGCAGCGTTCTTTAAATTCGTGACTTTCATTTAAACGATTTGACATCGATGTGGTTTACTGCTTTCACCGAACGTCTTGTCACACTCCTGGAGCTTCATGACGTCTCTCCGCCGACCTAGAACGCCACAAACAAACTTTGTAGTAGCCGTTCTTTTCTGAAGCAGTCGATTTCCGTGAGCAGTCCAGTTACGGCTGGATCGTTTCAAAATCCGCAAATCGACGACGTGTTGTGAAATACGAACCTTCCGTTCTTTTTATCATGTCACGAGAGCAAGTGCTCCAATATTTCATCACAGGGAGGCCTCCCTTATTCGTTTCGCTGGCCCTAATACTCGGCTTTCGAGCGGAATATATGAATTCATTTCACCTATCGCGGACGCTCCCCGCACTATCGGCTTCTGTATTATTTACTGTTGGCTAAAGGGATTTTTTCTTTTTTTTCTCTCTCTCTCTCTTTTTTTTTCTTTTATTATGTCGGTCAGTAAATTTTGTTCTCCTCGTCCCTACTACTCTCCCCGATACGGACCATGTGATGGTTTCACGGCAGGTGCACAGAAGGAGCTGGGAGGTGGGTTTGATGGGAAACTCGATAAAGGTGGTCAATAATTTTTCCTTCGCCCATCTATTTTTTGTTTTTTCCCCTCTCTTTACTCTCTATTTTTCACGCTTTTGTGATGTCGTTATTTCATTCGGACGCAAACGAGATATGGGTGGGTCCCTAATGGTGATGAAAGGACCTTCGAACGGGGACTGCTGATGGGATCAACGGGTTCGTGGAAAAATCGGAAATATGCGAGCTCACGATGGTTCGCATACGCATGATACCGTGAGAAAAAATTGAGTTATGAAGAAGTGACCTTTGGGAAATGGTTGCTGCATCGATGGGCTTCAACCTCTAGGCATAATTTTAATGAAAATAAATAAAGAAATCAAGATGAAAATCGATCACTTCTGCGCAGCGAGGTTTTTGCCTGAAGATTCAAGAATACCTAACCTCGGAACCTCATCTTTCCCCCATTCTGGTTGGTTATTCAAGGAATAACCAAACTATAATTTCATGCAAAAAGTCAATCTCTCCGATTCGCCCCAAACAAATTTTCTGGGCGTTTCAAGGTGTCTAGATCAAAAAAGGTCAATGTCCGTCTGCCGTCCGCGCTGTTTTCGGTAGTAGAAAATTTTCTAAAAATCCGAAATTTGGGTCAGGGGTCTGTTCCCGGCCTAGGTCATCCTCGAAACATCAATCAAAATCAAAATGAGCAAATGTCCGCCCGCCGTCCACGCCGACTTTGGTAGTGGAAAGTATTATAAAATGGGGGAAACAGTGGGTTTGGCGGATACTGGACCCATTCCAATCGATTCAGGGTCCGAAATTTAGTGGAAAATGATACCCTGTAACGGGGCGGCAGATTCCAAGCGCCCCGTCAAGAAACTTCGGCGGCGGGGTACGGATCGACCCCTCTCCCCTCCAAGCGCCTGACCCAGCTGGGCGAAAGGCGTGTCCTCATTGGATTGGTTGGGCGATGGGTTCAGTTTCTGGCTTTGTGAAAGAGGTTGTCTGCATGACGAATGAGCCGTCAATTGATGGAAAATGTGTGAGTTGAATGTGAGAGGAGACTAAAGAAAGGGCCGGTTTGTACGTTTCACATCATAGTAGGGAAGTAGAAGATAAGACCAGCGGAAGACACATCTCGCCCATCGCACCACCTTGGAACATCAGCGCCATCATGCTCTCGACGGGTGGGGACGTCCTGTGCCCGTCTGCACCAAGCGACGACACCCGCCGACAACGTACCGCTGCGAGAGAAAATGCCGGAACCTGCGGCCCACGGACCCTGCCTACCCGAAGCCCTACTCCCGCGCTGAACACGAGAAGGACCGCCCACCAACCTGTGCCGCTTGTAGACGATGGCGGTACGAACAAGCATGGATAGCAGCCAAACGACCTGACGCAATGCCCATCGCACCAGTCACCCCCACCGGAAGGAAAATTGCCGAGGTAGACCTCGGCCTCCAAAGATCGGAGGAGTGTAACGGGGCGGCAGATTCCAAGCGCCCCGTCAAGAAACTTCGGCGGCGGGGTACGGATCGACCCCTCTCCCCTCCAAGCGCCTGACCCAGCTGGGCGAAAGGCGTGTCCTCATTGGATTGGTTGGGCGATGGGCGGCGCGAGACACCCAGGGAGGAGTAGGAGGGGAAGGCGACTTGACGAGCGGACTGGGGAAAGGAACATCAGTCAGTCGTGTACGAACTCAAGTGAAGGAAAGTTGGGATCTCCGAAACGAGGTTGGCCCCCCCTGCTCGCCATAATCTCGAGAGGACGAGGCGAGGCAGGGGCGGGGCGGAACAACCTGTTTCGGGGCGGAACAACCGGAGCGGAACAACCCCAGCGAAACAACCTGTTTCGGGGCGGAACATCGAAGCGGAACAACCGACGCGAAGCAAATCAACCCCTTGTGAAGCCGGTGTTGTGAAAGTGACCTGAGGGAACAAGTGTATCGTGGTTCCTTCAGGGTGAGAACTCGGGAATTGGGAGATCAGCCAATTCCTCTCCCGTAACAGTGGGCCCTTATACGAACTGAAAATCCCCCGTCGGACCCGAGTGTTGATCCGTTCGCGCCCGATTTGACGGCCAATAGTCCAGGTTTCCCACGCACCGCCAGTCGTCGGACCTCCGTCGGAAAGAGCCTCGCCTCCTCCGGCCTGGACGGCGTTCCCCTGACCGAAGCCGAGCAGCGAAGAGAACATCACCCTGTTGTCTCCATCCGAAGGAGTTGGTACACGTAAGTGGCGAAATACCTCTATCTCGTGAAGAGAACATCACCCTGTGGTCTCCATCCCAAGAAGTTGGCACACGTAAGTGGCGAAATAACTCTGTCTCGTACCCTCGCAACGCGAAAGTCGAACTATCTAAATCTGGCCCAAGCCCTGACGTTTAGTCACCAGAAAGCTGATCATAGAGTTGTAGATTGTGACCGTATTATTTAGCATTTCGTCTGCCGTGCGTTAGGAAAAGAGAAAGGAATTAGGGGAGGACGCTAACAAATCACTTTCATTTTACCGTTATTCAAATCAAACATTCCTGAGCCTTCAGCTATCCCGTAAATTCATTGGCCCTCAGCCCTTCACTTTTGCCTACTCAATAATTAGATTACGTAATAGTCAATATCCTTCTCGGCCGAGACATTCCCTATTTTGTAGTTCTGTCAATTTGCGTTCATTATAAGTCAATATTGAACCCTTGTCTTTTCAATCACGAAACCCCATTCCTCAGAGCTTGGTAAATTCAGGCGTACTTGGCGTCCATGACCGACCATTGCAGACATTCCGGACGGTAAGTGAAAGTCTTTAATCTCCCACTAATTATTCGCCTAGGTCTATTTTTGGATCCCTAGCCCGTTACGTGAAAACGACGGGTTACATCTTTTGGTGGCAAGCGGTGGGATTTTTCAGAAATCTCGATTTCTGTCGTATCCACAACAAGTGATCGCGACCAGGTGAATATTGGTGAGAAAAAGCTCTGAAGGAATTGGGTCGCGTTCCATAATCTTGAAATTCAAACTGTGCTATAGATTCCGAAATTTAAAATTGTAAGAAACAAACAAATTGGCCCGAGTGTGAGGAAGCGAGTGAGGAGCCAATTGACTTCAAATCCGTGTCTAGGATTTTTTCTTTCCAAAAATCGAAATTTAGATACTGGCTCATTTATTTAGTAGCATCACTCTCACTGTAGCCTTCTGTTCCGGGACTGTTCCGAGACTTGTCCCGGGGCCCTCTGTTCCGGGACTGTTCCGAGACTTGTCCCGAGGCCTTCTGTTCCGGGACTGTTCCGGGGCCCTCTGTTCCGGGACTGTTCCGAGACTTGTCCCGAGGCCTTCTGTTCCGAGACTGTTCCGGGGCCCTCTGTTCCGGGACTGTTCCGAAACTTGTCCCGAGGCCTTCTGTTCCGAGACTGTTCCGGGGCCCTCTGTTCCGGGACTGTTCCGAAACTTGTCCCGAGGCCTTCTGTTCCGAGACTGTTCCGGGGCCCTCTGTTCCGGGACTGTTCCGAAACTTGTCCCGAGGCCTTCTGTTCCGAGACTGTTCCGGGGCCCTCTGTTCCGGGACTGTTCCGAAACTTGTCCCGAGGCCTTCTGTTCCGAGACTGTTCCGGGGCCCTCTGTTCCGGGACTGTTCCGAGACTTGTCCCGAGGCCCTCTGTTCCGGGACTGTTCCGGGAGCCTTCAGCTCCAATTGACATCCCGATTCCAGACCCGTCATAGCTCTTACCAACTGGGAAGTCCTTTCTCGATTCGTGGGGAAATTATCGGTCCTTGGTGCGCAAGAAAGTGATCTATCGGTTCTATAATTTTTTTTTTTTTTTTTTTTTTTTTTTTTTTTTTTTTTTTTTTATTTAACAAGTGAATTCGCGACCATGCACCAAAACAGCAGCCCATCAGACGAGGGCGAAGCCATGATGAACCCCGATCTGGAAATAAAA
>CM034003.1:23246159-23282075 GCA_019603395.1 Cyrtorhinus lividipennis | reverse complement strand
TGGGGAAAAAAGTGGGTGCGGCGGGTCCCAGACCCATTCCAATCGATTCAGGATCCAAAATTTAGTGGAAAATGATACCCCACACGCCCAGGTTCCAGAAATCTCAAAACACTATTCAAAATGGGTAATATATACCCAATTTGACCCATAACTTCTTCCTGGATGCCGATCGTTCTGGGACCCATTTTATTGATTCAGCGTCCAAAATTTAGTGGAAAATGATACCCACTCGCCTAGATCGCCCAAAATCTCGAAAATCCATTTTTCAAAAAACACATTTTTACCCCTACCCCGCCCAAATTTGGTCCGATCGGACTGAAAAGCTTGGAGGACCGTCCTAGGCCGGGAACAGACCCCTGACCCTAATTTCAGATTTTTAGAAAATTTTCTACTATCAAAAACGGCGTGGACGGCGGACGGCGTACGGCGGACGGCGTACGGTGGACGGCTGCAATTTCCTACTCACGGGTTGGTTATTCCTCGGACCAGGCGCATGGAGACTCATTTCTTCAACATGGGAAAAATGGAAACCGTGGATGTAGCGGGTCCCGGACCCACTCCAATCGATTGAGGGTCCACAATTTAGTGGAAAATGATACCCCACACGCCTAGGTAGCAGAAATCTCAAAAATACATATTCAAACATGGGGAAATGGGGGAAACAGTGGATGTGGCAGGTCCCGGACCCATTTCATTAGATTCAGCGTCCAGAATTTAGTGGAAAATTATTTCCCCCATGTTGAAGAAATGAGTCTCCATGCGCCTGGTCCAAGGAATAACCAACCCGTGTGTAGGAAATTGCAGCGTTTTTGATCTAGACTCCTTGAATCGCCCAGAAATTTTTTTTGGGCCGAATCGGAGAGGTAGATCTTTTGCATGAATACATAGGTTGATTATTCAAGGAATAACAAACATTCAAACCCTCATCATACCAGTCTTACGAAAATGCTTCAATCCAGGTGGAACGTTGTTCCTAACCTGTTCGTCAAGGGACGGGAATAGACATCGGAAGGCGTTTGAAACCAAGAGTGGCCCACTAGAGACCGCTCACAAGAATACACCGCCACGAGCCATGAATGGGATGCCTGTCGTGCTTTCAGTGTATCGTAAATAAACTGTAATCATTATGAACGCTTTGTTGTGAGCTGCCAGTAAATACTTGGGAGCCGGTCCCGGCGGATGGCGTGGTCGAGTGTTATCTTTCCACTTAAGTGCACACTTTGACCTTTTACTGGTTTTGTTCGGAAGTAATTCTTTCGTTATAAGATGTTTTTGGAGGTTTTCTCGGCCAACAGAGTTGTACTGGGTTCCTTTTTTTTTGTAGCGGATGAGAAACCATTAGAGCGAGAAGGGGCGGCGCCTGATCGTTAACGACAATTTGTATGGAAACGTAAGACGCTGGGCATTTCTTAGCCAAATACGATTTATATGAGCCGAATAATGCCTCGCTTCACATTTCAATATAATGCCAAACTTGCCCACTTTCTCGAAAAAAAATTAATAATAATAACATTTTGAAGTTTTCCAATGAATGAAAATAATTTAAAACTTATTCTATCTGTGGAAGAAATGGATGATGTGTATAAACCTTCCCATGTCATAACAAATTACATTATTAATCATCCTCAACAGTAAAAAGGTAATAAAAATTAATTTAGCCGCTAGTTAAAACAAAATTCACTATGTTCCTCAGAAAAAATGGAAATATAAAACGCTGCAAAATCATATACAGGAGTTGGTTATTCCTTGGACCAAGCGCATGGAGAAAATGGGAAAATGGGGAAATCCCAATTCGATTCAGGGTCCAAAATTTAGTTGAAAATGATACCCCACACTCCTAGGTGCCAGAAATAGTCGAAAACACATTCAAAATAGGTAGAAAGATACCCATTTTGACCCATAACCTCTTCCGGTGGGTGATCAATCTTTCTGGGACCCATTTCATTGGATTCAGCGTCCCAAAATGTAATGAGAAATGATACCCTCACACTCCTATATCGCCAAAAATCTCGGAAATCAATTTTTCGAAATACATATTTGACCCCTACTTCCTTCAAATTTGGTCCGATCGGGTTGACAAGTTTCCAGGACCTACTAGAGTGGGTAGCGGACCCCTGACCCAAATTTCAGATTTTTAGAAATTTGTCTACTACCAAAATCGGCGTAAACGGCGGATGGCGTACAGTCGCATGAAGCCCTCCACGTCCTGACAGGGCAGATGCCATTGGACCTTAAGCTCCAGGCCCTGGCATCAATGTGGCAGATCAGCCATGGCAGAGAGAGCATGATAGCCTGGATGTACAACTGAGGCTGCGATCTCTGAGTGGAGCCTAGACAGGTGGCAGGAACGATGGGACACGACTCCAAATGGACGGCACACGTACAGAATCTGGCCAAACATTCGCACACGCCTGTCTCAGCGCTACGTGGATGTTGACCACTACGTCTCGCAGTTTGCCACTGGCCATGGCGACTTCAATGCCAAGCTTCATGGCATGAGACTGAAGCCCTCCCCCCTCTGTGAGTGCGGCGAGCTCGAGACGGCGGACCATGTCTACCTCCAGTGCCCAAAGCACGAAACCGCACGTAGGCGATGGCTGGCAGTGCTGGGCCTGGCCGCAGACGAAGAGAGCCCATGGCAGGCTGCGTTTCAATCTAGAAACAATGCAGAAGGCACAAAAGGATGGCCCACACGCCAATCACGCCATGAAGCGCCTCCTGGTCCCAACCGTGCTACCTTCGCGAGGTCCGTTCCGGGCCCTGCTGAATAGCAGTGGTGAATTTACGGCAGGAGAGTAGGCGCAACCATCAGGCAGTAAGCAAACCCCGGTAAAGCCGCGAGGCGTAGGAACGGGAAGAATGAAAAGACCTGATGGATGGCGTACAGCGGACGGACATTTATTTGATCTAGACACCTTGAAATGTCAAGAAAAAATGTTTGGGCCGAATCGGAGAGATTGACTTTTTGCATAAAAATATAGGTTGATTAGCCAAGGAATAACCAACCAAAATAGGAATAAGGCTTGCAGGATCGTTGAAATAACTGGTGACCATGTCGCAGCTCCATAACTGCTCCCACCCAAATACGGGTGACTAGAACTAAGTTGTGTGATCAGACATTGTACAGCAGATCCAGTCCAGAAAAAGCTTACAGGGGACCACGAACTTGAGCTTGTCCATGAATATTTTCTCTTTTTGTTTCAGGTGAGTTGAAACACTGGAATTTCTGCTACCTCTCCAGGCGTAATCTTTCCTGTTGATGCATCAATTTTCACACGTCCAGGTGAGAACGTTGAATATGGATGTCATTAAATGCGGCAAGCTCGTCTATGGAATTCGTCCAGTACTCCCTACCAACATATAGGGTTAATCTATGCATTTTGAACAATTACAAATTAAACAAGGGATTCAGACAAGAAAGCGTCACTAAGCTCATTCGACATCGCACATAAACAAAATGTTTGGTTGATAATATAGGTTAGGTAGTATACAGGCTCTCTTCACACGAGAGAAAACTCCGTGAAGATCCCAAGGATGCCATACAATAAACGTATCGAGAGCTCATCAAAGGTTCCGGGAATAGCCCGTGATGCTATCTCAGACGGCAATAAATTTAATGTCTCTCAAGGTCTCTCACCCCTAACTTCTTCTGGCCTTTGGTCGCTATACAGGGAAAAATAGGGCCTTTCCACGCATAAATCCCGCCCATCTGAAAATTAGAATTTCACAGTATCGGTTATTTTTATTTAAATAAAAAATAAGTTGTCTCTCACATCAACGAAAAGCATCCTTTTGCTGTTAAATTAATTAATTTACGGAAGCTTAACTTTTCTTGGTCTCATCTATTTTCTGCCAGGCTGAAAAGAAATTATTTATCTGAGTGGTGTGTGAATATTTAGCGGGGTAGTTAGTAGTTACTGCCTCCAATTGGAATTTTAAATCAAGCGGAGGGCAATTTTTGGAGAACAATGCCTGTGGGGCCTCTTTTCTACACTTCCATAATAAAAAAAACCCTGCAAATTCATTCACAGGGGTTGGTTATTCCTCGGACTAGGCGCATGGAGACTCATTTCTTCAACATGGAGAAAATGGGGAAAACAGAGGGAGTGGCGGGGCCCGGACCCGTTTCGATGGATTCAGGGTCCAAAATTTTGGGAAAATGATACCCTACACGCCTAGGTACCTGAAATCTCAAAAACACACATTCAAAGTGCGTAGATAGGTACCCATTTTGACCCAAAACCTCATTCAGAGGGCGCCAATCGTTCTGGGATCCGTCTCATTGAATTCATCGTCCAAAAGTAAGTGGAAGATCATACCCCGCACACCTAGGTACCAGGAATCTCGAAAACACATGTTCTAAATGGGTATTAGATACCCATTTTGGCCCATAACTTCTTCCAGTGAGTGCCAATCGTTCTGGGACTCTTTTTATCGGATTCAGCGTTCAGAATTCAGTGGAAAATGATACCCCACACGCCTAGATTGCTAAAAATCTCAAAAATCCATTTTTCGAAATACACATTTTGACCCCTTTCCACCCAAATTTGGTCCGATCGTGTTGATAAGTTTCGAAGACCAACTAGAGCCAGTGACGGACCCCTGACCCAAATTTCACATTTTCAGGCAATTTTCTATTACCAAAGTAAGCGTGGACGGCGGACGGACATTTGCTAATTTTGATCTAGACTTTTGAAAAATGTTGATTATTCAAGGAATAACCAACCAAAACTTGACACGCACAATGAGAGCTTCGTTAGTCGTTCCTCCAAGTATCAAGTACAACATTACAAGTCAAGTAGCGAAGGTAGCAGTTCAAAGGTTAAAAAATATTCTTCCCTGAGAGATAATTAAGAAACCAACTTCCCTAAGATGTTACGCTTCTCAACGACTCCTGTTCGGTCAAATCCACGAGAAAACAGGTGAAAACCCATGACCCGGTTTCATCCAAGTTCTCTCGCGTTGGGGCGTTAAAAAGGAACGGCCATTACCAGGGAGGGTTATCCGTTGAATGGCCGTTTTGGCCGAACGCTCATGTTTATTTCACGGCCGCTCATTTTTATACGGCTTGATGGCCGCTCAAGGGTAGATCGCTCCGAACAGTTCCCGCCCCAAGACAATATTTGCACTTCACTTTTTCCCTCCGTCAGAGCCCTGGTTTTCCAACCCTTCACTAGCTACCTTGCTACCTTCCTTCCGCTTGTTTGTCTCGAGATTCGTTTTTCCCTCCCGTTTCTTCCTGATGCCGTCTCGTCGGATACGGTAATGGCGAGCAAGCAGACTTGCCGTGAAACTCTGTCAGTTGGAACCGTGACTTTATCTCGATCTCATCTTCGCTGCTCCAACATCTGGGAATACGTAATTCATTGACTTTGCAACGCTCGGTTCCCTGAGGCACGTTTCATCTGCACACTTATGCATATGGTTAAAGGTTTTCAAATCTGTAATCTTCTACATATCGATTGTTTTCATTATTAGTTACTGCCAAATGAAAGTGGTAGATGTTCTCCCATTTTCCCTGGTTGACTTCTCACCATTGAGAATGATGTGAACAGCCAATCTCGTGTTCATAATATTATACTACCCAGTATATCGTGAATATTGAGTTGACACTCGGAGTTTATTACTAGCCCTCACTACTCATCAGGATGTCAGTGGTTTTAGCTGATTCGACTTCTACTCAAACACACGCCATCTTGGGACGCCACTTCTTGTTGCTGTCTTCTGCTGTCTTCTCAGCTCTCCTCTGAAATACTACGATTTTGCTGATAACCCATCTTCTGTATTCATCCTGTTTCGAATACCTGGTTTCCTTGCCTCTACTGAAGAAATACATCCCGTGTTGAGAACAAAGTACTTTACTTCAGTATCAAGTAACGTAGATACCAGATTATTGGGTGAGTTCTTCAGTACTTGAGTACTTCAATATTCTTCATTTCGTACATACCCAGGTTACCTAGGGGCACTAAGTGGTAGAAATTTGATTTATCAAGAAATACTAGCGAGAAAATATGATTCTACACTGCTCTATCTATCTTCTCAAAGATTGTGATATTTGATTATTTGGGGAAATCATTTATCTATAAATATTAAATTTATTTGTGGGGACAAATTCATTTATATTTATAATACTTATAATTTAATTTAAAAAATAAAATAATTCATGGGGATCATAAAATCAAAATATGCTGGAACATCGAACATGGAAGATTGAGAAGATTCCAAAAGATGTTCCAGCATATTTTGATTTTATGATAAAGAAATAAATATTCATCCAGTTATGATTATACAAGGGATTCCCATATCATAATGAGAATCAATTGATTTGACCTAGTTATTTCCACACAACAATACAAATACATTAAATTCGGGTGTCTTGATGCAATAAATTCGTGTTTTTCCTATCCATATGGGTCCAAATGGGGGAGAGGGTCAAAATTTTAGTTTCCGAATGGTGGATTTTCGAGGTTTTTGGCGATTTAGGCGTGTCGGGTATCATTTTGGTTGCTTATTCCTTAAATAATCAACTTATGTTTTCATGCAAAAAGTCAATCTCTCAGATTTCAAGGTGTCTAGATCAAAATAAGCAAATGTCCGTCAGCCGTCCTCGCCGATTTTGGTGGTAAACAATTTTCTAAAAGTCAGAAATTGGGTTCACGGATCTAGTTAATCCTCGAAGCTTTTCTGCCCGAACGGAACAATTTGTGAATGGGGGGGGGGGGGGGGATGTGTGCGTTTTTTGAAAAATGGAATTTTGAGATTTTGGCGATCCAGGGGTGTGCTTTATTATTTTCCCCTAAATTTTGGTCGCTGAATCCAATGAGACGGGTCCCAGAACGATTGGCACCCATCAGATGAGGTTATGGGTCAAAATGGGTATCTATCTACCCATTTCGAATGTGCGTTTTCGGGATTTCCGGTACCTAGGCGTGTGGGGTATCTTATGTCACTAAATGTTGGACCCTGAATCGATTGAAATGGGTCCGGTACCCGCCACACCCAGTTTTCTGCAATTTTCTCCAAGTTCGGCATTTTCAACGCGTATGAGGTATCGTTTTTCCACCAATTTTTGGAGGCTGAATCGATTGGATTGAGTCTCACTGCTCCTGATCCGAGGAATAAACAACCCCTGTATATGAATTCTTTCCTATCTTAAGGGAATGTGAGGTAACCAATGAACTCACTGATAAATCAAGGTTATAAAACCCGAAATTCTGGTCAGAGCCCGTTTTTGGCTCTAGTTGGTCCTCAAAACTTTTTAACCGGACCAAAATTGGGTGGGGTAGGGGTAAGAATGTGTATTTTTAAAAGTGGATTTTCGGCGATTTAGACGTTTAGGGTATTATTTCCCACTGAATCGATTGAAATGAGTCTCCATGCGCCTGGTCCGAGGAATAACCAACCCCTGTGATTTCAAATTTAATTGTGAATCGATTGGTATGAGTCCGGGACACTCCACACTCACTGTTTTCCCCCATTTTTTGTTTAGAAGTGATGAAACAACCCATATTTTGGGCGGATTAACGTGAGAAGATCCCTATAATGGTTCCCAGTCATCCTTCTTCTCGTAGTAGGATTGACAATATTATATATTATTATTATTATTATTATTATTGCAATTAAACGGTTCATGAGTTGATGAATTGTTAAAAAAATATCGTCAATAAGACATCGCTATATGGATGTTATTAATATTCCAATAATAACGTAATTTTTTTGGCGCTCTAATCCTACTCTCTGCTCAATTTGTTTTCGATATTATTGTTGCATTCATTTCCCACGCATATTTTCTCCAATGAAATTCATTATATAGAATAGGTGGCAAAGCAACGATGTGGAATGAAGAAATTCTCTTTCAGTGACCTGAATGTGCGTGCTCTCCGAATGACTGACGAAATACGTACATTAACCGCCCGTAAAAACAACCTACTTCTTCACGAGCACCTTTGTGGTGGGTATTTTTGCCTAGGTCTACAGTGAATCAGTTTATGGGTCGTAAGAGTTCTTCATTATGCCGCTCTGAGCGAGCTGGCTGAAACCTCTTTTCATTTCCACGTCATGGGATGGCGCTGACAGTGTAGGTGCGGCAAAATAGGCCGTTTTCGTCGCTTTTATAGGCCGTCTTTTGGCTTTAACTTTCGTCATTTCTGAAAGAAAAGATTTTTCATCAGGTTGACTTTGCGCCGAGGGGTGATGATGCACTCAACTTACGGAAGTTTATCGTTTTCATCCTGAAGAGATTTTCAAAAGCAAAAGAAATATGAGTAAAACTCTTCAATTCCTCGAGCCACCGTATGAATGGCGGCCTATTCTATTCATCCTTATGGCGAATTGCAGTAAATTGAATGAGGCTACTCATCTTTCACATCAGGTATTCATTGAACGCTGTCGTGAGCCAATCGGCTCTCTCTGTTGAATCATGCTTTGTGGAACTACGTTAGTCAGATTTCATCGAGCGTCAAATACACGGATTACTGCTTTTTGTTCACTGTATTTTCCCGCGGAAGAGTTTGGAGCACGGATATTTTGGTTTTTCCTTCAAGTTTTATTCAAGAAAAATGTAAATGTCTGGCACGTTGAATATTGAGGTCAAAACATTCGAACCTGAGGAATCTACGTTGGTATTATTCACTGTTCTGCGCACAGGATCTAACACGACTCTTGAACCCCTAGCATTAATCCATAGCTCGACCCCCAAAATTCCTTCCTATATTAAGCTTTTCAGGCTGTTCTTCGTTGGAATCCTGGGGATAACAGCGACCGAAAGTCTTGTCTTGATTTCAAATCGATGACAATTGTGGTAAGGTTGTTGGATGGTAATCATTTTCGACAATTACGACTAAAACCAGTGATTAGATCACCATCCAATAACTTCACCACCGTTGTTAGGAGTCTTCAAAATACCTTAAACTTAAAAAAAAAAAACAAAAAAAAAAAAAAAAAAAAAACGAACAAGTTTGTAGACTTGAAAACATCATTTAAATGCTTCCAAGTTTAATATTTGTCTTCTTGGTTAGTTAAAATTGGTACTTGTCAATTAGACCCCCTCCCGAGGGTAACCAACTATCCCAAACATGGCGTGATGAATCGATTTTCTATATATCGATCTATATATAACCTCCACGTTAGCGGTTAATTTTAGTTTATGCTGCCACGCTGATGTGTGTTTATAGGGTATAAAAATTGGTAACCTCTTTCGGATTCTGAACTGAAAATTTTTATATCCTCTTCATAAATGGTTATTACCGTTGAAATAAATAAATAATTCTGAAATATGTTAAAGTCGGTGCAGGCTACGTTGCGATATATCGAATACATCGCTGTGCGATATATCGCTGTCCAACGGGAAGGTTACGGTGCTAGTAAACAGGTCATCCTCGGGAGGGGTTCTAATTGACAAGTACCTTAAAATTATATGAACTAACATTTGCCAAATTACAGAGCGAAAAGATCTTAATTGGAGGATTTTTCATGCCACTATGAGCATTCACTATAATTTCGTGAGCCGTGGTCGTTGCAAAACGCTTTTTCACACTGGACGGACTAGTAGCTCCGTTTTCCTATCGTTTTCTCTGTCACCGAAGGCACACATGACTTGATTTTTCAATTTATAGCTTTTGTTTCCATCACCAAAGAGACTTCTCTCAGGCTCCTCACCATCGTCTTCTTCTCCCTTCAACTGTTTCAGAATAGTCCGTAATAATTTAAATATTATTTCTTGTTACTGGCCGTTACACTATTCAAAAGTATATTCTTCATATTCTGAATTTATACCTGAGAAGAACATCTTTTGGCTCCTCTGGAACAGGAAACAATCATCACGCCCGGGTTACAGTGGTGGTTGGTTGATTGGGAAACCAGTGTGCTTCCCCGCATGATATCACGTGAGGTGTGAGGCCTACCAGGCGTGAGGGTAGCGTGCTTCTACCATAGGCCGTCCACTGGACGCGAATTCGCACGAAGAGGCGAATTCGCAAGTTTTCGCCTCTACGCCTCTTCGCGCGTCGAAACCCCGTCCACTGCACGCGAATTCCTGTCAGTTTCGCCCGTCCTATCAGCTGTCTTGGGTCGAAAGACAGATGAGGTAGATTGTTTAGTGAAGTAGTATGGGGACTACACATGTGGGCTAGGTAAAAGGGTGCGGCAGGTATAGATTTCCATCACCGGGTTCGCCTGTTCGCGCGTTCGGAAACAAACTGGTTTGGTTCTCTTCGCCTTCGCCAGGCTTCGCGCGATCACAGCGCTTCCAGTGGACGGGGTCCTATACGAATGCTAGTGTTTGTTAAGAGGCGAACTCTTCGCGCGAATTCACGTACTTCGCCTCTTCGCGCGAATTCGCGTCCAGTGGACGTTTGGGAAGCTCCACGGCAATTCCGATGGTGAAACGGGCGGTGGAACCACGCCGCACCGGACGAACCGTCTCTCCGTCGTGTCTCGTGTCTTCTTCGTCCTCCCCACCGTTCAGCGGCGCGGGCCCTCGGCTTCCCCACCACGGCGGGGCCCCTTTCACCGGTCCCCGTGTTCAGTTGAACTTACGTCGCTCCGGCGTCCGCTAGTGTAAAGGTGATGTGCGCTCGGTTTCGACCGCGTTTCGGCAGTGCAGTGGAGTTTGTTTGTGTGAATTGTCTGTTTGAATTTGTGTCGACCAGTTTGTTCATCTTTGGCTTCCGATCATGATCTGCCTGGGCTCGGCTAACAGCTTCATGCGACACCAGCATCATGGTACGTTTCTAGTTGATTTCTGCGTCAACACCAGTTATTGCATTCTTGTCTTTTTAATGGCGGCAAATTTGCGGTAATACAATTTGCATTCATCGACCGCCACCTTGCGGAGCTAGGAATTTTGGAATCCAAACAAATTCTACCTTCCCAGATCTTACAGGAGTACAAATTTTGATTGAGTGACCACAGTACACGAGGCTTTAAATAAACATTCCTATCGTTTAGCTAAATAGAACATGATTTTACTGGTTAAAAAACGCGTTTACAATCGTCGCTTCAAAACATATCCGCCGACGTTTTGTTGACAATAATAAATTACTCCTTGGTCTTGACGACCGCCCGGATCAACCTCGAATTCGTAGTTTATCGAGCTGCCAAGCCGACAACCTGCTCAGCATGTAAAGGACCGGAGGCGGACTCTAGCGCATTATCAGCGACAGAACTGAAGACGTGCTCGGATTGCAGGAGCCTGACGAGCATTTAAATCGTTTCGCTCGTTGCAACGTGTTTCCCCAGGGAACTCGGCGATTGTGAAACACGACCTTGATATCCACGATAGTTTCCCACGACGAAACGTGGCTTTGAAGTGCGAATTCAAATTACCGAACGTGATGGAAATTTGTACTTTATCGCCTTCTAAGACCAGAAAATCATTTCAATGGAGAACTTATATCCCTTTTACGAAAAATTGTTCATATCAGTTTGATTCACTTTCTCTAAGACGCTTTAATAGGCATTTTAAGGGAGACAAATGACGGGTTTTAAGAATGTTTGACGTTTTTAGGAAATCACCATGTTATGGTTAATTTGTCATTGATTAGCCCGAATGTGACCTCTCAGATTCTCCTCACAATTTGATATTTTGCGTTTCATAGTGTCTAGATCGAAAACAATTAAATTCTTCCATAATATTCCATGGAACGAGATTATGGGGAAAAAAGTGAATGTTAATGGCGCTGGACTCATTCCAATCAGTTTAGCGTCCAAAATTTAGTGGAAAATGATACCCCACACGCCTAGATACCAGAAATCTCGAAAACACACATTCGAAATGGGTAAATAGGCACCCATTATGACCCATAACCTCATCTAGAGGGCACCAATCAATCTGGGACCCGTCTCATTGGATTCAGCGTCCAAAAGTTAGTGGAAAATGATACCCCGCATGCCTAGGTACCCAAAAATCTCGAAACCCCACTTTTTAAATAGGTAGGTAGGTACCCATTTTGTCCAACTCCCACCTCTAGTGGGCACCGATCAGCCTGGGACTCATCTCATTGGATTCAGCGGCAACAATTTAGTGGAAAATGACACCCTACAAGCCCAGTTTCGAAAAATTCCGAAAATGGATTTTCGAAAAATACATTTTTACCCACATTTCACACATCTACCTTACCTTTTCCCAAATTTGGTTTGATCGGGTAAAAAGTTTTGATGATCAACTAGAGAGAAAAGATCAACTAGAGGTCTCTGACCGAAATGTCAGATATTTAGAAAATTTCCACTCCCAATACCAACTGTGGACGGCGGACAGACTTTTTGCATTTTGGATCCAAACATCATCAAAAATATACTGGGATAATCGAAGAACTTCCATGCCCTTGAGCTTGATTACATAGATTGATTATCCAAGGAACAACCAACCAAAACGAAAATGTTCGGTCGCCGTTCACGTTTTTGATACCTAGTAGACAATTATCTTGAACTCTCAAATTCTGTTTTTTTCACACTGTTTTTACTCAACAGTAAACACTCAAAGCAGCAAATTTGCTGTCAGAATAGCGTCGGACAGAACCGTCAGTATGGCTTTTGGCATTCCTCAATAACATTGTATCCTGAAATTATCTTCTAAATATATCAAGAATGCTCTCTTTGTCTATTAGAAATTCCAATAGGTTGATTGATATATTTTCTTGTTCCAATATTACATTCGTCGGTGAAAGAAATGTCGGTCTCATATTTTTCACGCTGAGCGATCTCCCGGGTCTGCAGCTTTTGCCTGCATTCCATATCTCTTTGTATTTCTCGCCCCCATCTTTTCTTTCTTCCTCTGAAGCGTTCGCGTCTGACAGGACCGGTCTGACGAGAATGGCGAGGTTGAACTTGGCAAAAAACCTGTCGAAAACGAAGGATTTCGCGCTCTTCCTGGTCCTGGCGGGAGGAACAGGCTGGGCTTCTTGCAGGGAGAAAAACACTCCCGATTGTACTATTTTCAATTGTTATTTTATTTTGACCAAAACAATTGATCGCAAAATGCTCACGTTTTTTTGCATTTCAAAGTTCGCGGTAAAAGTAAAGAATAGGGACCGTTGTCGCGTTATCAGCTGATATCGATAGTACGCTCAGTCGATATGCACTATCGATATATTATACACGAAATATTTATCCCTGTCGGCCATATTTGTTTTTATAAAAAAGGAGGGAAAATACTAAATTGAAATAAACTAAATAAATAAAACAAAAAAAATAAAAATAAAATAAAATAAATAAAAAATAATAAATAAATTGAAATAAACTTACCTCGTGCTCACTAAGCTTCACTAAGCCTCTCACTCCCACAAAAACTTTCGATTATCGATTATCGGCCGTATGCGCGATATCATTGCTACTTTACTTTAGCCAAAGTTCGCTTACATACCAAATCTGTCCGTCCGCCGAGAAAGGTCCTTGAAGTGATCCATAAATTTTGAAATTGTGCACATAGTCTCGTTTGGTTCTTACTAGTCACATCACAATTTTGTCTCAATACATAATTTCAGCACGATCCCCGGATACGTAAGCAAAGATATCCGATACATTCGAAGTATCGATACCGATACCAATATTGGTATCAAATGCCAATGATCGATAGGTGTCCCCTTGCGCCTGGTCCAAGGAATAACCAACTCGTGTGAATGAATTTGCAGCGTTTTGGTTGGTTATTTTTGATCTAGACACCTTGAAAAGCATAGAACAATTTTTGGGCCGAATCGGAGAGGTTGACATTTTGCATAAAAACATAGGTTGTTTGACCAGGTGGGCAAGGGTACCTACCTCGGAGCTGACACTAAGATTACCTACGGGTGTTAGTTCTTGCTTCCGCCGCGCTCTGTGAGCCGGCGGTAATTCTGCATTATTCTTCTTCTTGTTCTTGCTCGTCTTCTGGCGAAACATATATATAACCTTGATTGTTCCCGATCTTGTGTCGGTGTGTTCAGTTGTGCTTTTTTGATCTTTTTGTTCTAAGCCAATTTAAAATCGCAATTCATCCGTGAATACAAGTTTTAGTTCGTGCAGTTAGTTCGTGTTTCACTCAACCCTCAGAAAGATCAGTCTAATAAGCTCGAGCTACGACATAGGTTCTTCCTAAACGTTGGTTACTCCTTGAATAATTTACCAACAGTTCTGAAAATCCATTTGAAATCAATACTTTTTTCTGATATCGATATTGGTATCGACATCAAATACAAATGCAAAGGATCGTACAAGATGAGTAAAATATGTGTTGGGAAATTTGTTTTTAGAGATGTTTGAGGACCAAGGCGTGCGTTTTATTATATTGCCATTGAATTATGGACGCTGAATCCATTTAAATGGTCGTTTTCCGCTTGTAGGAAGAGAGTGGCTGTGGGTTAAGAAGGCTACTTTGAAAACCTCCACGTTTGTTCATAATATTAATTCTATTTTGTTTGAAATGAAGGCAAAACTTATTAAACGCTCTTCTTCTTTTGAAAGCACTTTTACCGGCACGTATTGCTCGGACTTTTCGCTGACATCGGATTAGTCTGCCACAAGGGAGAGCAAATTGCCGAAGGAAAACCATTTTAGATGAACTATTCACGACGAGCGTTTTCTTCCAAGATTTGGATTACGACTTCTACCGGGTGATTCAAATGGCAATAATTCCGAGCGATAACAAGCAAGTCTGATTGGATCTGAACTCATAGAGACACCGAGGAAACACTTTATTTGCCATGTTCCGAGGTTCAGTAAAGGAGAATATCGCCGGAACGGCCGCTCGGTGGAAATAATTCGATTAAATGGAAAATTAACGCGCTCTGTGGGCGGTGAGCCGAAGCTTGCGGTTTCCCACGGATTGACCTTGGTACCGAAGATTTTCTGCTCGCGACAAATAAAACGGTACGAAGCCGTTCGTCGAGGAAAGCGAAATTTTGTCGCCAATAACAGGGTTTTACACTGTAATTAACATAATACCGACTATTCTTAGTGAATAACGTGCGATTATCTTAACGACGCGGATGTTTTGTGTGGTTCTTCAAGGACGCCGACAAAATGTGGGCTTGCAATTTAAATGGGATTCGTTCTGTTGAATGATTTCAATCCACGTAGCTATATTCTGGCAGAGCTAGTAAAATTAGTGTTGTAAATGATATACAAGTATTATCGGGATGCTGGACGTTCTGAGAGTGCTGGTTGGCTGTTCGCCAACGAAATATTGGTTTCCGGCTGGAACTTCCAATATAAAGGTTCGCTGAGTTGACCAATTCGCTGTTTATCAGGTCGAATCTTGAGTAGGCAAGATTTTAGCCCCGGTAGTGGCTTAGAAAGCCCTTCGGAGAGCCTTTTTTTGGCAGCGGATGAGTAAAAGGTAAAACGGGTTGGTTATTCCTCGGACCAGGCGCATGGAGACTCATTTCTTCAACATGGGGAAAACAGTGGGTGCTGCGGGTCCCAGACCCATTCCAATCGATTCAGGATCCAAAATTTAGTGGAAAATGATACCCCACTCGCCTAGATCGCCCAAAATCTCGAAAATCCATTTTTCAAAAAACACATTTTGACCCCTACCCCTCCCAAATTTGGTCTGATCGGGCTGAAAAGTTTCGAGGATCGTCCTAGGTCGGGGACAGACCCCTGACCAAAATTTTAGATTTTTAGAAAATTTTCTACTACCAAAAAACGGCGCGGACGGCGGTCGGCGTACGGAAGACGGCCGACGGCGTACGGAAGACGGCCGACGGCGTACGGTGGACGGACATTGACCTTCTTTGATCTAGACACTATGAAACGTCCAGAAAAAATTTTGAGCCGAATCCGGGAGGTTGACCTTTTGCATGAAAACATTAGTTGGTTATTCAAGGAATAAGCGAAGGCCTCAATTGAGTCATCAGCAAACCAAGTTGGACTGGCAGGATGACTCGTTGAATCTTTTAGAATCAACACAATCAAAATATCACGTATATTAGTGGGTTTTACTCCACTTTATGAGGAAAGTAACGGAACGCGAAGTGCACGGAAAAAATGAATAATTTAGCGGCGATCCGTGAAGTGGCTCCCATTTAGCGGTATGGGGAAAGCTATGACGATTATGCGCGAAATGAAAGTCCAGATCCCACTCGCGTGCTTCCAATCGTGTTTATGCTGATTTATTGTGAGTTTTCTGGACCATAGGACCCGCCCAGTGATAGGAGCATAGCAAGTTGGGTTTTCACCTTGGTCTAATGTTCCTATTTCACCAAGGAAGGTACCTCAGAAACAGCTTGAACATCGCGTTATCGCAAAAGCTCACGTTCTCCAGGCATAACTACCTCTGCACTTCAGCTGCGTTGACGTCAGCGTTCTGTTAGAGTTTGTAACCAAAGCTAGAAAGGAGAGTATCACTACAGCACTTTAGTGTTGCTGGTGTTGCTGGTTACTCATATCAGTAAAAATATCGGGCTACCTAATCATATTTGGGGACTAGGTTAGTTCCAGAAAAATTCTGGCATGCTAATGCCAGAGAATGGCAAGAGGTCTGTTGTAGGGTATGACGTAGACAAGAGACAGGTGGGGATGAACCCTCGGCAATATTTAAATAATGTGAGTAGGGAAAGAAGGAACTTGAATTAAATTGAAAAGAATAAAATTTATTTCTGTTTAAAGGAAAAAAAAAGGAAAGAAACGAAAGCCGATACTTCTCAGGGTATTCTTGTCACAGGTATAACCAGTAGACGATAAATTGCAAAAAGAAAATTAAAAAAAGGAAATTAAACGTTACTTGACTATCTAGCAGTCTTTGTCTTTAACTGCTAGCTAGCACAGATACATACAGCTACGATATATTTTACCTGTTTCCGACGGCCGTGGAATTTTAGAGTAGAATTTTAGTCCTACCGGTTTGTTGGGTGGAGACAGACGGGAAATGATACGGAACGGGATAGGGAACGAGACGGAACGGGATATTTTCCAGTTGTCTTGCACAATGTCCTGGGCGAAACGGGCGACAGGCGACGATTGACGATAGCGGTAGAGCGGTAATCCGAAACTGCGGGACGGATGGCGATAGACGATAGACGAGGTATTATCGAGTCATCCTTGCCATGATTCTTTGGCGACGATTGACGATTGACGATAGCAGTACCCAGAAACGGTATGGGGCGATCCTTTTCCAAAAATGGAATCCAAAGCGGCGGTGACCACAACGACGACGATGAAGCAGAACGAAATTTAATTTGAACGGAAAAATAAGAGCCTCGAAAGCAAAATGTGCTAACGGGAGAACAAAAGCGAGATCGGAACAGTACGTCACCACGAGCACGAGGAGGCTGATAAGATCCGAGAAGACGCCAGTTTAGGAAAACTTCGCTCAGGTGGCAGCACTGGACAGATCGATGGGTGGCAATCGATGAAATACAGAAGGCAGCGAAACCGCGCTCAGTTTGAATTGGGAGGGAAGGCGAGAATTCAAATTTTTCACGGCACAAGGGGGATGCCAAGAAAGATGAGTTCAAGATTGTCAGATATAATTTACACATGTACAGCAAGCAATTACAACAGAAAGGCACAAAACTAATTAATTAATCTGTTCAAGAAGTTGTGAAATGCAAGCAAAAAATGTTCTCTCATGATAAAGCAGGTTCGTGATAGCGGCTTTGATTAGGGGTGAAATGCAAGCAAAAATGTTCTTATGTTAGAGTACACTTTTTTCGGTGATAGCAAGTATCTGATGTTTCAAAATTGGGTGCTAGTTGGTGGGGTGGGGCGAATTTCCTCCCACAGTCACCAGGAGCGCCACTGTAGAGCTTTAGTGAGACGATCTTATGCTAGAAACCTGTGTGTGTTTTTACAGAACTGCTTTTTGTGAGAAAATCAATTCAACACTCAATTAAAAAACATGTACAAACCTACTTCAACTAAAGAAAATTGTCATCGATTTTCTATCTTCACATCTTGTTGTCCACACTTCTCCTTCTTGTCCTCACTTCTCTTTCTCATCCTCACTTCTGCTTCTCTTCCTCACTTCTCCTTCCTGTCCTCACTACTCCTTCTCGTCCTTACTTCTCCTTCTTGTCTTCACTTCTCCTTCTTGTCCTCACTTCTCTTTCTCATCCTCACTTCTCTTTCTCATCCTCACTTCTCCTTCTTATCCTCACTTCTCCTTGTTGACCTCACATCTTGTTGTCCACACTTCTCCTTCTCGTCCATACTTCTCCTTTTTGTCTTCACTTCTCCTTCTTGTCCTTACTTCTCCTTCTTGCCCTCATTTCTCCTCTCGCCCACACTTCTCCTCCTCGTCCACACTCCTCCTTCTCGGCCTCACTTCTCCATCCCAATAATAATATATTCTATCTATAATCTATTCCCTTCAATCTAATTTACTTGATTATCAGTGTGCAGCGGCTGTAACCAAAAGTTTCCACCAACAAGAGGTGTCACTTCGTTGCATATTGTAGAAACTTAAATAATTTATTATTTTGTTGATTGTAAGAGCAATTAAAATTGAATATTTTGCAAACAATTTATCCAGGGAAGATATCAGATATTCTTTCGTGGAAAAATCAATTAATCAATCAATATCCACGTTCAGTTAGCAACTGATCGTGGGTGATGATGAAAATACTGTCTCCGATACTCTGGATTTCAACCTGCCTTTATATGTGAACTGATGTCCGAGTTTTAGTACTGAGATAAGCCTTTCGGAGACTTCTATCTCGCCCACTGAATCCGTGGATTGCGTGCCAATATCGACCAATTCTGAAAAAGTTCTGCCTTTCTTTTTACGACGCCAGAACTCGTAAAATACCTTCGGGAGGAGTTCTATATTTGATATCCCACCCTTTTAGTGGATCCTTTCTTCCCCTTAACCCGGCATTAGCCCTTGACCTAAATTTTAACGGTGGCAAACAACTCCCCAGGCACGAATAGAGACGATGGGAACGGCGAATTGTGTTTCAAGTGACCTAGAACTCCTCTAATTTAGCCAACATTATTATGGGGACCGAAAGGTCGAATTTTTTCTCTAAAAGATGTTATACATGATGAATGAAAGAGGTTTCTCAAGAGCGTTTTACCAAGTCGTTCCTGAACAAGCGAGGTTTTTCAAGTTCTTCTTTGCTATGAAGTTCATCGTCTTCATTAATTTGTTGCATGTATTTTAAGTAACATTGCTAGCAGTAGCTTAACCATGAGATGGTGGCCGCATTATGCTTAATTTGACATGCAAAAAACGCTGCAAATTCTTTCGCAGGGGTTGATTATTCCACAGATCTGGCGCATGGAGACTAATTTCTTCGACATGGGGAAAATGGGGGGAACAGTGGGGGTGGCGGGTCCGGGACCCATTCCAATCAATTCAGGGTTCGAAATTTAGGGGAAAATTATACCCCACACGCATATATTGCCAAAAATCTCAAAAATCCATTTTTTTAAAATACAAATTTTGGCTCCGCACCCGCCCAACTATGGTCCGACCGGGAACCCAAATTTCAGATTTTGAGAAACATTTCTACTACCATAGTTGGCGTGGATGGCGTACGGCGGACTTATTCCATTCGATTCAGCGTCCAAAATTTAGTCGAAAATGATACTCTACACGCTAGGTCGTCGAAAATCTCAAAACCCATTTTTCGAAGTACACATTTTGACCCTCCTCTCTAAAATTTGGTCCGATCGGCCTGACGAGTTATGAGGACCACCTAAAGCCAAAAGCGGGTCCCTGACGATTTTTTTTATTATTTGTAAAAATATGTTTTTAGCAACAAAAAAGTCCTTATTACCAAATTACCAATCAAAAGATTTTGGATTATTTTCCTCTTCCAAAAAAATCTATCCAAAATAATCATTCAAGTATAAATGATCTCCTCGATATTCGGAGAGTGCTCGACTATTTGGCAAAGTTATTGGATACTCTAGGTAAAAATGGACGAATCTTCATTTGAGACCCACAGTATTGTAACGATTTATGTTCTTAGTAAATAATTTATTAACAATCGTTCACTTGAGTACATACACTGTTCACATTCGCGCACTTACACAATGACAGAATCACAATACACGGTTGTAACGCGGTTGTCGCACTATTTATAACGCGGCACGGCACAATTTATAACCCCTAAGCATCTATATCCGGACTCCGAACTGAACTGAACTGGGCGGCGCTTGTGGGTCTGTTTTATACCTGCTGCCTCTCGGTCGAGTACCTTCCAGAACGTTCCCCTGGTTCTGGGAACTCGACGTGTTGTCTGGAGCGAACGGGGAGGTTCCCGAATGTTCGAGACTCTTAATCCTCCACAGGTCGTTGACCTTGCGACGCCAGCAGCCCATTTGACCGGCGCCAGTGCGAGCTCGCAACAGTATTGATTCTTCATTCGAGCTTGAAGAGTTTTCAAAGTCATTTCACTTTACATATTCATAACGCTCTGCACTTTCTAGGAACGAATAGTTTTTGTAGAGTGGGGAGTTTGCTCATGCAGAGTGGAGAGTGAGGAGTGAAGAGCTTCATGGAACAGAACCCGAGTAGAACACCGAAAAATCTGCAAACCTTGACTCTTCATTTCATTGTACATATTCATTACGCTCTGCATTTTCTAGGAACGAAAAGTTTCCGTAGAGTGGGGAGTTTGCTCATGCAGAGTGATGTGAGGAGTGATGAGTTTCTAGGAATAGGGCCCTGGTCTGGCCCTCGTTTGAAATCCATTTAATAGCACTTTCAATATGTAATCATTGCATCAAACATTGCCGTTCGTAGCCATTTGCCCTAGTGTGTATGCCTATTGGGAATGGGTACATAAAGGGGGTTGGTGAATGCTTTCTTTAAGAAGACACGGAACCAAGAAATGTTTCAAGGATGAGTGAATCGGACAGATAGAAATACAATCATTCGTCCAATCTGTTCTAGCTCCACTGTGCTCCTTTCGCTCCAGGTGAACGCGTGGATGCGGACAGAAAACGAATAGGAGTGGGTTTGTCGAGTGGAGATTCCTTCCATCGTATTTGAAAGCTTAGAAGCTGAAGCAGGACGCGAGAAGAACAGCAAGGGAAGTGGATGGTAGGGAGGGGATGAAGGGGGGTCGTGGAATTCTAGTCTCTCCTGAAGAGAAAAAAAAGAAAGAAAAACGGAAAGAAAAGCGACTGAAAAATATCAGGTCTTCTCGGCTTCCTCTTTCACCTGCGTCCCACGGTAGGAAGAACCGATCCGGGAATGACTTTGGCTGTGGGGGATTGAATGAGGGGTGGGTTGAGGGGGGGGGGGGGGTGTTGAAACAGAAAAACCTCCATTCGTGTACGTTGACCCAAAACGATTCGACGAATCAGAGACGCAGAAAGAGAAATAGCATCCGCGTTGAAAAAAGGATAGAAACTACTCACTCGTCCCCTCGGCTGGTTCCCGAGGGAGACAGAAAAACTGCTCAGTTCAATTGTTTCGCTCGTCCATTCAACGTAGCAAATGACACTAAGGTTGGTTATTCCTCGGACCAGGCGCATGGAGACATATTTCTTCAATATGGGGGAAACAGTGGGTGTGGTAAACCCCGGACCCAATCCAATCGATTCAACGTCCAAAATTTAGTGGAAAATGATACCCCACTCGCCTAGGTATCAGAAATCTCGAAAACACTTATTCAAAATGGGTAAAAATATACCCATTTTGACCTATAACTTCTTACGGTGGGTGCCAATGGTTCTGGGACCCTTTCCATTGGATTCAGCGTCCAAAATTTAGTGGAAAATGATACCCCACTCGCCAATATCGCCCAAAATCTCGAAAATCCATTTTTCAAAAAACACATTTTGACCCCTACCCTGCCCAAATTTGGTCCGATCGGGCTGAAAAGCTTGGAAGACCGTCCTAGACCGGGAACAGACCCCTGACCCAAATTTCAGATTTTTAGAAAATTTTCTACTACCAAAAACGGCGTGGACGGCGGACGGACATTGACCTTTTTTGATCAGGACACCATGAAACGTCCAGAAAAAAATTTTGAGCCGAATCGGAGAGGTTGACCATTTGCATGAAAACATAGGTTGATTATTCAAGGAATAACCAACCAAAAGGTCAATGTCCGTCCGCCGTACGCCGTACGCCGTCCGCCGTCCACGCCGTTTTTGGTAGTAGAAAATTTTCTAAAAATCTGAAATTTGGGTCAGGGGTCTGTTCCCGGCCTAGGACGGTCCTCCAAGCTTTTCAGCCCGATCGGACCAAATTTGGGCGGGGTAGGGGTCAAAATGTGTTTTTTGAAAAATGGATTTTCGAGATTTTGGGCGATTTAGGCGAGTGGGGTATCATTTTCCACTAAATTTTGGTCGCTGAATCCAATGAAATGGGTCCCAAAACGATCGGCACTCTCTGGAAGAAGTTATGGGTCAAATTGGGTATATATTACCCATTTTGAATATGTGTTTTTGAGATTTCTGGAACCTAAGCGTGTGGGGTATCATTTTCTGCTAAATCTTGGAAGCTGAATCCAATGAAGTGGGTCTCAGGACGATTGGCACCCACTGGAAGAAGTAATGGGTCAAATTGGGTATATATTACCCATTTTGAATATGTGTTTTTGAGATTTCTGGAACCTGGGCGTGTGGGGTATCATTTTCCACTAAATTTTGGATCCTGAATCGATTGGAATAGGTCTGGGACCCGCCGCACCCACTGTTTCCCCATTTCCCCATGTTGAAGAAATGAGTCTCCATGCGCCTGGTCCGAGGAATAACCAACCCCTGTGTAAGAATTTGCAGCGTTTTTTGAAATACACATCCTGACCCCCACCCCACCCAAATTTGGTTCAATCAGGCTGAAAAGTTCCGAGGACCAACTGAAGACGGGAACGGACACCTGAACAAAATTTCAGATTTTTAGAAAATTTTCTACTACCAAAGTCGGAGTGGACGGCATACGGCGGACGGACATTTGACATTTTGATCTAGACACCTTGAAATGCCCAGAAATAAAATTTGTCCCGAATCGGAGAGAATGAATTTTTGCATGAAAACGTAAGTTGGTATTCAAGGAATAACCAACCAAAACTACAAACTTTGCAGCATTTTCTTTCTATCGCGTCTCACTGACATCAAAATTGCCTTCATTTCGTTGGTCAGTCGATTCCCATTTCACTCGACCGTGCAGATAAACTGTTTTCTATGTAATTTTCAACGCTAAAATCGATTGGCGTCGCGTTCAACTATGGTGTGACTACGTCCATGTACCGGGAATACATAATTTTACGCGGACATGATCATCTATCAATTAAGTCATCTATTCTAAAATAGTGTTTTGTTTAATAAGAGAATAGATTGAGGTCTTGGGGCACGAACCTTCTAGAATAATAATCGATGTTTAATTATTTATAGCGGTTTTGGTTTATCATTTCTTGAACAGTTAATCTATAGCTTCATGCTACAATCTCTTAGCTAAATATTCAACAGTTTGCGTTTAAAGATGTCTACATCAAAAATTTAAATGACTGTTCGCCTCCATGCCGTTTTTGATTGTAGAGAAATTTCAAAAAAAAGTTCAAAAGTGTTGGCTCTTTCTAGTTCCAGTGTTAGTCCTCGAAAATTGTCAGCCAGAACGCACCAAATTAGGGGGTATGGGTAAAAATGTGTTTCTTAAAACTCGAACTTTAGGATTTTATTGGGAATGAGGCATATGGGGTTTCAATTTACCACTAACTTTTGACCGCTGAATCCGTTGAAGTGGGTTCCGAACCGATTGGCACGATGAATATGTATCTACAAATTTTGAATGTGAGGATACATAATATCTGGGGACCTAGGTATGTGTGGTTTTTCCACTCAACTTCAGACGCTGAATCGATTGGAATGGTGATTACTGGACACAGATAAAACATTATTTTCGTCAAGACATCTTGAATTTACAGTTAACCAGAAAATTTAACCTCTCACATGAAAACATAGGTTGATTATTCAAAGATAAATCAAACGATACTTATACGTAATTTTTGAGGGAAGTTGAGGAGATATGCCAAATTTGAACGCACATTCATTTTAATTTTGGTGACCTGAACCAAAAATACCCAAACATTTTAGAGTTAGGCCTTTGTAAGCCACCTCAAATGCCCCTACCTGTCGCGATTGACGTGAAGCGCGGGTTCAATTTTATATTTGCTTCAGTACCAGTCGCTCTTGTAAATTTTTGTGATCAATCGACTGTTCCCTGAATGAACAGTACAGTTGTACAGTTTCCAGAGCTTAATTTGAATTAGTAGGTCTTGAAATTTTACGTTGACGTGAATAATAATGTTGAAAAGTTTTCAAGGAGGGTAACTGTCGGTTCTTGCTGGCGTCAACCTTTGGGGAGCTGGGTATATTCCCCTACGTGGAGTGGCGCCAGGGTGAGGAGTATTTGTCGGCGTCATTTTGCTCCAATCATGCCTCCGCAGCGTCGCTAATAGGATAATTAATCTGCAAAAATGGAGTTCGCGGGTCCTCGCTGGTTTCGACCTGTGGAGTGAGGGTATATTCGCATACGTGGAACATCGCTGGGGAAGGGAGCATTTTTGTCGGCGTCATTTTGCTCCAATCATGCCTCCGCAGCGTCGCTAATAGGATAATTAATCTCCAAAAATGGAGTTCGCGGGTCCTCGCTGGTTTCGACCTGTGGAGTGCCGGTATATTCGCATACGTGGAACATCGCTAGGGAAGGGAGCATTTTTTGTCGGCGTCAATTTGCTCCAATCATGCCTCCGCAGCGTCGCTAATTGGATAATTAATCTCCAAAAATGGAGTTCGCGACTCCTCGCTGGTTTTGACCTGTGAAGTGCCGGTATATTCGCATACGTGGAGCGTCGCTTGGGAAGGGAGCATTTGTCGGCGTTATTTTGCTCCAACCAAGCTTCCGCAGCGTCGCTAATAGGATAACTAGCCTCTAAAAAGGGAATTCGCGGGTCCTCACTGGCGTCAACCCGTGGAGTGCGGGGTACATTTCCCAACGTGGAGTGTCGCTAGAGTGGGGAGCATTTGTCGGCGTCATTTTGCGCTTATTATGCCTCCGCAGCGCGCTACTAGTCTCAGAAAAACAGAATTGGTGGGTCCTTGCCGGCATCAACCTGCGGGAAATCGGAAGATCCCTCATGTGGAGGCTTATTGCCGCACACCAATGTATCCACTTGCAGCATGTTGTACTGAATAAATATGTAAATTTTGTAAAAATGATAATGCCTTCACTATTATGAAACACAAATTGTTTTTGTCAATTGTTTTGGCGTTGCACAATCATGAATTTCGAACAAGTTAGTTTAGTTGGAACTGTGGTCAGAGTGCGGACGTTGCGTGACTCGGCGAGTGTACTCAATATCGGACTTGTTCTTGAAAGTGGTCATACCTTGTCGTAAATGATGGAAAAGTTTGCTAGGTTTGATGTACATCATCGATCTGACATCAAACATCACTGACTTTTCCCGTCTGAACAATAACCGGCCGTTCTAGAGGCCGTACATGTACCTGTAAGGGGAAGCCATGAAGTCAAAAGCAGGGCTTGCTGCAACCTCAGGACCCTGCTGCTACCTGACAGTGGGGGGTTGATACCAGTGAGAAAAAAAGTTCATTAGTTCTTGAACACCAGCATTGTATAATTCAATTACTTGCGTGGAGCTTATCTGAAGAGATTCAAATTGGAGGGCTTGATGTTACAGATATTTATCAAGTTTTGCCGAAATAATTCGTTGTTTTGTTAGATTTTGGTGAGTGCAGAGATTTGTGTTGGTAGAACGTGACGAATGGAAAGGAATGTTTCCTCGTCAGATAAGTACATGATTTATGTATCAAAACGGTGATACCTGAAACCAAAACCAAAAGGTGTCGGTCGTTGTGCTGGGTGCTCAGTGGCCTTTTTTGGGTGGGCGGAATCATGAGCGGTTCGTTTTCTCGGCCGCTCCCGCAATCCCACAGTGGGACTGAAAAGAAGGTCGGGGGATTTCTTTCGGTTCCGCTCAACTGCGCGAAGCTCCCCGGACACGCTATTGGATCGAGGGAAACCTTTTTCGCAGTCACGTCATTCCGGAGTCGGACGGGGCGAACCGGAGCGGGGGGAAGGGGGCCGTTCCGGAGTTGGGCCCGCCGATCATTACGGGTGACTCGAACCGAAAACTATGAATTCGTTGCAGATGCGGAAACGGGGACGGTAGATAAGGGACCCACCCGGGTTGCTATGAACGCGGCGTATGCCGGATGCCGGAGGAGGGCGGGGTACGTGTTGTACGGGGAAGCCTTACAGCGGGGCTCCTAATGGTCGAGAGCACCAATGCCCACGAGAGACCGGCCTTGCTGCGGCCTTTAGAACAACCGTCTTGCATATCAAGAAGTTCGTTGTGTCCCGACAAACCGATGAACATCATTTTCGTATATTTCTGGTGAACTATTTTTATCATAAATTCATCAACGAGGGGCTTTAAACTTTTCCCAAGCTTGGAAACTATCATATAATTTATTTGCCGCATATAAAAAGAAATACTCACTACATATTCGTTAATTTGAAGGAAATTGTATATTTTCTTAAAATTTGTAAATTGATGAGCTTCACTTTTTTATGTAAATATTTCCATCTTTTCATTTATAAAAAAAATTAATTTAATTTAGTGTAAATAATTTGTGTTATGAGCTACTCAAGATTAAGATTTACAAACAAAACGTGATCTGAATGATTTTTAAATATTTTTCTATAAATAGTAATGTGCCCAAATATGTTGTTGATATATCAAATTCGAGTTGCAAGTAAAATATATTTTCGAGTCGTGTCATGGATGAGTACCACTCAGTAATAGGGCGCAGTTGTTCTGTGATAGCAAAATTTAATTATTCAGTAATTTTCATGATGTTCTGTATTCGATGAAATTTGATGAGAGGGTACTTATGTATTATACCGACCACACCAAAGTATCGATATTAAAGTATCGATTTCTGTTCACTCCTAACATAACCTTATCCAGTGAGTGCTTGCTAGTGGAAGTGCAACGTGCTTTGTTTATAAATTGTCTCGTTTCGTTTCGTTTAAAATTCGTTTATTTTGGAATTCGTGTTGTGCTTTGACTGTAATAAATTAGTGATGAGTGATGTTATGAGAATTTGGGATTTGCCCAGAAGTGAGGAGGATGCGATTCGTTTTTTACAAGATCATGACTTGTTGCCTAAATTAAAAATATGCTTGAATGGGCATGACATGACGCTGTATTCTTTTGATAATGCTCCGTTTTGGAAATGTACCACTAGACCGTGCCACTAGAGTTGTTTTTCATGATATAATGTTCGTTTCTATAGAGTTCCATATTGGGTGTGGTCGGTATAATACATAAGTACTTTAATGTCGATACTTTGGTGTGGTCGGTATAATACATAAGTACCGATGAGAATTGATTGTCATTGGCTCGCTGAGTGAGGAACGAATTTTTCGGAGTCTAATGGTGAACGTGAATAACTCGTAGAGAGTGGCAACGTGAACATTTCGTCTGCTGCTCGGGAATCCTGTGAACGCTTAAAATGAAACTTTAGGTGTAACTAGGCTTACGCAATGTTAGAAATCACCAATGCTCCGTTTTTAATTCCCCCAAATTAACTGGACGTGTTTCAAACGGGGGAGATTGTGAGGCAAACAAGTTTGTGAATTCCGGAACTGGAGGATCGGTATTCGCGCTGAGCATCCAGGAGCGGTTCCTGTTGCGTCACGGTAGCTACTTCTCCACCTTGTTGATGAAATGATCCGAGCAACTGAGAGTAGAGTAGTTCCTGCGAGCTAATCAACGGAGCAGAGTTCCCTCGCCGAGCTTTCTCCCTCCCTGTGACCATTGTGCCCATGGTGCGGCGGGTTGCACACAAGTACGTAGTTCTCTAAGGTAACGGGTGGTGTCAAGGAAGGGGGGGGGGGCAGTGGAGTGCATCGTGCTTCAATGGACCCGGACGCTCTTCTTAAGGGGTGGTTCGCAGGATGGTTTTCCTTGTAAAGGCTCAAACAGTCCTCCACACTCCCATTACTCGTCGCCGCCTTCCTCCTTCCAGGCGGGTGATTAGTTAATGAGAAGCGGCGTTTCAAAACCGGCACATCAAGACTTCTGAAAGTAAACCACTCAAATCAACAAAAGACTTGCACAATCACTCGAAATAATGTGGCGAATTCGGTTGGACACAATGGACATTGGACAAAAGTGGCGAATCTCCCTCTGGTTTGTCTTCAGTAAATTTCGCTCCTGGGAGGAAACTATCGAAACAAAATTACGCGCTTCACGCTTTGATTTGTGCTGATTTCTCCCTTACAAATATGTCGGCATAAAGCTTCAAAGTTTGAGAATCTCCAAGGTCAGTTTACATGAAAAAAACGAGATGAACGAGGCCACCTTTAATTACTACCAGTCAAATTTTATAATATAAATAAGTAACTACTTGTGAAAAACGCTGCAAATTCATTGACCGGGGTTGGTAGTTCCTGGAACGAAGAACATGGAAAAAAGAGGGTAAACAGTGAGTGTGGAGTGTCCCAGATTCAGCGTCCAAAATTTTGTAAAAAATGATACCCCACACGCCTAAGTACCAGAAATCTTGAAAACTCATTCGAAATAGGTAGATACCTATTTTGACCCATAACCCCTCCCAACCTGAATGTGACATTTTTATGAACTTAAATTGGTTTTCACCGTGATCATATCTGTTTCAGTTGGTAGACATTATCCATAGTCAGATTCTTTTCAATTTACTTTAAGTAGAATTCTTTAGCAAAGCTGTATCTCTCGGCCATGACGCACAACTCTAAAATTATTCAAAAGGTCAATTGAGTTTGTGTGTCAAATCCCGACTTTAGTATGAATCCGCATCCCATCTCAATCGATTCAGACGCCTAAGTCCCAAGAAATCGGGAAATGTTTTTGGTGCAGGTATGAAACTTTAAGTCTTCGAATATTATGTTAGTTAGCCTGAAATTTGGAAGTATCTTGGTTGGAAAAGTCGACGTGACACAATGGGCAGGCCATGGTTTTTGGCGTTGTTGGTTCCTCCGCTTGTTTGTTGAGTTTGTCATCGGAAACTTGACTGGTGACTAAACATTTCTTCACACTCGAAACATTTCCATTTTTACGGCTCGATACCTATCACCGTCGTGTAAAACTTATACAGCATGAGTCAAAGAAATAGGTTTTTAAGGAAATTTAAGGACGCATTTTTTATAAAACCAGGAGTAAGAAACGTGCCTGAAATTAACGATTATAAATTGAGGGCTGTTGGCAGGTAGAATCTATTTTACGATTTATGCTAAGTAATTCGATCTCTGCCACTGGGAATGATCTCCACAGATGAGTCGCTCGGAGGAGGCTTCGCGGGCCACGGATCTTGACAGTCCACCTCCGTCTCACGGGACTCATTTCCATTCACTCGACCGACACCGCGTTGTCCCATTAGCGTCAGTTGGACGAGGCGGTTAGGATGAGGGGGCAATAGAGGTGGAACGGCGGAGGGATGAGGAGGGGTACTAATTCGTCTCGACCCACCCGCCCGCAGTTCCTGGCATTGTTTCGCTTTGTTTGTTTTAACGCTCGTGATCTATTGAAGCGACGGTCGTGATTGAAAGGCTCTCCGTGAGATGAGGCTCCGGTGCAGATCGCGTCCGATAACGCTCTCCGCCGTGGCGAAACAAAAGTTCAAAATTTCTCCACCGCGGAGTCTCTAAAAACACAACTACGATCGTATTTTTCCGCGTACGGATCAACCAACCCCGCCGATGTGCTCGAAGATCAAGTGGGGTGAACACCTGTTCATTGATTCGTGCGTATTTGAGACCTTGAACCTGAACTCGAAATGGCATTGTTGTCAGCACGAAACTGCCTTTGTAGTGGACAGGTGCGGCCGAGTCAGCATCGAGTTGGCAGAACGTGCTCCTCCGAGCACTCGCGTTTCGTTTTATCGTCTCTTCGCGAAGCTCTCGAAAGAAAAGGAAAAAAAATACCCGACGACGCGAAACCGACTTATTGAGTCACGTAAACGCTGGATCGTCGAACATTTTCAACTCGCACAAAGCTACTTCTCGCCTGTGACAGCCTGTCTCTCTCAGCGAAGACAGCAGGAAATCTAAATACGTGCTCGGAGCTCTCCCACGGGGAGACTGAATTCCGAACGGAAAATAAACCGATCCTCCGCTACTTTGAGTAAGTTTTCAACTTCGAAAGTTGAGGCGAATCTTAATTAGCACAGCTTTTTCCGCGTAAAACCTCTTTCAGTCCAACTGCAGCTCACAGGTTCAAATTCATCAGCTCCAAACGGTTATTCAAGTTGTTGTTCTAAGTCAAATGAAGAATTTTTCAACCCAATTTGAGAGTTTTCCGTTTGAAGTTTGTGATGCAAGGTGGACGTACTTGTTTTTGCCTTCCCCTTTCCCTTTTACTTCAGTCTTGTAATTTTTCGATTGACTTTCAGAATGATTTTAATTGAAATAAACTCCGCAACGGCTTCGTGGCTGACACGATGGAAGTCATTTTATTCATATTAATTTCGTTGGAGCGTGAACAGTTCAAGTGTAATTGCACTGTTATTTGGCACAATGCGAGGGGTATTCTTCTTGTAAAAATTATGGTAATCCTCTTTTTTGTGAACTGTGGACCCGCTGAGCAACATTGTTCTTGAGCGCCGTTTAGCGCGGTTTAGGAAAAACAATGGTCGGGTCATTAGGGTTTTCTTTTTTCTTCAGGTTTTTAATTGACTGAAGTAAATTACTTGCAGGCTGACCCCTCCTCGTATTCTTTTAGTTGGAATGACTCTCGGCATTTCATCAAATCACAGAATGACGATTTACATCTAATCCTGAAGCTCACTTAATATTTTTTTCCACGGATTGGCCTTGCTATAATAGGCCATTCAGGACGGGACTTATCCAGAATTCCAGAAATTTTTAAACCCCGATAAATATTTCTAAAACTCTGCAACACCAGAAGAACTCCAGGTTCGCGCAAATTAAAACCAAACCAAGGATAAAATAGGTTTATTTTCTGACGGGATTTCGATTTGGCATTGTATGCCGAATGCACTGGTACCAGGGTCTCAGCGCAGGACAGTGCTCAGGTCCATTCCATCATTTGGAACACTGCCTCCCTCAGCCCTTTTCACCCTCAATAGTTAGCTTGACAACGACTTCCGCCAAAAGGTCTTGCACCAATGTGACTTATGTGATGTAAGATTCTCTACATCAACTCATGTAAAGCCCAATTGAATATGGTTGTGGGGAAAATTATACATGTGAAATTATAAAGTAAATTATTGTAATGATTTTGGAAATAAATATATCTCGGGAATAAGGATCTCGGGAATAAGGACTGGAACATCAATGCACCCCCGGAATGGAGCACGCTAGCGCTACCTCGATGCAGAAAGATGCACCCTTGAAGTTTCCCAAAGGGAGTTTCAGTTTGTTGTTGGCACGCGTCCGGTTAACATATCTGTCACCGTTGGCTGGGCTCATTCCACAGTGGGAGTATTTGAAATTGTCCACGTTCTTGATCCGACTCAGTTCACTCATGTCTGTAGTCTCAGTTGTAGTGTAATTTGTTATTGTTCGTAATTAAGTTAATTTAACCCGTCCCTGTACATACGTTCCCGTCATTAAATCTTTAATAGTAGTCCAGTGTTAATTCAGTGTTCAGTTATTTTAATTTCCCGTCGCAATGGACCCGGACATTGAGGAAGGCGAGTGGGTGTCATCAGATACGGAAGACATAAGCGTGTTTCCGAGATATATATATATATATGTGTGTGTGTGCCTGTTTCTGCCAGTGACGGCCATGATCCTACGACTTTTTGAAGGTTATCTGCTGCCAAAAGACATTTTGAACCTGGGCATATCGTTTTAAAAATGAAAATATCAAATTTGTTGGCAAATTGGAAAGGACAACAGCAGGCATGAAAACATTTGGTTGATATTGAGAGAATGATGAACCAGAAGGGGAAATATAGGTTTGATGTAGGGACGTCCTGGAAGTAGGACTTATCCGCCGCAATGCTCGTACGATGGACGTAGAATGGACCAAAAATCGAATGTATCCACATAAAACAAGAGTTGTTGAATAAAAACGAAGAGCTCGTCTGTCCGCCATAGGACGGTTTTCCCCCATAAAATGAAACTCTTCAGTCGGGTCAGCCGGGCGGTATATTGCCAGGGAAGAGTGACTGCAGGTGGCAGGAAGCGCGCCAAGTGCCGTCGTAAAGCCCCGGGCTGTGCAATCTACCACTCAAACTGCGTTGTGCCGAGAACGTGAATCGGCCGCGAATAAAATGACAACGTTCGTATCCCAACCGGAGAGTTTTCATACAACAACATTGCCCTCAGTTGTGTAAACGAGGAAATATCCAGTTTGTTTGCCATGACGAGTGCAAATAGTGTGAAAGGGAACGCGAATGATTGCTGCGGAAATATTAGCGTTGTACTTTCTCCATTACCCCCAAACCAACCCTTCACCATTAATGGTACTTTCAGGGTTATAATATAAGTTGGTTTATCGCTCTCAGATAAATATTGCTCTGGTGGAAATCTTCAAAAGAAAAAAAAAATGTCTTCTCGGACGCTGCTCAGTCGAGTTCCTGTTCCAAATTTGTTGTTCAGATCCATTGACTGTATCCATTTTGGATTTTGGATGGTTATTCCTAGAATGTTCACCTATGTTTTCATGCAAAAAGCCAATCTCTCCGATTCGCAACAAACATTTTTTCTGGACGTTTCAAGTTTTCTAAAAAAGTCAAATGCCCGTCCGTTGAGAATCTTACATCACATACGTCACATTGGTGCAGTGGGCAAGACCTTTTGACAGAAACATGTCATTGTCAAGCTAACTATTGAGGGCGAAAAAGGCTGAGGGAGGCAGTGTTGCCAAATTAAATTAACCAAAAACCCCTGAAAATCCTATATAAATAAAGATCTCCCCAAAAACTCTGAAAATGTGTGAGTGGAAATGAGTAATATAAATAGATAGATGAATTGCTCGAAAGAAATCCCCCAAAATTCCCCTCTTAAAAAAAAAAAAAAAAAAAAAAAAAAAAAGTCTAGGGAGAAAACCTCTGATTTGGCATCATAGGACTTTCAAGGACTTTCACCTTGGATTTTCGTCCGACTACCTTGGTCAGGTGTCGCGGACGTCGTCAGCTGTCCTCCAAAGAGGATCGTAAATTGATCTGACGATTTCGCTCGTGGCTACTTATTGCCTCACCCCCTTAAGGTGGCCATTCACGATCGCTCCAATCCTCCATTTGGCGTGGAGCGATGCGAAAATCGCCTCGTGAATGGAGAAATCTAACCAGATATTTTTGGCGCGGTCGGAGTGTCTGGATATCCAACTCGACGAAAATCCACAGCGCCGCGCCAAAGCTCCATCACTCCACCTTTCCGTGAATGGGGAAACCCGACGGGCCGTGGCGCCACTGTACCAGCTGGCGCGCCCATGAATGTCCACACCAGGGCGCCGAATGGCTCAGTCTGTCTTCAACTCCAGAGTACGCTGCTGTAGCTTCATCATCCCTGCTGTGCGACGAGAAAATCGTCTACAGTTGGCTATATTGCTATTGTATTTCAACAAATTGTCCCCACATTTCCTCTTCAGGCTCAAGAAATTATCATTTTGGTTGGTTATTCCTTGAATAGTCAACCTATGTTTTCATGCAAAAAGTCACTCTCTCCTTTTTCTGGGCATTTCAAGGTTTCCAGATCAAAATTAGCAAATGTCCGTCTGCCGTCCACGTCGTTTTGGTAGTGGACAATTTTATAAAAATCTGAAATTTTGGTCAGGGATCCGTTCCCGGCTCTACTTGGTCCTCAAAACTTTTCAGCCCGATCGGATCAAATTTGGGGGTGGAGGTAGGGTCAAAATCTGTATTTTGAAAAATGGATTTTGAAATTTTTTTGACATTTTCGGTGATCTAGGCGTGTTTGGTATCATTTTCCACTAAATTTTGGAGGCTCAATCCAATGATACGGGTCCCGGAACGATTGGAGCCCACCGGAAGACGTTATGGGTCAAAAAGGTGTATCTCCCTACCTATTTTGATTGTGGGTTTTTGGTATTTCTGGTACCTAGGCGTGTGGGGTATCATTTTCCACTGAACTGTGGACTTTGAATCAACTGGCATGAGTCTCCTGTCTCATGTTGGTATCTTTCTTACGAATCATCGGTGCCACCAGTTCTAGTAGATCGTAATAAGTTGTTTCGTTCATCCGCAAATAATTTTTCCAATCACAGGGTTCTAACCGCAAATCTTTCATTAAATTTATGTGAGTGTGTTTATGACGGTTCAATAACCAACTTTTACACCACTTTTTCTTGGGTTTCTTCTTCTTCACGTACAAACAAACGGCTGTCGCCAGCAAGAAGAACTCATCATCCATTGTACTAATTACCCAAGTTTGAATATAGTAACAAGATCACAGAAATACCACAAAATTAAAAAGACCTCTTCCTCAAAAGTTCCTGCAATACTGGCGTGGAGCGATGGCGTGCTCATGAATGTCCCCCCTAAAAATGTCCAAGTCCAAAAGGAGCGACTCCGTTTGGCGCCGCTCCATTCGGAGCCCTCGTGAATGGCCACCTTAAGGTGGCCATTCACGATCGCTCCAATCGTCCATTTGGCGTGGAGCGATGCGAAAATCGCCTCGTGAATGGAGAAATCTAACCAGATATTTTTGGCGCGGTCGGAGTGTCTGGATATCCAACTCGACGAAAATCCACAGCGCCGCGCCAAAGCTCCATCACTCCACCTTTCCGTGAATGGGGAAACCCGACGGGCCGTGGCGCCACTGTACCAGCTGGCGGATACTTGAGTTCTTCATAGCTCATTCCAGTAGCTAAAAATCTAAGAGTTGCTGCTAATCTTTCGTTAGCACTTATGCTCTGTCTCATGTTGGTATCTTTCTTACGAATCATCGGTGTCACCAGTTCAAGTAGATCGTAATAAGTTGTTTCGTTCATCCGCAAATAATTTTTCCAATCACAGGGTTCTAACCGCAAATCTTTCATTAAATTTATGTGAGTGTGTTTATGACGGTTCAATAACCAACTTTTACACCACTTTTTCTTGGGTTTCTTCTTCTTCACGTACAAACAAACGGCTGTCGCCAGCAAGAAGAACTCATCATCCATGTACTAATTACCCAAGTTTAAATATAGTAACAAGATCACAGAAATACCACAAAATTAAAAATACCTCTTCCTCAAAAGTTCCTGCGATACTGGCGTGGACCGATGGCGTGCTCATGAATGTCCCCCCTAAAAATGTCCAAAAGGAGCGACTCCGTTTGGCGCCGCTCCATTCGGAGCCCTCGTGAATGGCCACCTTTAAGTGAAGAGGACGAATATGAGGGTCAAGACAAACAATTAAGTTGCTCTAGCCAGGATGCGAACCCTGGCCACTCGGATTACCACACCAATCCTTCGTCTATTCCACTAGACTACCGAGCTCCCCACCTGCATCCCACCAGCATCATTGGAGGGAGGCTTGGAGCAAGGATGTACGGCTCTTGACGTCGGCAAGGGATAGAGGGTGGAAAGGGGTGCCTGAGGAAAGTGGTTAAGTGTGTTGGCCATGGATCAGAAGGTATCTTTCCTGAACTTCAGATAAATGTGGATTGACATTGCGATATTTGCATACTATGCCTGGAGGTATCGCGCTGCACACGTGGTAGAGTATAACTGTTGACTGCAGGGGTGTTTTGCTGTAGTCAATAGTGGGGGTAATAGGATAATTATAGCTCGAAAATAATAAATGGAGAACAACTGTGTTCATGGTGGAAATTACAGTCAATCCGACGGGCCACACGTCCAAAGCCTATCATGGTTTGGTTCAGTAAAAACGCTGTAAATTCTTACACAGGGGATGGTTATTCCATTCTCCGAAATTTTGGTGGGGCAGGGGTCAAAATGTGTATTTTGAATAATGGATTTTTGAGATTTTGGCGATCTAGGCGTGTGGGGTGTCATTTTCCACTAAATTTTGGGCCCCGAATTGATTGGAATAGGCCCGGGACCTGCC
>CM034003.1:23223111-23246134 GCA_019603395.1 Cyrtorhinus lividipennis | reverse complement strand
AACGAGTCCTTGTTTCAATTATAATTCAGTTTGTGTCAATGTATTTTATGTTCATCCTTGGTATCCCTAGTTGCTCAGTCGTAAGTCTTGGACTTACATCCCGTTTCCTCTCGCTAGGTCCCTTCCAAATTCTCCGAAGAAACCCGAATTAAATTATAGTAAATTCATAACAGATTTTAATTCGAGAGAGGCTTACACATTGGCAAGAGTTGTAGCAGCCATTTCACCTACCGAACCGCATCGTTTGTATTTATTTATTTTTTAATTGCATTTATTTGGATATTAAGTACATTTTTCACAATTTGGACATTAACAAACGTTACTCCCCACCGTGAGCCGAGGCTTGTGCTGTGGGGAAGGAGTTGCTTCTTCTACAATGTTTCTTCTAACGAACTAAAAACTAAAAACTGCAACTAAACATGTGGATGTATAACCTTCAGACCAGACCCAGCGAGACAGCAGCAATTACAAAAACTAAGCTAAGTCCCGCCTCCGAGCAGCACACTACAGTATTCACCCTGACAGAGCCACTGTGCACGAGAAACGCACTATTAGTCAGAGCAACTTCAGCGAGATGCAAGGTTGGCAGCCTCTGCAATTAATGATGTCAGATTGGTGATTGCTGAATCAATTTCTTGTTTTGAAGCGAGAGGGGGAGCATGTTCGAGTTTGTTATAAAGGTGTTCTTTGAAGATCTTCCAATTCATGGGGTGTTTCAGTAAAAATGGTTTTGAAAGAGTAGTTTTTGGCAAAGCGCAGAGGACTGAGTGTACAGGTAGGTGGTCAGAACTCAGGTCGTTTACGACTGGTTTGTGTGAGTTTGTGGGGCATCCCTTTTGTGATGAAAAAGTCCAGGTGACTGGGTCGGATATTTGGTCTTGGATCGTACCGTGTTGGTACTCCGGTGTGTTCAACGTGTAATTTGAAAGTTTGACACCACCCATGAATCAAGGTGCCATAGTGATTCGCACGCGGGGAATTCCTGGTTTGGTGTTTCGCGTTATAATCTCCACCCAGTAGGAAGGTTGGGCCCAATTCGGGTTGTAAGACACCAATAAGGGTAGCCATTGTAAGTTTCCGACCTAATCTTCTGCATTGGGGGGGTACATAGACAGCCCCTAGTTGGATGTCGAGGCCTTCAACATGAAGTATGCAGCGCGCGACCTGAATTTCATTTTCAATAATGGGCAACAGGTGTGATTGGTTGAGGTGTGATTTAATCAGCAGCATGGCTCCTGCTCTCGAAGTTTGGCTTGGATCATGAGCGTTGTAGGTCTTGTATCCGGACAGGTTGCTCTTCCTATATGGGGAACCTGCTCGGACTCACAGTTCAAACGACTTGAGAGCAGCCAAAATGCAAACCTACAACACTCCATAGTCCGCCCCCCCCCCCCCCCCCCATTCGTCAGAAATGAAACCCTGTATAACGACTTCTCATTGGATTCTCCAACTTTGACCCGCCAGGCTTTCATGAAAAAATTTGTAGCTGCATACTCCGACCACTTCAACCAACTCGCGGCTGGAGGTTTTGCCCCGCTCTCATCCCAGCGACTCCGACGCCCAAGACACATCCTGCAATTCATCCCCACCATTCCAGACTGAACTCCGACTTAATGCATTTAAACAAAGACCTGTAACCGTGCCAAGTTAATAATACCAGTACCGTATCCACCCAGTGCAGACACTTAACATTAAGGTATATTACTATTGTAATGGGCTTAAACCAAATAAAAGGAAAAAAAAAAACTTTAGCGACCAGCTCATTACGTAGGGCTTTAATTCTCTCTTAAAGGCTTCAAGCTTGGCTATATCTCGTAAATTGAGAGGCAGAGCATTGAACAATTTCGTTCCTCTATAATCATACGCCTGTTGCCCGTGTTGCGTATTTCGGAAAGGGACTTTCAGGTGTATGGGATGAACAAATAAATTCGAGCTAAAAACCACATAATTTCACAAATAAGCGTACGTGTTCGCATGTTGGATTTCCATTTCACCACACATAAACCTATAAAACGTTGACAAACTGCCCCTTAACCCTAGTATGGAAGAGATGAGTAAAATTTACTCATCCTGGTCGACTTTACCGGCTATCGCGAAAACGGAAGGGAGGTTAATAATAAGTTAATTAATAAGTTAGGAAATATTAAACTGAATGGTAATATTTACTTATTTGCTGATGACACGTGTATCCTGTGTGAGGGAAACACGTGGGATGAAGTGTATACCAAAGCTAACGAAGACCTTAAATTAGTTTTCCAGTGGATGTGTACTCGTTCGCTGAGTTTAAATGCAAACAAAACGAAATACCTAGTCCTTTCCAGATCTCCTTCTAGAAAAAACCTAAGCAGCTATGAAATCAGACTTCACTCATGCCCAAATGTTGATATTAAGAATCCCTCTTGTCCATGTAATAGTATTTTCAGAGAAAAACAACTAAAATACCTTGAAGTTATTATCCATGAAGATTTGAACTGGCAACCACACATACAATCAATTGTTTCTAAACTTAAAAAATTCCTGTACGTTTTTTATAAACTCCGTAGATGCTTAAGCCTTAAAACTCTAGTCACTATTTACAAAACACTGGTACAGAGCGTTTTGAGTTTTGGAGTCCTGGTGTGGGGTGGGGCTCCGACAGGATCCCTAAACCCTCTATCCATACTCCAGAAGTCAATCCTGAAAATCATGGCCAAAAAACCTAGACGATTCCCTACACATGAACTTTTTACTCTGATTCCTGTTTTCACTCTCCAGCAATTATTCATAAAATCAGCTCTATTATATTTTCACAAACACCCAGATGAATTTTCTACCAATATCAATAATCAATATCATTTCCGAATATCCACCCAAGCAGTTATCCCTGCCCCGCCCTCCAGACTGTTCACAACTGACCGCCATATCTTCTATAAATTACCAATTATTCTACGATATGCAAACAAATACATTAAATCTCCCACCTCTTTCACAAGAAGTCAATATAAGAAAAGAATATTTACATGGTTAATTAAGGCTGGCCCAAGGGCATGCGAATCATGGCTGACTAGTGTATACAGGATATGATACGATGTGTACATATAAGTGTTGTATATAACATAGAATAATAATCAAATAGAAATATAATAACCTCCCTCTCGATGTTCCCACATGAATGAATATTTGTATGCTCCCCCCATCCAGCACGGATTTATCTATAGGTTGGGGGAAAATTTCCAACATAGTGTATTGTTTGTTAATTGTTTGTGATTTACGGAAATAAATCTATTTTCATTTCAAATCTATTTTCATTTCAGGTTAGCTACCCCCTCCCTGCTATGCCTCACCCTACTCCTAGAGAAACATTGCCGACAGTTTGGTGCGAGAAGTTGCTTCGTGCACCAAAATTTGAAGGTCCATTCTCGAGGATAGTGAGTAATTCTTACTCATCACTTCCAATAACGTAGGATGGATGGGAGTAATTTTCTTAAGTGGAATTTACAAACTAATGCTAAATGCTCGAAGTATTTTCTTCAAAAATGCTCTAAAATTGAGTCTTCTTGATCGATCGAATGAATACAAGTATGCAATGATAGTGATTATCGAAATTAGTGGCGTCGTTCGAGAACAGGGTTGAGATATATGACGAGGGAATCCCTAGTAGGGCGCAAAGAGCCGGTAGGAACACTCGGAGATTCCGCCTCTTATTTCCTGCGGGTAATGCTGACAAAGCCGCGTTACGTGACTCGAGGCCTCGAGGACCTTCCTAGTTGGGTAATGCAAACACCTGGGTAAAAGCTTCATCCTGTATTGAGGAGGCTGCATGGGACGATGGGAAGGTCTCTCGGAAGAAACAGCTTTGAAACTCCGTGGAATTATTAAATCGAGTCGGAGATTCCTATTCTGCCTGTTTCCGCAGAATGATTTTTCTCTTTTGCTTTGCTTTCTACCCAAGCTGAGTTAACTTGACTAACGAGTATCCACTGCCTCTTTACGGATTAACGATCAGCGATGCGGACACAGAGTAACCGACCCACACTTTATTCTCCAGTTAGACCAATCTTGGGGCTCGTAATGAGGGATTCGCAGAAGATCAAGTTTACTTTACGTAATACCTGCCCACGTCTACTGAGATCTGCTACTTTATCTTCCCTCTGCAGACCAATCCGACAAAGACGGTCGTTGGAGTTTCAAAATCAAGCTTTTATCTGTAAACCTGCGAAAAATCGATTTTTACGAACCGGTTAAAGAACAACGGAAGATGTTTCGCAACGTTGTCTCTAACGGTGGAAATCTCCTGTTATGTGCTTTCACTATACTTACTTACTACAATTGAGAATACCGCTAAAAGATGCCCGCGCTCGTGCCATTGACCCTTCTACATGTGTAGGAAGCGTGAAACCCCCGAATTGACGTCTATTCAAAGGAATCAGAACGACTAGAAGGGCTGAGTTGGGCAAAATACAAGAGGAATTAACGAGGGGAAGATAAATCCTGAAGACCCCCCCCCCCCTCACCAAGAGACTGGTACTCCTCTAAAATGGTTTACTGACCGCGTTTGCTAGTTGCCAGAACCAGTGCCGAATATGCTATCTTAATCTCGTTAAACGGGATCGTACCAACGAGCGAATCACCACCAATCCGAGTTGATCACAACCGAATGGTTCTCGTTTTGATCTTCTTATCAGTTAAGGAAAAAGAAGTAGCCTTTTTCGCAAGTTATTGCGGCCAACCATTCTTAGCCGTATACGCGCATCGGAGACGGTTTCGGGTAAAAATTAGTATATTGGTTGATCATTCCATGTGTAAACAACCCATTTCCTTGAGTAATCAACCCATTTATGCCAGAGATTGACCTCTCCGATTTGCCAAAAAATTTGAGTTAGCGTTTCAAAATAGCAGTTTTATTATTCAACTACGGTTTGTTATGGCTAATAGGACGATTATCAGAAAAACAACGAGTGTGGAGTGTCTACGGCTCATTGTAACCTATGTTGACTCATAACCACCTTCAGTGAGCGTCATTCAGTCTGGAACCTATCTCAATGGATTCAGCATCCTAAATTTAATCGAAAATGATACCCCACATGCCCAGTTCCCGAAAATCGATTTTCATAAAGGACATTTTCCCCTAAACTCGGTCCAATCAGGCGTAAACGTCTTGAGCCCCAACCAATTCTTATCAATTCTTCCAATCAATTCCCAATTCCCAATCAAATCAATTCATATCAATTCCCAATCAAATTCTTAGAAATTTGTATACTTCCAAAAACAGCAGACGGCTTATGGTGGAGGGGAATTTTTATTTATTGGTTTGTAATTCCTTTAACCCCCCCCCCCCCCCCTTACGCTGCCAGTTTGCTTGCCAATAGCGAATATAGCGGGTGAAGGTGGCTGAGAGAGGGTGAAAATGGCGGGTGAATGTCACTTGATGTGCTACAAATGAATGGCGAGGGGGAGAGTTAAGTGTGAGGCCATTATAATAAATTATGCATATCTTTGAAAGAAAAACGGTATTTTGATGATTATAGTGACTCTACTGTCCCATTCCCAACAGGATTACAGGTCTGCAGGATTTTTCATGCTCAAGGGCATGGGGAGGCCGACCATATCCGATTGGCCCTAATCCTTGTATCGCTTTCAACGAAGTATAAAAAAATCAGAAATTTTTCGACTCGCACAAGTTAATCCAGAATCAACTGCCCTATAATTTCAGGAACCGAAATCGTCGAAAGCTTTTTCACACTCGAGCAATCTCCTCACCCTGAACTACTGGTGAGTTCTAGGCCGACAAAGGGGTCGATGCGGCCGGTACCCAGCGAAGCAGTCAGTTTGTGAATAGGCTTTTTGGAACGGTCAAGAGGAAACGAGGAGAACCGATTGTTCACGAGGACAAATGACTGGAAACTCCGTTGGAGACATTTTTTTTTCTCTCTAGAGAGGTCCACACGGAATAATGTAGCGGTAGATCGATCTTACCTGCGTAGTCCACGAACGCTATGAGCTCTTCCGGGAGGCTAATGTGAGGATTCTCTTAGTGACCGGAGGGGAATGGTCGCATGCACATTTTTTACTTGGATGACGAATATTTTGATATAAAACAAACTGAATCTCCATTGGAACTGAACAGATATTCTTTTCAAATAAAATGTTAGAAGCGTGAGTTCTGAGAGAATCGTACGACTATGTACCAAATTCCACAAACCAGGAACATAGGGGGAAACAGTGGGTGGAGCGGGTCCAGGACCCATTCCAATCGATTCAGGGTCCAACATTTAGTGGAAAATGATACCCTACACGCCTAAGTAATAGGAATATTGAAAACACATAAGATGGGTAGATAGGCACCCATTTTGACCCGTAACCTCATCCAGAGAGTGCCAATCATTCTGAGACCCTCTTCATTGGATTCAGCGTCCAAAATTCAGTGGAAAATTATACCCCACACGCCCAGGTACTAGAAATCCGGAAAAAACATATTCAAAATGGGTAATATATACCCAATTTGACTCATAACTTCTTCCAGTGGGTGCCAATCGTTCTGGGACCCATTCCAATCGATTCAGGGTCCGAAATTTAGTGGAAAATGATACCCCACACGCCTAATGGAAATTAGCTGTTTAGAGGTCCTGTGTAAGAATTTGCAGCATTTGAATATGTGTTTCGAGGTTTTTGACAATCTATGCGTGTGGGGCATCATTATCCAATAAATTTGGACTTTGAATTGATTAGAATGGGTCCCAGAACGATTGGCACCCACTGGAAGAAGTTATGAGTCAAATTGTTTTTCTGATAATCGTCCTATTAGCCATAACAAACCATAGTTTCGAAACACATATTCAAATGCTGCAAATTCTTACACAGGACCTCTAAACAGCTAATTTCCATTAGGCGTGTGGGGTATCATTTTCCACTAAATTTCGGACCCTGAATCGATTGGAATAGGTCCGGTACCCTTCCACACCCACTTTTCCCCCCATTTTCGACGACTTGGGCGCCCTCTGGATGAGGTTATGGGTTAAATAGGTATCTATCTACCCATTTTGAATGTGTGTTTTTGAGATTATAACCATATAACCACCCCCACCGCCCTAACCGCCGAATAACGACCCCCTGTGAAAGAATTTGCAGCGTTTTGAATATGATTGTGTTTTCTAGATCTCTGATACTTAGGCGTGTGGTGTATCATATTCTACTAAATTTTGGACGCTGAATCCAATGAGACGGGTTCCGGAACGATTGGTGCCCTCTGGATGAGGCTATGGGTCAAAATGGGTGCCTATTTACCCATTTCGAATGTGTGTTTTCGAGATTTCTGGTACCTTGGCGTGTGGGGTATCATTTTCCACTAAATTTTGGACTCTGAATCGATTGGAATGGGTCCAGGGCCCGCCACACCCACTGTTTCCCCCATTTTCCCCATGTTGAAGAAATGAGTCTCCATGCGCCTGGTCCGAGGGATAATCAACCCGTGTGTATGAATTTGCAGCGTTTTACATGCAGGTGCAGCAGTGAAAACCACTGAATGTCTCAATTAATACGATTCCTTGCTTAATTTGGCATTGTTTTTGTCTATCTAAATTCAGTATCACTTCGGCAATCATTCCATCATACTCGCAACGCTGGAAGCAAGATTGCAAAAATTGTTATGTGCAGAATTAGATCTGAATACCGCTGTGAGGACTAGAATAAAGCGCCAGCCGTGGCATCAAGCACCAGGTGGTCGCCGTACAAGTCGCTTTATTAAGAATGCAAAGCTCGTAGCGTTTGGCTGCAATCTCGTTCCGAGCATTTTCCACAATCGTGGAATGAATCAAGGTATATTGCGACGCCGCAGGAACGATAGGGCGGGTTGACTGAATTAAATTTTCCTGGTAATCGCGTGGTACTAAAAGTGGATTCCCTTCTCGGCCAAGTTCATTATTCCTTTTATTCAATAAGATAAATTGTACTGTTGTTATCTGTGCACTTGCATTCCCTCGGGTGCCCAAGGAACTGAAATGTTACATCGTGAGTTTCCATTGTTTCTGCATGTTCTGAAGCTGACCCTTTGGTGATTATTGTTGTGTGTCCAAGTTATTCATTTTTTCTTTTTTTGGTTGGTTATACCTTGAATAATCCACAAAAAAAAATTTTTTTTTTTGGCCGAATCGGAGAGATTGGCTTTTTGCATGAAAACAGGTTGGTTATTCTTTGAATAATCAACCAAATTGGTTATTCTTTGAATAATCAACCAAATTGGTTATTCCTTGAATAAATCAACCTATGTTTTCATGCAAAAGGTTAATCTCTCCGATTCGGTCAAAAAAATTTTTCTGGACATTTGAAGGTGTCTAGATCAAAAAGTCATATGTCCGTCCGCCATCCGCGCCGTTTTTGGTACTTAGTAGAAAATTTTTCAAATATCTGAAATTTGGGTCAGGGGCCCATTTCCAGCTCCAGTTGGTTTTCGAAACTTTTCAGCCCGATCGGACCAAGTTTGGGTGGAGGGTAGGGGTCAGAATGTGTTTTATGAAAAATGGATTTTCGAGGTTTTGGGCGATCTAGGCGAGAGGGGTATCATTTTCCACCAAATTTTGGACCCTGAATCGATTGGAATGGGTCCGGGACCCGCCACACCCAGTGTTTTCCCTATGTTCGACATTTTCGGCGACATAGGCGTGTGGGGTATTGTTTTTCATAAATATTTGGTCGCTGAATCGACTGGAATGAGTCTCCATGCTCTCGATCCGAGGAATAACCAACGCCTGTGTAAGAATTTGCAGCTTTTTTGAAAATGTGTTTTGGTTATAAAGAAATATGCACACAAAAAAATGTAAATTGTTTTTGCAACAGAGAAAATGTTGCTTATCTTGCTCAGTGTTCCAGAAATATATTGAATGGCTGTCGCCTGTTGGTCGAATCACGACCTTTAATCAGCTACAACGACGACCAATATCGACCTAGATTGCACCACCACCATCAGGAATGGATTTATTCGCTTCCCTAGTGTTCATTTATCACAAACCCCTTTGTAGAAAAAAAAAAATTCATAGTGAACCCGGCGCAGATTGTATAGCGTTTTTGTTTGTCTTTGTTTGAAAGTCAATTGTGACGACAGAATTGAAGCCCTTTGTGGCCGGTGAATGATCCGAGGGAGAAATCACCATTCGCCATTCACCATTCGCCTCGCCATTCGCATCACCATTCGCCTGGCCCATCAAAGTGATGTAGGCTATGTAGTGCCAACTTTGGCCAGGATGGCGAACTGTTGAAGTTGTTACACAGATAACCTTCCCAAACATATAAAATGGCTCCGGCGAAACGATACAAGTTTTGGCTAACGAGGACGATTTCCTATTGCGAACAGATTTGGTGATTGCGCGTGTTTGACATGAAAACGAATATTGAGCGCCCTCGTTGGAATTTTCGGATACTTTGTCGCGTCTTAGGTACAAGTCCTAATAAGGTCACATGCCAGCGCTTTCGGCTGCTTCTCATAAGAGGGAAAAGGTGAAAATCCCGTAGCCATCTTTTATCCGCAAGAGAGCGTTGCTATTTTTGTTGCCTCATTGCGTTGGGATGCTTCATGGATAATTTTCAGGATACATGTACTAATTTGGAGCCAAAGGGTTGCTGGTTTTGTTTCTTTGAAGAGACACGTTTTGAGGTTTTCGAGGACTCTGTTGAAGTGAACTGAATTCATAAGAATAGTCAGTGGGGTGCGGTTGGGCGATGACGTCCATGGCGGAGGGGTGTGGGGGCAGGGATGGTCGCCTCTTCGCATTCCTCCGTCATCGCCTGCACCTACAGGCCTGGCGCCTGCGAAGCGCTCTCTAGCGTGGGTGAGTTGGAGACTTCCGGTCCGATACACCAACTCGACCGATTTATACGTTTCGAACTGAACAATTCGGCCGTTTCCACGTATTTCCCGCCTCTTCCTCACGGCCCACAGTCGCCCCTGGCACGGTTACCTACTGGGTCACCTACGCCTTCCCACTCGCAAGAGGCAACCACGTCATCTGTTTGTGAGAAAGTTGAAAAAAGAAAAGAAAAAAAGAAAAAACGCTACATACTCATACACACGGGTTGGTTATTCCTCGAACCAGGCGCATGGAGACTCATTTCTTCAACATGGGGAAAATGGGGGCAACAGTCGGTGTGGCGGGTCCCGGGCCCATTCCAATCGATTCAGGGTCCAAAATTTAGTGGAAAATGATACCCCACACGCCCAGGTACCGGTAATCTTGAAAACACATATTCAAAATCGGTAATATATACCCAATTTGACCCATAACTTCTTCCAGTAGGTGCCAATCGTTCTGGGACCCACTTCATTGGATTCGGCGTCCAATATTTAGTGGAAAATGATACCAAACACGCCTAGGTACCAGAAATCTCGAAAACACACACTCAAAATGGGCAAATAGGCAACCATTTTGACCCATAGCCTCATCTAGAGGGCACCAATCGTTCCGGGACCCATCTCATTGGATTCAGCGTCAAAAAATTAGTGGAAAATCATGCCCTACACGCCTAGGTAGCAGAAATCTCAAAAATACATATTCAAACATGGGGAAAATGGGGAAAACAGTGGGTGTAGCGGGTCCCGGACCCATTTCAATCGATTCAGGGTCCAAAATTTAGTGGAAAATGATACCTCACACGCCTAGGTACCAGAAATCTCGAAAACACATTCAAAATGGGTAATAGATACCCATTTTGACCCATAACCTCTTCCAATGGGTTCCAATCGTTCTGGGACCCATCACATTGGATTTAGCGTCCAGAATTTAGTGGAAGATGATACCCCACACCCCTAGATTGCAAAAAATCTCAAAAATCCATTTTTCAAAATTCACATTCTGACCCCTACCTCCTTCAAATTTGGTCCAATCCTGTTGACAAGTTTTGAGAACCTACTAGAGTGGGTAACGGACCCCTGACCCAAATTTCAGATTTTTAGAAATTTGTCTACTACCAAAATCGGCGTAGGGACCCCACCCAAATTTGGTCCGATCGGGTTGAAAAGCTTCGGGGACCAGCTAGAGCTGGAAACGGACCCTGACCAAAATTTCAGATTGTTTGAATAATTTCTACTACCAAAGTCGGCGTGGACGGCGGACGGACATTGACCTTTTTTGATCTAGACATCATGAAACGCCCAGAAAAAAATTTTGAGCCGAATCGGAGAGGTTGACCTTTTGCATGAAAACATAGGTTATTCAAGGAATAACCAACCAAAAGTCCGGATGAATTCGAACTTGGCTTTTGCGGTTAATTGAGGCGTAAATACCATACTGTACCAAGGCAGCCCTATTTTACGCCAAAGACAAAGACTCGTCGACCAAACTAAGAGCTTTTTAGATGCGGAAATGAGACCTTTTGTCGAGGACAAAGAAGATTGGAACTGTTTGCATCACAAGCACATTTTCGATTCTACAGCGCATTATAAATACGAAGAAGTGCTTTGATCTTTTCCTCCTCCTTGTGCGCATTTTCTCACTTGTTAGGGGCTATTTTCGTCGCAATCTCAAGTAGAAAATATTTTTGCGTATTGGAAAAAAATTCCTCTTCTTGGATTTCCAACAAATTCTCCCTTGAGGTGAATATTACACGGTCCCAATAAAATCGAAAATGGGTCCCAGTGAATAGAACCTACTGAAACTTTCCGCGAACCAGCAAGTTTCCCTCTCGAAGCTCTTATTGGATTCTTATAATCGTCGGGGGCTGAAAGACTCGAGAAAGGCGTTCGCTTTTTCCATTATGCGACCTCCAGCTGCGATTTCAAGACTTTTAAACCCGAGGGCAGAACGGAAAGTGATAGGTTTTCCTTTGGATTGTGCTCGTAGGTTCAAGAACAATAAATTCCCCCTCGCGGAAAATGCTGCAACCCAAATAAGAAAGCGCACGTTTTCGCGTTCCCGAATAAAGGAGAAACAACAAAACACGTGTTTATAAAAATTGTTTTTTTTGTACATTGTTTGAAAAACGCCATGTGAATTGTATTACGTCATTTTCTCTTCCGAGTTCTGTCAAAAAACTCGATGGAGCGGCAGCAAAACTTGAACAGAGGGAAGTTCCCGTTTTATACCCTTGGTAATTACGAATATAAATTCATCTGCGTGTAATTTAACCATGAAGTTTCTTTGTCTTGAATTCAACGTTGAAACAAAGGATGAGGGACGTTGTATTTTCTAGCTGCGTTAACTCTGAAGAAGTTGATAACAAAAAGTTTTTCTGTGAGGAAGCCGCAGAAGACAAAATAATATTTGTTTGTCCACTAGTGCGACGTAATTTTACTGTCTCGCTCAGGTCACTATTATTCAATGGTATAATACAAACAGAGGAAGGTATTCAACTGTCATCAATAGCTACCAACAACAATCACCAAACATTCTGGTGTGTATGCGGTACGGATTCGAGGTAACCGAAATCATCGAGGCTCATGCGGTTCGTGACGTCACATTGTGCGCATGTGCTATGTCGAACATCCGATGTATCCGAGGTAATAGATACCCATTTTGACCCATAACTTCTTCCGGTGGGTGCCAATCGTTCCGGGACCCATCTCATTGGATTCAGCGTCCACAATTTAGTTGAAAATGATACCCCACACGGGAGACCCCTACCCCGCCCAAATTAGGTCCAATCGGGCTAAAAAGTTCCGAGGACTCCTGACCCGAATTTCAGATTTTTAACATGGACTCATGTTTTAGCCATGACCTAACTACCAAAAACCGTTCGCCGAGAGGGTGACGCGGGAAGGGAACGCCGGAAGGGTGACGCGGGAGTGTGACATGGAGGAGCGTCCGGGGGGAGTACCAAGCCGAGCGACCTCGGCCATTTCCGGCCCTCCTCGGCCCAACCTCTCTGTATCAACTCTCTCTTATCTTGAATCTTCACAACATAGATGAACGAACTTATAGTTTCTTCACAATGTCACCATTCACGTTCGCTTCGAGTGTTTTAGTTTATTTGTTTACTATTCCGTGTTTACTATTCCATTTACTAGTTCCATGTTTTAGTTTATTCGTAATTATTTCGTTGTTCGTTATTCCGTTCATTCTCGTTCGCTTCTAGTGTTTTAGTTTATTCGTTAACTATTCCGTGTTTACTATTCCATTTAATTTAGTTATTCGTTATTATTCCGTTCCTGTGATGCCTAAGTGCAAGAACTGCAACCATGTCACCGACAAACAGTTTAATCTGGATCGTCACCAGCAAAGCAGTCGAGGATGCCAGAAACAGCACACTTCTGTTTCATTGAATTGTAATATGTGTAGTTCCGTAGTGACCTGTCGTGGTGATCTCATTGAGCACATATCTGGCGCTCATGGCGTACGTTTATCCAACAAGGAATTGCATTTTGACAACCACGCTGATTTTTTCAGTTGGAAAACTGGAATTGAAAGAGATACTAAAAAATCTAAGCCAGTGCCCTGCATTACAAAAAGACTTCCATCATGATACCAGTCTTGGGCCTTATAAGGGTAGAGCCTGAAAATAGGTGAAACTACAGATATAAACAATAATACAAATTTTACAAATGACCTTATAGTTACATATCTTACATATCTTTTTTAAACTAATGTGAACTGCTGGAAACGTGTTTTGGGTGAGTTACAGATATGTTCAAAATTTGTGTGAGCCAATTTTAGCTTGTTTGCTGAAACACATTTTCCTAATAATTTTTTTAGGCTAGTAGGTAGTAAGTTCCTATTCTACCAAAATCCCCGATAAAGAGAGAATTGTTGACGTTGAACGAGGGAGCACGCTTTTTTGAAACGAGCGCCAAAGGGGAAGAATTGCGATGGTGTGTGATATTGAGCCGAGGAGGGCCGGAAATGGCCGAAGCCGCTCGGCTCGGTACTCCCCCCAGACGCTCCTGTCACACGGGGTTTTATAAGACAAGAAGAAAATACCGTACCTACTTCCTTGTAAGGTAGTAGTGAGTCATCAGTCACCTCGTATAGACATTCCGATTGCAGACGGCTAAAACATGGGTCCATGTTTATCGGATTTTAGCCGTAGGCTCTAAGCGGAAAGCAGACGGGGGTCCAGGGGGCTTGCCCCCTGGCGAGGCCCAGAGGGCCGAGTTATAAAATTTTCTACTACCAAAGTCGGCATGGACGGCGGACGGACATTTGATTATTGGATCTAGACACTTTGAAACGTCCAGAAAAAAATTTTGAGCTGAATCGGAGAGATTGACTTCTTGCATGAAAACAATGTTTATTCCATGAATAATCAACCAACACGTTCAGATGACTAGTCGAACTATCACCATCAATGCTGTAGTTGTAGTGAACGTACATTACATCCCGAGAAAGTGATTACAGCTCATTCATATTGATGTTTAGATGTAAATTATTCGTACAACACTAATTGGCGAATCATTTGGTGTCCGATTACTGTACAGTGTCCGATCATTGGCAAACAATGAGAAGAATACTGAGGTTGTGCTACGTCCCCCGCCACTAGGAAGCAAAAAGGTCCGACGATGTCTGAATAATAAAGATTCGGGCTGTCTTCACTCTCTTCCAGGTTTCGAAGGTGAAATTGCTGCGATCCCAACTTCATGACAGCCCCGTCAAGTTTCATATCTCGTTACCGGGAGGTTCACCCAGATTAACCTTCGGTCCCTCACGACGGTCAGATCTTGGAACTGGGTCGCGGGTCAGTGAAAGTCCTTCGTGATCGCCTCATCGAGTTCTGATCACCACTTCTCAGATTGTAGCCGTTGAAATAGCTCTACGCCTTTTATAGGAAGGTTGATTCTTTTTCCCACGTTGCGCAATACGGGCAGGAATGGAGTTTAATCTGTTGGAAGAAAATCCTGATAAGTTGAACGGATACTTGGCCCTTTTATGGAGGGTGTCTGCCATTGCCGACGTTCAATCGTGTTTATTTTGCCAGATTTTGCGAATACCAGCAGTTGATAAAAACTGAGTGCCTTCAGGCCGTTAGCCGTCAGATGGCTTCGCCTAGTGGACCGTGTCATTGCAAGTGAACAGGCAGATAAGCCAAAAGGGATGGGTGAACAAATCATTTGATCATAATCAATGTGAATCATCCTCGATTTTCCCAACCGAAGAGTTCGATAGTTACAGTAAAATAATTAAATTAATCTTACAACCTCTGTGGATTTTCAAAGTCAAGACGATGAGTGAGTCTTTTTACCATTGGGACATGTACTTTTGAGCAGTAGTCTTCGTGAATACAAGAAAATGGTCCCCAAAATGAAAACGCTGCGAATTCATTCACAGGGGTTGGTTATTCCTTGGACTGGCGCATGGAGACATTTCTTCAACATGGGGAAAATGGGGGAAACAGTGGGTGTGGCGGATCCCGGACCCATTCCAATCGATTCAGCGCCCAAAAGTTAGTGGAAAAGGATACCCCACACGCCTAGATTGCCAAAAGTATTGTTGCGAGCTCGCACCGGCGCCGGTCAAATGGGCTGCTGGCGTCGCAAGGTCAACGACCTGTGGAGGATTAAGGGTCTCGAACGTTCGGGAACCTCCCCGTTCGTTCCAGGACGTTCTCGGCTAGCCAGCAGGTATAAAACGGGCCCAGAAACGCCGCACAGTTCAGTTCAATTTGGAGTCCGGATATAGATGCTTCGGGTTATAAATTGTGCCATGCCGCGTTATAAATAGTGCGACAACCGCGTTACAATCGTGTATTGTGATTCTGTCATTGTGTAAGTGCGCGAATGTGAACAGTGTATTCAAGTGAACAATTGTTAATAAATTATTTACTAAGAACATAAATCGTTACAGTACCTAAAATCCATTTTCGAAATACGCATTTTGTTCCTGCCCCTCCCAAATTTGGTCCGATCTGGCTAAAAAGTTCCGAGGATCGACTTAGGCCGGAAACAGACCCCTGACCCAAATTTCAGATTTTTGTCACGTTTTGAGTTTTGACCCATCGCCATGTTGTTTTTCAGAATGTTTCAAGACAAACATTTTGACTCACAAAATACAACTCTGAATCACAAGTTTTTCTGCTACAATTGAGCTGTTGTGTTCGGGAATATTGAGTTTTCTAGTTCTTTTAATAGTCTCTTTGCCAATATTGACTTCTGCTGACTGTTAAGTTATCAGTCTGAACAACAGTCATAGTGTGTCTGGCAGGTCATCTCTAACTTGTTTGCATGCACTTCGTTTCTCTTTGTGATGTTTCCTGCAATTTACAATTCATTCTTCTATTAACTAATCCAGGAGATCCATTCTAATAAATATTCATATCGTATCACCATTTTAAGGATCAAGTCGGTGAGTGCAAAAAGCCACAATGTTAACAAAAACAGATCAGTCTACAGAAAATCCGTACATAAGACGACTAAAGAATACCGTAGGTTACTGACATTTTGGCGGTGACGTATGTGGTAGTTAAGGTGGACAACCAGGAGATTGCTGCAAAATGGGGGAGGTTTGTTAGTTTGAGTGAACCTTCTGTCCAAGTGTATTCAGCAGAATGTTTTTGTCATCCCTGTGAAAACCTCCCAAACATGGTTTTCTTTTATTCAACAAAAGTGAATACAGAGAAGAAGCCCCTGGTGGTGATTACTGGCCTGCTATCCATTCTGGCGTGGGCTCTAAGGTTGCTTGAGGGATTGTACTCTATGGAGGCACCCTTTAGCCAACCCTTCAGAAACCAGTGACGTGAGGGGGCAGGAAGCCCAAATGATGACCAAATGAGTTAAACGTCTCTTTGCCTAAAAAACAGGCTCGGAGGAACCATCATAACCGGCCATGCTGCCCCTCCACCTATACAGCTCATGTATGTCTGATAATTTTGTTGTTCGCTCGTCTCCACCTTGCTTGCAGAAATACCAAACTCTCCATCATTCTGATGATGTGAGTGATACGTTCCGGCGACCGATTGTGTGGTAATTGAAACAAGCAAAACTGAATCAACCCCTAACAGTGGTGTGATGCTACAAGTCGACTGCCTGGTCATCGAGCAAGTGCCACGTTTCAAGTACTTGGGCCAGTGGGTGTCGGAGACGTGGTCATTGGAGGGGGAGTTACATGGTCGGATCGAAATAGCGAGATCAGCATTTAACAACATGCGTAGCATTTTATGTCGCCGGGATCTCAGTTTTTCACTACGCTGGCGGGGTGTTAAATGCTATATCTGGTCGGTACTTTTGTACGGTGTGGAGACCTGAACGTTGAAAGCCAAGGACATAAACCGGCTGGAGGATTTTGAAATGTGGCTGATCCGACGCATGCTGCGAATCCCCTGGACAGCTAGGCTCCGGAACGACTACATTCTGCAGCAAAACTCCCTGAAGCGGGAACTGTTATTGACCGTGAAGAGGCGGAAAATCGCATAATTAAGGCAGGCTCTAAGTACAGTTTGTTGCAAACTATAATGATGGGGAAGATCAGTGGCAGCCGCAGGGGATTGGAAGGAAACGTGCTTCGTGGTTGTCAAATATACGCAGTTGGACGGGAATCAACCGAGCAGCAGATCTGTTTCACCTGGCGCAGGACCGCGGGAGATGTGCAGAAATGATCGCCGACCTTCAATGATGGAGATGGCACTAGAAGAAGAAAACTGAATCAGAGAATCACTCGAAAAGAGTTCATTCACACTCCGCGAACATCTTTGCGTGTGTCCATCCCGACTGGGAGTTTTAAATTTCACACTCGGCACACACGCTTGTCCCTGGCTGCCAACAGAACCCGAGGACGGCCTTATCGTTTTCGCATCCCCTAGCGAGCAGGAGCCCGACCGTAAGCTCCCATTCTTCCACTCCAATTGGGAATTAGTCTTTTTAATTAGGCCACGTAAGTTTCATGAATAGAGAACGTGAGTCGAGGAATTATATTTTTTTTTCTCTTTCCAGGGCAAAAGAGGAAGAAAATCCCGCGGCAAAAAGATACGGAAAGGGCCAGCAGTCGAGGCGAAAATTATAACCTTTGGTCTTAAAATATATAAACCGCTTCTCTTTTTATATTAAACTCTGGGTTTCTCCGGGGAATACATTAATTATTTCCTGCCCGGCGTTCACTTTCATATTCATGCGTGTGAAGTGGGGAGACGTCTACGTCCTCTGCCAAAAAAAAAAAAAAAAAAAAAAAAAAAAAAAAAAAAAAAAAAAAAAAAAAAAAAAAAAAAAAGCACAGGGAAGAATTCTGTGAATGACATCTCTAAAGCTGCTTTCCAAAGTTTTTTTTTTTTCACTTTTAAAGAATTATACAGGTAGGTTGTGGTAATTGAAATGTGGCAACCAGGGAGAAATCACGAGTACTTAAAACATGCTTCAAAGCTTGACCAAAGTACGAGTATAATATACACATTTTCATTTCGCATGTGCCTTTATTAGCCCATTCTTTTATATGAGGGTCATGCACAAGGGCAATATAACGTATAAAAATAAATGAGCAGTAAACGGCAAGTAAATAGGTGTCAAAATGTGTTTTTCGAAAAATGAATTTTCGAGATTTTTGGAGATCCAGGCGTGTGGGGTATCATTTTCCACTAAATTTTGGATGCTGAATCCAATGAAATGGGTCCCGGGACGTTTTGTGTCCACTAGAAGAGGTTATGTGTCAAAATGGGTATGTATCTACCCATTTTGAATGTTTGTTTTCAATATTTCCGGTACCTAGGCGTGTGGGGTATCATTTTCCACTAAATTTTGGACCCTGAATGCCGCACCCACATTTTATTTCCCCATTTCCCCCATGTTGAAGAAATGAGTCTCCATGCGTCTGGTCCGAGGAGTAACCGAACCTTGTGAAAGAATTGCAGCATTTCTTAAAAGTACTTTCAATTTTTCTCAGCTCCTGCATTGAGTTTCAAAATGCTTCTTTTTTGGTATTTGCCTGGAAAACTCAGGAATTGTACTAATCTACAGCCCAACCGCAACCGTCCAGGTAATTACATCAAAGTTACAACATTTAAAACGTACAATGAAGATTTTTTATTCGTGTTACAATTATAAGTCTTTCAAGCATGATATTGCTTAAGGATATGTGTGAATTTCTATACTGAAGCTGAGGAACATTGGAAATACGTTGAAAAAAAAAACTGCCTGACGCCACCTTAAAACCACAAAACTGGAAGAAATTATTGAAAAAATAAGTAATCTTTTTCACTTGTAGCTTACCTCCGAGATGACTTGAGGCCCGAACGATTTACTATTTACGAAATATTTACATATTTTTCTTTTTCATCCCGTTTGTTCGGAGGATTTTTAGAGGGAAATTTTTCGTAGTCAGACATCCACATTTTGAACTGAATCAACTCTTTTCAATGCAGATGTTGAAAATTAGGGGAGGAGAAAGGATATTCTACATGAATACCAGCCTGCACGATCCCCATATTTGTTATTAATCAATGCTGTGATTAGATATGGGAGGTAAGTCTGATCATTTGCCTCTTTGGATGTCTTATCTAACGATTCATATCTACTTAAGAAGGAGTCCTCGCATTTTGAGTTAGAGAATGAAATAAATATCCCTCGCAGAAAAATTTGAAATTGATCGCTAAATCGTCTATCATTGTATGAATTGATGTGTAGTTTGAAATTTGGAGGAGATAAACACAGATTAAGGGTACCGGTGACCCAAAATGACCTTTTTTTTTTTTTTTTTTTTTTTTTGCATAAAAAAAAAACTAGAGAATCTGCTGAAAATTTTGATATATTACATTCAATTATTTGGATAAAGGATACCTTCACAATTAACGTCTGAACTAATGACCGCCCGCTTCATACACTACGAAAACGTACGCGCTCCTTTCTCACCTTCCTTGTCCAATGGCGCGCATAGCGTAGATTAGGCGTACATTCACATCGTGAAATTTCGTTTCAGGTAGAGTATTTGCATTTGAATAGAATGCAGAATAGGAGCAATCAGAACACAACACTGAAATGTTCACAGCTAAACCTGTGCGCTCACCACTATCTAGACTCATCTCACCACCACATTCAGGGCCCATCCGATTTCTTCTGAATCCATGGCAGAATTCTTTTCTGCTTCTTGAAAATGGTAGCAGAACCTCTCGGCATTCTCAAAATGAATTAGGTTTGAGAGAACAACTAGAAAACCCGAGAGAAAAACTGCGAAAAATAGTGAAACTGCGAAACTGCGACGGCGAGACGGGAAAAGTAAACAAACCATCAAAAAGTAAACAAATTCAGCCGCTACCGGTTTTTAGCGTGATATTGTCTCTTCTTCTCTTACTCTTCTTCATCTTCAGTGTATTATTTCTTCTACCCAAGCTCCAACTGGAAAAACACTGCCAAATAGTTTCCCAGGAATGAGTGGACGGATTTTCGTTTTATTTTTTTTGTTTAGTTCAGAATGGAAAAAGGAACAAACGAATGTATGGAATTTCGTAAATCATGGGATTTTGTAATGTGACATCCCCTCAAAGTTAAGAGTAGCTGAATACAGCCAAAATAGTTCTTTCTTTAGCCACCCAACAGTATGTTGATGAAGCAAAAACGAATCCTTACATTCGTTTGTCCACAACAATTCGAGGAACAACTGGAAAAAGTTTGGGACTGATCGGATGAGGAATAAGGTCAGGAATCAAAATAGAATGATGCGCGGAAAGCTTGGCTTATCTCTCAATTTCAGACGTCTTCTGTTGGTCATAATCAAAATGTTCTTTCAAAGGCGTGTTCAGGACAGAATTACGAATCAGTTAAAAGGAATCTGATCATTTTTAGTCATCCATTGGGGACAGGGCGAGAGTTGAAAGCCAGGTTGCGCCGCGGTAGCGCGCTTCCTTCACGGGTACCCTTAAGAGATGAAATATCCCTAACAAACTGTGACGAACCTAACAAACTGTGTATAAAGCACGAAAAACGACACTTTTCTCGTCGTTTAATGCACTCTTTCTGCCTTTTGTGGTATCAAATATGGAAGATGTCCCCACAGTGACTGCAATATCCTCCTTTGCACAGGGTCATTCCTTCACCAATAGACCTGGCGTCAGCAAAACCTCACTTACGTGATGCATCATTGTCCATGGCAGTGTTGGGTTGGATTTTGGCATTTCATTGAACGGTCGATAGGGAGTTAAGTGATCGAAGTGTGGCCGAGCGCACTTTTAGCTCGAACGTGTAGATTTTGAGCAGATTTCCTCTTGATTTTGATCTTCCTTTGGGTAAAACTCGATGACCATTAGCTGGTGGGCGTTCCGGAATAAAAGTATCGCTGTCCACCCTAAATAATGTGGTATGATTAATGTTAGCGTTTTTTGTGACGACTTCTTCCATTTCTGGCCGCGCTCCCGCAAGTGAATCCGCCCTGTTCATAAGACATGAATTGCTTCTGTCGCTTAAAGTGACTTGGAAAAAGTTGCCCGGGTGTTTTGAGCTTACGATCAAAACTCATCCGTTCTAGGGTGTTTTTCTCGTTTCGGCCAGTTTTTTTCTTGGAGAAGTGGGAAGTGCGTGAGCAAGAACGATATTTCCTGCTCTGCGCTAGGCCTCTATGGGCGGTCAACACTGCGGTTTGGCAACGGAAAGCCGAGTGAAAAGAAAAACCGACTGCTGGCAACATGCACCCGTTTCGGCATCTTCACTATATTAGAGGTTCGTTTCAATGGGTGAAGCGCGGTGAAATAGAACAAAACAAATAAACAATGGTTGATTATTCCTTGGAGCAAGAATATGGAAGAAATGGTGAGCGTGGAGTGTCCAGGCCAACCGATTATGCGTCCAAAATTTAGTGAAAAATGATACATCGCATGCTTAGTTAACAAAAAGTTCTTCCAGTGGGCTTTAATCGTTCCGGGACTCATTTCATTGGATTCAGCGTCCGAAATGTAGTGAAAAATGGTACCCCACATGCTTAGTTAACAAAAAGTTCCAAAGATCGAGTTTAAAAAGATACATTTTTATCTATACCCTCCCCTCAAATTTGGTTTGATCGGGCTCACTTTCGAGGACTAACTAGAGCCGGACACTTCAGATTTTTGGAGATTTTTCTACTAGGTACCAAATACGGCGTGGACATACGCCTGCTGTTAAATTTTGGCAAATTAGAGATCCTCCCCTCTCCCATGGCTTCCGGTGTGATTACATAAGTCTGTTATTCATGGAGTGACCAACTAGAAGGAAAAAAAAAAAAAAATTGAACGAGACGAGAAAATTATAATGATATCTGCTTTCTCCTCATTCAATTCCAACCGAATAGGAACATAGAATCTCTCTATTTCATGCAATATGCTCGCAACCCCATTGAATTCATTGTTTCGATAGGTGTGGACTATGTACCGGCAGTTAGGACATTATATACTTACCCCAAATATTCTAAAAGCAATTGCAACATTCAGTCTCCAAAGTTTTTAACGGATAACTATGGGGAAGACTGAAGGAATCACGTTTTCGTGTGAATTTCGCTACTAGAGGGTGGCAAGTTACACTATGCTTCAGCATTTTCTTTAATAATTTTGGTACTTTGCACGCTCTCAATAGGTGTCAAAAAAACGTACCGAGATTGTATTATTGTACAAGAGTCATATTATCGATATATTCAAAATTGGAAGCTGGTTCTGAATCTGCCATATGGTTGGTTATTCCTTGAATCATAATGTGTTTTTTGAAAAATGGATTTTCGAGATTATCGGCGATCTAAGCATGTGGGGTATTATTTTTGACAAAATTTTGGACGCTGAATCCAATGATACGGGTCCCGGCGCCCACCCGAAGAGGTTATGGGTATCTATCTACCCATTTTGAATGTAAGTTTTCATGATTTCTGGTACCTAGACGTGTGGGGTATCATTTTCCACTAAATTTTGGACGCTGAATCGATTGGAACGGGCCCGGGACACGCCACACTCACTGTTTTCCCCATTTTTGATATTTTTGACGACTTAAGCGACCGGGGTATCGTTTTCCACTAATTTTTGGACGATGAATCGATTGAATGAGTCTCCATGCGCCTGGTCCGAGGAATAACCTATCCCTGTGAAGAATTTGCAGCTTTTCTAATAAAGGTTCTATTTGGTAGAACGAACTCCGTATTCAATATAAATGGTTTCAGGATACGAGGAATATAAGGGTATTATTTACCTATTTTAGGAT
>CM034003.1:23147397-23223011 GCA_019603395.1 Cyrtorhinus lividipennis | reverse complement strand
TAGATTAAATGAATCCCACACGCCTATGTACCAGAGATCTCGAAAACACACATTTGAAATGGGCAAATAGGCACCCATTTTGACCCATAACCTCTTCCAGTGGGTACCAATCGTTCTAACACCTTTTCATTGGATTCAGTGTACAGAATTTAGTGGAAATTGATACCTTACACACCTAGATTGGAAAAAATCTCAACAATCCATTTTTCGTAGCACACATTTTGACCCCTACCCCACCCAAATTTGGGTTGAAAAGTTTCGAGGACCAACTAAAGCCATGAACGGACCCCTGACCAAATTTTTTTAGATTTTTAGATAAGTTTCTACTACCAAAGTCGGCGTGGACGGCGGACAGTGGACGATCATTCGCTAATTTTGATCTAGACACCTTGAAACGTCCTGAAAAAAAAAAATCTGAGATTGACATTTTGAAATGACGAATTTGGGAAGCATGGAGTTAGTTTTCGTGTTGCTGTTTAAAAGGAATTTGAACCAGCAACACAAGCGAGACAACTCCTTAGGAATTCGTATTCGTGTTGCTTTTTAATGAAAGGAACCCCAAAAGACAACACAATTGAGAATACTCGTCATGAATTCGTTTTTGTGTTGCTGTTTATGAGAGGAACCCGAAACAGCAACACAATTAAGAATACTCAATGAAAGGAACCTGAAACAGCAATACAATTGAGAATACTCGATGAAAGGAACCAGAAACTGCAACACAATCGAGAATACTCGTTAGGATTTCGTTTTCGTGTTGCTGTTTAATGAAAAGAACCCGAAACAGCAACACAATTAAAAATACTCGATGAAAGGAACCCAAAAAAGCAACACAATTGAGAATACTCGTTAGGAATTCGTTTTCGTCTTGCTGTTTAATGAAAGGAACCCGAAACAGCAACACAATTGAGAATACTCGATGAAGGAACCAGACAAAGCAACCACAAATCGAGAAGAATACTCGTTGATTTAGTTTTCGGTTGCTGTCTAATGAAAGGAAACTTGATGAAACAGCAACATAATACTAGAATTACCTATGAATGGGGGGGACCTCCGTTTTTCAGGCTGAAATTCTGGCATCAATGCATGGTGACCCTGGAGAGTAGAGTCTGGAGGAGAGGGACATACTAAATACACACCTTCCGGCATTCTCTCTGACAGCCAGGCGTCGATTAAAGCACTGACAGAACCCAACATCTCATCTAAGGTGGTGAAGGACTGTGAACAGACTCTCTGTGCTCTAGCAGCCCGCAATACAGTGTCCCTTGAGTGGTCGGCGGGGCACAGGGGAATTTAGGGCAACGAAAAAGCCGATGAGCTTGCCAGGAGGGGCTCCAAAACACCCTTCGTGGGCCCAGAGCCGGCTGAAGGTTTGCCCGAAAGCTCCTGCAGAGCTGCCATCAAGGAGTGGACGTGCAAGAAACACACCGACAGATGGCGGAATATTGAGGGACATGTTCACAGTAAGCGTATTGCTGGCAAAATCCCACCCATCACTCACCAAAGAACTACTCAGACTTGAACGCAGCGACCTGAAAGCGATAGTTGGCCTACTAACCGGCTTCACTCTGCGTTTTCATCTGAACCACATAGGGGTGACGCAATCAACAACTCTATGCAGATTCTGTAAGGAAGCAGATGAAACTGCAACTCACATAATCTTTGAGTGCCCAGCACTCACATCCCGCAGATACACCCTCTTTGGGACACACCCCAATGAGAACCATACCCTGCAATAAGTTAGTCCACAACCTAACAACCCTCATCAGGGGACTAGGGCTGTTTGTGGACTAAATGAATGGGACACCTAAGAGAAGCACAGCAAGCCACCAGGCTTCCGCGCATGGGGCCCTCCATAACCCCTCCTCTAGGTAGTCCTGTTACCATCTACCATCTACAGTTGGACAATATTATTCAAAATGTAAATATGTGTATGATAAGTTAATTTTGATTTCGAACAAACAGATTGATTGATTGATTGGCAGTGACTATTGTTAACCACTTGGCTTGATTCGAAGGTATGTACATTTATGTCTCTCTTTCTTGTTTTGACAGGAGTTTATTCAGTAGCTGAGCTTAGAACGTATCCATCCAACATTTCAATTATGCTGTGAGCAAGGGTTGGTTTCAGAAGCGTCGAATTCTTGAATGGTAACGAATGATTGGGGGGGGGGGGGTTGGAAGACTGACTCGGAAAGGGATGTATTAGAAATTCCGTTTCCTCGGCTTTTCCAGCGCTAGCGTGCGCTTGTCCAAACTGTCACTCCAAATCCGAGCCTGAGAACCCGTTCGCGTCCGGTTTGAGCCTCAGTCTCACCCTTCCGCTGGAAATCTCATGCGATCCAGATAACTTTAGCACGCGTCCATCAAATCTCCCCTCAGGGAAAACCAATCCAAATCTCCGGGTGAGTTACTTGTGTTTTCACGTCTGCAATATATTCAGAAGTGACAAGGCGATCTTGAGAATGAGTACAACTACCTACCGAACGTCAACGATGACATAATACATCATGTAGGTGAATAAAAGTAATACTTTGGTGCTATTGGAGTAAAAGGTAAATAAGTAGGTTTTTCTGAAAGACTTCACCAAACAATGTATTCTTTTATCTTAGGCCGACGTTTCGTCAAATTTAAGAGACAGTGGGCAGAAAACAATACAGAAAATAGTATCAGGTGAATGTTGTTTTACATTGATTCTATAAATAACTATGTGAGGCATAAATGGCAGAATGAGCTTCTCTGAAGGTATGTCTACACTTGTGCGCTTTCATCCTCCCTCACTTCTCACTTCAACTTGCGCATCCTCACAACGTGCAACCTGTAACTTCGTAGAATCCGAATCTTCATTTTAATCGATTTAGCGTCCGAAATTTAGTGAAAAATGATACCTCACAAGCCTAGGTCGCCAAGAAATCTCGAAAACTCACATTCAAAATAGGTAGATAGATACCCATTTTGACCCATAACCTCTTCCGGTGGGCCCCAATCGTTCCTAAACCCGATTCATTGGATTCAACGTCCTAAATTTAGTCAAAATGGTAAGGTATCATACCTAGATCGCCGAAAATCTCGAAAAATCAATTTTTTGAAAACACATTTTGAAAAAAAATCTTTTTTTTTACTCCCATTATAAATATGACAAAGCACAATAAATCAACAGGCTTGGGGCCCTCCCAATCCCCTACTCTTTTACCATTTACCATCTACCGTAATTTAGGTAGCAGTGATGACTGTTTGTGAAGGGTATAGCATCGACCCCTTAGAATAATATTTAAATTATGTTTAAATAGAAATTCTGTTCAACAGGACATCGAGAATCCATCGTGTGAAAAATTGATCATACAATAATATCATCTGACTTCTAGTTGGAACAGCACGGTTTAAAACTGCTGAACTAAACATGTCATTTTAACCATAATTTGCGTTCGAAGGATTGTAAAGGAGGATTAAGGACTCGCAATGGAGAGAAACATTGCTCCCGTTGGAAGCTATATCTCAGTTTCCTTCCTCAGCTGTGAGAGCAACCTGTTGGACGTCTTTCCAACCTCCAATAAGCCAGAACCCCGTCAGAAAGCGTCACGTTGCACAATGCAGCAATTTATTTTGTACAACTTGCAGTGAAACTCAGCCCGTCGTTGCGTTTCACCAATATTTTAAGTAATTTGTGGTCGATTTAAGGGTTTAGTTACATCACTCCGGCCATTCAATAATTTTGGTTTGTTCATTTTGCAAAATAATTCCTTAAAACATTGTTCCTCTACTGCATTCATCAATGGCAACGCTGCTAATCCCTTTATATGGGTTGGTTATTCCTTGGACAAGGAACGTGAAGATTCACTCCAACCGATTTAGCATCCAAAATTTAGTGAAAAATGATAGCCCACACGCCTAAATCGCTAAAAATCTTGACATGAGGAAAATGGGGAAAACAGTGGGTGAGGCGTGTCCTGGACCCGTTCCAATCGATTCAGCGTCTAAAATTTAGTCGAAAATGACACTCCACATGCCTAGGTCGCCAAAAATCTCGAAAACTCACATTCAAAATAGGTACATAGATGCCCATTTTGACCATAACCTCTTCCGGTGAGCCCCAATCGTTCCGAGGCCCGTCTCATTGGATTCAGCGTCCAAAATTTAGTGGAAAATGATACCCCACATGGCTGGCTCGCCAAAAATCTCGAAAATTCATTGAGGTTGATTTTTTCCATTATTCAAGGAATAACCAAATAAAATGTGTACAGCAACGTTAAATTCACTGCTGGTTAAACTCACCTTAGTGCTGAATTGTGTTCATGAACTAATTCCTGCGAGTTCAGGGCTTCTGCATACGTAAATGCCTACAAACGAATCAATTCTACACACTAGGAAAAAGGATTAATCAATGCAAAGCTTCTAATCAATCAATTAATACGAACAACACAATGTTTATTTCCATACAACGTAAGTACTGAATATAGGCCTACACTGCGTTTAATGCTCCTTTGTTTCTCCAGTAGACATTCTAAAAATATTTGCTAAACACAATCGGTATTACACTCCTACTGTAATTCAACTATACCTGGTAAAAGTGCAGTCTTCATATTTTTTCCTTTTTAATTCTTGTCATAATTTCTCAATGTTATTTCATATAAATTTATTAGTAGAGTCGTTAAGATAAACAGTACACATATTAACGTTTCATTCAATATTGAATGCAAGGGCAGCCCCTTCAATCGCACTCCTCCAATATTACCCCTATACATTGATACATAATGTTTTGTTTTTGTCATCGAGTCATCCATCATTATAGAATAGGTTTTATTTTTTAATGTATTTTCATTTATGCAAGCATAAATACAGCCAACACTAGAGCACAGTAGAAAATGTTTGCACGTAGGTATTAAAAAAAGTAGGTGGTAACCGTGGGTGTAGGGCCCGGGAGATCAGATAACTTAAGATAAATGTCAATTACCTATGAAATGATTCGGTGGGTCATCAATCAATGAGTGAGGAGAAATTATTTCAATTTCAAATTTTCTGGAGTAGTTAAATTTCAGTTAATTTTTCAGTTATAAAGAAGTTTAAAAGATTAGACAACGGTTTTTTTTAAAGGCGAGGAAAGCTAATATTTTAGTAAGTTTGAGTCACAAGCCAGCTGATGAGCAGCGCTGAGGTAGAATACAAGATACCTCAGGAGCGCTCCCTGGTAGTCGAATTGACATATTAGGAGGCTGGAGTTTGACGTCATAACTGTAGCCAACTGGACCCGCTGCCTGCTGAATCGCAGCACTGGTTCATGCACATGACGTGCACTACATTCAAGGTAAGAGAAGTTAAAACAACAACAACCATACTGAGGCCTGACTGGGGCTGACTGAGAGCATCTAGATTGAATGTAGACTACCTTGAGGCATTGACATTTGGGCGCTTCGGATACTCCAAGATCCCCTGGCGGTCCAGTTGACGTATTACGGGGCTGGAGATTGATGGCGTCATAACCGCGGCCAACTGGACCCGCTGCCTCCGGAATCCCAGCACTGATTCATACAGATGACGTGGACTACTTTCAAGGAAGAGAAGTTAAAACAACAACAACTATACTAAGGCCTGACGGGGGCTGTCTGGGAGCATCTAGATTGAATGTAGACTACCTTGAGGCATTGACATTTGGGCGCTTCGGATACTCCAAGATCCCCTGGCGGTCCAGTTGACGTATTACGGGGCTGGAGATTGATGGCGTCATAACCGCGGCCAACTGGACCCGCTGCCTCCGGTATCCCAGCACTGATTCATACAGATGACGTGGACTACTTTCAAGGAAGAGAAGTTAAAACAACAACAACTATACTAAGGCCTGACGGGGGCTGTCTGGGAGCATCTAGATTGAATGTAGACTATCTTGAGGCATTGACATTTGGGCGCTTCGGATACTCCAAGACCCCCTGGCGGTAGAGTTGACGCATTACGGGGCTGGAGATTGATGACGCCATAACCGCCATCAATCTGACCCCCATAATAACTACTCTGATTCATGGACACAACATTCAATACGCTCAAGAATAGATTGGTTTTCCTCAGTCGTGAGTGTTATTTCATAGCTCTAGTCCCACCCAGCCCACTTAAGAGTTCTTCTAAGCTTGAAGGGCTTTTAGCCTCCAACAGAACCAGTGATTGAGGCCTCCTTGACAGCATTTTGGCTCAGCCACTGAGGTGGGGATGCGCAATGTAACAAGAACAACAACAGCTATACTGAGGCCTGACTGAGGCTGCCTGGGTGCATGTAGATGAATGTAGACTAGCTGCAGGCCTTGACATTTAAGCACTTCAGATTCTCCAGGAGCCTCCTTAACCGCATTGTGACTCAGCTATTTTGGTTAGGATGCAAAAAAAGCAAAAACAACAACCACTATATTGAGATTTGACAAAGGAGGACAAAACAGAGCGTGCTGGCCTTGCCTAGCTCTGATTCCAGTTCTTGAAATAATCCTATTTAGTCAATGGGTCTTCACTTTGGCTCCTTCAGCTGGCATGTGGTGCTCAAACAGCTAAATCAATCATCGGGAAGGCATTTCACTCGATAAAACGAAAGATTTTTGGGTACTTTCAAACTCGGTATCTATCGCATTTCACTGCTGCGTTCAATAGTAACCAAAATGAATAAAAAACACAAAATTGAAAGCCCCGCAGGAGGCAAATACAAACTGCAGAACATCTTAACCCTAATAAATGCACCATGATGAACAAAGATCATTAGCGAAGCGTTAAGATGAGATTAATTTTGTTTAATCGACAATTAATCGAGTGATAATGATTCTTAAGAGAGGAATTTCTTCTTTTTAAAAACAACACGTTGATGAGAATGTCTTTTTATAATTCACGAGTGACGGAGGGATTTTTCGACTAGAAATTCGAAAATATTGTGAACGGTTGAATTATTACACTTCTGATTAATAACACAGGTATCAGTGATAATGATTAGGTAACTTATTTACTTTTAACTCGTATTATGAATAAATTCAGTTGTTTGCGAGTACATAAACGTTTTTGACTGGAGATGCTGTTGAAAAACTGATCTTTCATTCCTAATAAGAATGAATGGCACCGTAGTTTGGAACAGAAATAAAATGGGTATTGGTACAACACAAACTACACAAAAGTTGAGTTCAAAGTCGGGTATCTTTACATAAGCACTCAATTCAAAATGAACACAAGCAACTTCAATATATAAAAAATATCAGCGGGTCAAGGTAAAATTAACTAATTAAAAAAGAAGCGCCGACTGGTAGTAACTATACATAATGTAACCGACCAAATGTTCTATAATTAATAGTATACAAGTTGAATAAGGTAATTTTACAAAAACGTTTTTCATTTTTGTAACAAGTGCAGAGGACGTGACTTCTTCTGCAACATGTCGATACCTATCAATGAAACCCATACCTAAATGCTAAGTATGTTAGAAAGCTCACATGATGTCGAAAATAATGCAATCCTCGCGGGATTGACAGAGTTTTTTCCCACCTTCGAAGACACGAGATTCAAAGAAAAACAGATTGAGGGCATTTTCATTTTCAAATTAAACAAATGAAGACATTGTGATTACTTTCCCTTGGTCAAAAACACTTGGTTTCAAAACACTCAATACCTACCTATCCATAGGAATCACGGCGGCTGCACTCATCTCTCTTCATCACGTATTTGACTATAATTTGTATCACATCGAATAATTTCTAGAGTACATCACCGGAAATATCGTAAAAATTGTCTCAATAAAACAAAAATTATGGTTGAACAAACAGAAACTCTTGCCACACTTATATTTTACATTACTTTCTACTGCATAGCCACATTGAACCCAGGGAGATGTTTGTACTAGAAAGGGATTTATCATTTTGTGGAAACACAACTAGTAGGAATTTGGCTTTCTTGGAAGATTGTTCGACTTCTGACTAATATTCTCAGGAGATTGGTGGGATTATGTATTCCAGGATACAGGAAACGCATGAGTATGATACGAGGAATGCTGTGGTAGGAATGGAGAATGCACATTCTTGTAGTCGTTCAACTTTGCAGCCATAAAGCCAAGCGAAGTCTATGAAGTAAAAATATTTGTATTCCATGAGGTACATTGCGCTGAATCAAGTTAGTGACGAATTTGGGTTTGATTTGGCAAGGTCTTAGAACCCATGAACCTGTTGCTATATTCCATGACGATGAAGCAATTCGCAAAAGTTCTCAAAGTCCTTGAACAGGATACCAGAGGTTATGACACCCTCATTGCTCGTTACAGGCAGGTACGCCCCATAATGCAGCACATAACGCAGCACCACAAGTTGAGCCATCTCTCAAGGACAACATTGATCTTGGGTGTGCAGGAGGTTCTCCAGCTGGCTGGAAGAGTTCAGTAGGGTTCACAAGAAAAGCCTGGCTCCAGAGTGGTATGGATCTCATGATTACCGCTCAAAGCCTGATTAGATTCATCAAGTTTGGTGGCTTTCTTGTCACCTTCTTGCTGGTTACCTATTGACTTGTTGCCTGCAAGTCCAAGCCTGCTGGGGGAATGTCTAGAGGCTGCTCCAGGCAACCTTGAGACACTAACACAAGAAATCGCCAGAGAATTTGGGCACTATTTAACACTGTTCTCAACAAACATTCCATTTTTAAACCTCACATACCAGCCAAGGAATGCGTAATAACAAGCATGAGGAATGAGGGGTTGCTCTAAAAACTGCACTAAGCCCAAAAATGTGAAGAATAGTGCACTCCCCAGCCTGAAAAACGGTGTAAGGATTTTGTAGCTTTAGCCAGCCAAATACCAGTTAAACAGAGCTAGAAAAGGCAAGGGGACAAGTGTTGCACTGGCCTGACAGTCCTTCCTACCTTTGCCCTCATCATCATCGTCGTCACTGTGAACACTCATTCTGTAGCAGAGGTTCTGGAAGGAAAATAAGAATAAATTAGATAAAACGCTAATTTAATTGAACGCATGTCAAATTGATTATTTTGGGAATAAGGCCGTAAGAGTGTAAAATAATAAATTACGCATACCTTAACTGACGCGAGGCTGCATGGATTGGCGTTTGCTGAAGTGTCTGCGACCCAACCACCTGCAATACAGTAGACATTGTGTTTATGTTTTGTACCCTTCGCTGACGGTGATTTTTTAGTATGATGCCCACCCTGTACGCTGTTTCAGCCTGAACAATAAGGTTAGCCTCAAGGGTGACTTTCATGTTGATAGATTGTTATCAATATAACCAATGACATTCATGTGAGCCCTTAAAGTACAGCAGATTGATTTCACTGACTGTGAAGCTACCAGCGGCAAAAAGTGGTTGGTAGGATTTGACACCAGTCCTAGTATTGAAGCTTTTTTAGGTAAGCCTGACTGGGGGCTGTTTGGTAGCATGAAAACAGAATTTACTAGCTGCATGCCCTGATTCTGGAGGCACACTTGGCAATATATCAACCCATACTTGACTCCAATTAACTCAACTAGGTACTAATGGACCACTCACCAGACTCAGGTTCAGCAGGAAAGGCGTTCTGGAATCCAACTGGTGGCGTGATGATGTGCGGCGACCAATCCACAATCCTATTGTCTGGGCTCGGCAGCTCCAACTCCAAATGGTCTCCTCGTCTGCTCCTCTCTTTGGTCGCTCGTTGTGCGAGTTTCTTTTCCCTCTCCATAACCCCAGCCACTTCACCGAACACTTGATGCCTGGCGTCTGTCGCAGGTCTGCCATCGGCACTGGCTGGCAAAGAGGTGAGCGATCGGCAGAACTCAATTTTCGATTTTTCGTTTTTGAGACCGTCCAGCTCGTTAGCAGCGTCCAGTTTTTGTAGGCTATTGTCAACTTTTTTATTTAAACCGGATTCAAAAAAATTGATCAACTTGGAGATGCCTTTGTTCTGAAGAGACCTCCTCCACACATCAACGGGTTGAGGCTTGTTCTTCAATTTCTCACTCTCCTTCATCGACTCACTCCAAGGAACCTCAACCAGTTTTGAATTTACTTCAACTAAGCGCTTATTGTACACAGGCCTATTTACATCAAAATATTCGCTATAATATCCAGTATAAGGTTTTGCATCACTCCTATTCACGGTCGGTTCGGCGGGATCTTGGAATTTGGCTGAAGTCACTGCCGAACTGACCATGGCACTCAAATAGTCTTTGACCTCCGCAATCGGCTCGCTCTTCTTCGTACCCGAAGAGAAAAACAAATCGTTCCTAAACCTGGCAACCGTTTCGCCCTCGAATCGGTCCAAATCGTCGTACATTTCGGCCCCAACGCTTTCGCCATTTATTATACAGTTATTGTCGAGGCTATCACTAGACTGTAAAAAACTATTACGTTTAAAACGCTCCCCTAACTCTACTACACCAATAGGAGACTCGTCGCTCCACCCGGCAAAGCTTAATTCCCTTTTTATAGGCACATCGTTATTATCTGGTGTTTTTGCTGGTTTGAAGCCGTCTTTCGGCAAACGAGAGTTTATCGGAATATCGTTCAATTTGGCGCATAGACTACTCTCACTCAGTTCTACGGCACTTGAATCACGGATGTCGTGGGCGCGAGGCACTGAGAAGTTGTTTCCAGACTTTGGCGACTGTTTGCCGCACGAGAAGCTCTCACTAGTGGCTATCATCCTGGGAGCACTCTGAGTCCTGTGAACACACGAGAAACCACATTTTAAACAGTTTTTCCCCTTGGTGGGAGGGAGGGAAGAAATTAAATTCTTCTATAAAAACTTGAAGCCTTTTCAGCGGCTTCACTGGGGTTTTTGAACCTTCATACTTTATATTTAACTTCGTATCACACAGGAAAGATGGAATAAAGCAGAAAACTGTACATTTTTGGATGGCTTTTTCATTCATTAGAATTGAGGATAAGATATCAGTAGGAATCGGGCAATCACATCCATGTTAAAAACGCAGTAAATTCTTTCACAGGAGTTGGTTATTCATCGGACCAGGCGCATGGGAGACTCATTTCTTCAACATGGGGAAAATGGGGGATACAGTGGGTGTGGCGGGTCCCGGACCCATTCCAATCGATTCAGGGTCCAAAATTTAGTGGAAAATGATACCCCACACGCCTAGGTACTAGAAATCTCGAAAACACTTATTCAAAATGGGTGGGTAGATATCCATTTTGACCCATAACCTCTTCCAGTGAGCGTCAGTTGTTCTAGGGGCCCATTTAATTGGATGCAACGTCCAAAATTTAGCGGAAAATGATATCCCACACGCCTAGATCACCAAAAATCTCGAAAATCCATTTTTCAAAATGCACATATTGACCCCTACCCCGCCCAAATTTGGTCGGATCGGGCTGAAAAGTTTTGAGGACCAACTAAAGTCAGAAACGGGTCCCTGGCCAAAATTTAAGGTAAAAAAAAATTGTTTACTACCAGAATTGGCGTGGACGGCGTACGACGGACGGACATAATATTATGCTAATTTTGATGTAGACACTTTGAAACGTCCAGAAAACAATTTTGGGCCGAATCGGAGAGATTTTACTTTTTGCATGAAAACATAGGTTGATTATTCAAGGAATAACCAACCAAAACTGTACAAGATTTAGGTTTTTGATGCGGACGGTCGCTCAGTTTTCTGTTGCTTTGTACAGATTTGGGGCTTATTAAACAGCGATTGGGTAAAATGAGCTGTTCCATATTTCATAAAATTGGTTTTCTCTCTCCCCAGAGCTTCTCCCAACTACGTGCTGTTTTTGGAACACATTTGAGGCTGATATATTTGTACAATGTGTCTGTGCATCAACGTTAGTGCAGAAAACCCCTTCCAGCTCACCTGTTCTGTCATTGGCGTCTGAACAAAACCCCTGCAATAAAAACTAAGTGAACCCGTCGCGTCTCGTTTCAATCCGAACTCGCGGTAAACTGATCATATTTCTACCCCGATACATTACACGTAGCTTTGAGGAGCGAAGAAGCCGTACATTACCGAGGCAAAAGGCTCACTCAGCACAGGAGGGGAAACCAACGGCGGTTGTTACGCAATGATGAAGTCATATCAACCAAGTAACTCCGATGGGAAAAACGCTGCAAGTTATTCCACAATGGTTGAGTATCCCTTGGAGCAACATTATGTGGAAAACAGTGAGGGTGGAGTGTCCCGGACTCAGTGGATTCGGCGTCCAACATTTACCGAAAAATGGTACCCCACACACCTAGGTGCCCAAAAATATTGAAAACACACATCCAAAATAGATAGGTAGATACCCATTTTGACCCAAAAAGCCCCTCCAGCGGGAGCTAAACTGTCCAGGACTTATCTAAATGGATTTAGCGTCCAAAATATAGCGGAAAATGGTACTCTACAAGTCCACTTACCAAGAAGTCCCGAAAATCGAGTTTCAAAAACACATTTTACCCGTACCCTGCCCAAATTTGGTTCGACCAGGTTAAAAAGTTTCGGAAAACAGAAGAAGAGAAAAATAGAGTTGGAAGGAGGTCCCTAATTTCTAGAAAATGTTCGACTAACAAAAACGGGGGAACGGACATTTTGGTCAAGAAATAACCAACCTATGTAATCACACCAATGCTCACCAATCCTCGATTGGCCCTGACCGCATCCTATGGAGTGCTACTCCCTGAGAGGGACAGGAGACTGGACCACTTGTGGGGAAAGGGGGAAACCCCTAGTGCTCTATGAAACGGTAGTGACAGGTACAAAGCCTCTGTCAAAGGGCTATTAGCAAGTCAGCCCTTATAGGAAATAACGGACAGTCAGCTCTGCTGACAAACCTGGTACCGAGGTTAGGGAGGGGGCTGGCCACAGAAGCAATGCTCCGGCAAAGCTTCACAGGCCAGCCCCCCCAATTGGAGTAGAAAACTGCGGTCCGAATTAATGGACCATTCGCGGGGGTTGTGGTTGAGGCATACCCTAGCCCTAGCCAGAGGGCTTCACCCAATGAAGGTGCCTATAATGGGTAGGCCTGAGCTGCATACACCCGTGTAGGATGTACCAATACAGACCGGCTCTGGGAGTTGAGATGCAATACTTGGGAACCACTCTGCTCAAGTGGTAGTGCGAGCTAGAATGCACAAATTACCGCAATTCGGTACTTAGGAGGAGCAGTTTACTACTCCCTATCTAATCCCTGCTGAATGAAGGGACAATTATTCCAGCTAGTAATGGCTGTGCCCCCACTGCTTGCAGTGGGGGGGGGGGAGAGAGATAGAGAGAAGCATAACCCGTGGGGTGAGCTCTCCTTACAATTGTGGCTCATTTCCTTGCATTGGGGTGAGAAACACATTGGAAACTGGCCCTGAAATTCGACAGTATACCTTTCATATGTCTACATAAAAAAAGGCGAAATGTCCGTCCGCCATACGCTGTTCACGCCGTTTTTGGTAGTGGAAAATTCTAAAAACTAGAAATCTCAGGGATTTCTCTCCGGCTTTAGTTGGTCCTTAAAAGTGTCAGCCGATCGAAACCAAATTTGGCGAGCGTATCGATAATAATGTATTTTTTGAAACTCGATTTTTGGTGAATTAGGCGTGTGGGTACCATTTTCCACTGAATTTTGAAGACCGAATCGATCGGAATGAGTCCGAGACAGTCACACTGTATCCCCCATAATATTGCACCTAGGAATAACCAACTGTTCTGAATGAATTTGCAGCGTTTTTGATCGAGACATCGTGAAAGTACACTGTGAAATTCGGGTGCCAATCGGAGAAGCATGATTTTAGTATGATTACATAGGCTGATTATTCAGGGTACAATAAACCAAACCAAGTTGTCTATGTCACGTCCATACTAACTGTCTCTAATAATTATTGTATTTATAGCAACACAGGAAGTAAGGAAATCAGTTAAAGTCACACTCACCCTATAAATATGATGGCCGGGGAAGATCCGTCGCAATCATACTATCTTCGGTTTCCGTCGCAATTTGATATCGAATAGCGTTCAGGTAGGATTCTTCTATTGGCTTTTGAAGGATGGTCATCAAATCAAAACCTGTAATCGATCAGAGTCGTATTAGACGTGAATTAAAATTGAAAAACTGCCCTAAAATTGAAATTATCAGTTAAATTGAATGGTATTATGATTGTGAAAAGACACTGATAAGTATTTTGGACTAGGTACTCGAGCCAGGTGAATCACAAGGCATGTCCAGAAAGTAAATGTACTTCATAAAATCCCATCCTAATGAGTCCAACAATTGCTCCCTGACATTGGCCATATGGGGTCTGGCGTTGTCGTGCAGTAGGCAGACCCCTTCTTTTATATGGAATAGCTCTCCTCAATTATTTTTAGGGTATCACAATATCTTGTTGCATTGATGGTCTCCCCCTGAGGTAAATATTCCCAAAACACTGATGCCAGGATTTTTTTTTTTGGCTGAGGTGGTGGTCTTGAACTTTTTGGATGAGGGTGAAGTGGTGTGACCCCGCTGTTCGGACTGTTCCAGGTATATGGTGTGCAACCCAAGTTTTATCTCCAGTAACAATAGACTTGAGAAAATTCTCACTGTTCAATTCATAGCGTTCCATAAACTCTCTAGAGCAGGGGTTCCCAAACTTTTTTGTACCACGCCCCCTCTGGTTACTTGGAGACCCTCCACGCCCCCCTACACTGGTAAACTGGTGACAGTAACTGCTATTTTGCCCTGCATTGTGGTACCCTCTACATTAAAACTAAACACGACTTCAACTTCCTGTTATTCGAGGAAAGGCGATTCAATGATGATGATTCAACTCAAGGATGATTCCTGCCAAAACTTTAATTCTCAGATTCTAAAAATAGGTTATCTTTATACCTGGGGGTTACCTTTTTAACATTTCAAAGTACATTGGGAATATTCAATTTAACTTTAAAATCAACTTGGGGTCAAAAAGCCTTTTCGGTTTATTTTCAACAAAACACAATCAATTCTTAAATTTTTTCTTTCCATTTGTGATTATAATTAGAATTGATTTTATGTTGTTGCAACTTTATTGATATATTTCAAAAACAATTTTGAAAACTTGGAAATATTTTATTTCAGAAATCTGAGGAAATTATTTTTGTAATTTAATTCATTTGAGTGTCACACCCAGAGAACTTGACAGTTGCGAAAGCATTGCATAAAATTTATCCAGAGTCAATATTTATGCGAGTTTTTCACAATGTCGACAGTCAAAATCGACGGTCTCCACTCCACAGATTGTCATGTACATTCGTACGACTGTTTTTGAACTCCCTACACCACTTGTATACACTGGTACGGTTCATATGGCCTTAACCATAAACGGTTCGTACCTCATTAAAAATATTTTGTGGTGATTTTTTGACGGATAACGGTACGAATGTCGACTCGATCGACATGTTTAACAAGAAAAATTTGTGACACCACAGTTTTCAACGTACTGAACTCGTTCTGGTCTTGTTTTAAAGGTTAGGAGCAGAGCTATACATAGTAAAAAAAAAAAGTCCCTATGGCCGTGAGAGCCTCAGTACACATACACCCTGGACACGCCTTGTAATAGCTCTGTAAAACGTAGCAGTAGATGATATTAACCTACTAGGTACCTAAAGTACCTACCGGTAGAATCAGTGATTTTCAGCTGCGGTCCATCCCCACTGGAAGGTGGTTGAGGCGTTCGACGTCCATTACTGAGCTGGGACAGAACAAGCTCAACGGACTTCCCGCTGTTCGAAATCATCTTCAAAACGTCGGTGTACGTCAAATTTAAAACGCTTTTTCCATTCACTGCCTGGATTTGATCGCCTGTAACGAGAACATACGCTAATTCAACCTAAATTCATCTTTAATAAATTCAGAAGGAGTGAAGGAGGTTTTCCCGCCGACCTGATTACACTTCAGTCATGGCCATCTCGACTTATTGATATCATCGCCTCACCATGATTCCTGCACGCAACTTCAAGCGAAAATGATACCCCACACTCCAAGGTACCAGAAATTTCGATAGCACATATACAAAATGGGTAGATAGTTACCCATTTTGACCCATAACTTCTTCCGGTGGGTGCCAATCGTTCCTGGACCCATTTCATTGGTTCAGCAGACCGCTGAAAATCTCGAAAATCCATTTCTCGAAATACACATTTTGACCCCTACCCCACCCTAAAATGGTCCGATCGGGTTGAAAAGTTTTGAGGACCAACTAAAGCCAAAAATATGTCCCTGACCAAAATTTCAGATTTTTAGAAAATTGTCTACTACCAAAAACGGCGCGGACGGCGTATGGCATTACAGGTTCTGTTCATTAGGCTGCAACACGAAAGCAAATTCCTAATGAGTATTCTCAAAATTGTTGCTGTTCCAGGTTCCTTTCATCGAGTATTCTCGATTGAGTTCCTGTTTTGGGTTCCTTTTGTTAGACAGTAATACGAAAACAAATTCCTAACGAGTGTTCTCGGTTGTGTTGCTGTTTCGGGTTCCTTTTATTAGACAGCAACACGAAAACAAATTCTTAAAGAGTATTCTTGATTGTGTCACAGTTTTGGGGTCCATTCGTCGAGTATTCTCCATTGTGTTGCTGTTTCGGGTTCCTTTTATTAGACAGTAATACGAAAACAAATTCCTAACGAGTATTCTCGGTTGTGTTGCTGTTCTGGGTTCCTATCATTAAACAGCAACACGAAAACGAATTCCAAACGAGTATTCTCAGTTGTGTTGCTGTTTTGGGTTCCTTTCATTAGACAGCAACACGAAAACAAATTCTTAACGAATGACAAAAGTAAATTACGTACACAAAACGTAAATTAAGGCAGGTTGTTTGAATGCTCACGTTATCCTCTCTGTTTTGCTCACAGGCCTTTTGAAATTCACACTGATTCATATTGAGTTTCCATTCTCTATCAGGAATGATTCCTTGTGAATTCATTTGGCTGCGGCGGCAGATATTGTTATGAATATCCACTTTGTTTGTCCCTCCAGACTGATGATTTCTTCTTAATACTCGTATCTAAATGTTCAAAAATGGCCTAGGTACCTTTTTTGGACAAAGAAATTGAAGAATGGCGCTCAAAAGGAAAGGGTTTTGTTTCTGAGGTTTGGTGAGGATGGACGTGAGTAATAGCTGAATAGAAGTTCAAAAAATACTAGTTACGACGCGGAAGATCGGACGATAAACGGCGTTTTCTACACAATAATCAATTTTCAATAAAAACTACGTACCTGACTTGAATTGTCAAGTTGTGGTTTTAGGGATGGACTTGTAGCCCACGCCATCAACTTGACCAAGGAGGGTCAAGGAAGTGAGGGATAGGGCAATTAGCAGCTAGAATTTTGTCAGTGGGTTTTGGATAGACCACAAAATGTGTTATCAAGATGTTTTCTGAGGATGCCAGGCCTGGACCTGGCGAAACGTCGAATAAAAGATATGCACAGAGAAGAATGTGCGACCTTTTTCAAAAAACCCTAACCATAAAATAAAATGAAATGGAAGGTCAACCCAACACAACTGACACTATTTAGTACGATTCCTGCAATTTTTGCTCTCAGAATGGAAAAATTTCACCAATGTGAAACGCGTCCGCTTGATTACCTCTTAGATTACCAACATTTCACCGCTCAGATTTAAATGATTAACTCACTAATCCAAGGTGTATTCATTTCGCAACCTTCAGGGAGGAAAGTGTTAAGAATAATTACATAAAATAGATAAAACTTCAATAGGAATTCTACCTGAGTGAATCACCCCAGCTTTATAAGCGGGAGTTCCTTGGATTGTCGAGATTATGTACGCGTGACGGTCTTTTCCTTCGACCACCTGCAGTCCAAATGAGCCGTAGCTGTCCCTTTCGATCCTAAATAAAATAATTCATACAATAATAAAATAGTATCAACACTGAAGCATTTTACCCCCAAACGACGCACTATGTAGAATCACTCACTTGACGTTGCTGAGAATTCGATCGTGGGAAAAAGAAACTTCACTGAATTTTTCTGCAAGCGAGTCGCTGATGGTTTCATTAAAATTGGTGTGGAATTTTTCGTTGTCCGTTCGAATATTCGTATCTGAAAACGCCGTTAATTTTGGTAGGACTGATAGGACTTTGTAAGGCAACAAGGTTATTTTGGAGAGAAACTCACTCAGCACATAGGCTTCGGGAAGTGGTGAAGTTGACTCAAGATCAGAATGGGACGAGAACCTCAAATCGTGCTGTGAGTTGCTGAAAATCGCTCGGGTTCCCATCAGCACTCGTCGCCTGGCCCCGTTTCCTCTGGACGATGCTTCATCTGAAAATAACAGTTTGAGTATGCTCAGCAATTCAACGTGGTCATCCCAGGGAGAGGAGTCTGGACCCAGGGACCCCCCGGGGTGCTGCTAGGGGATCTGGTATGGTACACGGACGGGTCCAAGATGGGAAACGGATCCGGCCTGGGGGTGTACGGCCCGGCGCCAGAATGGGAGCTCTCGCTCTCCCTTGGTAGCTGGGTCACAGTATACCAGGCTGAGCTGCTCGCAATAAAGGAATGTGCTGAGGAGAACATGAGGAGGGCCTATCGAGGTAGGCGGATCCACATCTTCTCTGACAGCCAAGCAGCACTCAAGGCCTTAATGGGATCGAGCTCTGACTCGAGACTGGTGCTTGAGTGCTGGGAAGCCCTCCAACTGCTGAGTGGAACGAATAAGGTTGTCCTTGCATGGGTCCCGGGCCACTCAGGGGTTGAGGGTAACGACCGAGCTGACGCTCTGGCTAGGCGTGGTTCGGGGACTGCCTTTAAGGGACCTGAACCATGCCTAGGAATCTCCCGCACCCTGCTATCGGGATAGGTGGCAAACTGGGTTCGCTCCCAGCACCAGAAGCGCTGGGAGCGAACGCCGCGGCAAGAGCACGGTCATATTATGATGACTGGTCCTAACAAAGGTAGGGCTACGAGATGCCTAAACCTTAATAGAGCTTCCCTGAGACTCACCGTTGGCTTATTTACAGGACACGGGGACTTCAGGAGGCATCTCTGCAGAATTGGGGTGCGCAATGGTACCCCTGACTGCAGACTCTGTGGCGAGGACGAGGAGACAGCGTCTCACATCGTCTTCAATTGTCCTGCCCTGGAACACAGGCGTTTCAGAACCTTCGGGACTCTGGACCGAGGGGACTTCCTCAACCAGGAGAACCTGGTCGGAGCTCTGCTGGACCTAGTCAGGAACACGGAGCTCCGGCCTAGATGAGCTCCGGGGGTTAGCACAATGGGCCACTAGGTCTAGGTGCGGGGGGCGGGCACGATGATGGACGCCCCCTCCACCCCTGTGTAATTAATCTAAATCTAAATGCTCAGCAATCAGCAGGTTCGGGTAAAAATTCAGTATAATATGGGGCGCGGTGAAGAAGGTGGCAAATATCGAGAGCACACAATCGATTGTAATTGATGACGTCATATGAGTCATTATGTTTTCACTGTCTTTGTATCAAAAATATAAACAATATGTAAGCCCCCAGGCTTGCTGCCTCCAGAAGGCCAGAAGGGAGAGAGCATGCGCCAAATGCGCGCGCAGCTCCTGCCTGGACGTCGCATTTAGAGAGGCCCAGGGCTCACTCGTTCCAAAGGCGTCCAACCAGGCGGTCGTCGTCGAGGCGCTCCTCGGGGCCGAGGCGCCCAACATGTTGGAGTATATATTTTTGTAACCCTGTCGTGCGAGAGATTTCTCACTCAGTCCATCCTGGCTTCGTCCTGTGCTCGCTCTGATGTGAACTCTTCTACCGTGCTGAAGTCGACCGAAGCTGTAATATTGTGTTCCCCATGAGATAAAGGACTCAAGTTAATAAGCCTTGCTGTATACCTGCGGGACAGCGAGCCCCCTCCTGTTTTTCCTTCGACGTCGACGACGCCGTTTTCGTCAGCCGGTATCGTTGCACTTGTTCATTAAATTGTATTTCATGTACATCATAATTTCATGTCACTTGTATTAATTGTATTTTATGCTCCACATGTTGTCTAATTTACTTTGTCAAATTACTTTGTCTTGTATCAATTCTAGCCCAGGTTGAGGCATATTTTCCTTTGCAACGAGTCCTTGTTTTTAATTATAATTCATTTTGTTTCAATGTATTTTATGTTCATCCTTGGTATCCCTAGTTGCTCAGTTGTAAGTCTTGGACTTACATCCTGTATCCTCTCGCTAGGTCGCTTCCAAATTCTCCGAAGAAACCCGAATTAAATCACAGTAAATTCAAACACATTTTAATTCGAGAGAGGCTTACAAATACCTAATAAATATAATACAATAAAATATAAAATCACATAAAATAATAAAATCACAATAAAATAAAATCAATAATAAAATAAAATAATATAAAATCATTTTCAGTGTCTTGGACTGGAGGAGAGACATCAGACGGACAATCGATCAGCTTGTTGTTAAAGTTCGATAGTTCGAGCAGAATCGATAGTTTGTAATCTCTGCCGTATATACTGATGTTCAGCCAAGGTTTGTCATGAACGATAGCACTCACTGCTGTGGTACTCACCGCTCAAATGAGGCGTCGTCGAATGGTAACTCAGTGTGCTCAGAGCACTCGATGGGGGAGAAGAGGGCAGAGAGCTGGTTGACTTTACTTCACGGTAACTCTCACTTCGCCCGGTTTTCCTACAAAAGAGACAAAATATCCGAATGTACTGACCAACGATTCACATAATAAGTTTTGGGATTCACAATAAAGAAAAACGCTGCAAATTTTTTCACAGGGGTTGGTTATTCCTCGGACCAGGAGGAGCATGGAGACTCATTTCTTCAACATGGGGAAACTGGGGGAAACAGTGGGTGTGGCGGGTCCCGGACCCATTCCAATCGATTCAGGTCCCAAAATTTAGTGGAAAATGATACCCCACACGCCTAGGTTCCAGAAATCTCAAAAACACATATTCAAAATGGGTAATATATACCCAATTTGACCCATAACTTCTTCCAGTGGGCGCCGATCGTTCTGGGACCCATTTCATTTGATTCAGCGTCCAAAATTTAATGGAAAATGATACCCCACTCGCCTAGATCACCCAAAATCTCGAAAATCCATTTTTCAAACAACACATTTTGACCCCTACCCCGCCCAAATTTGGTCCGATTGGGCTGAAAAGCTTGGAGGACCGTCCCAGGCCGGGAACAGACCCCTGACCCAAATTTCAGATTTTTAGAAAATTTTCTACTACCAAAAACGGCGCGGACGGCGTACGGCGGACGGACATTGACCTTTTTTCATGCAAATGGTCAACCTGTCCGATTCGGCTCAAAATTTTTTTCTGGACGTTTCATGATGTCCTGATCAAAAAAGGTCAATGTCCGTCCGCCGTACGCCGTACGCCGTCCGCCGTCCACGCCGTTTTTGGTAGTAGAAAATTTTCTAAAAATCTGAAATTTGGGACAGGGATCTGTTCCCTTCCTAGGACCGTCCTCCAAGCTTTTCAGCCCGATCGGACCAAATTTGGGCGGGGTAGGGGTCAAAATGTGTTTTTTGAAAAATGGATTTTCGAGATTTTGGGCGATCAAGGCGAGTGGGGTATCATTTTCCGCTAAATCTTGGACGCTAATTTCAATGAAGTGGGTCCCGGAACGATTGGCACCCTCTGGAAAAAGTTATGGGTCAAATTGGGTATATATTACCCATTTTGAATATGCGTTTTCGAGATTTCCGGTACCTGGGCGTGTGGGGTATCATTTTCTACTAAATTCTGGATTCTGAATCGAATGGAATAGGTCTGGGACCCGCCGCACCCACTGTTTCCCCATTTTCTCCATGTTGAAGAAATGAGTCTCCATGCGCCTGGTCCGAGGAATAACCAACCCCTGTGTAAGAATTTGCAGCGTTTTTTGATCTAGACACCATGAAACGTCCAGAAAAAAAATTTGAGCCGAATCGGAGAGGTTGACCATCTGCATGAAAACATAGGTTGATTATTCAAGGAATAACCAACCAAAAACGCTCCAAATTTTTTCACAGGGGTTGGTTATTCCTCGGACCAGGAGGAGCATGGAGACTCATTTCTTCAACATGGGGAAACTGGGGGAAACAGTGGGTGTGGCGGGTCCCGGACCCATTCCAATCGATTCAGGTCCCAAAATTTAGTGGAAAATGATACCCCACACGCCTAGGTACCAGAAATCTCGAAAACACACATTCGGAAAAGGTAGAATGGTACCCATTTTGACCCATAACCTCTTCCGGTGGGTGCCAATCGTTCCGGGACCCGATTCATTAGATTCAGCGTCCAAAATTTAGTTGAAAAATAATACCCCTCACGTGGTAGGGGTCAAAATGTGTATTTCAAAAATGCATTCTCAAGTTTTTTGGCGGTCTAGGCGTGTGCTGTATTATTTTCCACTAAATTATGGACGCTAAATCCAACAAAATTCGTCCTGGAACGACTGGTGCCCTCTGAATGACGTTATGGGTCAAAATGGGTACCATTCTACCCATTTCGAACGTGTGCTTTCGAGATATCTGGTACCTAGGCGTGTGGGGGTTTCATTTTCCACTAAATTTTGGACGCTGGATCGATTGGAATGGGTCCGGGACCCGCCACACCCACTGTTCCCCCCATTTTCCCCATGTTGAAGAAATGAGTCTCTATGCGCCAGGTCCGATGAATAACCATCCCCTGGGAATGAATTTGTAGCGTTTTTACAAAATAATTCTTCCCCGTTTTGCTGACCGTTAAGTCACCAATTTACTGACAGCTTACCTTTCCCAATTTGGGGAAACATTATGATCATGGTCACATCATAAACTGACTGTATGCAGATGAATGGAGCATGCAAGAAAGGGTTCGTTCAAGTGGGAAAATCGTGTATTTACCCGCAATGCGTGGCAGTTTTTCCTCGGAAAATGGCGCGGTCTGGTGATAAGAGACTGGCTGCTCTTCGTAATGCGCTCAACTCGGTTCTTCTGTTGTCCGGTGACACGTGCAAGACACTTTTGTTCGATTTGATTTTCAAGCCGAATTCTGGAGAAAAAATAAAATACTTCATTAACAGCAACTTAGGAGCTTTTTGAACATGTGAGGATGAAATAAGTTTATTCTGCCAAAATATAGATCTATAGGCCATAAGCATATTGTTTGTGTACAACTTCTTGAAAAAAAAAAAAAAAAGATTTTCATTCTATACTTTTTAAAACATTGTTGCGAGCTCGCACTGACGCCAGTCAAATGGGCTGCTGGCGTCGCAAGGTCAACGACCTGTGGAGGATTAAGGGTCTCGAACATTCGGGAACCTCCCCGTTCGCTCCAGACAACACGTTGAGTTCCCAGAACCAGGGAACGTTCTGGAAGGTACTTGACCGAGAGGCAGCAGGTATAAAACAGACCCACGAGCGCCGCCCAGTTCAGTTCAATTCGGAGTCCGGATATAGACACTTCGGGTTATAAATTGTGCCGTGCCGTGTTATAAATAGTGCAACAACCGCGTAACCGTGTATTGTGCTTTGTGATTGAGTAAGTGCGCGAATGAGAACAGTGTATTCAAGTGAACAATTGTTAATAAATTATTTAACGAAAAATATAAATCGTTACAACATTTTAAAACTCTGGGAGTGTTCCCACTCGATGAACAAGTTTGTGTAAAGTAGGATGCTGTCTAGGCACTCAGCCATCATTTAGGTATCATTGAATGGAAAGGAAGGAAATAGTTCTGATGCGAGAAACGCATTGAAAACAACATTCAAACTCGAATAGAGATTGAAAGTGTTTATTTATCCACCTGGGAGGAATAGGGCCATGAGGCTCTCTCTACTCTCCTCCCAGGAACAAGATCAGATTAAATTTCCACTTTCACCTTAAAAATAACTAAAACAACACAACAATGCCCCCAGTTATTTCTCGAGAGTAACATTTCCTTATAATTCATTCTAAATGTACTTAGTTCTTTATCGAGCCTATACATTTCAATATTTGCATTGTAAATGACGTTGATTTGTAGATATGACGGAAATAAAATGATAAATATTGCACGTATCGCGATGATTGGTTCTATATAGGTTCATTGATTAACACTGCAAAAAAGCAGTTGACAGGCTAATAGCCATTGCTTAATGGGCCACCTAATGAGGGGTAGTTAACGACATCAATCAATCTTTAAAAAAAATATATGAAATATATGAGTGAATACTGTGTTTAGTTTGAACACTGTGATCCGATGAACTCTTCATTTTTTTACTAAATTGTTGGTTGTATTCATGCAAAAGGTCAATCTTCCCGATTCGGCCCAACATTTTTTCTGTGCGTTATAAGGTGTTTAGATAAAATAAGAAAATGTCCATCCGCCGTCCACGTCGATTTTGGTAGTAGAAAAATGTCGAAAAATCTGAAATTAGGGTCAGGGACCCGTTTCCGGCTCTAGTTGGTTCTCAAAACTTTTCAGCCCGATCGGGCCAAATTTGGGTAGGTTAGGGTTAAAATGTGTATTTCAAAGAATGGATTTTCAAGATTTTTGGCGATCTAGGTGAGTTGAGTATCATTTTCTACTAACTTTTTGACGCTGAATCCAATGAAACGGGTTCCGGAAGGATTGGTGCCCTTTGAATGAGGGTATGGGTCAAAATGGGTAGGTATCTACACATTTGTGGTTCCTAGGCGTGTGGGGTATCATTTTTCACTAAATTTTGGACGTTGAATCTAATGAAATGGGTCCCGGTACGATTAGCGCCCACCGGATAAAGTAATGGGTCAAAATGGGTATCTATCCACCCATTTCGAATGTGTGTTTTAGAGATTTCTGGTACCTAGACGTGTGAAGTATCATTTTCAACTAAATTTTGGAAATAATATAATAAAAAATAAATATAATAAATTTTGGGAATACCGGATGTGATTATGGACGCTGAATCGATTTAAATTAGTCTCCATGCGCTTGTTCATTAAACAACCCCTGTGAAAGAATTTGCAACGTTTTTGTTGAATTGGTCTGTACTTTGGAACCAAGGTATTGTTGAATGCACGGTAGCGAAAAAAGCTTAATGAAGTTTGGTTGACTGTTGAGGTTTCTCTTTTGAAACCCTAACGAAAAGAATAAGTTTCTCAAAAACTCGGTGAAATGTAGGAAGAATTTTGCCTCACAAGTGCGTAAAGTGTAATGCTGACAGTTGAGTGCATCAGTTCTCAGTACTACGATGCGTTTTGATCAGTACACAATCGAATTGCGATTGTATACACGACAAGAGAATATAAATATTTACCATCCGTTAATCCCTGGAGGGTGGTGTATTCATTTGTCAGCTTCATGAAGAATTTGTGATGGAGCCAAGCCGTTCGGAATAGGTACAAGCTCCTGGAAAAAAAAGGTGATATTACTATTCGTTTAATTTATTTTATACCTTTTCCAAGTCGAATTGAGAATTTGCCAAACCAATTTAAGAATTTCTCAAGCTTAATTTGAGCATTTTTCAAGCTGAGAAACACTCACAACTAAAAAGATAAAGGGAGTTTTCCCAAACCGAATTGGCAAGTTTTTGAGGCAATCACAACTTATATTAGAAATAGAATTACTGAGACAAAATGAAAAAATACCGTAGTTTCAAAAAAATTATTATTGAAATCCAAAAGACGAAATGACAGAAAACCAGTCAAACGTAGAGTGGCCTCGAGTTTTTCTTTTCGTTTACAAGAGCGTGATTATGATGATGTATTCTTCGTTTATTTCTCCTTTTTGATTTCAATATTATATTGTATAATATTTTGTAATTATGTTTCCAATAAAAGCCTTGAATTGCCTTAAAAACATGCCAGTTTGGTTTGGTTAAACTTCCTCCTTCTTTTTAGTTGTGAATTTTTCATAGTTCTGAGAAATTCTCAAATTGGTTTGTAATTATCTCAAATTGGTTTGTGAAATTCTGAAATTGATTCGGAAAATTCTCTATTCGACTTGGAAAAACTCTAATATCAGCAATCATCCTAGGAGTAAATTTTGGTTGGTTATTCCTTGAATAATCAACCCATCTTTTTATGCAAAAAGTCAATCTTTCCGATTCGGCCCACAATTTTTATTCTGGAAGTTTCAAGGTGTCTAGATCAAAAGTTCGCAAATGTCCGTCCAACGTCCACACAGATTTTGGTAGTAGACAATTTTCTGAAAATCTGAAATTTGGGTCAGGGACCCGTTTCCGGGTGTAGTTGGTCCTCGGAACTTTTCAGCCTGATCGGACCAAAGTGGAGGGGTGGGGGAGGGGGTAGAGGTCAAAATGAGTTTTCAAAAAGTGGATTTTCGAGATTTTGGGCGATCTAGGCGTGTGGGTATCATTTTCCACTAAATTTTGGACGCTGAAGTCAATGATACGGGTCCTGGAACGATGGTAGCCCACCGAAAGAGGTTATGGGTCAAAATGGGTCTCTATTCACCTATTTCAATTGTGTTTTTTCGAGATTTCTGGTACCTAGGCGTGTGGGGTATCATTTTCCACTAAATTTCGGACACCGAATCGATTGGATTTGGTCTGGGACACGCCACACTCAAAATTCTCCCCATATTCCCCAATTTTTCAGAATCTAAATTGTGCCAAGTCTAAAGTATATTCCAAAAACGTCAAACGGATCGAATAGGCTGTGATCGATGCGTGACTTAGGCACTTTTCGAAGGAAGAAGCGACCATTTGATCGTCAAGTCGAAAGTTGATCGACCATCGACGAATACGTTATCTTTATGCTGCCACAAAAGTTTCTTTAAAATTGACGATTCAAATTGTGGCAAAGGACTCACTTGTTGGAGTCCAATTTCAATTTGTACTTAGAATCAGCGGAAACGATTTCGAAGAAGTGCTTTGAGTAGCTGAGCTTCTTGATGTCGGGCCAATTGAAAATGTAGTGAGGCTCTCGAACCATGCTGACCGTGAAGTCCCGCTTGTAACAGAGGACGACTCCTTTCGAATTCACACCGACCCACATTTCCGTCAACGTGTCCTCTTTGCCCACCTGAGAAGAAATTCAACGATAGAAATAGTGCACTGTGTATATGGTATTTACCACTCTGGAAAAAGCTACGATACCATCATGTGCAGGCCCTCACCATGTACGCGGAAATATATTGAGTTCCGTATTCAGGTAGGGACATGACGTGCGAAATGAACATTTCCTCCGCTCTGCCAGGATCCATGCCGCATCGTTGTCGATGTAATACACTCAGTTCATACGCGCTTCCCTCTTCGTCGGGAACGTAATGTTCGGGCAGGAAATAATTCTCTCCGCCTCCCTGTGAAATATTCAAAATTGTGGTGAAGAAAAGCGGCTTCTCCGATGATTTGTGAGAGTTTAAAAGGTCACACGGGCCAAGCACTATGAATTTACCAGTTCGGAATGGTCACCAAATTCACCCTGAAGAGCCAAACCGGCCAACGCCAGCAACTGTTGTTTTTCAGCTCTCAGTTGCCTTTCAAGCAACGAGCGCCGCAATTGTAGGTATAATAAATGTTTCCATTTCCATGATCTGAAATACGAAATAAAACAGATGATAATACAGTTGAATAACATCGTTTTGAAACAACTCCACCTTGCCCATGCCAGTGAAATGAGGGTACAGCTGAGAAGCTGCATGATCATTCTTAACCCCTGATGAGTAAACTATTGATTCTATGGCCAAGGTGTAACCAGTGTCTGACAGGGACCAACCTTGAATAAATGATATTTTAGAACGTGTATCACGTCATAATAGCTTGTGGCTATTCCAAAATACGAAGGCCATCCAGAAAGTAGATTACGTTTTCGCCTGTGTCCGCTAGGGGCGGGACTAGCGTGGCCATTTTGGAATCAGAACGTTGTGCAACTCACTCAGCATCTAGCCGTGCTAGCTAGAGGTTCGTGCTGTGATTGTTCAGATAGTGTGACGGTTTGAAATGTCTGCGTTAGTTGAAAATCCCGCAAGGTGCGAGGTGCATGCAGTAATAAGGCTTCTGACTGCAAAAAACTGTAAACTGATAGAAACCTATTGGCAGCTTTGTGAAGTGTATGTGGACAACATTATCACTGAAGGTGGAGTGCGTCAGTGGGTCATAAGATTTTAAAATGGCCGAACCAATGTTCATGACGAAGATCAAAGTGGGAGACCCAGCAGAGTGACTGCCGAACTTGTCGATGCGTGAAAATCGAAATTTCACAATAACGGAACTTTCTTTGAGTTTTCCACAAATTTCGTGAAGTTTGTAGCACCAAATCATTAGCGAAAAGCTTGGTTACCACAAGTTTTGTGCAAGATGGATTCCAAAAATCTTGACAGAAGACCACAAAAATCAACGAATGGCTGCTGCGCTGAACTTTTTGGACGCTTACCATAAGGATGGTGACTCTTAACTCGATCGCATCGTTACTGGTGACGAAACATGGGTGAAACACGTGAACTGTGAAACGAAATTGCAGTCAATGCGGTGGGGGCACACAAGTACTCCCCAAAAACTCACGCAATGCTGCAAAAATAGGTAACAAAGTGTTTGAAGGTGCAGGCGGCTGAATTTTTTGACGAAGGAATTTCCAAGCTCGTACATCGCTACAATTTAATTTGAATGATGTCTATGTAGAAAAGTAGTATTTGAGTGTGGCTTTCATCTGTACATAATAAAATTTGTTTCCTATACTTGGTTCATTTTTTTATTCCAATACGCAATCTACTTTCTGGATAGCCCTCGTAGAATTCTAGCTCTTCTTCAATAACTGTGTCTGTCAGACACACAACGACTGCACTATACTAAACTGCAGAGCTGGTTCACCTAATGGACGAAACAAGCCCACTGCCTGTAGTGTGGTGGACAGCCACCGTTAGCAGCACTGAAGGGGTGCACAAAAGGACCAATCAGCTATCTGCGATTTTGTCTTGAGTCTCGACCCACCGCCATGTTATTTTTCTGACTATTTCAAGACAAAAATTTTGACTTACAGAATATCACAAGTTCTATGTAAGCTGTTTTGTTCAGAAATCTTGAGCTTTTCTGTTCTTTTAATTGTTTCCTTCACCAATACTGAATTTTGCCAACTGTGTCTGGCAGGTCATTTATAACTAGGTTACATGTACTTCATTTCTGTTAATCAGATAAAGTTCCTCGCTCTTTATCCTATGTGTTTCTAATAATCAATCCAGTAGAACCATTCTATAAACACATCACCATTCTAGAGATCCAAATTGGGAACACAAAAAGACGCAATGCCAACAAAAACAAATCAGTCTACAGAAAATTGGTATATATGGCAACTAAAGAATACCGGACACAGAAATGTCTATCATCAGGTATATTATTTGAGAGCCAATTTGATTGTTGTACAACTTCAGTGAAAAAACAACAAACATGGTAGATTGTGGAGATGACGTCTGTCAGCCAGGTAGACTGGATTGTTGTTCAATTGTTATCTTATACATAATAATTTTTTTTTTTAATCCACTTAGCAGTTTTATCTATTTGTTATAATTATGTAATTCCGACAAAGTCGCTTAATCTATCTACACATACCGTAGGCCACAGACATTTTGGAGGCAACATAAGCGTTAGTTATGCCGGACAAACACTGGGATTGCTGCAAACCGTGGATGAAGTTATATGTTGGGTGAACCACATGTTCAAGTGTATTCTGCGATTCAAGGCCAAAGTGAGGGTACTGATGCAATCGAGATTAGTAGGAGGGAAGCTACTGAGCAGGCCAGCCAACTGTCACTTGTACCAGAGTTGCCAATTCACACTATTGTACATGTGAAAGTGTCTGTCAGACATTATTTACATACAAAGGGTTAAGAGAGCACAAAGTTGGATTGTTACTACATTTGGGAGAGGCAAAAACATGAAATTTAACTTAGTGATCCAGACTGCAATTGGGTGCAGCAGGATCAGGACCGGTGTTGCCAGCATTCTCACCTGGTGCCTCGGAGCGATGGCAGGAACAACCTGAACCGTAGGTAGACCGTGAATGGGGGCGGAAATTGGGTTCTCGCTTTGGACCAACTCGGCGGAGCGACTTTGGACATTTTGAATTCTGCTGGAGGGAAGACAAAGTCGTCTGAAACCAGGCAGGCGAGTCCAAGGGTGACGCTGAGTTCCAATCCTTCCCGGGCTGCAACGACCTGCAAAGAATGGGTGGTTAATTCTCGATAAATACTGAACAATAGAGAGGGTAAGGGGCAAGTGAGGGGCGATAGGATTAGGCTGCAGTAGGCAAATACGCCAAACTTGGTGGGTACCAAGGGGGGTCTAAATCTTCCCCTGATTTTATCTTTATCGTATATATATCCACTATAACGGGCCAAGCGAATTTTTAGATAAAAGTTTCGACTTTAGGAGAACATTGTTCCATTTTCCACTTGACAGATGACCTGACCAGACAATGACCAACTTCCCCGGCAAACTTTCGCCACGAGACTTAAGTTTTACAGGGGAAGAAAGCTGCGCTCAGTCATGCTCCTCTTACAGTAGTTAGCGAAGATGGCAAATTAACTCACCCCAGTAATCCCCTCCCGCTACCAGCAACGCCCCCATGTTTAACTTGAGTGAACTTTCGGCTTCATCTACCGCTACAAGGGGGTAAAGTAGGTGGGTAGGCAGGTGGATGGGTTTGCTTACCTCGCTTTTAAATGCCTCGCCATTCCCTTGCGACTGTTTACTTAAGGACTCCAACCCTCGCGAAACGCCTCCATCAACTCGGCGGTTTCTTCGATTTTCGCCGACTGTTTCGAACTAACATTGTCCGCCTAGACTGTGCTCAATGATGACATATCGCAAACAATTTTGAAAAAAATGTCAAACTGCGAAAAAAATATAGGCAGTTTGCCACAAGGTTACGGCACAGCGGTTAGGAATCACTCCCCAGGTTTGACGGATTTGAATGAATCGCACCAATTCCAATTGAATTCAATTTATCAGCAACATATCTCACACACTCATAAGTCTATATTCCGATTGGAAGGTTGAGGTTATGATGCATTATTCAATCATATTAAAATAATGTTTCGAGCTCGCACCTGCGCCGGTCAAATGGGCTGCTGGCGTCGCAAGGTCAATGACCTAGGGGGAATTAGGGGTCTCGAACGTTTGGGAACCTCCCCGTTCACTCCAGACAACACGTCGAGTTCCCGGAACCGGGGAACGTTCTGGAAGGTACTCGACCGAGAGGCAGCAGGTATAAAACAGACCCACGAGCGCTGCCCAGTCCAGTTCAATTCGGAGTCCGCATATAGACGCTTCGGGTTATAAATTGTGCCGTGCCGAGTTATAAATAGTGCGACAACCGTGTTACAACTGTGTACTGTGATTCTGTCATTGTGTAAGTGCGCGAATGTGAACAGTGTATTCAAGTGAACAATTGTTAATAAATTAATTACTAAGAACATAAATCGTTACAATAATAATAATAATATGTTTTCTTCGATGAGAGTGTCACTAAATGTGTTCGAACCAACTGAGGAGTAGTATTTGGGTTTCTCATTTTGACGTGAAAGGTGTCTAGATCAAAATAAGCAAATGTCCGTCCGCCGTCGACGCCAAATTTGTTGGGAGAAAATTTTCTCAAAATTTGAAATTTTAGTCAGGGACCCGTTTTTAGCTTTATTTAGTCCTCCAAACTTTTCGGCCCGATCAGACCAAATTCGGGGGAGGTAAAGGGTCAAAATGTGTATTTAAGAAAACGTATTTTCGGCGATCTGGGCGTGTGGGGTGTCATTTTCGACTAACGTTTGGACTCTGAATCCACAGGGGCGAGTGCTGGAACGATCGGCACCCACCGGATAAGTGTAGGGATCAAAATGGGCACCTACCTACCTATTTAGAATAACCCAAATTCTATAGAAATGTGTGTAGAAAAATTTCAGAAAATCTGAAATTTGGGTCAGAGATCCGTTCCCGGCTCTAGTTGGTCCCCGGAACTTGTCAGCCCGATCGGACCAAATTTGGGCGGGGTAGGGGTCAAAATGTATTTTTTGAAAAATGGATTTTCGAGATTTCTGGTACCTAGGCGTGTGGGGTATCGTTTCCACTAAATTTTAATTTTGGACCCTGAATCGATTGGAATGTGTCTCCATGCTCCTGGTCTGAGGGATAACCAACCCCTGTGAACGAATTTGCAGCGTTTTTAATGTTACGCTCAACCTTACATTTAAATGTAGGAAACTTCTGTTGCTATAATTGTAGATCATGAAGTGTATTAGAGCAAATTACTGAATAGAATCATCAGTTGTCAGAACAAAGACTCCTTATTAGGAATTGTAGCATTTGCATGAACAGGCATTGTGTTATTTCATATGTACAGAATTGTTCGAATGAATGAATTATTACAAAACAAGTCTGCATCATCCCATTCGTCCGTTGTATGCAGCACAATAATTACAACCAAAGTCAATTGTGTGAAAAAATTATCTACCTAGGTATCTTCTTATCTTCTCACCTCCCCCTCCACTCTGACACACGGTGGATACATCCCTTCAACACTGTTAGGTAGTGCGGGTACTGTATAACCTAGCGCCGGCCCACCTTGAATCCCGGTCAATGAATCATAATCTCCCATGTTCAACGTGTATTCAGTATTAATTGAAAAGGGTGGCAACGAAAGATTAACAAGGCTGAATTCAATTAGTCCACATTTCCGTCATGGAAAGCAAAAGAGAGCCGGTCAAAAGCGTTACAGGTTGTGTTGGCAATGCGATCTAATTTGTATGGTTTCATGACAATTCGAATACATGTTCCGGCGATTCATTCGTTTTATTAGATCGATGGGGATGCGCTTCAGTGTGGCCATAGGAAATAGAGTTTCACAAATACACATTTTTCGGAGTTTTTTCCTTTTTTTTCACATTTAGTCCTCAAGCTTTGACGTGCCTTATCTGTTTGAGACGTGAAGCCTTTCACAGAATACGAGCAACAGAAAAACATTCAAATTTACCTGAAATACGTCTGCGAAAGTCACTGTCGAAGCGTCGCAGGTAACGTCCAATTTCTTACCGTTGAGGAGAACGACGAGAACTTTACGTTTAACGTGCATCTGAGGAAAAGATACGATAAAAGTCAGTTGGTAATAGTAATTATAACATTTTATAACATTAATTAACAGTTCTATTTCGATTTCATTGCGATACTTTTCCGTTTTTATGACCATGTGGCTTCTCATAAATCGTTCTTGTATGATAGGTAACAATAATTTTCTTTTTCCTACAATGTTCCTTGTCGGTAAGAGGATACCAATGCACAAAATTTGAAAAAAATTGTTTTGATTTATTCGATTGAGTTTATTAACGAGTATTTATTCTATTGCGATTACAGTGTAGGTGCTTTGGTGGGAGCTCCTCGGGAAAAGTGTCCAGAATCTCAGCTGTTCAGTGAGGATACTCCCGGTTCACGTGAATTCATTGAGGATGTGGAGTGTTTGGGAAGTTTTAGAATGCCTATTCACTGGGGTCCGTTCATGGCTCTAGTTGGTCCTCGATACTTTTCAACCTGATCGGACCAAATTTGGGTGGGGTAGGGGTCAAAATGTGTATTTTGAAATATGGATTTTCGAGATTTTTGGCGATCTAGGCGTGTGGGGTATCATTTTCCACTAAATTTTGGACGCTGAATCCAATGAAATGAGACCCGGAGCGATTTGCGCCCTCTGGATGAGGTTATGGGTCAAAATGGGTACCTATCTAACCATTGCAAATGTGTGTTTTCAAGATTTCTGGTACCTAGGCGTGTGGGGTATCATATTCCACTAAATGTTGGACCCTGAATCGATTGGAATTGGTCCGGCACCCGCCACACCCACTGTTTCTCCCATTTTCCCCATGCTGAAGAAATGAGTCCCCATGCGCCTGGTCCGAGGAATAACCAATCCATGAGAAGGAATTTGCAACATTTTTTTTTCTTGTGAGCAAAATATTTCTATTCAATATCTGCTGCAATTCTCCAGTGATGAAGGTTCATTTCCTTCTTCATTTTCAACTTTTCGCTGCACATATCACAAACCACACGGTTCAAAGGTGATTTTGCCTCATATTGTGATGTTAAAAATGAACTGATGAAAGCAAATTGTTCAATTAGGCTAATTCACGGAAAAAGGAAAGTGTCTAACACAAATTAGACTGAAATTCTTGACAACGTCATTGGCATTCTGTTCAGAAAGGTTGTTGTCTTTGACTTTATCTTTCTTTGATGCAATAATATTAATATTGTTGCGAGATTGCACCTGCGCCCATCAAATGGGCTGCCGGCGTCGCAGGGTCAAGGACCTGTGGAGGGCTAAGGGTCGCTCCCTAACATTCGTGCATCCTATTGAATTAGCTGGAACCTTCCCATTGGCTCGAGACAACACATCAAGTTCCCAGAACCAGGGAAGGTTCGAGATGGTTCTCGGCCAAGGCAGCCAGTATAAAAGAGACCCAGGAACGCCGCGCAGGGCAGTTCAGTTCGGAGTCTGAATATAGATGCTTCATGTAATAAATCGTGCCGTGCCGTGTTATAAATAGTGCGACAACTGCGAATTTTGATTGTGTAATTGTGTAAGTGTGTGAATGAGAACAGTGTATTCAAGTGAACAATTGTAATAAATTATTTTCTAAAAACATAAATCGTTACAATATTCATCAGGGTGCACAATGACATTATTTGAGAACAGAAAGGAACCAGCAATGAATGTGTAACAATGTGACGTAACTTGGCAGTCAGCTGTCGTAAAGCCTAAGTTCACCCGTCACAGATTGCGTTTTACCTTCCACTGCGCTTACATCTCGGAAAAAGAAAATTTTCTATATGTGTCTCACTAAACCGGCTTTTCTCATGAATATAGAACAGAGAGGAACCAAGACACTCTCCAAGATTAAGCGGCCGGAGAGGAGAGCGGCAGAGTATACTGTACCAGTAATACCCGTCCCTTCACCTCGCCGCGTTTGGCCCAATCTAGCGAGTTTCAACCGACTTCTCTCCTTCGAAACAGTCGCATTCCCGTCTCCCAAACTACGACCGGGAGGAGAAACTTCCTTCAAAACCCACAACACAGCGAAGGAGCCCCGATTTAATAATGTCAAGCCCAATAGCTCTGGCTCCATCCACCGCTTGAGCAAGTATTTAGGTGAAATTTACACTATTATCCAGTAAATTAAATCCCGCGTCTAATATACGCGATAAATGGGAGAGAGATGTCCTCGCTTCTACAACAACTCACTTGTTGAAGTGGGTGTCATGTCAATGGGAAATGCGACTTTCCACCAGAAAGCAATACCTACTAACCGAATTGGAAGGATAACAAGATTAGACGCAAACAACGCTAGAGTGCGAGTTCCCGACTTTGTGCCCCTCATAGGCTCCTTTTTTTCTCATTCCTGATTACAAGGCTCCATTTTATAAATGTTTGCAATGTTATACCGGCAGCCAGAGCCTTGTAGGTATTCAAAATGTCCATTGATGTCTCAATGGAAGTATATTAATGTGATTCTAATTGAAACATCCTAGGTGCGCGACAAAAAGTGCATTAAACTCCTTGTAAATATGTTTTTGGATTGACAATACGTTTCGAGGGAAGACGTACATTTTTCACTTTATTCCAGATTTTAATTGGAATTCATTATAAACAAAGCGATACAGTACTGACGAATCTCATCCTTTTCAACAACTTTTAGTAACTTACGGATTGAATTACGAATGAAGTACTCATTCGTTATTGTGCTCTTGAAAAGTATGTAGTCTACTCTTCAAATTCTTACGCACGGGTTGGTTATTCCTCGAACCAGGCGCATAGAGGTTTATTTATTCAACATGGGGAAAATGGGGGAAACAGTGGGTGTGAAGGGTCCCAGAGCCATTCTTATCGATTCAGGGTCCAACATCCTCCTTCATCCTTTTCATTGGATTCAGCTTCCAAAATTTAGTGGAAAATGATACCCCACAGCCTAGATCGCCAAAAATCTCGAAAATCCTTTTTTCGAAATACACATTTTGACCCCTACCCCGCCCAAATTTGGTCCGATCGAGCTGGAAAGTTTCGAGAACCTACTAGAGTCGGTAACCCGAATTTCAGATCTTTAGAAAAATGTCTACTACCAAAGTCGGCGTGGACGGCAGACGGACATATGCTAATTTTGATCTAGACACTCTGAAACGCCCAGAAAAAAATCTTGAGCCGAATCGGAGATATTGACTTTTTGCATGAAAGGAATAACCTACCAAAATGAACGTAGAGCTTGATGATGAACAAGCGGCAGTCGAAATGACGTCTGTTATAAACACAAAACCGTAATGACTGTGCTCTGGCAGCAATTAGTCGTTGCATTGAGTCAAAACTCTACAAAATTCACCCCTCCTCCTTCCACAACTAAGGAAGTGGACCCAATTCGTCCGATAAATACAGAGTGTTTCCTCTCAGAATTGGCTATTGTAGGAGTTGTCGAGAGTGTTGTTGTTGTTGTGTAGTGGGTATGAGTTGATATCGATCAAGATTCAAGCTGTTATGACTTTTTTGAAAGACAAGGAGCGTTTTTATTTTGAATCAGAATCACCTGCTGTGATTAGTAAGATGCATTTAATCTTTTTTGAAGGATTTGGGAGACCGTGTTGACCTCTCATTCGATTACTGTTACAAATAATCCCTACGAGGGCAAAAACGTTACAAAAATCTCATATGATTAGGCGCCATGAAGCGACTGTCTTCTGTAAACCTTCAGATTTCTGTCTCTCTTGGAGAGACAGTGAAATAGTGAAAACGTGACAAATACCTATTACCCAAATCTATGCTATTCAATCTCTCATTACGCAACCCATATAAAGAAAAACTCACCTTGCCTGCACTCATAAGTATACTGATCGGAGGTTCCGAAGCTCTAACGATGAACTCTGGGCCAATAAGAGTTGTTGGGCCAAAGTATTTGTCTCCCGCAATCGGTTGTGCGTAAAGCCTCGCTCCGACTCTGAGAACGGAAAGAGTGAGAGACCTATCATTCGAGTAATAGTCGATGTAAAATAAGGAAAATCTGTAACAAAATGGATAAGCCACCTGGCAATGTGAGCTTTGACCGCCTGCTCTGGTGTCGAGAACAGTTTATCGTGTGTGTCGTTCTTGATGATGGGAGAGGCGTTCTTGATATCAAAGACCTGAAAAACAGATTGACGAACGTTAACATTTAAAACCATACACATCTGCATTTTTAGGCATACAAATAGGAGCCAATGCGCCTGGAGTGTGCACGTCTACGGCACTGGAATGCAGCACAAACACAAAACATTGGAAATGTCCAACGCCATTCGGTCTCCAATACGCTATTGGCCGCTCATGGGAGCCTACAAGTGGGTCCGAGGGACGCTTTTTTGAGATTTCTGGTGATCCAGGCGTGTGGGGTATCATTTTCGACTAAATTTGGGACGCTGAAGCCAATGAGACGAGTCCCGGAACGATTGGCACTCACCGGAAGAGAGTAGGGATTAAAATGGGCACCTACCTACCTATTGTAACGATTTATGTTCTTAGTAAATAATTTATTAACTATCGTTCACTTGAGTACATACACTGTTCACTGTGCACTTACGCAATGACAGAATCAATACACGGTTGTAACGCGGTTGTCGCACTATTTATAACGCGGCACGGCACAATTTATAACCCGAAGCGTCTATATCCGGACTCCGAATTGAACTGAACTGCGCGGCGTTTCTGGGCCCGTTTTATACCTGCTGCCTCTCGGTCGAGTACCTTCCAGAACGTTCCCTGGTTCCGGGAACTCGACGTGTTGTCTGGGGTGAACAGGGAGGATGTTCGAGACCCTTAATCCTCCACAGGTCGTTGACCTTGCGACGCCAGCAGCCCATTTGACCGGCGCAGGTGCAAGCTCGCAACACTATTTAGAATAACCCACATTCTATAGAAATGTGTGAGGAAAATTTTCTAAAAATCTGAAATTTGGGTCAGGGGTTCATTCCCGGCTCTAGTTGGTCCTCGAAACTTTTCAGCCCAATCTGACCGAAATCGGGCGGGGTAGGGGTCAAAATGTGTTTTTTGAAAAATAGGTTTTCGAGATTTCTGGTACCTAGGCGTGTGGGGTATCATTTTCCACTTTTTTGGGCCGAATCGGAGAATTTTGCATGATAACATTTCATGATTTTTGAAGGAATATCCAACCAAAAGAGGAAATTGCTGTTATTGCGTTGGCAACACTGGTTCGCCGTTCGTTGCTCGTAAGAGCCGAGAGGTGCATATCAATTTTCGCGAGTCAATTCAGTGCTGACGTTTGTAGGGGAGAAAAATCGTACAAACATGAAATTTTCTCCGCTTTTTGGTTCGCTTCTTCTCCGCCAGGCAGCGACTCCTACGTAATCTTTTCATTACCGACAAGCTATGCATTTATTCATCCTTTACATGGTCAATACGGAAGATCATGAGCTGACATTGATTCTCATCTGACAGGCATTTTGTAGTCAAGCTATAGTTTGTTAACAGAAACCATAAAGTTGTGTAATCAATGTCCAGTTCTCTGCCTTTAAATTGCTGAATCAATTGCGAGTTTTGAAGAGAACCTTTGAATTAGATTATACTACTAATAATAATTGATCGAGAGCGAGATAGAGGGTTCGTGAGACGGTTGATTTTTTTTTTCCTTCCTCTCTGAAAGTGCCGGAGGAACTGAAATCAGAAATCACGACGGAAAGGAAACAAAATTAGGTAGGTACCTAATTCGAAAGCTCTGCAGATTGCAAGGAATGAATGGAAAACGCTTTGAAAGAGAGGAGTCCCACTGCAAATACGAGATCCCGAGCTTGAGTTAAACCTCTCTCAAAGAAGAAAGCAATCAATTTGGTTCATTGAGCTCAGTTTCAGGACCCCGAATATGAAATAGAGGCCCTCAAGTTCCTAATATTTTCCGCTTTCTCCCCTCTGTGACCCCGCCTCACCAGAGTATTAGTTAATTAAGTCGAAGTGGTTTAGAAGTGAGGAGGTTTAAATCCAAAACGTTAGGGGGATTTCAGCGTTAAATCGTCCTCGTTGAGACTGCCCTCTCACCCTCGACTCAGCCTGTCGCGGCCTTTTCCGTCTAATTTTCGCCACATTTCCCTCTCCCTGCCTTCAAAAGTACGTCTGGCACCGAAATCAATGCTGTACTCGAGGCCATTCCGCGGAACAACCCGCGCAAAACTTCGTACCAACTCCAAAACACGAGTTTGAATAATACATAGAGCAAACTCGGCGAGCGGCTAATAATTTTCCTCGTCGTCTGTGTGGATCTTTGGTTGAAGTATAGCGGCAGCTTCCGGGCCATTTCAACCTCGGAGTATACAAACACGAGGGGATTCCCCGACGAAGCAAATCAAAATGGTCTCCACTGATGGAAAGCTGCCGTATTTTATACCGTGAATCAACGGCGTAGGAAGCAATAGCGTTAATTACGCCTCAAACCACTAATTTTGGTTCAATATTTTCATTTGAATAACGAAACCGTGTATATTTACCTACATTACCTACCATTTATAATAAAATGATATATTCAGTTATATTACCTTTTGTAATTAATAAATAAAGATGAAGTGTCCCTGAAATTCTGAATTTTGCGTTTCGAAGTGTGGACAGCGAATATATGAAGAAATGCCGAAAAACGGGACTAAAACCTGAAAGGGGGATCTACGAATGACCTGATTTCAATTGATAGTCCAAAAACTTGATTATTATGCTGAAGTCAGCGCTTTTCGAGATTTTGGTAAAAATAATTTTTATTTTCCTCTCTCTCCCTCGGCAAGATGACATTTTGGTTGGTTATTCCTTCAATAATCAACCAATGTCTTCATGCAAAAAGTCAATCTCTCCGATTCGGCCCAATCATTTTTTTGGTTGGTTATTCCTTGAATAATCAACCTATGTTTTCATGCAAATGGTCAACCTCTCCGATTCGGCTCAAAATTTTTTTCTGGACGTTTCAAGGTGTCTAGATCAAAAAAGGTCAATGTCCGTCCGCCGTACGCCGTCCACGCTGTTTTTGGTAGTAGAAAATTTTCTAAAAATCTGAAATTTGGGTCAGGAGTCTGTTCCCGGCCTAGGACGGTCCTCCAAGCTTTTCAGCCCGATCGGACCAAATTTGGGCGGGGTAGGGGTCAAAATGTGTTTTTTGAAAAATGAATTTTCGAGATTTTGGGCAATCTAGGCGAGTGGGGTATCATTTTCCACTAAATTTTGGACGCTGAATCCAATGAAATGGGTCCCAGAACGATCGGCAGCCACTGGAAGAAGTTATGGGTCAAATTGGGTATATATTACCCATTTTGAATATGTGTTTTTGAGATTTCTGGAACCTAGGCGTGTGGGGTATCATTTTCCGCTAAATCTTGGGCGGTAATTCCAATGAAGTGGGTCCCGGAACGATTGGCACCCACTGGAAGAAGTTATGGGTCAAATTGGGTATATATTACCCATTTTGAATATGCGTTTTTGAGATTTCCGGTATCTGGCGTGTGGGGTATCATTTTCCACTAAATTTTGGATCCTGAATCGATTGGAATGGGTCTGGGACCCGCCGCACCCACTGTTTTCCCCATTTCCCCCATGTTTATGAAATGAGTCTCCATACGCCTGGTCCGAGGAATAACCAACCCCTGTGTAAGAATTTGCAGCGTTTTTTCTGAGCGTTTCAAAGTGTCTAGATCAAGAAAGTCAAAAGTCTGTCCGCCGTCCACGCCGACTTTGGTAGTTGAAAAATTTCTAAAAATCTGAAATTTGGGTCAGGGGTCCGTTCCCGGCTTTAGTTGGTCCTCAAAACTTTTCAGCCCGATCGGACCAAATTTGGGCGGAGTAGGGGTCATAATGTACTGTTTTTAAATAGATTTTGGAGATTTTTGGCGATCTAGGCGTTTAAGGTATAATTTTCGACTAAATTTTGGACGTTGAATCCAATTGAACCTAGAACGATTGGTACCCACCGGAAGAAGTGATGGGTCAAAATGGATATCTACCTACCCATTTTGAATGTGTTTTCGAGATTTCTGGTACCTTAAAAAGTGGGGTATCATTTTCCACTGAATTTTGGATTCTTATTCCAATGAAACGAGACCCGGAGCGATTGACGCCCTCTGGATGAGGTTATGGGGGTTATCGAATTTAGTATATTCATGAGTACTGGTATCGGTACTTATTATGGTATGTCCCTAAGTGTAGTCCCTTGTTTTACACTTCCCTCTACATGTCGGAGAACTCCTCTTCTTACGATGATAACAAAATGTCAAAACTCGACTAAAGCAAAACCTCGTCCTTCTCTCTCACTCTCCATCAAAGCGAGAATCGATGCTGGTAAGCACGTCACAACAAGCTACCAAGCATGTCACACCAGCAGGACACGAATTGACATTCACGATAGATAGCGCTACTTACCAACAAATAATCTAACGGAGAGCAAGGCCACGTGGAGCCTGCCCACGCCGTTGCTGCTAGGAGAAGGGTTTTAACATTGATGGGACGGGAAGGCCATTAAAAAGTTTTCCGGCAAGATGACGCCATTGGAGCTGACGTATGAAAAGCTTCCAAACTACGCGTAAGCTCGAAAGGATTATATCGCAACTCAAAACTTGCCTTTCTCCTGCGTTAAGTCTACCGTTGGTTATTCTACAATTTCCAATGTGCATAACATTGAAAAATACGGTAATATCGAACAGACTGACGCCAGCCCAACAGCTTATTCTACAGACAGAGGGCGACACGAGTCGAAAGGTTTACTGTGTCATTCGCCCTCCATTAAATTGTTATTCGCCGATATTCTCCACTGACAGTTCCCGAGGTCAGGAAACTCCAAACCTCGTCGCAAGAAGGAAAACAGCGATAAAACGAACTCGACAGTTTAACGAGTAGATTTGAAAAGTTGGAGATAATTTACGAACGGGTCATCGCTAATGTGTTTTCAATGTTTGCCCCGACGAGATAAGCTACTTGAAAAGGCCGTTTTGGGCGCCATTCTTCGTCCGTCACTTTGAACCCTCAACGGCCCAATTTTCGGTCGTCTCATCCGTTGAAAAAGGCGCATCCATTTCAGGGAAGAACCTTTCCCGATCCTATCTCTATTTCATAGGATTATCCTCTTCACACTTTTCCCCGAGCTGAGAAAGAGAAACCGTTTTCTTCCTCAGGAGCCAGGCGATTTCTTTTTCCTTTTTCACCTCTCCCAAGTTTTCTTATTTAACGCCATTTTTAACGCCGCTTTATGCCAGAAATCGCTCTTTGGCACCTGAAGGTCTTGGCAATCTCTAGATGGTCTAGAACTTCCACTCATTCGCCAGATTTCCGAGAAAATAATTAACTTATATCGCTTTTATAAATAACTTTTATTTCAAATACTATATATTCAGCGTTTGACAAACCGATCCCGAGTTCAATCCAAAACAATACTCGTGTTCATAGTGACAGATCATGTAGGTACCAAGTTACCACACTGATGACGTCACTGATTGACGACGACGTTCCCGCCTCCACGTTCACCCTCATCCCCTCCACCCCGATTGAATGAAATAAAGGCGGTCTAATCAACTCACCGTAACTCAATTTTTTATTTACACCTTATCCTTTGGATTGTATCATAGTCTTACATTTATTACCTTAAGAGTAGAATAGATTCTATAAACGCTTTATATAGAAAAAATAATATTCTGAGGGTAGTTAATGGAACTCACTTGGGCCACGGTTTGCGAGTACATGTCCATGATAACATGCGAGAGAGGTTTCGTTCGTTTCCGTCCTCGACAGTAGGCGGATATTACCTGCACATAAAAATAAAATATAGGTTATTTCAGTGAAGGCAATAAAACATTCCGTACTGCAATAATTTTGTAAACAGTTATTGGATTTACCCTAATACGCTGCAGACCTCTGGTCAGTCATACGAACTTTAAATGTTGGTTAGGAGGGTGTGTGATTTGTCTTGGAGGACCTGAATTTACCCTAGATGGTCAGTTCCAGCATACCCAACAATTTTTATCCATTGGGGGTATCCATTTATATTTTGTTCATTGGACCTTGTGTCCGTTTTGTTGTTAAAAAATAAATCAATAAATTAGAAACTATCACACCCTCTATTCAGAAATAAAAACCTATGGATTATAATTAATTTGCTCAACTACTTCCACACGTTTCACCCTATTCAACGGCATCCCGAGCCTTTCTAGCAGCAATAACCTACATTGGGGGCGATTTCAAACGTGAGTTCCTTGGTTCAATATAAAATGCTGCAAAGTCTTTCACGATGGTGGTCTTTGGGGCAAGAGTAAGGAGACAACAGCAAGTTTCCAGGGCTCATTCCAAGCGATTCCGCGTTCAAAATTTTGAAGAAAATAAACCCCAAATGGCTTGGTCCCGAAGAATATAGAAAATTGAGTTTCAAAAACAAATTATTACCCATAGTCTCCCCACGCTGATCGTTAGAAAAGTTTCAGCGGCCAACTCAAGCCGGAAAAAGGTCCTCGACCGTCTCAAATGATGAATGATGGATTTTCGTTTAATAAACTACTAAAAACGGCGTGGACGACGGGCGACTAACACAAGTTAATAACACAATCTAATTAAAAAAAAAAAGTAAATTTTTTTACAGGGATTGGTTATTTCTCGGACCAGGAGCATACAGACTCATTTCAATCGATTCAGATACCAAAATTTAGTCGAAAATGATAACCCTCACGCCTAGATCGCTAAAAACCTTGAAACCATTTTTTTAAATACGCATGTTAACCCCCCTCGCCTCTCCCAAATTTGGTCCAATCGAGCCTTTTGAAAACCTATTGGAGCCGGAATGAAGTCCTCGGTCAGGGACATTTCACATTTTAAGACAATTTTCTACTATCGAAAACGGCGGGGTTCGGGGGACACTTTCATAGTGGGACAGCGCTTTCGTCGTGATTTCTTTGTTACCCCAGTAGTGTATGTAGTTCTCTTGAATCTAACGTCTTCCCTGCAAACGTCTTCGCTTGCTATACCTAACTTCCTTCGTTTTCGCTTCTGGACTACACCTTCTTCATGAGGGAACAACCTGAGAAAAGAGTTGAGAGTTATAAAGGCAGTTGAGAAGGGATTCCTGTCAACTCTCGTGAGTCGTTAGAGAAATGTGAGTTTAGAGAAGAAGAAATAACGAGCAACCGGAAAGGCCGAACTTGTTCACCATTGTCACAAGACAGAAACGTTTGTAATGATTGCTAACATCTCCCATAACAACTGACTGGTAGTCCTAACGGTCTCTACGAACCCGCGAAATTGTACGAAAAATAAAGTTGTTACTCGGAAGTACGAGGGAAGCGTGACATACATACAGAAATTCTAGGGTAGACCGCAGTATGTGTGCGAGGAGGGAGCTTTATGGCGAGAAGGGAGATCACGAGAAGCAACAGTTATTAAAACGTTTTCGCCCGTCCTCCTCACGGCCATTCCCTTCCGATTAGGATTCTGTTTTACTACGGCGGTTTATCCGGACAAAATGTGCCATTATATTGAGAGTGAGAGGGGGTTACAACTTGTAGCATTTGTTCGAGAGAGGGAGTTGCTGAGTCCGTCAATGGAAAGATTACGGGTGGAAGGGTAAAGAATGATGAGACTCAAAGCGGAAAATCTCTCCCTGAATTAGAGATGGCGAATTCCAATGAAAACCAACACCGGAGATAAGCAATCGGCCAGAGACTAGTTTCAAAATCAAAATATACCCCATACATCGCAAGAACAACAGGAAACTAGAGAAACAAGCTTCTTCTATTGAGCAGGCGAAGTTCATAACCAAGGCACCCATCCTGGCCAAGCCAAGGATCAATTCACCCACTCAATCATCCTCACCAGGCTCACTGAAAACGCGTTTTAACAGATCAATAAAAGAAGCTGGCCCCCCTCTACCAAAAAGACCTCGAAACGAAACAAGCCAACAAACACCATCAATCGAAACAGGAGGTAAACCAGGGCAACCAGGTCCATGACGCCAGGACCCGGTACAAAAACAGGTGGACCCGGAGGATGGGAAGCACACAAAAATAACCCCCCCCCCCCCCTCCTTGGCTTCTTTGCAAATTATTTTTGGAACTGCAACGGTGGACTTTGAAAACTATTTTCCGAACTACGACATTTCATGCCTGGCAGAGACGTGGCTCACCGCAACCCCTGCACGTCTCTGGGTGGACCCTTTGGTAGGATCAGAGTTATCTGCCAGCTGAGATTGATGAAGCAAAATTTATATCCGTGTCGGCACCAAGGGAATCAGTTACTCGTGGGACCCAACAGAGCTATGCTCCATCTGCAACTACCAAGAGCCAGAGGACCTGTACCACGTTTTCAACCTCAGCCCAAGGAATACCTTCCTGAAGAAGTACCTGCCGGAAGTGAACAAAGACAATTTTCAGTCCTCGTTCCTCAATTGCTCCAATCTGGCCAAGATTTGTACTTCTTTGTTGTCACTATCGGTTCCCCACAGAAAATAATAGATTTTTCGTTCCAGTGAGTTCACCGCTTTTAAAAGTATTATATCTATAGCGTTTCGGTAATGAAAAGAATACGTAGGAGTCGCTCATTTATATCGGTGACATGGAAAGTGAACTCAAAGAAAACTGTCACGATGTCACTGCCTTTCAAAAGGCAGGTAAATATAATCCATGGCCTCAATCCAACCTCCATTTTAGTGAAAGAATACAGAAATGAAATGGATAATGATGTTCATGTGACTAGGGAAGGAGGCATCCTACAGATCTATAACGCTTGGCGAACGTTTCATTCAGCCTTTCAGGAATAAATCGTCCGTTCTGGGCGTGAAAAGCCCGAATTGGAACCTTTTCAACAATGTTGTGACGTCAGGAAGTCGTCAATGTCTCACTGTTGTACAAGAGTTTTTCGCCACTGAAGAAAAGTGGTAATGAAGTAGCACGGAGTGACACTTCTTCCGACGTCAACCTCATCCATCTTTCTGACCCGGGGTGGAAGTCCCTGCGAGAAAAGTCGTATCTCCTCTTATTTTAATATAAGAGAACCTCGCGGAAGACGAGGATTAATCGGCGGTGAGGAACATGGTAACACATCCATCAATCAACAGCCGCCGCATGGAGATTTCACTGAACTTTCCTAATGGACTTTCAACGACAAGGTTTCGACGCACTGTCATGGTTAATTTTCCCACCCAGTGAAGATTTTTCCTGATTTTGGATTGAATGACTGATCTGACCTTACCCCCTTCGAAAAGCCATTCGTTTCGGAATGTGACGGGTCGTCTCAACATTGATAAGAGAGTTGGGATGAAGCATTAAAATCTCTTCTGTCTTTAAAAACTCCTAACTGAAATAGATTTGTTAGAGGCAGAAAAAAGTGCGCCTTAGTCATAAGGGGACAATCATCAGGCAGGCCTGGAAAATAGCGAAACCGCCGACCTATTTCAGTCCCTTTCACGCCCAAAAACACAAAATGTGTTTCACAAAAAATGAATTTACCAGATTTTTGGAGATCAAAGCGGGTGGTGTATCGTTAACGACTAAATTTTGGACGCTGAAGCCAATGAGACGGGTCCCCGAACGATTGGCGCCCTCTGGATTGAGGTTATGGGTCAAAATGCCACAAACCCGTGTGTAAGAATATGCAGCATCTGGAATGTGTGGTTTCAAGATTTCTGGTATCTAGCCGTGTGGGGTATCATTTTCCTCAAAATTTTGGACGCTGAACCCAATGAAACGGGTCCAGGAACAATTGGCGCCCACCGGAAGAGGTTATGGACGCTGAATCGATCTAAATTAAGTCTCCATGCGCCTGGTCCGAGGAATACCCCTAACGAATGTATTGCAGCGTTTTTTATTCATTGATATTTATTGACAATATCGAAAAAATTACGAATCACTAGAATACATCAACACCAGTTTCATTTGAAAGCATACTCTACAGCTATGGGATGTGCATCGTTTGAATTGGCAAAAAATGTTGCGCCCAACGTGGGGCTCGAACCCACGACCCTGAGATTAAGAGTCTCATGCTCTACCGACTGAGCTAGCCGGGCCAGTTGTACAGCGTGGCCCTGATGAAGGATGATGAGAGCTAAGCAAGGGTGAGTGAAACTCTGTCATCGCGTACTTAGGCTTTCTTAAAATAACTGTTATTATCATCATTTTCGAAGATCAGTACCTCACATACAACAAGGGTTCCCACAGGTGATCAATTCAAGTTATTTCCAGACGGAGAGGGACCCTAATAATAATAATCATTAACCACTGATTCAGTAAGTAGACAGTAGATGGTAGAGAACACCCAGAGGAGAGGATTGAGAGAGCCCCAAGCAGGGAAGCCGATTGACTGATTCAGTAGGTACATTATGCGATTCCTGCAGCTTTTTCGGCACTGAATCAATTATAAATGATTCTGAAAGTTCTCTTGATTGCTCATTTCGAATAATAAGATGTATCATTTCACACGGGTTGGTTATTCATAGGACCAGGCGCATGGAGACTCATTTCTTCAACATGGGGAAAAATGGGGGAAACGATTCAGGGTCCAAAATTTAGTGGAAAATGATACCCCACACGCCTAGGTACACGAAATCTCGAAAACGCATACCCATTCAAAATGGGTTGATAGACACCCATTACTTCAACCGGTGGGTGCCAATGGTTCCAAGACCTATTTCATTGGATTCAGCGTCCATAATTCAGTGGAAAATGACACCCCACACGATTTTTAGAAAATTATGTAGTACGGCGGACGGCGTACGGACATTTGACTTTCTTGATCTAGACCTAAGGTCTTCAACCCGCGGCCCTCGGGCCGCATGCGGCCCGCCAGCTAATTTCTTGCGGCCCGTGGCTTAAAAAAAAAAAAAAAAAAAAAAAAAAAAAAAAAAAAAAAAAAAAAAAAAATCGCGCTCAGTGATAGGTATGTTATCGACTGCACCGAGCGCTGCACTCGCTCAACTCGCAATGCCACTCCATGGAAGAAGAAGAATATTTGGGAGAAGAGCGATCTACCGGCCTTGTAGTGAACTATAGACGGAACTAGCATATAAGTTGAAGCAGTAGATTTACTCAAAAAAAAGTTTCAATCGAGGTTTTCTGACTTCAGAGAAAGTGAAAAATACATAAGTCTCTTTGCACGACCATTCGGTGTATCCGTTGAAGACATGACGGAAAATTTTCAGATGGAGCTTATAGATTTGCAGTGTAATATGGAATTGAAAGACAAGTTCGACGTGGGCGTTTTTGATTTCTCTGCAAAATATGTCGATCACAACTCGTTTCTTGAAATCCAAAAAAACGCAAAGAAAATGATGTCATTGTTTGGGAGCACATATGTGTGTGGGAAGCTATTTTCTCGTATGAAGTATGTGAAATCAACAACAAGGTCTAGAATTACAGATGCACATCTGGAAGGTAGTCTGCGGGTTGCAACCACAAAAATGAAAACAAATATTGACACACTTGTAAAAAATAAACAGTGTCAAAAATCACATTGATTGACTTTAATTAACCAATAAATATTATTGAAATTATGTGTCTTTTACTTTATTGGTAAGGTGGTAAAGTATCGTGAAAAGTTGTGGCCCTTCGGACGATGTGAAATCGATGTATGGCCCTTGCACTAAAAAAGGTTGAAGACCCATGATCTAGACACTTTGAAACGCCCAGAAATAAGGAGAGATTGACTTTTTGCCTGAAAACATAGGTTGATTTTTCGAGGAATAACAAACCAAAACCACAAAATTACACTATAATGAAGAACACTTTCAAGATGTTGAAATAACAATCTACTCAGATTGGTGTACTTCCCCCACCACGACAATATCAATAATAGTCATAGATCAAATCATATTCATCACTATGCTCGTGAGTGATACAAACGGCGTTTCTCTGACCAACTCCAAACTGGTTCTTTTATGAAGTAAGGATAATACGTAGTTCGTTAATATTCGTTAATATCGTTAATATTTTATAACGGAGTAGCCAGTGGTGACACGTGGTGGTGTTTGAGTGGTTCCTTCTGTCCGAGCAACTATTTTCCATCCATCACGTTGTTTAGGAAATACACGGCAGTTACCTTTTTCCATCTCGTTAAAAATATTGGATCTGCCCTTGAAATAATAACTTCAGACTCACCTCTGGAACCAAGCGTGTGATGACGTGGTACATGAATCATTTTTTTCTTCGCGAGGAACTTGATGTAGATGGCGGTAAGCTTTTCTAGATGAGTAAGAAAGTCTTCTGATCTTCTCTCGCTTTTCCTCATAAAGAAATCACTCGGCCGCCACGAAAAGGTAAATACGAAGGGAAAACCACAAGGCGCTGTGTCTAATCTTCAAACGTGAGAGGATTCGAATGAGCGTTAATTCCTCAAATTGGCCTGACTGAGTGGCTCACAAGTACCGAGCCAAGTTAACGGCTTGAAACCTTAGAAAGCCCGGTGCCCACATTCACTTTCAATAAAAGGAAAAGGTTTTTCAGCAGAAATATGGTCGAATAAGGAAACGGAGAGCCATTCACTGCCATATCCCCTTTGCCCTAATTAGTTCTGAAAGTAATGGATTTCCAATCGTTCCCCTCAATGAATTTCCCTTGGCCCTACTTTGAAAAGACCTTCCGGGCGTTTTGCTCCTCTAAATAGAAAGATTGCCATGCAGCTTCCCAATAGAAGAACCAGGCTCTTTTCATATTTTTCGCCTTTTTTCAGGCCGAGGATCTTTTCCGTAGGTAGGCGAAGCGTGGTAGGTCGAAGAAGATTTAGAAGCTGATACGCTTTGGACGTTTGTAAGCTTGTCACCATTTAATGGAATTAGGAAGGTGATCCGTCAAATCGCGATGGATAAGGGGAACAGTTTCAATATGTACTTTTTCCACCGGGACACACAATATGTTCCAATTGCATAAAGTGGACGACAAGAAAACAAAATGGGGATTTAAAAAATGATCAATTTTTGATATTTTTCGTACTGCGGCGGAGTTACTATGTTCTCACAACTCCGAATTGCGATGAATTCAGCAGGTACTGACTTAGGGACCTTGCTTGAAATTAGGGCACATAGCTGTTAGCATGTTAGTGGATTTAAAGGCGGAATCGGCGCGTAGCATAGATAGCAACCCTTTAGTTGGTTACTCATGGACCAAGGCTACTACTGACACTAGAAATGAATAGGGCACTCAACGATCTAATAGTCATTCTAAACACACGAGTAACTAGAGTTGAATTGTCCACAGCGAGCCTGTCCCGATGAAATGAGATATTATCGACACCGGGCACAGTCAGAGGACCGCATTTCGGGGTATTTTGAATCGAATGGAATACGAATCGGAGATAATATGCCAATAGGAACGCTACCTTATATTTCACGTCACGTTCACGTCACCACGAAGGTACTGGCCGGTTTGAACTGCAGGCCACCAACACGAGAGGGGGGGAGTGTTAGGAAAGGAATCGAGGAACCCACATGGCGCAGCAGGTGGCCGTTTGGCCTCAACGGACCAGCAGACTTGACCGACGATCGCTCAACTTTTTGATGGAGTTACCGACGCTCGGGATTCAAGTTATCTTCCCTTTTGACCCGTACTGATAACGACAGGGAAATAGGGACTTGAATCACTGAGGGGATGATATTGAACGCCGGACGCTTTACCTTTCAGCGATCGTGTGGGTCAACCACAAATCAGAATTTGGGTTCATCAAAGTTGTGGTGAGTTGAGAGTCAATACAAAACATGCCACGTATGGTGGATGATATGTCACGATTATTCAATATGCATTGCATATTGAATCCATTGCATATTGAATCCTCCAATATAATTCATGCTTTCTTTTTTCACTACAGAACACTTTACATTTACCACAATTCATCAACGTATAAACGTAAATTAAATCCGAACTCAGTCACACAAAAACCATAATCAAGGCTTTGTAAAACTGAAGGAAATGGTAGTCATCTCGGAAATTCGAGGATTTCAACCTACTCGATCTTCAACGACTCTCAAAGAAAATAGATTCAGCGTCCATAACCTCATCCGGTGGGCACCAATCGTTCCGGGATCCGTCTCATTGGATTCAGCGTCCAAACTTTAGTGGAAAATGATACCCCACACGTCTAGGTACATGAAATCTCAAAAACACACAATCGAAATGGGTAGATAGGTACCCATTTTGACCCGTAACCTCATCCAGAGGGCGCCGATTGTTCCGGGACCCTTTTCTTTGGATTCAGCGTCCAAAATTTAGTGAAAAATGATACCCCATTCGCCTAGATCGCCAAAAATCTTGAAAATCCGTTTTCAAAAAACACATCTTGACCCATATCCCCTTCCCAAATTCGGTCCGATCGAGTTGAAAAGTTTCGAGGACCAACTGGAGCCGGAAACGGGTCCCTGACCAAAATTTCAGATTTTTAGAAAATTTTCTACTACCGAAAACGGCACAAACGTTATAGATATAGATATTTGACTTTTTTGATCCAGACACCTTGAAACACCAACAAAAACATTTTGGGCCAAATCGAAGAGGTTGACCTTTTGCATGAAAACATAGGTTGATTATTGAAGGAATAACTAACCAAAAACCACTGGACATACCAGGAATATTTAGAAAACAAAATGGAAATAAGCAATAGGAGTGAGGTTAGGGTTACATTAGAAGCGCTCACGCCTAACACTGCAGCAGCATAGATTAGTCATTATTTAGCGGAGTAATGTTATTCAATGGTTTCAATAAAAGCTTTGAGTTAAACAATCAGTCTCTAATTTCGACGAAGAATAGGAGAGAAATCGTTTGTATCTGTTCAAATTAGAAGATGATATTAAATAGGAAGGAGCGAGTAAAATTGTTACTCGTAGTGTGCGTAGATATTGTTGCGAGCTCGCACCTGCGCCGGTCAAATGGGCTGCTGGCGTCGCAAGGTCAACGACCTGTGGAGGATTAAGGGTCTCGAACATTCGGGAACTTCCCCGTTCTTTCAAGACAACATGTCGAGTTCCCGGAACCAGGGAACGTTTTGGAAGGTACTCGACCAACAGGCAGCAGGTATAAAACGGGCCCAGAAACGCCGCGAAGTTCAGTTCAATTCGGAGTCCGGATATAGACGCTTCGGGTTATAAATTGTGCCGTGCCGCGTTATAAATAGTGCGACAACCGCGTTACAACCGTGTATTGTGATTCTGTCATTGTGTAAGTGCACAGTGAACAGTGTATGTACTCATGTGAACGATAGTTAATAAATTATTTACTAAGAACATAAATCGTTACAATATACAGAGATCTACCTAATAACTATACTGTTACAATAAATTATAAGGACGTTAAACTCGCGTATAGGTTTGGACCGGTTCCCACCTGTCAAAATGAATGTTCAGTATTCCCTCTTGTAAGAGTGCTTTTTGCAGGGGTGCCCCATGATTAAATAACACATTATATTTGCTAATTCGCAACTGCCTCTCTCAAGGAAGAATTCAAATCCATTCCTTCACACTTTATCCCCTGCTGCCTGCAGTAGCGCAGGTTCTGCCTGGGTAGTTCCCCAATCCTCCTTGGCCTACCCCTACCCACCCTGTAGGCTGGCTTGGCGCCTGGGGTGCTCAAACCTTTCAGCCCTCGTTCACAAAAGCAGCTTGTCCCTGCCCTATTTGTCCTTGACACAACCAGGATAGTCTTTGGCAGTGTCCTACAGGCTCTCACTGACACACCGCTCTGTCAGGTCAACCTTTTAATTGATATGTTGTGGGGGGAACGGCATCAGAGTCACCTTTCTCATCCTGTATGTCTCTTGCTGCCTCTGTGTTTTCCCTTGATAAGACCCGGGAAGGACTTCTGCATCCCTCTTGGCAGCCCTCAATGCTTCTGTACTGATTACCTAGCTGTACAAACTTAGCCTCCGAGCTGACTTAATGCAAAAACTTTTTAATTAATTTTGGCTTTTGTTCGATAAAAATATTTTCTATCTATGTATTGTCAAATCTAAAACCTGGGCTTCTCCTTACATGCGCCACTCATGCCAACTGTCACTATCTAATCTTTCAGTCCCGAGCTTCTACACGGGAAAAGATGCTGCTTGTTGACTCAGGATGGCTTTGACAACAAAAGTGCAACGCAGTGATCGGAACAAAAGTGTTGATTAATACTCGTCAGAGAGTTTATTCTCGTCGAAACAAAGGCTCAAGCTACCTTCCAGAATTAAGAGGAAGAACAATGTTAAAACGGGTTCACAAAGACTTTTCCGTGAGCCAATTTCCATCACAATGAGCCCTGAGCCGGGAAGCGGTTCATATAACAGGAAATAACTCTGGGTTTCACTTCAAACCACCCTCCGTTTCTCGGGTAATCCGTATAATATCGAAACCTTCAACTGTTCCTCTTCCTTTCGCTTTCCTTGCCCCAATTTACCAATATTTCGGATTAAAAGAGAATGAATGAGTGATGGAGCGGAGGGTTAAATAGCTGGGGTTCGGAATTTCTCGACTAATCTGTTGCGGGGAGAAATTCCAATCCTGCTTGAGCAGGTCGTTTATTGGAAGGCGATGGTGTAAAAATAGAGATTTTCCTCTCCGATCGGAAAATTGATAATGAACTCGAAGGGGATCAGGAGGAAAATATATTATGAACCATCGGATGGGTTCCTGGTCATCTTCTTTATCACGTCATATTTATCTTTTAAATCTCAGTATTATTACATAGGAGACTGAAGGGAGTTTTGCGTTCGGATATGGTCCTATCTCCTTACTACTACTGTAACTAATTGATATAAATGACTCCCGGGACGAAATTGCCATATATCCAGTGCCTTTGGGCACTGCTGGGGTGCCCACCATGACAATATACTTTCCATGCATCTCAAAGTTGCTGACGTACCGTTATCAGACTTCTCTCCAGATGTAGCACGCCTCCCACATGTAATCTGGCAGCCTGAGGACCTTCTTGATGAAAAAACACAGACGCCACTCAGCCTCTTTGTAATCCTCAAATCCCTAGACTTAAGCCGCGTACCTCAATCTTCCGTATAGGCTTGAAATCAATATCCCTTGAGAGCAGATTAGGCATCACAACCAGCCACAGTTCAGTCCGAATTGGGCGGTTCTTATCTTTTCCATCATAAGTTACATAAAGTAAGCACAATATTCAGGGACGACCAGAAAGATATAGGTCTTTATTAACTCAATTGGTTCGCTATTGAGATACCATTTCTCTGATTTGGCCCCTTTTGGTTGGTTGTTCCTTGAACACTCATACAGTATGAAAGTATGTTTTCATACAAAATGTCAACCTAGGCGATTTGCCCAAACGCGATTTCTGAGCGTTTCAGATCTAGAACTAGATCAAAATAAGCCGTCCCGCCGTTTTAGAAAAATGGGTTTTCGAGATTTCTAGTTCCTAGGCGTGTGGGGTATCATTTTCCACTAAATTTTATACGCTGAATCCAATGAGATGGGTCTCGGAACGATTGGGGCTTTCCGAAAGGGGTTATGAGTCAATGTGGGTATCTATCCACCCATTACGAATGTGTGTTTTCATGATTTCTCGTACATAGGCGTGTGGGGTATCATTTTCCACTAAATTGTGGACGCTGAATCCAATGAGATGAGTCTCGGAACGATTGGCGCCCTCTGGATGAGGCTATGGGTCAAAATGGGTACCTACCCATCCATTTCGAATGTGTGTTTTCGAGATTTCTAGTACCTAGCCGTGTGAGGTACCATTTTCCACTAAATTTTGAACGCTGAATCGATTGGAATGAGTCTAACTGCTACAAAGTTTCCGAGGAGTAACCAACCCATGTGAATGGGTTTGTAGCGTTTTTGATCATGACTATTAACTTCCTCATGCTAATCATCAGATTTCGAAAGGCACAAAAAGCTCTTCATCTGTTCGGTGTGTATCCAATTTAAGGAGATCGGAAACCAGTAAAGTAAAGTAAGTAAAGTAAACAAGGACTTTCACCTTGGATTTTCGTCCGACTACCTTGGTCAGGTGTCGCGGACGTCGTCAGCCGCCCTCCAAAGAGGATCGTAAATTGATCTGACGATTTCGCTCGTGGCTACTTATTGCCTCACCCCCTTAAGTGAAGAGGACGAATATGAGGGTCAAGACAAACAATTAAGTTGCTCTATCCAGGATTCGAACCCTGGCCACTCGGAGTACCACACCAATCCTTCATCTATTCCACTAGACTACCGAGCTCCCTATCGGATCCCAGATCGGAAACCAAGGTTGAATGAATGAATGAATGAATGAATGAATAACATGTTTATTTACTGAATAACAATATATCACAATATAACTCACAACATGGTACGCTTTGGCCCAAGGCCGTCAGCGGAGGTTCCGTCTTACTCGTATTTCCTATGATATTAGTAATAATAATAAATAGTAATCTTTTGTTAAGTTAATAGTTTATTCACTCTGACTAGACTCAGGACGAAAGAAAAATATATAATGTACATACAAATAATTAGTGAATAAAGGCGCGGAACTAAAATTACAGAGGGACCATTGGACGGGAATCGATTAAAAATTTTTCTACCTATTAATTGTGGTTAAATTCGGAAACAAGAAAATTCCTATATCGCCAGGCCTCGCGATAGTAGGAGCAAAGACCAGACCAGTCCGGGCCATTCAGGACCTCAATCAGCTCCTCCCGGGTCAGCGAAGCCTTGCCAAAACATCTGATCCGCACGTATCCCAAGATTGGACACTCCGCCAGAAAATGTTCCGTTGTTTCATCAACGCCGAGGTTGCACAGGGAGCAAAGATAGATTCTGTCCCGAATCCAAGGCTGCCAGTTGAGGTTCAGGAGTTCCCCGCGGCATCGCATTACAACCATGGCTTCGTACTGCGATGAGGTCCTGATATAATCCACCTCCAGGTCGAGATGCTGGTACAATAGGTGGAATTGCGCAGCTCCCGCTTTCCGGCGGAGGGAGTCAATGAAGCACCGCTTCTGGCCGGCCAGAACGCTCCCTGCTCTCTCTTTGAAGTTCGATGAGTCAAATGGGTTAATGGGTGCGGAATCAAGAAAGCGAGTGAACATTCTTAACCACTCCGCCACCCAGCCGACTCCCTCCCTTATCATCTCAAGAGCAGTAATTTTACTGAATCTGCCGTCCGGCAGCCCGAGTACCCTGGCGAGGTAGTCCGCATTCAGCCGTAAGGTGGTCAAAAAGACTGGCTCTTGCTTCATCTCATTATAAACTATATAATTGGGGGAGTTCATTGGTAAACGTAGGAGCTTCTTTAGGCGGAACCAAGGTTGATGGGATCACAATCCCAACCACCATGTCCAATTAGGCCGATCCTGATGACGAAACTTTGAACAGTAGCCTCACCCATCCATCGAGCAGAAGAATGCAGAGCACCTCATAAACTGGTAAATCTAAATGGCAATCTATAGATACCAAATCTCAACAACACAAAAAGCTGCATACATGTGGAAATAAAATTATATTTAGAGGTGTTGTTGTAAAAGTAGACTCGATTCGGGCGAAGAAGAGAAACTTCCTCCTGAACGAAGACGAACCAGGACAAGTCAGGTGACATCCAGCCATCGTGATCGTTTTAACTTTATTCTCAAAATGTCCTTATATCCCTCAACTCAAAAAATACGAAGTTTAATATTCATCATCCTTCGGAGAAGGGCCAGCCATTTTTCCGCTCTCGTCTCGCCCCTGAAGAGCCCTTCTGTTGTTCAACCCTTAATAATTATTAGGACGCGACGCCTCTTCCTTTGCCCCATTACTGTTAAGTTCCGCTCCTCCGTAAGATTTACGATCTCCTCTTTTCCCGCCTTGAAAAATTATAACGCCAGCGAAAAATGTGCGGTTCTCCAACCTTCTGATACTAACCAGTCTAAAAACTGTTAAATTTTAGAGGAAGAACCAGATGCTGGTAACAGAAGCGTGGAAGAGGGTGTAGTTACTTCATTAGCGATCCGAGAAAAACGAGACGGACGTGAATTTTTTTTAGGGGTTTTTACGTAAATTAGAGCTTGCTAAGTTCATTACAAGCTCGGAAACCGCACACTTCACCCGTTGCTCACTGCGTCGTTTTAAACGAGTTGTGTGAATATAACATGAACACATAGTGCAACTCAAAAATGTAATTTCTCATCTACAATTTTCCATATCATCCGAGAATATGGTTTTTGTTTTCATGCAAAAAGTCAATCTTTCAGATTCGGGCCAAAAATGTTTCTGGACGGATTTCTTTCTAGATCAAAATTAGCAAATGTCCGTCTACGCGGACATTGGTAGTAGAAAATTTTCTAGAAATCTGAACTTTGGGTCAGGGGTCCGTTCCCGGCTCTAGTTGGACCTCGAAACTTTTCAGCCCGATCGGACCAAATTTGGCGGAGTAGGGGTCAAAATGTGAATTTCGGAAGACGGATTTTTGAGATTTTTGGCGATCTTGGCGTGTTGGGTATCATTTTCCACTAAATTTTGGACACTGGATCCAATCAAATGGGTCCCGGAACGATTGGCACCCTCTGGATGAGGTTATGGTTCAAAATGCGTACCTATTCACCCATTTCGATTGTGTGTTTTCGAGATATCCGGTACGTAGCCGTGTTGGGTGTCATTTTCCACTAACTAAATTTTGGACGCTGAATCGATTGGAATGGGTCCGGTACCCGCACACCCACCATTTTCCATGTTGATGAAATGAGTCTCCATTCGAGGAATAACCTACTTCTGTAGAAGAATTTGCATCGTTTTCAATGTCCACGAGGGATGAAAGCTGTCACTATCGATTGGTGACTAATCGACGCAGTGACAGATCGCAGTTTAGAATAATATGTGGTTAAACTGCGATAATGCAGTGCAGTTACGTTTCCTTTATTAATAATATTACGTATTATCCGCACCATCCACGGAAATAATACATAAATAAAAATCAGGTGTCTGACGAGTCGCATGGAATACCATAAATCACAGAAACCTCGAATTCCTCATTGGGAAGAAAATCAAAAGACGGAGGCCGTGCACATAAATATATGTTACGCCGAAGATTGATTCGAGATAAGACGAAGTTGAGAGCCTACATCAATGTCATATCCTCAATATCAGACGATTATGTATGACGTGCCAATATCGGCCCTATTTCATCAAAAATTAATGTCGCTCCATAATCCCATTAACCTTTCGACCTTCACTACCCGAATATGATAAGGTACGAGTACATTCGTGTAACTAGGATTCACCAATCCGCAACACGAATCATTGCTCCCCTTGAGGACTAGCGCTCTCTAGCAGGAATATTAAAAGAATAATAGGACCAGGAAAAATGTTAATACGATCACGCTCAAATGCGCCAATTCACGTTTTACGTTATAATCCAGCAGGTGGGTCCCATTAGAGACTCATTTGTGAAAATAGATTAGTATCACCCGCGAGTTGTAGGGGAATTAGGCCTAATCCAGTATTAAACGTGATTTCATTACTTGAATGGATAAGAATTTTTTTACGAGAAGAACGATGTTATAGCGTACTCCCTGAATAAGCTATTAAATCAAAATTTCCGCCTGCATTTTAAGGCATTTTGAACAAATATGTTTTTGTCCGTTGGTTGTCAGGATTTCCTCGCTAAAGTGACAAGTTCCACAATGCTCCAATTCGGTTCAATTTCCCAAAGATGATGCGGGATAGAAAGTAGGAGGGTCCAAATTGAATGAATTAAAAGCTCTGCACCGGCGAAAAATATTCGACAAGTTCGTTCATCAATTGTTAACGTTTTTATTGCATTAAAGATATAAATCCATTGCAATTAACAGACCTTTTCGACACTTATCACAGTGACTCATATTAAATGCTGGTAATTAACACCATGACCTCGCTGGCTTCACTAAGGTAATAGTACAGACGATTCGCAATGTTCCGGCCACTTGTCCTCAATATTCTTATGAGCTGTTCTTCAAAGGAGAGTGGTAGCTCCAGGACAGGGAGGAGAAACTTCAGACGTGGGTTTGACAGCATGGAGCACTGAAGGATGAAATGAAGCGCCGAGTCGTCCACGCCCCAATTACAGATGGGGCACACTGCTGGCACAAAGCTCACCTTGGCACCCGCCACCAGTATCCTGGGAGCATGCTTGCTCAGCACCCGCTGCTGGGCCAAGGGGCGTGTGATGGATGTTGGCCAGTCCTGGAGCAGATAACCCTGTGGCTGCTGAGAGAAGCTTCCTGAAGTGCATTTGGTCCATACTCAGGGCAAGCCCGAGATGATTTTTCCAGTTCCAAATCAGCATTCCGCGAGACGAAAGGTAGGGCATTTAGGATACTGTGCAACACAGAGCGGTCTATCTCCATTAGTCCTGTAGCTGATGGCAACTCCATATCGAAGGCACGCAGAGCGTCCCCCAGCTGCCCAAACCAGTTGTACTTTTAGCCTCTTCCTGGCATTTTTGATAAGGTAAAAAGGCGCTCCTTGCATATTCTTGGTAGGCGGTTAGGGGGCATACTTAAGACTCAGCAACCAACAAATCGCATCCTTCAGCACATTGATGGCTATTGATAGAGCTCAGCACGCACCACTGCATTGGGGGTAACTCGAGGGAGCAGTAAGATGCGCTTATAAAAGCCAACCTGCACTCGCTCCAGTTCGCCGCCGTATCGAAGATAGTTAACGTTTAACATGTCTGGTAAGTTCGTAATTTTACTTTTGGAGCTATGTACCCTTCAACTATTTCTTAAAAATTTCATCATGATTGAGTCATTTTTGTTGGCCGCTCAAGTAAAAGACATTTATTTTAGTACCTATTAGTGCATTATACGCCTCGTTGAACTCGATTATCGAGATAATCGAATAATGCGATTTATATCAATGATGTTAACATTGTGTAGACGAAGAAGTACGAAGGAATGTAAGATATCTATCTACCTTTTGTTCAGTTCAAATATAAGGCGGTCTTTTGTTACTGAAATTTTTTTTTACTTGAAAAACAAAACACGAACTGCTGAGCCTGCTGATTACTCTCAAAATGGTCTCAGCACTCTGTCAAGTGCTTCTTACAGGGACCCAAACATGTTGTCTCGTGGTGATTGCTCTCGGCTTTTCTGAATTTCCAGTGCGTTCCAGGGCAAGGCTGCCAATTTTTGGGTCGTCAGTGTGACAGTGTGGGGTTTTCACGTCTCTAATCACCCTTTTGCGCCTTTTTGAGCAAAAATGCTGCCTGAACTTGATCAAGAAAGTGGCGGTAGTAGTCAGCGTTCATGGTGATACGGTCCTGAAGAAAACCAACCAACAAAATCCAGCAGGCAACCGAGTTATGGCCAATGATGGTTCAGCATTCCCCTCATTTTCCACGCCATACTGGCTCTCTTTGACTTGGTTGTGTACTGGTGCAACCACGTTTTATCAGAAGTCATTATTTTTTTCCAAAAAAGCCTCTCCTTCAGATTCAAAAAGAGCAAGATTTGAGAAATCTGAACACTGGCACTCTGATCAGCACTGAAAAGACGAGGAACCCATCTTTCTGACAATTTTCCAGATTCCAGCTCTTTTTTTATTATTGAGCTAGACGCATTGAGATGCCCCAGATGGTGCATATTAGACCCACAGATGGCTAATACAGCTACATCAAACTCGTAGAATGCCACAATGATATACTATCCCAAAAGAGTAGAGTGGAAATCTCGAGTTTTTTTTTAATTTGACATCAATTTCTCCTCAAATGGAAGCGATGACGGTGTACTAATTGAAATTGCGATAATATAATAAAGAAACGGTACGTAATGGATCACCAGTGGTGAAAAGAGCTTGGATTTTCAAGAACGTAATTCAATTTTAGGGGCTCGATCCACTCAGATCGACAACAACAGCAGCATCATCTTCTCAATATCATAAACATAACTCGGATTTGGTTTCGCTCTTCGGATCGAAAGGCACGCGTGACGAGAACTTGGAATCTCTGCATTCCCTTAAGCCCAAACCCGAAAACTCTTGTCAATCTCCGCCTTTATTGGATTCCTTTTCTTTCAACTCCGTGACGAGAGTACGAAATCCTGTTTTTTCGGTCTGATGTGCCTTTTCCATTTTTATTCTCCCTTTGTCGCTGTTTGAACAGCACCTACACGACCCCCAGGAGGGTCACCTTCAAACGCCGTCTCCTTGTTGGTTCCATTCAAGAGCCCAAGAATATTATGAGTCCCTCGACTTCAATCCTGCTTCTCTTTACTCAATACCCCCCAAGTCCTGGCGTATAATATACTTACGACAAAGAGCCATTTCAGAGCTTGCTTGTTTTGCCGCTCGACAGATCAAAAGCCCTCTATAAGGGTAGTTCTTATTATGAATCCAGCCCGTCGCAAGCATTCTTTATGTAGATTCCTTTTCATGCAGGCACGGTCAACGCGATAACTGTTGCTGGTCCCCAAACACGTTTACCCTGGACATCAATTTCAAACCACGACGGTGGATACTCAGCACAACCCACGTAGAGGAAAATAATACATAGCTTTTAATAGTCGACGTCTTTCCAAGAAAAATTCCACAGGACCGACAAATCCATTTGAGCACGTTGCCATTTCATCCACAATGTTTGGTTATGTGGACAACAGTGACAGTGGACTGTCCCAGACTCATTCTAATCGATTCAGCGCCCAACATTTAGTGGAAAATGATACCCCACATGCTAAAAATCTAGCAGGTAGACTTCAAAATAAGCAGGTAGACCCATACCAATCCCCAGTAGGCACCTATCGGTCTAGGACTCTTCTCAATTGATTCAGCGTCCAGAATTTACCGGAAAATGACACCTCATGACGCCTAGATCATAAAAAATCTCAAAAATCCATTTCTAAAAAAAAAAAAAAATCAAAATCCGTTTTTCAACCAAAAAAATAAAAAAAAAAATAAAAAAAAAAATAAAAAAAAAAAATAAAAAATAAAAATAAATAAAAAATAAAAAATAAAAAAAAAAAATAAAAAAAATCCTCAAATTTGGTCCGACGGGCTTGACAGTTTCGAAAACCAACTAGAGCAATAAACATTTCAGGTTTGCTGTTGTGGCTGTTGTTGTTAGGAACATTGAGTAGATAAGTCAGATAACCTGCGGTTCATTGATTTCATGCGAATTGTGAGTTTATGAGTGATACGAGCCCCTCCGCCCTTTCTATGTTTCATGCTTGAGTGGGAGAAGAGAGGAGGATGAGGTGGAGAAGGAGGAGGTGGTGGTGAAGGAAGTCTCCCCTCATAGATAAGAAGACTCCCTCCGTTGCCCCATCAACAGTCACAGAGAGATGCCACCGCACACAAACAACGTTGGGACCCCCCCGTCGTTTAGCCCTTGATAGCCAATTTCTCTCACCTCGACACGGCGACTCCCCGCCGAAGATGACTCCCGTACGCGCACAAACACTTATTTCCCCTTCGGTTCCGTCTCCGCCGAACAAGTTTCCGGCTCCGCCCACATCCCTCGAGCTCTTGGCGGTCGTCCAGGCGAATAAGAACGGGGAGTTCCCCCCCTCTACGAACGGCAATTAGTCAACCACTTTGGGCCGATTGCTCCCAGTGTTTCCTCGAGTCTGCGGGCAAACCCCCCTCAACAACCTCCACCGCCGCCACCACCCTCCGCCGCACAGAAACCGGAGCACTTGACCTTATTTTTCACCACTTCCCCAGGTTACATCTCCGCCTCATGATTCATAACTGTTTATAAAAGCTAATCCCGCTCGAATAACTTTTTGCACTATTTGCAATAAATAAAAATACAATAAACATAAATAAAAACCCTGTCGAGCGTAAACTGCAACCTGTTCATACACGAGTACAAAAATGTTGATTAAAATTCTCCTTAACCTCTTCAGTCCCAGTGGCTACACATGTGCAGGCTCTCTTGGCGTCTCCAGTTAATTCTAACCAGACTCGTATTCCTTCCATGGTATTCAGGAACTTTCCTAGAGAGATTCTACTCAACCGCCATCTCTCGGGAAAAGCAGAAAGCATCGCAGAAGCGATTTTTAAAGTGAGCCTTCCAAACCTTTGAAGCTTTTCCATTTAGTTTTCAGTACCTCTTAGTGAATTCTTTTTTTCCAGAGCATTACTATCTGTTAGTTTAGGTTCCAATAAGGCTTCTTAAATACAGGGTGTCTCAAAAAAATGTACTCACACTTTGAATGATGAGAAATCCTTTATTTATGAACAAGCGACCAGCGAAATGGCATAGCTTCGAATACAGAAGTTCTTGTGTTGCAGGTGTGATGTGTGAAGTGTGAACCCCAGCATAGCAGGAAATCAACATAGCTTTGAAGAGAGGAAGAGAAGAGAATTGAAAGACAATGTCGCGATATTCCTAATGACCTGTTTCGTGACGTTTGCGAATCCCTTGGTGCGCGTCATCAGCGTTGTCTGGACAATAATGGTCATCAATTCGAACATTTGCGAACATGATTCCTTAATCACATTTGTCTTCTGTATTCGAAGCTATTCCATTTCGCTGTATGTTCATAGATATAGGATTTCTCGTCATTCGAAGTGTGCGTACATTTTTTTTTGAGACACCCTAGAACAAACAGGAAGTCTACCAAAAATCCATACTTAAGACATACGTATATAAGGAACTGTAGGGGAGGTTTCTAATGGTGAGTGAACCCTCTGTCTGAGTGTATCCCCTGCTATCTGATACCAACGAGTTCCCTTCCTTGTTCTTTCCTGTCCTTTTCCTGTCATTCCCTGCCCTCTACTCAACCCATTACGCACATCGCCCTCTGCTCGCAACTTGTCCCACCTTTCAATGCGCAGTGTTTTTCCGGTTGGAGCTTTGGTAGAAGAAATAATACACTGAAGATGAAGAAGAGTAAGAGAAGAAGAGACGATATCCCGCTAAAAACCGGTAGTGGCTGACATTTGTTTACTTTTCGATGGTTAGTTTACTTTTCCCGTCTCTCCGTCGCAGTTTCACAGTTTTACTATTTTTCGCCGTTTTTCTGTCGGATTTTCTAGTTGTTCTCTCGAACCTAATTCATTTTGAGAATGCCGAGAGGTTCTGCTACCATTTTCAAGAAGCAGAAAAGAATTCCGCCATGGATTCAGAAGAAATCGGATGGGCCCTGAATGTGGTGGTGAGATGAGTCTAGATAGTGGTGAGCACACAGGTTTAGCTGTGAACATTTCAGTGTTGTGTTCTGATTGCTCCTATTCTGCATTCTATTCAAATGCAAATACTCTACCTGAAACGAAATTTCACGATGTGAATGTACGCCTAATCTACACTATGCGCGCCATCGGACAAGGCGAGAAAGGAGCGCGTACGTTTTCGCAGCTTACGAAGCGGGCGGTCATTAGTTCAGACGTCAATTGTGAAGGTATCCTTTATCCAAATAATTGAATGTAATATATCAAAATTTTCAGCAGATTCTCTAGTTTTTTTTATGCAAAAAAAAAAAAAGGTCATTTTGGGTCACCTGGTACCCTTAATCTGTTGGACAAACCGGGTACAGGATCGGCATGAACGGTCTTCAATAAATAGAAGTACTGAGAAGATGAATTTAATAACTAGAAGAGTGAAGCAGCTCAATTTCCTTACTCTCCTTTATGGAGGAATAGTTTCGTGTAATGCAAGTAATTTACATGATAGTTTCCGAAAAATAGCTAAGTTTAAATGCATTCGAAAATACATCAAAGCACAGTTTCCATTATCATACAATAAAAATGTTAAAACAGTCATTGTCATAATTTATCTTATACTCTTTTCTCAAAAGTGAGCCTCCTTTATTCACAGTATCAAGTATTTTAATTATTTTATTTAAAAAAAATGCATTAGAATAAGAAATCGGAGTCGTAAAACACCAAGATTTACTCTCAGTAAAGTTTCACGAGAAATGGCTCTTCCAACGTTCAATTGGGTTTAGTAAATGCGCCGTTAACGATTGAAATTCGCCTTAACGACCTCCTCTTAACTTGCGAAAGAAGGTTATTAAGAAGGTTATTCAGGGCAATCATAGTAACTCATTCCAGGTATTTGATTTCGAAATTTGGCACACAGTACAGCGAGCAGAGCAGAACGAGTGGGCTCTGGTGAAACGAGAAGCAAATGAAAGTTTTACAGGTTGTTTAGGGGGGGGGGGGGGGGTCCTGTGGGATTTAAGTTATCGTACGAGAACACTTCGCCAACTCTGGTGGAGCTGAAAAACCTCGATATATTCCGACCTTTTTCCAGTATTTGGTTAACTGAATAACAACCCTATGTTTTCATGCCAGTCAAGCTCCTACATTTGAACAATCGATTGACATTTTGTGTTTAATTCAGATTTAAAACATCATTTGCAGGGGGGAATTTTTGCATTGCTGCAATTATTGCTCAAATGAGAGTTTTTGCTGCAAGTTACAAATTGCCAAGTAATCTTTTCCCTGCGTCCGGCAAATTTTCCCGCACAATCAAGTTACTCAATACCGTTGAGAATTGACATGAAGCCAGCAATTATTTTGCAGCCATTTAAGGAACTCATCACCTGTGGGTTTCCATTGTCCGCTTTCGGCAATTTTTCTAAAGAAGGCAGCAGGGAGGGGTGAGATTCAAGGAGTTATGGCCATTATTCCCGACAACAACGGTCCATGAATCGAACAATGACTAGATTTTTCTTCATATCGATTATGTAATCTCTTATCAAAAGCCAAGCAACCATTGGCCCGCCACGTTGTTTTCCAGACTCTTTCAAGAAACAGATTTTGATTCAAGGAATAAAACTCGTAATCATGTAGACTATGACCCATGTAGACTAATTTAAAAAAAGAATTAAGCGTCCATAACCTCTTCCGATGGGCGCCAATCGTTCCGGAACTCATTTCATTGGATTCAGCGTCCAAAATAGAGTGGATATGATACCCCACACGCCTAGATCGTCAAAAATCTCGAAAATCCATTTATCGAGATACACACTTTGACCACTACCCCCCAAAATTTGGTCTGATCGGGTTGAAAAAGTTTCGAGGATAATGTAACGATTTGTATTCTTAGTAAATAATTTATTAACAATCGTTCACTTGAGTACATACACTGTTCACATTCGCGCACTTACACAATGACAGAATCACAATACATGGTTGTAACGGTTGTTGCACTATTTATAACGCGGCACGGCACAATTTATAACCCGAAGCGTCTATATCCGGACTCCGAATTGAACTGAACTGGGCGGCGCTCATGGGTCTGTTTTATACCTGCTGCCTCTCGGTCGAGTACCTTCCAGAACGTTCCCTGGTTCCGGGAACTCGACGTGTTGTCTGGAGCGAACGGGGAGGTTCCCGAATGTTCGAGACCCTTAATCCTCCACAGGTCGTTGACCTTGCGACGCCAGCAGCCCATTTGACCAGCGCAGGTGCGAGGTCGCCACAATAACTAGAGCCGGGAATGGACCGCTAACCCAAATTTCTGATTTTTAGAAAATTGTCTACTACTAAAAACGGCACGTACTTCGTACGGCTACTGATCTAGACACCTTAAAACGCCCAGATTTTTTTTTTTTTTTTTTTTTTTTTTTTTTTTTTTTTTTTTTTTTTTTTTTTTTTTTGGCCGAATTGATTGACCATTTGCATGAAAACATAGATTGATTTTTAAAGGAATAACCATCCAAAACAAGACAAAAAAATTTCTTCTTGGCGTTTATGGGACGCACTGTGATTATAATTTTGCTCAATAAGAATGTTGGCAAATTTCCCTTACAAGTGCAGCATCACCTACTGGGTTCCAAGGTACTATTTGAGATTCAGAATTCAGACAAATAACCATTTTACACCGAAAAATGACCTTTTTTGCTTCCACACGAGGTATGAAAATCCAGGATTAGTTGCAGTCAGTCGCGGAATTTATCGTGCATTTGGAGAGTACTGAAGGTTATTAGCACCAAGGTGAGTTCGAGGCAAAGTTCAAAAATATAATTTGAAAATAATATTTAGGATGTCGTTCGAGAAATCGGTTGAAACCGAAGCTGAGACCGAATCCTGATGCTCTGCCTCAAATCGAGTAGTCAGTTGAACGTTGATCGATTGAGGACATTGCAAAGCGCCTGGGCAACTGAATGATTAAGTGATTCCCTTAGGGGTTTGGATTCGCAAAGGTTCCAGGTAGGATCCAGAGGTCGGCTTCCGCTCTGTTCTAAACCTGCAAGGGGTCCATCTGACTCTACTCCTGCCGTAATTAGTGGCCTTTTGAAATCCTTTAGAATTCGCCAGGGGTCAGCCGCAGCTGGTGAGCTCGATGTAGAATGAACGGCTCGCAGAGCCCTTTTGCTTCTAATGATGAGACATTGAAAACCCCAAATTTAAGGATCCTACCAAGCTAGAGACGCTTACGGAAGCTCTCGAGAACCCTAACGTTTTGTCCAACGGCTATTATCCGGAAAGATGATCACAATATTTTCCTAGATGCTATCCCGTCCATCCTAATCGACTGAATACAGATAAACAAATTACCTTCATAAGTTGCCCAAAACTAATACACATAATGAGAAAAAGAGCTAAATTAAAGGGGCTGTCCACTACTTTCCTGTTCCTCCAAAAGGCTTTTACTTTGTTCTCCTCTCACAGATTCTTCATCGCCTTTAGAGCTATTCAATCCGCCACAAACCAAAAAAGAGCTTCAAATCAAAAATGAATATATTCTTAGAAAATCACCTTTTCGATTTATACCGACTTCCCTCGTTAAGGGCAAATGAAATCCACGGTCGTAATCGCAGATTTTCGAGATCATCACAAAAGGCGTTCCCTGGTCCGGATGTATCGCCTTTTTTGCCTATTTGAAAAGAAAAAAAATGGGGCAAAAGAGTGTTCAACAGAATCGCTGCAAAATCATTCACATGGGTTGGTTATTCCTCGGACCAGGCGCATGGAGACTCATTTTTTCCAGATGGGAAAAAATCTGCAAATTCTTACACACGGGTTGGTTATTCCTTGAATGGGGGAAACAGTGGGTGTGGCGGGTCCCACACCCATTCCAATCGATTCAGGTCCCAAAATTTAGTGGAAAATGACACCCCACTCGCCTAAATCACCCAAAATCTCGAAAATCCATTTTTCAAAAAACCTCTATCCCCTCCAAATTTGGTCCGATCGGGCTGAAAAGTTTCGAGGACCCATCTCGGCTGGGAACAGACCCCTGACCCAAATTTCAGATTTTTAGAAAATTTTGGTTGGTTATTCCTTGAATAATCAACCTATGTTTTCATGATAATGGTCAACCTCTCCGATTCGGCTCAAAAATTTTTTCTGGACGTTTCATGATGTCCTGATCAAAAAAGGTCAATGTCCGTCCGCCGTACGCCGTCCGCCGTCCATTGTCCACGCCGTTTTTGGTAGTAGAAAATTTTCCAATTGTTCTGGGACCCATTTTATTGGATTCAGCGTCCAAAATTTAGTGGAAAATGACACCCCACTCGCCTAAATCACCCAAAATCTCGAAAATCCATTTTTCAAAAAACCTCTATCCCCTCCAAATTTGGTCCGATCGGGCTGAAAAGTTTCGAGGACCCATCTCGGCTGGGAACAGACCCCTGACCCAAATTTCAGATTTTTAGAAAATTTTCTACTACCAAAAACGGCGTGGACAATGGACGGCGGACGGCGTACGGCGGACGGACATTGACCTTTTTTGATCAGGACATCATGAAACGTCCAGAAAAAATTTTTGAGCCGAATCGGAGAGGTTGACCATTATCATGAAAACATAGGTTGATTATTCAAGGAATAACCAACCAAAATGGGGAAATCAGCGGGTATGGCGGGTACCGGACCTATTCCAATTGATTCAGGGTCCAAAATTTAGTATAAAACGATACCCCACACGCCTAGGTACCAGAAATCTCGAAAACACATGCTTAAATGATAAAGCAGGCATCAATTTCAAAGTCAAATTTCCGTCCACGCCGACTTTAGTAGTAGAAAATTTTCTAAAAATCTGAAATTCGGGTCAGATGTCCGTTCCTGGCTTCAGTTGGTCCTCGAAAATTGAATCGCACGCTGAATCCAATGAGACGGGTCTCGCAACGATTGGTGCCCTCTGGATGAGAATATGTGTCAAAATGGGTGCCTATTTACCCATTTTGATTGTTTGTTTTCCAGATTTCTGATACCTAGGCGTGTGGGGTACCATTTTCCACTAAATTTTGGACCCTGAATCGAATTAAAAGAATCCCGAAACGATGGGTGCCCTCTGGATGAGATAATGAGTCAAAATGGGTACCTATCTACCCATTTCGAATGTCTGTTTTTGAGATCTCTGTTACATAGACCTGTGGGGTATCATTTTCCACTAAATTCTGGACCCTGAATCGATTGGAATTGGTCCGGGACTCGCCTCACCCACTGTTCCCCCCATTTTTTCCCCATGTTTTTAAATTTGATGGTGATACATGACAATAAGGTATCCGAATATCCTATTTTTGGAAGTGTTATTTGCCGGGGTGGGTGAAGCAAGAGAATACTTAAGTAGGCACCTGCGATCCAAAAGCAGTTCCTTTTCGAACTTGTTCAATCCACTCTCCAGTGTTACTAAGGGAAGTTCTGTGTTCTTATTACAACTAATTCATAGGAATCGCACCCAAATTCTTCGAAACTCGTAGAAAATCGAAGATTCAACTCTGAACGGCGGAGGGAAGGGGAAACAAACCGAAACTCCAAACTTTCTTCGAGTTTCGAATCGAACTCGTGAAATTAAAAGGTCCCGCCGCTTATATATAAAAGTCCGAAACCTTTGGGAGTCTTGAGACATTTTCGACGCTCCGCCGTACTTTCTTTTCACCGCTTGTTCCGGTTCACCTTCCCCCTGCCCGCACTCCACCGTGAACACGCCCCGCCGTTAACTCTACCCCACACCCGCCGTTCGTTCTCCGTGCGGAGCTGTTGCTCTATTTAACGACGAAGGTTGCTCTCGTCAGGGAGGACTCCGGAGCCGGGGGTTGCTCCCGGGTGAGTTGTGGGCCGCCGACACGTAACCACTTTTCTCTTCAAAAACCCTCCCCCGCCTCGTTGCTCGAGTGCGCCATTTGTCTCGCGAAGGGTTGAAATCATTTTGCGCCCGGGTGAGAAACGATCGGAGTCAAAGCACTTCATTACTTATTTGGTACTTTTCGTGCTCGCCCGCTACCAATTCTCGGGTAATTGTTATTTCCCTCAAACTCTATACATTTCGGAAACCAGGAAGACCGAAAGCGCCTCGGCCAAGGAAGAATTCCATCAACGAAATTGAACAGCACCAAAATCTGTCAAAAACCACCAAAAAGCAGGGAACCTCCAGAATCTGTTACTTCCCATGCGAGCGACTCCTACATTCCCTTTACACCCTCAAGCCCATGAATCCTTTCAAGAAGATGTTTGAATACTATCGATGCTCCATAATAGAACGCACAAATCTGGGTGAGCCGCGCGCAAAAGTAGGCACCACAAGCATTATATGAATTTCTACATCGCGTAATCTCTTGTGTGGCACTTCAACTAATCCTTCAACACCTATTCATTAAAAACTGGTGAACCAGGGGCGGGTTTGGTTATTGATGAAGCAGTTCTGATTGAAGTAGAAATTATGGACGGTGTTTGGCTATTTGGGGTACAGCAGAAGGTTTGCTGGCCAAACCTTTGAGTCAGTGGCACAATGATGGTTTGGCTTGAATGTCATCGTATGCTGTGTGTGGCTCCGAATTTTCTCAATGCTATCGAAGTTGTTTTGTAGAAGCCAGGAGTTTCGAGGTTATGTCAGAACGTAACAAGTTGTTAGTTTTCGTTTCACTCCATCATTTTCTTGATCTTGATTGTGTCAACTTGCCTTGTTCGCGAGTTGTTCAATCATTTATTTTACGTATTTCTTTACAGAAATTTGAGATCCTTAAGTTAGGCTTAAACCTACCGGTATTTGTACCAAAAACTACTATGGATATCAATGACCGCAGTCCCTTGTTTGTAACGTTTTCTGTGCTGCTCTTCTTGCTATGTTCTATGGAAATAAATTCTTGGAGTACCTGATTTTAAAATATTTCTACATTTAATCTGCTCAAAAATACCTGAGCTCCTTAAAAAAAAATCTGCAAATTCTTACACACGGGTTGGTTATTCCTCGGATGGGGGAAACAGTGGGTGTGGCGGGTCCCAGACCCATTCCAATCGATTCAGGGTCCAAAATTTAGTGGAATATGATACCCCACACGCCTAGGCAAAGGAAATCCTGACACATACAAAATGGGTGGATACATACCCATTTTGACCCATAACTTCTTCCGATGGGTGCCGATCGTTCTGGGACCCATTTATTAATTGGATTCAGTGTCCAAAATTTAGTGGAAAACCATACCCCACAAGCCTAGGTAGCAGGAATCCCAAAGAAAACATATTCAAAATGGGTAACAAATACCCAATTTGACCCATTACTTCTCTTGAACTTTCTTGGTGAGAAAATGGGAATTATAACTCGCGGATCACAATTTGAACAATATATTTTCGTACTCACTTTCTTACAACTCTAGAAGAAGGAGTGACTTGAGACAGAGCTGCAAACCCTCAGTACCACTAACAGTCTAAGGAGAGCAATATGTAGTTCGTATGTTACATGGAATGTATAAGATATTCCATAACTTTCTATGTGGGTGCCAATCGGTCTGGGAACCGTTTCATGGATTCAGCGTCAAAATTTAGTGGAAAATGACTCCCTACTCGCCTAGTACGCCCAAAATCTCGAAAATCCATTTTTCAAAAAACACATTTTGACCCCTACCCCCCAATTTTGGTCCGATCGGGCTGAAAATTTCGAGGACCCTCTCGGTGGAAACAGACCGCTGACCAAATTTCAGATTTTTAGAAAATTTTTACTACCAAAAACGGCGCGGAACATGGACGGCGTACGGCGGACGGCGGACGGACATCGACCTTTTTTGATCAGGACATCATGAAACGTCCAGAAAAAAATTTTCAGCCAAATCGGAGAGGTTGACCATTATTATGAAAACATAGGTTGATTATTCGAGGAATAACCAACCAAAATGACCAAAATCGGAGCTCTTGACGTAGGTGGCACACTTTTGGCTCAGGCCGGCTTTGCTTCAGCTCGTTGTTGAAGTATTATTATCATGTCTCTTTCGTTCGCCCTGATTTTATCGGGAATCACATGTCGTTACGTACTCTTTGAAGCAGATAGGTACTCTAATAGTGGTATTTAACTTGATGGAAATAGTATTCTTCTTTGTTAAATTGTGCGATATCACCGGGAAATGCTAATTCGTAGCTATAATAGGAGTACTTATCATCTGAGAGCGATTTTCTAACGCTTCCCAACACTCTTCACTTCAAACTAAGTAGCTAATCTTCTACGACCCATTAGGTGATAATAGTGAGGGGCGTACCAGCCATAAACAGTTTCAAAGACCATCAAGTTTACGGGATCAAGTTATACGAGACTCCCCGGCCACGGATCTTCTGAAGTTGTGCCACGGCTCGGGATACACGATGAAGTGGCGACCGGCGATCAGACCTAATATATCACCGGTCGATGGCTGCGTAAACCAACTTTAGAATTCCGAGCACGAAGACGCTATCAAAGTCTACTATGTGCAAGATGGGGGCCGAGGGAAGAGTGCAGCAATCACCTCCGTACAAGAGCCATTCGATAAATATACTCGCAGCTTGCGAGGAGCGTGCCGGGCATCCTCAAGTCTGCTAAGGGATCGCCCCTGAGCTTTCTTTGATGAAAAAGTCGTGGTGCGGTAGACTGATGTGTCTGGACTGCATCTTTTGGTTTGTTATTCCCAAGATGAAACCTATCAATCAAACCACACAGTTTGACAGCACAAATGGATGAATATCGGGCAGCATCGATGAGGCTAACAGATACGACGAAGGCCAGCTGGAAGGCAGGCTAGCTGACAACAGAGAATTCAAACGCTGGAAAGTCTATCCACCTAAAGAATGAGTCCCCCAAGTAATGCAGATCCATGTATGGGTACCCCTACAGCTGCCCCTACGTGGTGCAGTTCCATGTACGGGTTCTCCACAGCCACCTATAAGTAGACTTTCCATATAAGTAGACCCGAATAGGCTTTCCAGTTACTCCTAAGGAATGGTGCCCCCACGTGGTGCACGGGTTGGTTATTCCTGACCAGGTGCATGGAGGCTCATTTCTTCAACATGGGGGGAATGAGGGAAATGGTTGATATGGCGGGTCCTGGACCAATTTCAATCGATTCACCGTCCAAAGTTTAGTGGGAAATGATACCCCACACGCCTAGGTACTAGAAATGGGTCAATAGGCACCCATTTCGACCCATAACCTCACCTAGAGGGCGTCAATACGAGTGGTATTTGATAAAAATATGAAACGGGAAACATAGATTTCCTCTATCTATCGAAAGAAAGCGTTTTTTTTTTTTTTCATCCCTGAGAAACCTCAGTGTCAACCTTACGAGGACAATTTATTTTGCTCGTTGGCCCAGTCTGTTATCCACTATGAATTACCAGCATTGGCCGGATTTTACCCTTCGGATCTTACTTCCTGCTTTCAATTGTGTAAAACCCTCATGCAAATTATGACGTAAAGTGGCTTTTTACCACACTCAGAGCCACTGTTTGCCGAGCTGGAACTCCTTCAGTTGTACGACCTGATGAAAATGTGCAGCGTAAAAAGGGTGTTACAGGAAATTTAGTTTTGATTATATTATCCAATGCATGAAATTGCCGCTAGGTTTCAAAGTCAGGGTCATATCTCAATCCTATTAGCCCCAACCACTGCGTCGCTGAACACTTATTCTTGATGGCGTTGTATTCTGGCAACTTATGATAGCTGTTGCCCAGGGCAGTCATCGAACAGAAAATGAACGGCACGTAGGCACACATAACTTGTCCTGCCCTTGTTTTACGTCAAAATTGAGAGCCAGAAAAAGGCAGGTATCTTAGAAAGCCCTTCCATTGTCCTCATTTCCTTACTCTCGAGTCCGTCTCTCTGCTAGTACGGCTGAATCTTTTGACGCGTTATGCCAACTGTTCGAGCGTCGAGCTCCAAGGAAAAAATTTACGGCGGTTTTCTTCAGATCTTTGACTCTGGTGAAGCCGACTCAACAGATCAAAAGCAAGTAAAGAAGGAAAATAACACCGAGACATCGGAAGGTCTTTTTTTCTCCCCCTTTTGTGAAGTTGGCTCGCGTAAGCTTTGTTGAAGACGTTCTTTTCCTCTCGCCGTGACAATCCCCTCCTCAAGGCTTCTCTCCTTCAGGCTTAGTTATCACCGCACACCTTGGACTTCCTTCACGAACCCCATTATTGTGAAGCCAGTCTTGAATTTCGTGAGGTGTCGATAAATTCCCACAAGTTGATGAACGACGAGAGCGAAAAGCACACAAAATTCCTACAAGTTCTGTAAGTTAAGTTTCATGTGCAAGTTCCTGCTTAACCCTCCAGTTCCCATGGCTAGGTTGAGTACTATTATTATTATTTTTTTTTTTTTACAATATTTTCTTGTAATTTAGTTTTCTTTTTTAACAAATCAAATAGCATGTCAAGATGATCAGTTGGAGGAAAAAATTGAAAATTTTAAAACAGAATTTTATTTTGGAGTGAGATTTGTGCGAACAGTGGAGGTGGAGATCCCCAGGTTGCAAAATAGACAGTATCTGCTCCCACATGGTACAGTTCCATGTTCGGGTTTCTCGATGGCATCCGCAGGTGCTCCTACGCGTTGCAGTTCCATGTACGAGTTTTCACGTGGCAGTTCCTTGAATGAGCTTTCCAACGAGATATTAAGAATGATGCCCCCCAAGTAAGGCAGTTCCATGTATGGGTATCCCTACAGCTGCTCCTACGTGGTACAGTTCCATGTACGAATTTTCCATAGCCACCTATAAGTGCTCTCACGTGGGAATAGGCTCTCCACTAACTCCTAAAGGATGATGCCCCCCAAGTAAGGCAGTTCCATGTATGGGTATCCCTACAGCTGCTCCTACGTGGTACAGTTCCATGTACGAATTTTCCATAGCCACCTATAAGTGCTCTCACGTGGGAATAGGCTCTCCACTAACTCCTAAAGGATGATGCCCCCCAAGTAAGGCAGTTCCATGTATGGGAATCCCTACAACTGCTCCTACATGGTGCAGTTCCATTTACGGGTTTTCCATAGCCACCTATAAGTGCTCTCACGTGGCAGTTCCCTGAATAGGCTTTCCACTAACTCCTAAAGGATGATGCCCCAACGTGGTGCAGTTCCATGTGGGTTTTTCAAAGTCATCTACAGGTGCGCCCGCGTGGTTGAGGTCCATGTATGAGTTACCCTAGGCACCTAAACCTGCTCCTACTTAGTCCACCTCCATGTACGGATTTTCTGAAGGCACCTACAGTTTCTATCGTACATTAGCACTAGTCACATTGGCCAATAATTTACTTGTATTAATTTAGTAACACTAGTTACATTCATCTGGCATTAAAACAAAACTGAATTATAAACATCACCAACTTTTAGTTGAAATAGCTTGCACTATCAATAAGAGAGTTCAAGAGTTGAAACATATTGCAAATGACCGACGTTGCTGGAACCAAAATAAAACTGCTTATGTATGCTGACGACATTGTCATTACGGCCGAGCAGCTACAGCGGATCTTTAGCACAACAAATTGATGCCTTACAGCATATTGTGATCAGTGGAGGATGCGGGTCAATCTTGATAAACCAAGATCATGGTTTTCCGCTGGGGAGGGTGGGCGGCTCAGACTTTCGGAGGGCATGGACTTACGAGGTGATGATGTGGATAATCCACACGTTTGCCTGATGTGCCCGCACAATTTAAAGGTATGAGGGGCCGGGAGTGTGATTGCGTCGTACACGACCTTGGAGTGACCCTTACCTCTGGCTTGTCCCTTTG
>CM034003.1:23133164-23147297 GCA_019603395.1 Cyrtorhinus lividipennis | reverse complement strand
CCTATTGGACCTGAAAACAGAATAGTGAGAAAAAATGTATATGTTTGCGTCATGGATCAACTCTTATTTTATATGCGATATCACATATGCGAGGGTATCTACTTTCAAGTCGTTCTCAGAATCATTGCCACCTTCCCAAAGGCTCGAATCTACAGAACACGCTGACAAATTCATTCACAGGGGTTGGTTATCCTCGGAACCAGGCGCATGGGAGACACATTCCTTCAAACATGGAGGAAACAGTGTGTGTGGGCGGGTCCGGACCCATTCCAATAGATTCAGCGTCCAAAATTTAGTAGAAAATGATACCCACACGTCTATGGTACCAGATATCTCGAAAAAAACCCATTCAAAATGGGTAGATAGATACCCACTATGACCCATGACCTCTTTCCAGGGTCCAAAAATCGGGACCGTTTGATTGGATTCAACGTCCGAAAATTTAGTGGAAAATGATACACCACCGCCTAGATGCTTTAAAATTCCTGTGAAAATCCATTTTCAAAAAACAACATTTTGACCCCTACCCCGCCCAAAGTTGGGTCTGATCGGGCTGAAAAGTTTCGAGCACCAACTTGAGCCGGGAACGGACACACCCTGACCCAATTTCATCTCTGTCTTCAAGGGAAGAGGCTTTGATGTATTAACGCAGTCCTGTTTATATGTAAAAATATCTGTTATCGATGAAATTTGAGTACAATATAAGATTCAGCATGATTCTCTTTTACGATGAACTGTAGTACGTTTTTCATTCAACTACGCGCCAGTTATACTGTGATTTTAAGATGCTGTGCAACAACTAGCTTCCTCATTTAATATAAACAGGTAGGAATTAATAGTATTCTTCAAAGTATTTCCTTTAAGCGTTTCTTCTAATTTCAAACGCTTTTCCCAGGCTATGAACAGTTATTTGTCAATTACAGTCTTTCGTTTGAACTTGCGTTTTAAAATAATATGTCATCGGCAGGTTCGTAAAACGTAACGATACAAGGAATAAATATGTACCAACCCCCGGTTGACCCCAAAGCTCCAGCAAGACCTTTTTGGCACGGTTCCAATCAACGGTAACTCGGTGCTCCGCCATTTGCCTTTGAGAACCTTCGAGTTCTCAGATTGTGAAAGGAAATTGACGAAGGGACTAGAAATAGAGGGGCGATGGTCTTCACGTTTTAAATGCGGGCGAGGGCTGAGGGGCTATCGAGGATCGAAGGGGAATTGAGTAATTCGAGCTCACGTGGAATATCCGAGGGGTCTCAATATTGTGGCCGTCAGCTGTTCCAATATCGGCCCTTTGGGATGAAATCCGGGGAGTGAGCACGAACAACACGACCTACAATACAGGAGCCGGTGCGTGTTGACTTACGCCGCTAACCCCTCCAACGGAGGTTTTTCGATTCAAGAAAACAAATTTGCGAAAAGCTCAGGTAAGGAAAACGAGGATAATCTCAAGATATTTCGCGTCTCGTGTCAACAGATATGCTGCCAGCATCAAGCGACATCCACCCTTTTGGTGACAAGAATCGATTCAGCGCTCAAGTTTAGTGGAAAACGATACCCCAGACGCCTAGGTACTAGAAATGTCAAAAACCCACATTCAAAATAGGAAGGGAGGTGACTGGCCTCCCTCCAACCTTCGCAAACTCAGCATTTTAACTCATCCCAATTAATTGAAATTGACGGATGAATTGCTCTCAACCATCTACTATAAATGACCAAAAATAAAAAATTGACACTCATTTCTTCAACATGGGGGAAATTGGGGAAACAGTGGGTGTGGCGGGTCCCGTACCCGTTCCAATCGATTCAGGGTCCAAAATTTAGTGGAAAATGATACCCCAGACTCCTAGGCACTAGAAATTTCAAAAACCCACATTCAAAATAGGTAGATCAATACCCATTTTAACCCTTAACCTCTCCCGGTGGGCCCCAATCGCCCTGAGACCCGTTTCATTGGGTTCAGCGTCCAAAATTTGGTCGAAAATTATACCCCACAACCCTAGCTTGCAAAGAATACCGAAAATACTTTTTTCAAAAAACAAATTCTGCCCTCAACCCTCTCCCCACCAATTTGGTCTTGAACGAATTATTTTAGTTAATTGTTCATTTCATGTTCGAGCCATTTTGCAGAAATTGATGTTAAAAAAATCTGCAAATTCTTACACACGGGTTGGTTATTCCTCGAATGGGGGAAACAGTGGGTGTGGCGGGTCTCAGACCCATTCCAATCGATTCAGGGTCCAAAATTTAGTGGAAAATGATACCCCACACGCCTAGGCACCAGAAATCCTGACACATACAAAATGGGTGGATACATACCCATTTTGACCCATAACTTCTTCCGGTGGGTGCCAATCGTTCTGGGACCCATTTTATTGGATTCAGCGTCCAAACATTAGTGGAAAACTATACCCCACACGCCTAGGTAGCAGAAATCCCAAAAACACATATTCAAAATAGGTAATAAATACCCAATTTGACCTATAACTTCTTCCAGTGGGTGCCAATCGTTCTGGGACCCATTTCATTGGATTCAGCGTCCAAAATTTAGTGGAAAATGACACCCTACTCGCCTAGATCGCCCAAAATCTCGAAAATCCATATTTCAAAGAACGCATTTTGACCCCTACTTCCCCCCCCCCCCCCCCCAAATTTGGTCCGATCGGGCTGAAAAGTTTCGTGGATTTTGAGGACATTGACCTTTTTTGATCAGGACATCATGCAACGTCCAGAAAAAAATTTTGAGCCGAATCGGAGAGGTTGACCATTATCATGAAAACAGGTTGATTATTCAAGGAATAACCAACCAAAAAACCATTTACTACAACTGACAGGATCATTTCTCCTATTCAACCACCTATTGAAGTAAGTGATTGGTATAATTAATAATTCCTTTCTCTAACGGGAAGCCTTGTAGCCAAGCGGATGATGTCAGCGCCCTCTATCAAGCAGCCAAACAACGTTCGTGACCTCACGGGAGTGACGGATCCCAAGCAAATTCGATGATCTCCTGATCCACTTGAGTATCATTTTACTGCTACATGGCCAAATAAGAAGAAATTATTCCGAATACTTGTGGCTCAAAACCTCAAAAAATATTTCATGACATAGCTCATTCTCATTGCCTGAGAGGTTTCCCCTCTTTGAAGTGCAGGTCAAAACAAGTTTTTCCTAATCAGCTCTTACCCTCTAAAAATCAGGATTTGGAAGGGAGCCTAGCTCTGATGGTTCTTTACAACATGCAAATGCCTACACCTCCATTTGTCAATATGAATACCCTGGACCCATCCCTGATAGGTCCGTTCTCTGTGGGAATACGCCAAAAAAAGAAGAGAGATCGTATTGTGTTCCATCAATCGACCACCAAACTCGGCGTCCACAGTTATTTTTTCTCGTCATTCCGACGATCAATACATTCGACTCGTTCAAATAACCTTTTCGAGGTGGCGGCAGTCGGGGGACTCGCGTCCTACAATGGCCTACAGGGAGGCGTTAAGGGTTGGGAATCAATCAATGTTTTCTCATCCTGACAGAGCGCCCTGCACTCGGTTCTTCCCGCTTTCTCGACACGTCACCACAAACCCAACTTTCCTCTTTGGCATCGTTTTTCTCCTCCCCCTCAACCAACAGACCCCTTCTCGACACTTCTCCTTCAGAGACCGCGCCTATTCCTTAGGACCTTGTAAGGGTCTCGAGGTTCATTCTCCTCTGTTCATTACTTTCTTTACGAATCCCGAGTATTTCTCACTCTTTCCCACGGTCTCTTCAGAATGCAAACATCTTTAGAAAGTTGTTCCTTTCCCTCGGTACCCATCCACAGCACAACCAAACCTTCCAAGCCAGTCGAGGAACACAAAAGACAGTCCATGGAACGTCCAGCGATAAAAATTCACATTGAAGGTTTTATCGATTGCTCTACACTGAACATAGTGTGGTGGTTCCTGCGCCATGAATGACTCTCGACGCTGCAAGAACGATCAGAGGTTATTTGTAGAAGCCTCGTACAGTGCCTAGTCGCTCTGTCGTGTATGTCAGACATGAATTCAGCCACGAGAACGTCCCGTATTCAATCGAAGCTATCTAAAGCTTCTTCGGCTTCCATCTCAAGAGTTTCAAGCTTACGATTATGCTGTTGTAATGTGCACGTTGATCTTCATGACATGACCGAACTGCTGCATCTTGCGAATGTTAGCGCATCTAGATCTTTGTTCTGGAGGTCAGTGCATAATTGAGGAACGGCACTACAAGGGATTGAGCAATCTGCAGCCGTACGAAGAGACAGAAATCCACCGTGGACTGGTAAAGGATGCGATGGATGCTACTCGCCATGTTGACTACGTGGGATCTCCTGGACAACGACGAATGCAGGTGACGCCGAGATTTTGGCTTCGCTGACGAAATCCAGGCGCGCCCGTTCGAGTTTGAGGCACATGACTTGGGCAATGTTGATTTTGGAGAGGATTTCAGGGGACCTAGTCCCTCGTTTGTTGATGTTCATGCAAAGAGCAGAGCGCGAAGAGGACAACCCTCAAACTCTTCGTTCAAGAGATTGATCGTCTCGTCGATGTCTCCACGGTGAAGCTGGAAGTCGTCGGCATACATCTTATGATTCGAGTCAGGCAGAAGGATCGTAGAGATGGAGGCGATGTACAATGTAAAAACGTGTGCTGGGATATTCGAGCCCTTCATCCCTACCTGCAGTCACGACGATAATGACAAATCCGGTCTCTTCACCCCTCGACCAGTCGAGGAGTGAGACGAAAATTCCAATGGACTGTAAAATAGGGACTAGAATGTCGAACCGGATCAGGTTGGAGACGGAAGAAAAGTCGACCATCATTAGCATGGCGACCTTCCTCCGATCCATACCCCAGTGAATATCGTCCATCATTTGGAATAATGCCGTCTTTTAACTGTAACCAGTCCTACAGCCGGACTGCCCTGGGTTAAGGATGCATTGAGATTCAACGTACGCTAAGCTCGTTAAAGATGATATGGTCGAGGACCTCACCCAGAGCGCATAACAGAGAGAAAGATCTGAAATTCATTCGGGGCTTATTTGCTTGGTTTTCCCTTGAATAATCAACCTATGTTTTCATGCAAAAATTCAATCTCTCCGATTTGGCCCGAAAGTTTTTTCTGGACGTTTCAAGGAGTCTTGAACAAAAAAGGCAAGAATTGTTGGAGCATCAGCCGTACACCGTCCGCGCATGCTTTTGGTAGTAGACAATTTTCTAAAAATCTGAAATTCTGGTCAGAAACCCGTTCCGGCTTTAGGTGGTCCTCGAAACGTTTCGGCCCCATCGGACCAAATTTGGGCGGAGTAGGGGTCAAAATGAATATTTCGAAAAAAGGATTTTCGAGATTTTTGGCAATCAAGGCATGTGGGGTATTATTATCCACTAAATTTTGGACGCTGAATTCAATGAAATGAATCCCGGAACGATTGGCACCCTCTGGATGAGGTCAAAATGGGTGCCTATCTACCCATTTTGAATGTGTTTTCGAGATTTCTGGTACCTAGGCGTGTGGGGTATCATTTTCTACTAAATTTTGTACCCTGAATCGATTGGAATAGGTCCAGTACCCACCACACCCGTTGTTTTCCCCCATTTTCCCCATGTTGAAGAAATGAGTCTCCATGCGCCTGGTCCGAGGAATAACCAACCCGAGTGAAAGAATTCGCAGCGTTTTTTTGGGATGGATGGTTGAGGTATTTAAGGTCCTTTGTATGTAGTAAGTTTTTGATGCTAATTGTGAATATAGACTTATAAAAAATGTAACGTGGAACTCGAATTCAAGAGGATGTTAAATATCGGCTAGTTAAATATCGGCTACTATTGAGATTTTTAACCTGCAATGAGGTAAGATGTGGAGAAAGATGCGGTTGAAGGCAAAAAACTCTACTCAACATTTAGCTTCACCCGATTTCCTTTGATTCACTGATAACCAATACGAACGCTCAAAGGCTCTTAAATGTTGTTTTTTTGCCTTGGCATGAACTCAAAAGTAGTTCCAAACAGACCTGGAAGCCCACGGAAAGAAAACAAATTAAAAGAGGAGAGACTCATCAAAGTCACCAGTGAATGAGAAGGGTAATTTCTCGCTTGACAAAAATATCGAAGAAAGTATCTCGTTCGGGTCTCGAGCTTTGAAGTGCGACCCACCAGAGGTCGTTAGTTCTCAAGATTGGCTAATGGCGTTTCGATGTAGACTGTGTACAGGTCGAAAGGCCCTCGCTGCCTGTAGGTTCCCCGATAGAGTGCTCCACAAACAGCCAGCAAATACGATTAGTGTAAATTTGTTAACAGAACGTACGGGTTTATTTACGCCTGACAAAATCACGAGGGTTGATCAATTTATTGCGACAAGTTCAAATGTGGGCCGTCGCTCTCCAGCTGGGTCTACCATTTGAGAGGATTATTTCTCCCCTAAAAGAGGCGTTGTGAATGAAAATGCGATGAATTTTGTTTCGAGCTCGATGGAACCGATTAATACTATCATATATGTTAGTGACGCCTAGGGATAGACCAGGCTGCAATATCGTTGTTGACAGTGAATAGTTTCATACGACCTCTAGTGACTGATAACATTTGTTTGCTTTCTCTCGGGAACATAGGATAGAAAGCCTTTGTGAGAAAACTGCATAGTGCCAGGATTTAATCCACAGGAATTGGGACTTGTTGAACTACTAAACATTCACCTTTTTTTTTTTTTTTTTTTTCGGAGGAAGGTGAGGAAAATCTTCATAAGATATCGGGGGGGTCCGCAACCAAAGACCCGGGTATGTGGAGATTTTTACCCACTAAAAACCTCACCCCCTTTTCCCACGTTGGGGCCCAGCCCGGAACTGTTTGACACATTACTTCAGGCTGGGTTCCGATTTCTGCCTGCTAGCTGGTCCCGTTTGCCTGCAGTTCCCGTTGCCGGGCCCTTTCCTCGACGAGGTTGCCTTCCAGGATGTTCCGGATGTACCCTGCCACGGCATTCCACTTTGACTGGCTTTCGAGCATCCTGGTCATCATATCCTCGGGGGTGGGAGGGCTGGTCATTTCTAGCTCCCTTCCAATTTGCCATCGCTCTCTCTCCCACCTCTCGCATTCGAAGAATGTGTGTTGAGCGCTGTCCTCTTCGTTGGTGCAATGTAGGCATCCCGGAGATTCCACAATGCGCATCCTATGGAGATACTGATAGAACATCCCGTGACCCGAGAGGAACTGCGTTATATGATAGTTAACTTCACCGTGTTTCCTCTCTAGCCAGGGACGTATATTGGGCAACAGTCGAGCCGTCCATCTTCCTCTTGTTTCTGTCTCCCAGATTTCCTGCCAGGAGTCGAGTGTGTGTTCCCGCTCTTGTTTGGCTAATTGAGGCCGTGGCTCCTCTCCCTTCGCTCGTACATCCTTTTCCTCTCCCTTGCAAGCAGATGTATTGGTATCACTCCCGCTAGGAGGAGCACGGCTGGTTCCGATACTGTCTTATAGGCGCTCACTATGCGAAGCGCCCCTCTTCTTTGCACCGTGAGCATCCGTTTTTGGTGGCATTTGACATTCAGAGCGTCCGCCCACACTTCTGCCCCATATAGCAGGATGGAGTGTACAACTGACATTAATATTTGTCTCTTACACGGTCTAGGTCCTTGAATGTTTGACATTAGTCGACTCAGGGCTGCTGTTGCACACATTCACCTTTTACCTTCCAGTGTGTAGACTACCACAGCTAGGTAGGCACCAAGCCAGTAGGCAAAATACCAATGGCGGATTTAATTACGCTTTTATTAGAAAGCCCTCAGTTTGATCGAATTGCAAAGCTGACAAAAATCATGTTTGCTCTCACGCTGAAACTTGATACACTTCCAAAGTAGTCGCGGTCTTAATTCCAGAACCAACAATTCCCTAGAAGCAATCACGTGTCCCGTGTTAGTCACTCGGGCTCATCTCGAAGGAAGCCATTGGGAAAACTCCAGTTACGTTTGCTCAGCAAAAGAGACTTGTAAGTGCTTTGAACAGTAACAGGCCCGAGATGCTCCGGCGACATTACTACCGAATACACTAATCCTCCTGGATTATTCGAGAGGTTTCGCCCTCGCTTGGATTGAGTTCATGAGTTTGTAGGAGTTACATTTACACTGTCGAGAATAGTTTCATCTAGTCGCGTTCCATTGAAACTTTGATATTGATGTTTGTATCCTTCGACGCCTCAACACCTCACAAGAGTGTCGGTATCACTTAATTGGGAAGTCAGCACCGTTGAGACGAGTTATGTTCTGAAAATAGTGTGCAATAGTGTGTATGTGCGTTTGATGAGAAGTGGATAAAACGAGATGGTTCAGGCTTCTACACAAACAAAGATATTGTAAAGATTACCGGGTAGCTCTAGTAAATCTTCGGTATTTTTACTGTATCTTATGTTTTTTTGAGAACATTTCGTGTTATTCTTCATTTTCAGTAAAATTTTCATTTTAAACAAGCTCAACTGGTCTTTTGCCTCCCGAAAAAAATAAATAGTTGGATGGAATAGGAACGACAAATGAACTTATGAATAAACACATTTTTTTAAATTCAATATTATGAAAATAGCAACAAGAAAGGTTGGTAAAAATTGTTTCGTTAGATATCAAAGAGCTGGTTACATCTACACAGTTGAATAATGTTCCTTGTTCATTACTGTAGGTATGTTCTTCTTATAACCAATACACCAAAACCTTTCTAACAATCAACATTCTAAAAATCACAATTTCGGGAACACAAAATGCAATGCCTACAACATATCAGTCTACAGAAAATCCGTGCATTAACAACTAAGGAATACCGTAGGCCACAGACATTTTGGCGGCAACATGCGTTAGTTACAATGAACAACCACCAGGATTGCTGTAAGCCGTTCTTAAGGTTGAGCAAACCATCTGTCTGAATGTATTTTGTGAGTGGACTGACTGGACAGGTCAGTAACCAGGTGCTGATAACTCCAAAGGGGCTCAGGCTTCCCAGGATAGCCAACATAACAATTTCTGTAAATTGCATTGCGCCCTACAGGTAATTCATGGAAGGATGGTCCCAGCTGGGGGTCGTTCACATCATAATTGTCCTTCAGATTGGTTAAATTTTCACATAATATGTGAAATTATCGCACTTCTACTATTGTGCGTCACCTCCCACAACCATTTCCCAAATGGTCACAGCCAGATTGGAAAAAGGAGTCGAGCAAAACGTTGGCGCGCTGATTACTTCTACCGCAGATAAGAATGAAAACGGAGGTAAAAATGAAACTTCACCTCGCCTCCCGAGATTTCGATGAGAAACAGAAAAATACAGCTTGGGTAGCCTGGAAGTTGAAAATGAGGAACTCCAGGTTTTACTTCGGATTTCTTACAGGAGTGATTCTCTTTTCTTTTGGGGCGAGAGTGCGAATTTCCGACGACCTGATGAGGGGACCCGTGGGATTGACAGTGTCGTTACGATGGGAGGAGACGGCGAATAATAAGGAAACGGAAACGAGAAGGTGTCGTGGGACCAGGATGGAAATTGAATACACTCCCCAGTGGAAATATGAAGAGAAAAGGAGGGCAAATGTTAGAGGAAGAAGAACCACCAGCCCATTTCTCGTCCCCACTTCGGCTGAGCCCCTGATCATTCATTGAAATCGTGGTTGAAAGTTAATTTCCCATTGGAATTGACACCAAGAAGCACTTGTTCCGACTTGAAAGGATTTAGGCCAAAGGGATTTTAGGGTAAGTTGCTGCAGAGGATTATCTCAACTAAGTAAATTGCTACTGCTGTCCCATTGATTGCTCGACCGTCCCATCCGCAAGCAATCAATTCACAAGAACGGACCAATAAAGGTGGTAGTAAATCTTAATCTTCAGAAACCCAGGGGCTCAACGAACAGATTTCCTTTTCAGGCAACCTCATTTCATTGCACCCGATTCATCAGACAGCAAGAATGTTATATTAATATCGCGCACCGAGAAAGGCCCAACTGACAGCATCAGTATAACCGAGGGAGCGGAGCTGTCCATTTAGTTAATAATTCCATGAGTTTCTCGTTTTTATTCAAAGTAATTATTCACCGGAATTATCATCTCTAGAATGAATTGGGTAGGCACTTTATTATGCATAACAAAGTTTATGAACTCTCCTTATTATGAATAGTATACCATCTTCAATGGTAAATTTGCAGAAGAGAACGGTATTCTTCACAAAACTAGCCGTCTCTGAGATCTTGTTGATTTTTAGTACTTAGCATTAAGGGGGAAGTGAAATTCATTCAGTTGAACGAATGATGATTTAACAAGATGTTGCTCTCTCCGTTAAAATTATTTGATACTCAGAATTAGCAATGATCTCAAAACGCCATTGTTAAATCAGAAGTGATTATTCAAATTGAGACCATGACTATCAGGGAGTATGAAAAGACTCTGTAGTGAAACATATACAATTGCATGTTGGTTAACAGATACACTGTACATATTTGAGTAATTTACTTAACGAAGTAAAAATCAAATTAAAAAGAAAAAACCGAAGAGCACCTGGGAAACACTCCAGAAGACAGAAGACGGGCTGCTCCCCCAGTAGAGGGAGGGAGATCCCAAGCTAGGCAGGCTTCTTATAAAACACCTCATCCTAGCCCTTGAAATTGATTCAGGTAGGTGTTATTACTTGGTAGACTCCTCTCTATCTCCTTGAGGAAATATAATTGTAAACCTAGTCATTCATCTTCTATATAATTTTGGCCAAGGCCTTGCAAGTGCAAGATGCCTTGGAGCAATTGCTGCAGTGGGACGCAAGAGGTAGTGCAAACAACCAGTAATAAACGAGGAGCAAAAGAACATCAACCCTAAAGCAGAGGAGTCAGAAAACACCCCAAAACCGCATATCGCAATTACATGCAACCCATTCAGCAAACTTGCCAACTCAACAGACTATTTTAGCGAAAACAATTTTTTTTTTTTTTTTTTTTTTTTTTTTTTTTTTTTTTTTTTTTTTTTTTTTTTTTTTTTTTTTAAGAACTTTTTTGTAAATGAAAGTTTGTATAAGTCCTGTATTGGATTGGACGCTGCTCAACTTGGTGCTACTAACCACTTTCTTTACTCCTAGATTTCAAGTAAATGTAACAGCAAAAGTAAATTTCTCACTCATTAATACTTTCAATCATTTGTGCAAGTCCTCCAGCTCTGAAGCGCGTGGAACAAGCTGCGTTTGACCGCGTCGTTTCTGGTAGTAGAAAATTTTCAAAAAATCTGAAATTTAGGTCAGGGGTCTGTTACTGGCTCTAGTTGGTCCTCGAAACTTTTCAGCCTGATAGGACCAAATTTGGGCGGGGTAGGGGTCAAAATGTGTATTTCGAAAAATGGATTATTGAGATTTTTGGCGATCTAGGCGTGTGGGGTATAATTTTCCACTAAATTATGGACGCTGAATTCAATGAAAAGGGTCCGGGAACGATTGGCGCCCTCTGGATGAGGTTATGGATCAAAATGGGTATCTATCTACCCATTTTGTATATGTCTTTTCAAGATTTCTGGTAACTAGGCGTGAGAGGTATCGTTTTTCCACTAAATGTTGGACGCTGAATCGATTGGGATGGGTCCGGGGCCCACCACACCCACTGCTCCCCCTATTTTCCTCATGTTGAAGAAATGAGTCTCCATGCGCCTGGTCCGAGGAATAACCAACCCGTGTGAAAGAATTCGCAGCGTTTATACTATGCGAGCGAGGGCGGTATTTTTTAAACTTTCTGAAAATTCCGCTTCTAAATTCTTAACCAATTGCAAGTACTAAATGCGTTTCGAGAGTAAAAACATAATCTCATCTAACGCAAGTTGAGCTCGAGTTTGTTTTACATCATTCCTGGAGAATCGCACATGTGAACGTTTTAGCTAAAGGACTCCTAACTCGCGGTTAGGCGGTTGCCACAGTTTCGAGAGGTATTCTTCTCTGAGCTGGCAACTGCGTACAATGTCCAAACTCTTGTCTCTCTCAACGCGCTGACATAGTTTGTTTCTGTTAGATACTCAGCAAAGTCATTTGTTCTACTCATTCAGCCCCTGACAGTACAGCATGCCCCATCCACGAACAAACTACGTGCTAACTCACATTCGACTGAGGAATTTACTGTTGAAAGGAGTATGACTAAAACTGAGGATTATGGAAAATAGCAGGGGACGGGGGATTTGACGTTTCTTTCCGGCGAGTTTCGTCGAGTTTAACTGAACTTGGCCTTTTTCAAACTTTCTGAAACAAGTTTTGAGATTTCGCAGGACCACTAAGTCACATTCATGGCATATGGGCTGAGCGAACATAACTGGGCAGGTCTTTAAAATTCCGTGCGATATCATTGGACAACCCCTCTTTGGCCAACAGCCTGACAGGCAAGGTTACAGGTCAACAAACAAATCAAATGGACCCGCAATATCTATCGTGAGAAAAATGGTTTCCCCCTATTCGAAATTGAATAATTGAGAAAATCGAGTTACGTGGTAAGATTCCCTGTAACACCACGAGAAGAGCGTTTTTCGAATATTTGCGCTCGGAGGGAGTCCCGTTTACCTCCTGTTATGTGCGCAGCGCGGAATGCACGACCCAGACGACAAATGCAAGTGAAGCATTCCATTCGAACTTCAAACGCCTGCTCCCGCCATCCCAAGCAATACGCAAGGAATAGCGTTACGTCCGCAATGTTCATCTTCTACCATATTCAAGACATTTTGAGTTTGAAAATTGGATACGACTTGTTGTCGTATCGCTCCTATGTTGTGAGCAGGAAGGTATCTGAGGGGACGTCGAAGTATCTTTGTATTTACTTTAAAAACGCTGCAAATTCTTTCTCACTGGTTGGTTATTTCTCGGACGAGGCGCTTGGAGACTCATTTCTTCAACATGGGGGAAATTAGGGAAACAGTGGGCGGGTCCCGGACCCATCCCAATCAATTCAGAATCCAAAGATTAGCGGAAATGATACCCCACACGCCTACATCGCTTAAAATCTAGAAAATCCATCTTTTAAAAACACATTTTGACCCCTACCCCACCCAAATTTTGACCGATCGGGCTGAAAAGTTTTGAGGACCAACTAGGGCCGGAAACGGGTCCCTGACGAGGTCTGACCAAAATTTCAGATTTTACTAAAATTTCACCGAAATCGGCGTGGACGGTGGACGGACATTTGCTAATTTTGATCTAAACACCTTGAAACGTCCAGAAAAATTTTTGAGCCGAATAGGAGATTTTGTTTTGAATGAAAACATTGGTTGATTATTCAAGGAATAACCAACCAAAACCATGGACTGTGGGTTTTTTCCCAAAAGTACTCATTTTCAAATACCCTTCTTACCCCCTAAGCCTTGATCAAGAGTGATTCATACAACAAAAATGAAAACTAATACTGCTACAGATACAGCGCCCAAAATGTGGTGGAATAAGACTCCACATTGGTCTAGGTCCTCGAAAATCTCGAAAGATCAAAATTTAAAAATACCTATTCCTATACTATACCTATATTTGAATCAGAACTGTAGGACCTCAAATCAGGCTGATGAAATTGACAATTCAATTCTTCACACGTACTACCCTTGCCAATTGTACTTAATGAGCATCATGACCTACTGAGTGGTTTGAGAAAGAGGAACTCCCTTTAAATCCGCATGAGAAGAGCCCTCGAAAACAGCACAAACTTCCAGTAACCACGACATGAAAATTGTAGAGCAGATGAAGGGTGAAAACTATAATCAGAAAAGAGGAGCCCCACTCGATTGCCAGCCCTGACTTGGCCGTCGCACCTACCGGGTAAAAATTGCAGTAAATCGGGATTTTTCCGCTCTTTTTCGATAAGAAAATGTGAACGTTATCAAGTAGAGCAGATCTGCTTCGTGAGGAAAAGGAGGAGACAACAGGAAGGAAGCTCCCGCGGTTGATAAGGTTCCCTACATTACGACTACATTAGCGCTTCACCTCCCAAACACTATCACAACCCTTAACATCTGGGACTCCATTTTTCCGTCGCTCGCTAGATGCTTGAGGTGAACTCGCTGCCCTAATTGCTGAACCTTCCTTGCGGCCGTCTTATCGCTCATTCACAGCACACCTGAGAAACCAATAATTTCCTCCTCACTCTGTCTGGGTTTCACTTATATTTTCA
>CM034003.1:23083757-23133139 GCA_019603395.1 Cyrtorhinus lividipennis | reverse complement strand
CCCATTTTGAATATGTGTTTTCGGGATTTCTGCTACCTAGGCGTGTGGGGTATGGTTTTCCACTGAAGTTTGGACGCTGAATCCAAAAAAAAATGGGTCTCAGAACAATTGGCACCCACCGGAAGAAGTTATGGGTCAAATTGGGTATTTATTACCCAATTTGATTATGTGTTTTCGGGATTTCTGCTACCTAGGCGTGTGGGGTATCATTTTCCTCTAAGTTTTGGACGCTGAATTCAATGATGTGTGTTCCAGAACGATTGGCACCCACCGGAAGAAGTTATGGGTCAAAATGGGTATGTATCCACCCATTTTGTATGTGTCAGGATTTCTGGTGCCTAGGCGTGTGGGGTATCATATTCCACTAAATTTAGGACCCTAAATCGATTGAAATGGGTCTAGGACCCGCCAAAACCACTGTTTCCCCCATTCCAGGAATAACCAACCCGTGTGTAAGAATTTGCAGATTTTTTAATTAACAGAATCACTCCTGATGACCGTCTCTGTTTGACGGCTCCCACTCAATCAAAAACATGATTGTGGATCGTCCCGGGCTCATTCCAATCGATTCAGCGTCAAACATTTAGTAGGAAAAGACGCCTAAGTACACAAAAATCTCAAAAACCCATTTTCGAAATAGGAAGCTAGGTGCCCACATTGACCCATACCCAACTCAAGTAGCTTCAGTCCGGATTCCGTCTCAATGAATTCAGTGTCAAAAATTGAGTGAAAAACGGTACTCCCCACGCCTAGTTCACAAAAAGTTTCGAAAATTTAGTATCAAAAAGAAACATTTTCACACATACCCTCCCCAAATCTGGTCCGATCGGACTGAAAAGTGTCGACAGCCCACTAGAGCCGGAAAGTGGTTCCAGACCAACATTTTCTGCTACCGAAATGAGGGGGGGGGGGGGGGTGTCAACTTGAGTATGTATGGTCGGAAAGAGGAGTGATGTTGGGCTCTGCTAGAGCAGCTACCGCCAAGGAGTTCGGTTATACAGTACCCGCACAACTCGGCGGTGTTGAAAGGAGCTTCACAAGGGCATGGACAAAGTACGATCCAAAAGCATTTTACTCCACGCATTTTCGAAAAATGGGTTGTCTCGCTTTGAGCACGTTCATTCATTAAGATTTCATTGATAACAGATCCTCTAGAACCGGAGCCTAACTTTTACCGGTACGACGCGAAAAATTCAGTAATTCTCACCAAACACGGATTTCCTCTTTGGACAACGACCCAAGTGCATGAATCTTAATGTTATCATGAGTTCATCGTCGTTACAGGTAACTTGGATCTACACAACAGAATGTGGTGCCTAAATGCCTCAGAACAACATAGTGTAATTCTGGAGACTCACTCTGCATCGATCATCAATCCATTGATCTGCCACCTTCGTTGAAATGTGCGAAATGATCAGCAAGCTCCTTCCTAGGGAGGAGCATCGATGGTCGATAATAGCAAAAAATCGGCGGTGAAGGACCGATGTTCGATATTTTCGCCATCGATGGTCAGTGTTCGTTGTTTTCCGATGATCGATGGCTGTATTCGATGATAATGTTGCGAGCTCGCACGGGCGCCGGCCAAATGGGCTGCTGGCGTCGCAAGGTCAACGACCTGTGGAGGATTAAGGGTCTCGAACATTCGGGAACCTCCCCGTTTGCTCCAGACAGCACGTCGAGTTCCCAGAACCCGGGAACATTCTGGAAGGTACTCAACCAAGAGGCAGCAGGTATAAAACAGACCCACGAGCGCCGCCCAGTTCAGTTCAATTCGGAGTCCGGATATAGATGCTTCGGGTTATAAATTGTGCCGTGCCGCATTATAAATAGTGCGACAACCGCGTTACAACCGTGTATTGTGATTCTGTCATTGTGTAAGTGCGCGAATGTGAACAGTGTATGTACTCAAGTGGACAATTGTTAATAAATTATTTACTAAGAACATAAATCGTTACAATAACATCGATATTGAAGGGATGAAAAAATGGGAGAAAAGCGATGAACAAAAAAAAATAAAATAGTTCTGACTGGGGAACGTTAATGATTCCCATCATTTTGAATCAAATGACACCAACTACAGCAGTCTAGGACCCAAGGGACGGAGTCTCTAAGAATTCGATCTATATCGAAAACATTCCATACTTAAACATTTTCCTTATTAAAGATGACAAATAAATTTAATGCGGTTGTTGGTAGATATTATAGGAACGTTATTCTCTACAAACGAGTGATCTATTCAGAGAATAATAATGTGTTTATTTTACCTACTATGTGAAGGCGGAAGTCGATGCATTCCGACTATCGATGTTACCTTCCGACGGTGGCATCGATGTTCGACCGTTTGATACTCATCCCTATGTCTTTTCCCTAGAAAGAGTAGACCCCCCCCCCCCCCCTATTCAACTCCAGGCTCGTTCAGGCCATCATGACATCTATCTTTGGAGCGAGGCCCCTGATGACAACGCAACAGAAGGTTTTGTAAGCGCAAGGTTATCCAGTAGGACGACCGGAGGATGGCCCATACTTTATTATGTATGTAAAACCCACGTATAGCCGTTTATCTGTTTAGTTTTTTTTTTTTTTTTTTTTTTTTTTCAGTTGTACTGATACGAGGAGAGGAACGCGTGGTTTAGTAATTCAGGGGGTTTTACAGCCTGTAGAAGGTGTCACTAGATAAATTGGTGCAAACATCCTCGCATTTCCCAGGATTCACACATTTGTTGGGCGTTGCATGATACAACGGAATCCTTTTTTAAACCTAACGTATATTTTGCGAGAAATTTCCACTTTCTCCGTGTGAAAATTGATCATTTTCAATGCGAATTTATTGCACGATTAATGCTAGTGAAATATAAGCAGAGACAATTTATTTGTCTTCATTCAGTTTCAACTTGCATTTACTTCAAATGCAAATGTTGCACTTCTAGTACACATAAAATAACATTGATTATACTTCGGTATATCGGGAAGTGGTCACTACTGGCAGCAGGCCCTTATCAGTAAAGGCTGATCAGTAAATTCTAAACGCTACGGTTCCCTATTAGTAAACTCGTGCCAAAAACAGTAGCTTCAGAGTAAATTATATTTTCAGTCTGTATATATATTTAAAGTAGATGGCACTTAATTGAGATAATCGACGCGCTATTGTGATGAACAATAGTGTAAAAATAGTGTTCAAGTTGAATTTACTATCTAAAGTGAGTCTTAATTCCTTATTCAGATACATTAAGTGAGAGATTAGATTACAGTTAGGCTACTAGGTTACTAATTTCTCAAAAGGACTTGAATAGAAACATAATACACAAAATATTTTATTGAACTTTGGCGTTATGAAATTCCTTTTGAGTTTCAAGCTGAGGACAATGCTGTGTCATTTCCAACAGAATAATGTTATCTATTTCAACCCCCAGGTATTTAGTTCCTCTCACTTGCTTATCAATAGGCAGTCACAAACCAACGTTTTCATGCAAAATGTCAATCTCTCGGCTCAAAAATATTTTCTGGACGTTTCAAGGTGTATAGATCAAAATTAGCAAATGTCCTGATACCTGCGCTAGACTGTTCCTGAGGCCATGTGGCCCATTACAGTCTATCCCAATCGTGTTTTCCTTTTTTTTTTCTCCCTCTCTCTTTCCTCCTTTTTCTTTTCTTTGCGCTAGATCATCAGGGAGCCCTATTCTATGGCTCTATGACTTCCCCGTATATCAGGTACCCCACCGTCTTCCGGCGTCCGCCGTACGCCGTCCATTGTCCGCGCCGTTTTTGGTAGTAGAAAATTTTCTAAAAATCTGAAATTTGGGTCAGGGATCTGTTCTCGGCCTAGAACGGTCCTCGAAACATTTCAGCCCGATCGGACCAAATTTGGGCGGGGTATGGGTCAAAATGTGGTTTCGAAAAATGGACGTTTCAAGGTGTATAGATCAAAATTAGCAAATGTCCGTCCGCCGTCCACGCCGATTTTGGTAGTAGAAAAATTTCTAAAAATCTGAAATTTGAATCAGGGATCCGTTCCCAGCTCTAGTTGGTTCTCGAAACTTTTCAACCCGATCGGACCAAATTTGGGCGAGGTAGGGGTCAAAAAGTATACTTGGAAATTAGATTTTTGGCGATTTAGGCGTGTGGGGTATTATTTCACACTAAATTTTGGACGCTGAATCCAATGAAATGAGTCCCGGAACGATTGGCGCCCGCTGGAAGAGGTTATGAGTCAAAATGGGTGCCTATTTACCCATTTCTAATGTGTTTTTCGAGATTTCTGGTAAGTTTCTGGCGTGTGGGGTATCATTTTCCACTAAATTTTGGAACCTCAATCGATTGGAATGGGTCCAGGACCCACCACACATCCCATTTTTCCAATTTTTCCAAGTTGAAAAAGGTTTTTTTTTTTTTTTACTAGAGATTCTTTTTGGTACCAGGGAATTTTTCCAACCAAACGCCATGAAATTGGTCTTTTTGAGGTATCAATCAATAAGCCTCCAAAAACACATGGTTTTTCACCTTCTGCCATAGAACAATGCATTGCCGACAAGCATTGTTGTTGTTGCCTACTCAAAATCCCCTCCTAAAATATCATCATCAGCACTAGAACACGACTGGATAATCAAAATTGACACATTTGTGGGAATATTGTCAGTATCGAAGCGTTTAGAATAACATTCCGCAAGTGAATATTGAAGAAGGAACGGTTGAAACTAATCCTAGACAAAATTTTTGGATTAAAATCCTCGAATGACACTCCTTTTGATAGCGGTGTCGAATATACAATAGGAACCGACGGTATTTCGATGATCTTGGAATGTTTCGCTTTACGAAGTACATTCGCTATTCACGAGCGAAAGCGAAGCCTCTGATTTCAAGGTCCATTGAATAATGCGGATTCTGAACTCTCCAGAACGCGACTCGACAGAGGGCGCCTCGGGGTGCTGCCCGAAACAAACTTTTAGAACAAACAGTTTCGAGGAGCTGTACAAGCAATCGAGGGAGTTAAGCCTACACCGTTCCCATGCAAATCAGCTACGCCATTACAAAGGGATTTGTCCCTTAATGGGCAAATGTGACTTGGCTGAATACACAAAAAAAAAAGAGAAAAAACCTCTCAAAAGGAGAGTGAATCGAGACGCGTCCAAATATGGAAATTCCCGCCCGGGGATATCCATTGTGAGGTTGGAGCACGATCATTAATTATGAGATAGCATGGGCAGCTGGATGAATCTCGTGGAAAACCCGATAGAAGCTGTACGTGATTCCAATGCCAATTGTCGGCGGTCGTGCGATTCGGAATCACAGAGGGCGTAAAAAGCGCACCGCATCTTCGCCGCTTGGATTGAGTTTTCGGAGAATACAATCACGCGAAGAATTTTGTCATCGGTTCATGCTGCACTGATTATTTCGCAAATTGTTGATTTATATCCCCAGTTTCATTTTTAAGGGATAATAGTTATTTTCTTATGTATTAACAGTCTATTTGTGATAAGCTAAAACGCCACGTGAAATGTTCATTTCAGCGAGCTTCATTTGGTTTTTCGACCAGGAAATTGCTTCTGTTGGTTCTAGTTACTATGGCACTGCTTGTTTCGATACCACAAACCATACTACCGTATGAATGAAGAGCGAATCTTTCAAGCTGCGTCACTTTCCTCCATTCATAAGCTCGAGGGACCCAAGGACGACAAAGGGTTCTCAACCGCTTCCCATCGCCCTTCGCTAGAGTGAGATTTGTATCCCTTGAAAGGACGCGGTGGCAATATCGCCGGAAAGCTCTTTCGATCGAGGGCGGTGTTGGGACTGGTGACGTCAGAACGGAAAGAGTGAAACCTTTTCTAAAGAAACGTCAAAATGAGAACGTATTACTATTCGAGGCCAGAGTATTTTTGGCACAATCCTTCAGGGTAGAACGCGGCTGAGCGACGATCAACGTGTATGAACTGACGATAAGAGAAGGGTTATTCTACTTTTCCCAGAAGAATTATTGGACTACAACATGAAAATGGGAAATCAACTCCTGTTCATCTAATGCAGGCACATTGTAGGTGAATTATCAGACAATAGTACAATAAATAAATACAAAGAAAATGTATACTGTTGCGAGCTCACACCTGCGCCAGTCAAATGGGCTGCTGGCGTCGCAAGGTCAACGACCTGTGGAGGGCTAAGGGTCTCGAACATTCGGGAACCTCCCCCTTCGCTCAAGACAACATGCCGAGTTCCCGGAACCAGGGAACGTTCTGGAAGGTACTCGACCGAGAGGCAGCAGGTATAAAACGGGCCCAGGAACGCCGCACAGTTCAGTTCAATTTGGAGTCCGGATATAGACGCTTCGGGTTATAAATTGTGCCGTGCCGCATTATAAATAGTGCGACAACCGCGTTGTTACAACCGTGTATTGTGATTCTGTCATTGTGTAAGTGCGCGAATGTGAACAGTGTATTCAAGTGAACGATTGTTAATAAATTATTTACTAAGAACATAAATCGTTACAATACAGTTTGCTCTGTATATGCCCGGTGATCCTATATACTGTCGAATGATTCGTTATGAAACTGTCTGAAAGTTAACATGGCGGTAGGTCAAGACTTGAAGCAAGGCCAATCAAACACTGATAGCCGATTGGTCAACATTTGTGTGCACCCCTACAGAGCTGCTACAGTGATAGTTCACCACACTACAAACAGTTGGCTTGATTCATTCATTAAGTGAACCAGTCCTGAAAGGAACTCACATTATAGACTGACCATCGTTCTCCCTACTCAACTTCTTCTAACGCTCTTCTTATAAACATTGCCGCGCTCAGGGGGCGATAACTGATGACTGTATTAGCGCCATCTGAAGGGCATAAGCAGCACCACGCAGTGCCATGAGCGACGGTGTTGCCCGACATCAATAGCGCAATTTTGATTCATTTTCATTATATTAATTAATTTATACTTCCATTGCTACTGTTTGATGATACACTTACTAGGATGACCTACATGAAATTAATAACCTATTATTAGTTCATCTCCTTTTAACCCTGAGAAATAGGAAGCCGTTATTCATGTTGTATTCAACTAACTATTTGGAAAGACTGTGGAGCGTTTGAAAAACCCCATTTCAGGGTTTTGATGCACTAACTGAAGAAATTACCGCGCTAAGAGCCATTAAAACACAAACTGAACTTCATATAAAAATACTATATGCATTTGAATCTAATACACAGGGTGTCTACACAAATGATTGGACAAACTAATAGGGGTCTACAGCTCATTTGCAACAAAAATGCCACCTAAATTTTTTTTTTTTTTTTTTTTTTTAGGAAAGTCTTGGGAGAAAATGGCGTTTGAATGCAAAAAATTCAGGTATTTAGGTGGAAATCATCGTTTCGGTTGGTAGAAGAAAATTTTCAGAAAATCTGAAATTTGGGCCAGGGTTTTGTTCCCGGCTCAAGTTGGACCTCAAAACTTATCAGCCAGATCGGATTAAACTTGGGCGGGGTAGGGATCAAAATGTGTCAATGGATTTTCGAGATTTTTAGCAATCTAGAAGTGTGGGGTACGATTTTCCACTAAATTTCGAACGCTGAATCTAATGAAATTGGCCCCGGAACGATTGGCGCCCTCTGGATGAGGTTATGGGTCAAAATGGGTACCTCTTTACCCATTTCGAATGTGTGTTTTCGAGATTTCTGGTACCTAGGCGTGTGGGGTATCATTTTCCATTAAATTTTGGACCCTGAATCGATTGAAATGGGTTAGGGACCAGCCACACCCACTGTTTCCCCCATTTTCCCCATGTTGAAGAAACGAGTCTCCATGTGCCTGGTCCTAGGAATAACCAACCAGTGTGTAAGAATTTGCAGCGTTTTCAATAAAATTCGACCTTCTTCAAGAAATATATGCTAAGTTACGCTAATTAAACGTAACATAGTTGAAGTATACAATCACTATCTTTTTCTCTTTGAGTTCGAATTGGCTGATGTCAAACAATATATGTAGTTATATTTACTAAAGACAGCTTTTATTGGATCAAAAACATTTCTGACAGTCCAAACTTTGCTTTATTGTTAGCTGTACCTATATTGAGGGGGTATCCTGATTTCACGGCCGAGGTCATCGAGCAAAGACTTTGAAATCCAAATTGAAAATCAAATATCAAGCCCATTTCCGGATTGAACAGTTTTCTCTTCTTGAACTAACAGGATGTTTTGTGCGTTCGAAGCTTTTAGTTGCCTCTAATTGAGGGTCCTTCGTTTAATATTCAACAGCAATCAGTCTGTTTGTTCAAGCGGGAGGGATGCTTTAATTGCCTGACTCGCTCTAAGGTGCGTTTTCCTTTTGGGGCCCATTCCAAACCCCGTTCTTTGCATATACAAGCCATTTCACCGTTCGGAAACCCGACTCAAATGGATATACATATTCGAATATATGCGAGAGAGCAATATTTAACAATCGATGAAGGGCCATAGGTGATTTTCCACAATAGGGCGAGGGCCATTGAGATGAGACCGACCGTGAGTGGTGGATATAAGAGCTTTGAATATCGCACCGATTGGCTCGATGAGAACGCTGGTACCGCAGAACAAACGGGTCGAGTCAATTTACCTTCAAGGTTGAACGAATAAGGTTGAAAGAGGTGACGAAGAGCTCAACAGGTGACAGCGGTGTATTCTGGTGGTTCTTTCGGTATAAAACAAAGGATTGTCTGTTCTCCTTTGATGTCGAACGATCGGAAGTCCAACGCCCAACTTGATGAAATTCAACAACCGGGAAAATCCACTCACGACGCGGTAATAAGTGTCGTGTTATACTGAACCGGGAAAACAATTCCGGCGCTAATAAAGCAAGTCTCACAGGTACGCTCCACAACAATAATGACGCGCTCTAACATTATTAGCGTAAACTGCGACTTCGAAGAACACCAAAGCGTTGACAAATCCCTTCCGACCTGACGCGTTAAGCCTCTTTACTGTCCATAAGGGAGAATGAAAACAACTTCGGGGAGCGTGACTAAATTGAATCTGGTCTCGGGTTTTCCCAGATGATCTCTCCGACTTGCCGACAAGCGGCCTCAGGGTTGTTTGTTCTGCTTTCCCATCATATTCCGCATCAATGGTGGGAAGTCGGGACTTTTATAAATGTGTGACTGTTTTCCATACGCCGGACATTTTTATTCTGGGTTATTTCATCATAAAGACTGAGCTTATGAGGTTGAGAAATGGTCGGAATTGGAGTTAATATTCCCTGTATCTCCTAGATTGGTGAACAGGTCATGAAAAAGGAAGGTGGTGAGTGAGTGGTGCTCAAAATCAGCGAATGTCCGTCCGCCATCCACGCCGTCCGTCCACCCAATTTTGGTAGAAAATTGTCTATAAATCTGAAATTTAGGTCAGAGACCCATTTTCAGTTCTAGTTGGTCCTCGGAATCTTTCAGCTCGATCAGACTAAATATGGGCGGAGAAGGGGCCAAAATGTGTACTTCGCAAAATGGATTTTCGAGATTTTTGGCAATCTAGGTGTGTGGGGTGTCATTTTCCACTACATTTTGGATGCTGAAACTAATAAAATGGGCCATGGAAGGATTGGCGCCCTCTGGGTGATGTTATTAGTCAGATGAGGGCCTATCTACCCATTTCAAATGTGTGTTTTCGAGATTTCTGGTACCTAGGCGTGTGGGGCATCATTTTCCACTAAATTTTGGAACCTTGGAATGGGTCCAGGACCCACCACATTCATTGCTTTTCCCATGTTGAAGAAATGAGTCTGGTCCGAGGAATTACCAACCCGTGTGAAAGAATTTGCAGCGTTTTCCCATTTCGCTATATTGCAATTTCTCGGATATTATATATTCAATCCTTCATAAAATTTATGCTTATTCAAATATTCGCCTGATGTCTTTGCAACATTGTGAATTGTCCATGCTTCCAAAGCATTGATTACTATTCCTGACATTATCATGCCAGCAGTCAACATATTCGATTTGACCCAAAATTTTCCATTTTGCAATTAATGATGCTTTATTATTCCATAGAGCAAGAATATAGGGATACACGTTGGTGCCCTGATATTATAATCGGTGCCGCGTCCAAAATGTAGTGGAAAATTATACTCCTCATGGCTAGGAACCCGAAAATCTCAAAAAGCGTTATCCAAAATAGGGTGGTCGGTATCCTTACCCACCCCCAGTGGGCACCAAACCCTCCGGGGCCCATCTGCATGGATTTAGCGTCCACAATTTATTGGGAAATGATATCCCATATGCCTCATTTCCAAATATTCCCGAAAATTGAGTCCCAAAGAAGACATTCCTACCCTTACTGTCCCCATATTTTTAATCGGACTGTAAATAATTCGGCCATGGTAATTTTCCCACTCTTATTAGTTCTCCAAACTTATCAGCCCGATTGAACCTAATTTGGGGACAGTATGAGTGAAAATTCGTCTTGTGAACCTCGATTATTCATGGGAACTATTTTCACTAAATATAATAATGAGCCCGGAAAACATCAAACTTACGGTTTTCCCCATCTTGCTGCTCCAGGAAATAATCATATAAACAAATTTCCAGCGTTTTTCAAAATTTGACGAGATTTTATGGAAATGAGGTATGTGGTGAATCATTTTATTCTAAATCATGAACGCTGAACCCATTGAAACTGGTAACAGACCGATTGGGTGCCCCTGGAGATGGTCAAAATGGGTAGCTACCTCCCTATTTCGAAATTCTAGGACCTCGGCGTATTGTTTGCAGTAATACTGCGAGAAGATTTGTAATGAATAATGAATTATTACCAGAGATTCCTTGCTAGAAAAATAATTCTCTTTCGCATTTTCGTGGACTGTTTGCGGTGATCTGTGAACTAACGGAGTGAAGAAGAAGAATGGAATTTCTCCATCATTTCATTGAAAATCAAGGATTTGCTATCAATCCTCGGTAGTACGTTAGTTCAATCAACGAGAATTCCACCGTCCAAGTAAATTTCAATTTAGCTCTCTGCGCGACGTTATGTACAAGATATTGGGAATCGCGGATATTCCACTCCTCTACTGCTTAATTATCTACAATCTCACCTTCATTTAGTAATGATCACCGAGTAATTTTCAAATGTTCGCCGAATTTCCATGAAGACGCGAACTGTACAAAGTATCATAAAATAAGGTTTTCAAAAACTACTCGAATGCATTCCATAGATAAATAGTCGTTCGTTGAAGGCAGAGTTTGCTATGAACCATGTATAAATATAGAGTAATATCAAATCAAATATAAAGATGGGATCGAGATTGCCACGCCAGCTAAAATTTTTCATTTCACCGCTCGTTTCCAATATTAAAAAGAAAAAAAAACGCATAAAGCTATCGGCCGAGATCAATTCAATTCTATTCGAATTGATATCGTTCATGTTATTGTTTATTTTCACTCTCGAGGCCGCGAGTATAACTCTCATCTCGGTGGATAAAGCGCTGACGACCGTCGTACAATATTCCGTCGTAAAATATAAACCGGAGCCACCGACGAGATACTCGTGTTTACAAAGTCTCAAACAATAAACGTAAAAGCGGGATATAAATGGAGTGAGAAAGTATACAAGCTACGCCGAAGAAGCTCGAGGTGGAATTGCAAATCGAGCTCAACTTAGTAGATAGAAAAAGGAGGTGAACGTATTGTTGCGAGCTCGCACCTGCGCCGGTCAAATGGGCTGCTGGCGTCGCAAGGTCAACGACCTGTGGAGGATTAAGGGTCTCGAACATTCAGGAACTTCCCCGTTCGTTCGAGACAACACGTCGAGTTCCTGGAACCAGGGAACGTTCTGGAAGGTACTCGACTGAGAGGCAGCAGGTATAAAACGGACCCAGAAACACCGCGCAGTTCAGTTCAATTCAGAGTCCGGATATAGACGCTTCGGGTTATAAATTGTGCCGTGCCGCGTTATAAATAGTGCGACAACCGCGTTACAACCATGTATTGTGATTCTGTCATTGTGTAAGTGCGCGAATGTGAACAGTGTAGGTACTCAAGTGAACAATTGTAATAAATTATTTACTAAGAACATAAATCGTTACAGTATGATTTAACGTTGTAGTTATGATGTTTCTTTTGTGTTCGTTTTAAGAACCTCGACGTAGACCTATAAGATCGAACCCAGGTGTTTGGAATTGACAAATAATTAAAATAATGCAAACATCAGTCAACAGTATTACCTAACATAAGATTTGAATGAAAGCGCCTAATTCAGACCAGCAGCATGGAGACTCATTCAAATCGATTCACCGTCCAAAATGATACCCCACACTCCTAAGTACCAGAATTTTAGAAAAGCCACTTTCGATTCCATCTAGATATTTTGACCCATAACCTCTTCCGGTGGGCGCCAATCGTTCCGGGACCCGTCTCATTGGATTCAGCGTCCAAAATTTAGTCGAAAATGATGCACCACATGCCGAAAATTTCCATGATTCATTTTTCAAAATACATATTGTAACGATTTATGTTCTTAGTAAATAATTTATTAACAATTGTTCACTTGAATACACTGTTCACATTCGCGCACTTACACAACGACACAATCACAATTCACGGTTACGCGGTTGTCGCACTATTTATAACACGGTACGATTTATGACACGAAGCGTCTATACTCAGACTCCCAACTGAACTGAACTGGGCGGCGCTCGTGGGTCTGTTTTATACCTGCTGCCTCGCCGAGAACATTCTGGGACGAAGGGGGAGGTTCTCGAATGTTCGAGAAAGGTCCCTTAGCCTTCCACAGGTTGTTGACCTTGCGACGCCGGCAGCCCATTTGGCCGGCGCCGGTGCGAGCTCGCAACAATATTTTGACTTTTGAACAAGAATATGGGGGAACAAATGATGTCTAGGACTTCGAATCGATTCAGCGTCTCAAATTGAGTGGCAAATTATACCCCACAAGCCTAGTTCTTACTACCCTCTTGAAAATTTGAGCGATTGGGCTATAAAGTTTTGAATATCAACCGCAGCCAGAGAGAGATCCCTGAAAAAAATTACAAGTTAAAAAGAAAATTTCAAAAGAACGTTGGAGGAACATTTGGACGGTATTTGATATAGGTCTTACTCATTAATTAGATAATGCAAATTATAAGAAATCAAACTGTAGCGTGGAAACATAGGTTGATTATTTAGGGAAAAATAAACCAAATGAGCGAATTCCCAGTTACAAAGAGCAGCAATAATTTATGTGCACTCCGCGCGCAGGTATCTCATTAGAAAACTATACTCTGAGGGAGGTTAATGAACTTGAACGACAGAGGTACGGTCTCAAGGGTGTCTTCTAATACATTACCGAACAATTAATCCCGATATCAGGAACCCAAACTTGGCTCTTAGTTGTCTCGCTCGCGTTATTAGTTAGTTAAGATCCTATGAATACTAATGAATGTTCAATTTTGACTTCATTATACTACAGGTTACATATTATCCCCAAAACGCCCAACATGATGTATTTACGATATCAGTAACGACCTCGGGGCCCCAAAATAACTGACCAGGCAGGAATATTAATAATGAGGTATAGGTGAAGATGTGTATTTTGAACCTCGATTTTCGGGATACACTAAATACTAGCATGTGTAGGGACATATGATACTGATCGATATGAGTAAAGTATCGAATATTTCTTTCGATACCAATTACTTTTGGTATCGATACCAATACATGTATTTTGGTATAAATACTGGGATCGATGCATTGCATGATCGAGAACACTAATTACAAAATTCCAACATTTAATTACAAAATTATTGGGGTCAAATTACAGAAATTTTATTGTTTCTTTGTTTTTAACAGAAAAATATTTCAACAACCCCTTTAATTTCGCTACCACCAACAAAATCTGATTCATCTTCAATAAATTCAAATCCATGTTGTCATCCATAGCCTGCCCAGACCTCCAACAAACAGATAATATTCTGATCAAAACAAGGAACATACCATCACCAACAGGTATGTTCTCCCTAACCTCTTAGTGTTTCTGGTGTAGGGATGGAAGAATGGGACTGTAGTGTTTTTGCCATTTTTGAATTACCTTCTTGAATAAACAGCCATTTCAAAGTGATGAAATGTTTGCCACTTTTTAATACCTCTTAAATATACTTCCAAATTTTTACTCCCACACTACCCTAACCTGATTTTCTCGAATTTTTTTTTTTTTTTTTTTTGTGTGTGTTTCTTGTGGGTACTCCACGGTATGGATACTCTTCATTCGATACTTGAGTAGTATCAAATATCCGAATCAAGTACCTACTGTGAGTACCGGTATCGATACTTAGAAGGTATCGTATGTCCCTAGGCATGCGTGGTATAATATTCCACTGAGTCTAGGAGTTTGAATTGATTGAGTCATAGACACTCAAAGTTTTCCCGATACTCTTGCTCTAAGGAATAATGAATCTTTGGGGAATAAATGGCCGCTTTTTCGGTTGGTTATTCCTTGAATCATCATTCATGCAGAAAGTCAGTCTCTCCGATTTGCCCCAACACGAATTTCAGGGCCATCCAAGGCGTCTATATCAAAATGAGCAAATGCCAGTTTTTCTGAGAACCTTCCAAAAAAGTTTATAAAAATGTTGGTCAGCCGGTCACCCATTTCCGGCTCTAGGTCCTCGATCGAACCAAATTCGGGCAGAGTCAGGGTCGAAATGTTTTTTTTTTTTTTTTTTTTTTTTTTTTTTTTTTTTTTTTTTTTTTTTTTTTTTTTTTTTTTTTTTTTTTTTTTTTTTTTTTTTTTAATGGATGTTCGAGATTTTCGGCGATCTAGGCGTGTGGGGTACCTTTTTCCACTAAACTTTGACGCTGGATCGATTGAAATGAGTCTCCATGCGCCTGGTCTGAGGAATAACCAATCCATGGGAATGAATCTGCAGCGTTTTACCAGGTGCTGGCCCGTTAACGTTTGAGATCTTTGTACCCTTCTGACATTTCATAGTGTAAATAGAGTTTTATTCAATTCATTAATTTGTTTTTTGTCGAGTTTTTGCAATATTCTCTCTCCTTTTCTGCCCTGAATCCAACCCTCATTCCTAGAAAATGAAATATTGTTTTGAATTACAGAAACAACGACGGAATGACCCTTCGAAGGTATTTTAGCATGTTGAGGGTATTGTTCTGTAATTAGCCAGTTTAAAACAATTGCGGAGTCAAGGGGTGGAGGGGTTGCGTAGGTGAATACGCCATGGGGAGTCGTGGGCGGCGCCGAGTGAAAGGGCGGAGGGGGCGCATCGCTCAATCTGACGGGCGGCGGTATTACCTGAAAAGGGCCGACAGCGGCGGTAAGGTGAAGGCGGAGTGGCGTACAGGTGGGGCGGCGTACAGGCGGGGCGGCGGGGCGCACGGACATTTGTAAACGCCGAGCCTCTTCATCTCGGTCCGTGAATAATGGCAGGTACAACGCGTACGCCATCAGTCTTCCCCATGGATCCTCGACCATTATGATGCGGACCCGCCTTCAACCCGGGGGAGAACTTCTCAGAGCGAAATGGGGCCCCCGTTATGAGCTGTACGACCGCGGAACGCAACAGCGCACGAGGAGTTGTGGCCTCTCAGGGCTGCAAATGGATGAGGCAGCGAGACAGCGAGTGAGATGCAAGGTTTGTCGTGCCTGAGAGGTAGAGGGGGGGGGGGGGGTCCTGTCAAAACGAGGCACTGAGGATAGAGAATGTCAAAGTGAGGCACACCTTTATCTGCTGCTACCATGGAAAGTTGACACGGAACTAGACATTCATTTTGAGGACGGTCAAACGAGGTACCCATTACATTCTCAGCTGCTGATAACACTAGCAATAGCAACAGACAAGGGAGAGTGTGCTGGAGCATGTGCATGCTGCCATCAATCACGAGAAAATTCTGCAAATTCTTCCACAGGGATTGGTTATAACCTTGGTCCAGCAGCATGGAGACTCATTCAAATCGATTCAGTGTTCAACATTTAGAGGGAATCCCGAAAACACACATTCAATATAGGTAGATAGATACCCATTTTGTCTCATAACCTCTTCCGGTGGGCGATAATCGTTCGGGGGCTCGTTTCATGGGATTCAGCGTCCAAAAGCTGGTCGAAAATAATACTCCACACGCCTAGATTGCCAAAAACGTCAAAAATCCATTTTTCGAAATTTACATTTTGACCCCTACCCCACCCAAATTTTAAATTTGGTCCGATCGGGTTGAAAAGTTTCGAAGACCAACTGGGCACGAACGGACCCCTGACCAAAATATCAGATTTTAGAAACATTTTTACTACCAAAGTCGGCGTGGACGGCGGACGGACATTTGCTAATTTTGATCTAGACACCTTGAAACGTCCAGAAACAATTTTTGAGGCGAATCGGAGAGATTGACTTTTTGCTTGAAAACTGATTGTTATTCAAGGAATAACCAACCAAAAGTTGCATGATTTTTTATTCACATCCAGAACATTTGTTAACAAAGTCATAAGGAATCAGACAGGATCATTGAATTCATCACAGCTGAAGAAGCTCCAGCAACGTATTCGATTTGAGAATTGCAAGCACATCTACTCAGTCAGGTGAGAACTTAATTTACCTCAACTCACTAGCTATTCATAGGGTAAGTTGATACCTAAGCGGTTTCTTATTTTAAATTCGGAGAAGCACGCTTCTTCCATGCTCGATAGTTAGTGCTTGACTACTGAAAAGCGTCTAATTGACGTGGATCTACACCAATTTAGCTAAACACGCTAGTGTTCATTAAATAATCTCCAATGCCCTTTCATCAAACTACAGACACTTGCGAGGTAATTTCTTCTGACAATGAGACCTTCAACGCCCGTGACTGAACCACTGACTCCCTAAGAGCAGAAGCAACTCTTGAAATGTAAATCAATTACGTCGGCTCCAATTTAGTTCTATTAGGCAGGATGAAGCAGAGTACATCAGGTCGATTCCACTTTAATTACTAAGTCTTCGTTTTTTTTTTTTTTTGTTTTTTTTTCGCGTTGCCATCCCAATCAAGCTGAATGTCAGGAACACTTGTTTTTTATTCACGAGCTGACTCTGAAACCACTTCGGAGAGAAAATGGGCGTTGAGAAAGATTCCACGGGGAACTAAACCTATTTTTAAGAGGAGCTTATTCATCGAGCAACAGACAATAGGCTGAGAATAAATTAGATTGCTATGTTAGAGGAGAAACGAAGAGTGAGGTACAAAGAAGTCGTTCTAAAAATGTCACGGGAAGACTTCTCCCTCCTGGGGGAAAATAATTAAAAAATTTCTTGACACCACAAAAGCCAAAGATACTCTCCAGGCATTTTACGACAACGGCGAAATTAGCGTTGAAAATCGTCGGTCTCATACCGAGCTTTCGAACACTGGAATACCAACCCGTCTTTTCTATACCTAAACCATCCACTACACCTCGTAATACCACTGCTGTGTAATATTGACATCAAGCTATGGCTGTGTCACCCTCATTAATTCGCTCCATCCACGTTTTTGAGGACGTGTCAACGAAAATGGGAGATTTTTCAAGTTATTTAAAAGATGTCGTTACATAGAAATTGTACTCTCCTTTTCACTCAACAACCTACTCTACCCATGGAAACAGTTGTATGGGCAGAGTAGAGTGGAAATAAGAGAAGAAGAAGACGGAGGAAAGGGAAAACAGTGCAAATTCATTCACAGGGGTTCGTTATTCCTCGGACCAGTCGCATGGAGACTCACATGGGGGAAAAAAGGGAAACAGTGGGTGTGGCGGGTCCCAAACCCATTCTAATCGATTCAGGGTTCAAAATTTAGTGGAAAATTAAAGCCCAAACGCCTGGATGCCAGAAATCTCGAAAATGCATATTCAAAATGAGTCGATAGATACTCATTTTTGACCCATAACTTCGCCCGGTGGGTGCCAATCGTTCTGGGACCCATTTCATTGAATTCAGCGTTTAAAATTTAGTGGAAAATGATACCCCACACGCCTAGATCGCCCAAAATCTCGAAAATCCATTTATCAAAAAACACATTTTTGATCCAGACTGGTTTATCTAGATCCACAATGGTTTATTATTCCATAGCATCTGATTGACATAAAAAGGTGGGTAATGTCATGCTGAAATTGGATGACGGCGTGTCTTGGGTCGGGGATATGTGGGGACATGATGTCCGTAACAAGGAGGGAACGCGTTATAGTTCCTTGCCTATTGTCCAGTCCGGGTCGAGGAAGCCGGAGTGGCGACGACCAGGCGGAGGACGGAGCATAGAGACGAAATGCGGCGCGGCGATCACGAAACATGAAGAAGTGATTGATTTCCCACCGATGTATCGATGTATGTATCGATATTTATTTGTCACGCTGAATCCATTGTGAGGGGTCCCGAACCGATTGGTGCCCACGTGAGGTGGGTATGGGTCAAAATGGGTACCTACTTCTATTATCTATCTGAGTGAGGGTTACTGATGTTTTTGGGTAACATTGTACACTAAATTTTGGACACTGAATTGATTAGAATGAGTCAGGGACATGCCATACTCACTTTTTCCATATACTCCTACTCCAAGGAGTAACCAACCCTTCTGAAAGAATTTGCAGCGTTGTTGAATGGACTGCATCACTCTTGCTCAAAGTTGTTGGCTTTTCTGAGTTCTGTTCTCGTTCTTTCCTACCCCGACGAAGACCGTGCCATTCTAATGGACTCGATAATCCTCGAGTGTCGAAAGTATTGTGAAGAAGAGGACTTATATCACGCCTGAGGAAGCCTCTCGTAGTTTTACTTCTTTTCGATTCCCATGAATCGGACCAAGTATGAAGTTGAGAGGCTCACACTTTCCTCTCTTCGGCGTCTGGTTGGAAATTATGAAGTTCTTCTGCTCTATTCTTCAATGCTTCTTTCTTTCGAGTGAACTTTTCTCGTAGGGCTGGGGTTAGCTTCCTTATATAAGAGAATCACAGTTCTGAGCTACTTCCCTCATATCAGTTTCTCATAAGGTGCACCCTTCCGCGACGATCTCAGGCGAGGAGAACATTCTAAAGAAATTTCGGATCAAAAGTCACCCTCATCAATTGTTATTTCGGGTCGTCGTTTTGAATTTATTAAATTTCCTTTTTTGTTCCGCGATTGTCCATTATTCCCACCTAAACGCCCACCTTAACTCCCTTCATTCTCATGTAAATCAATTTTGGCAAATGCCTTGGTTTCAGTCACATCCCTCTACTGAAATACCAATGTCGTCCGCGATGATATAAAAGAGCCCAGGTCAGATATTCCAGGTAGGGAATTCACGCTCACCAGAACCAGAAAAGCCCCAGAGTGCATTGCGTGGCTACCAATGAACTTTCCTCTATGCTAAACGTTTACATGAATAGTGTGCAAAGTAGTCCCTTCACCCTTGTAAACTGGGGTGGAGATAGCATAGCACAAATCAAAAGACTCTCGGTGTCGACGCATGAATTGCACAGCCTCTTGGAAACTGTTCCAAACTTGGCCAAATTGAACACCATTCCGAAACAATCAAGAAGCATTCGATTAGTTAAGACGAACACATATTCAGACTCAGGTTCTGTCCGTCGGGAGCGGGAAAAGCGAAAATATCCCCTTTCCTCACCCTGACTGAGAATAGCGAAGACCACACAACCCCCGACCGAGTTCTCCAACAGTTTCCCCCTCTTTCCGTTCGTGCTAATATTTGATCATGTTAAGACAAAATACATTAGCAATTTTAGTATTTGTACTATTAAGCCATAGGAGTGCTTTTAATTGTTTCATTGCCACATAATTTAGGTTATACCACCACCAGACCAAATTTGGGTAGGGTAGGGGTCAAAATGTGAATTTTTACAAATTAATTTCTGAGATTTTCAGCAATCTAGGTGTGTGGGGTATCATTTTCCACTGAATTCTGGACGCTGAATCCAATGAAAGGAGTCCCGGAACGACTGGCACCCACTGGAATAGGTTATGGGTCAAAATGGCTATCTAAAACCCATTTTGAAAATGTGCTTTCGAGTTTTCTGTTACTTAGGCGTGTGGGTTATTGTGGGGGTTTTTCACTAACTTTTGGACGCTGAATCCAATGAGACGGGTCTCGCAAGGATTGGTGCCCTCTGGATGAGGATATGGGTCAAAATGGGTGCCTATTTATCCATTTCGAATGTGTGTTTTCGAGATCTCTGGTACCTACGTGTGTGGGAAATCATTTTCCACTAAATTTTGGATCCTGAATCGATTGGAATGGGTCCGGTACCCACCACACCCACTGTTTACCCCATTTTCGTTTTGTTGGACGACACGAAGCCTCTTGAATATATTTGCTAAGCAATTTCGGAAGTAGGTATCAAGTACAGGGTCCGCCAACGAAGTAGGACGTTTTTGAAATGGGTAGTACTCAGCGTGGGGAACTCTGTGAGGGGTGGGGTTGGGACCATCGTGTTCACAATGAAGGGAAGTTTTTTTAGGTTAGTTGCAAAGATGGTTTGGACGATGCCACAACGTGTTTTCGCGGTAAGTCGGTTTTTAGTGAACGGTGAGTCGATAATTCAAACACAGAGAGATTTCCGTCGAGAGTACGCGATTTCTCCCTGCGGAGCTATCCCAACTCGTAATGTAATCCTAAGGTGGGTTGAAAACTTCAGGGAAACGGGCAGTGTTACGAAAAAAAGGAGGGGAGGAGATTGAACAGCGCGAACTCCAGAGAACGTTGAGCGCATGAGAGTCGCTGCCCTCCAGAGCCCACACCATTCCATCCGACTTCATGCAGCAAATTTGAACCTCTCACAATCAACTGTTCGTCGAATATTGAAAGTCGATCTACACTTTCATCCTTATAAGTTGGTGATTTGTCAGCAATTATTGCCGGCGGATTATAACAAGCGTAAGATGTTTTTGTGAGAGGATGATGTCTGTGTTTGACGACAACAAAAATGTCGTTCTTTTCACTAGCAATGAGGCACATTTCCACTTGGATGGGTTTGTCAACAAACAAAACTTCAGGTATTGGGGGCCTGAAAATCCAAGAGAGACTCACGAAAGACCTCTACACAGCCCTCGTGTTACAGTGTGGTGTGCTGTTGGGAAGAGAGCTGTCATCGGACCTTACTTCTTTGAGGAAAATGGAGTGACTGTAACTGTGAACTCTGAGCGTTATCTGGCCATGTTGAACAATTTTTTTCTTCCACAACTCCGACGTAGACGTATCGCATTAAGGCATGTTTGGTTTCAGCAAGATGGAGCAACTTGCCATACGGCAAATGCCATGATGACCTTCCTTCGCCAAAAATTTAACGGTCGACTCATTTCTCGGCGCGGTGACGTTCCCTGCCCCCCCCCCCCCTCCCGGTCCCCTGACCTCCCCCTGTGATTTTTTTTTTTTTTTTGTGGGTATATCTAAAGGAAAGAGTCTACAAAGATAAGCCGAGGACCCTGAACGATTTGAAGGAGGCTATCACCACGGAAATCAGCCGCATCCCACCCCCAAATGCTGGACAGCGTTTCGAGGAGCTTCACCGAAAGACTCGATAAATGCATTCAAGCTGATGGGCATCACATGCTCGATGTCGTCTTCAAAAATTGAACATTACCAGAAAATTCCACTTCTTGTGAACAGTTAAAAAAAAATATATATATATATTCTATCTTGAGAAATAACCGAGTTATGATTTTTTTAAATCCATCCTACTTCGTTTGGCGGACCCTGTACGTAATCAAACGTACATCCTCGAGTAAGAGAGAAACACATCTTCATTTTGACTGAGTTTAGCATATAAGTAGTGAAACTCCCCGAGTTTGCCTCGTAGACGATGTATTTCGCCACTGGCTCCCTTTTCCTTCTATTTCTGCTCGCTAAATAATCAATTAATGGAGTAGAAGAGGAGAGTGAGAAACTTTGAGGTTAAAGCGATAAGCGACTAGACGACACCACGAAAGACGCTCATAATGGCGGTGCAAGCGTTTCGCGCGAATCGCCTTGTTCGCTTACTCGCGTCCTCCTTTTCCACATCAGAACTAGAGTGAGCGGCTTCAGACAGTCGAACAGAGCGGTGTGAGACATGCGCAGAACTGTGAAGTGCAAAGTTTCCCTAATCTATTCAAGTAAGATTTCAGGATGGTACTTTTAGACCAACATATGAGTAAGCGACGATTTTTTAATCATCCGTACTGAGGAAACCGCGGTTTTCGACGCATGAGTAGCAGACTACGACAGAACATGGCGATGCCCTCATTCGTTAAGTACGACTGCGCCATGCTTTATGTTACAGTGCGAGAAGAGGCATCATCAGTGTTTTAAAACAACCCCTAGCCCATCTTCTATTCTTTGTGCCGGCTCAAAGGCCCGCCTTTTGTTTCATCCACCCGCCGAGAGCCAGGGTTAGGGATCGTTTTATGTTCATCCTACCTAAGCTAGGGGCACATTCTCCGGATAAATAAACCCACCTTCCAGGACGTAATACAACGAGAACGCTTCCCTCCACGGCCGCCTAAATAACTATTCAACGAAAAACCCCCGTTTTAAAGCTTCGCCCTTCAGTACTTTTGCCCGCCACCTTTCAAGGTCCTCATGTAACAAACGCTTCATTTCAGCCCATTAATTATAGAGCTAAGCTGAACTTCGGGCTGAACTCAACATCCCCAACTCACCATCCCCACACCGACAATATAATCATGAAACTGATCCTCCCCAGAAACGAACAAAATGTCAGTTTGAGTTGCAAATTCTTCGGTGATCGTTTACTATTCCTTGGAGCAAGATTACGGGGAGGATGCCCAAGACTAATTCCATCCGATTTATCTTCCTAATGTTAGTGGAAACTAGACTAAAATAAAACCGTGGAGGACGTCAATTGTCTACAATCGTTGATTAAAATGTTTGTTTTGTAATGTTACACTATAATTAGGCAGTTGTTCAACAATCGAGTTTTTGGGTTTCATAGTGTTGAGCGAGTAGTACTTCTATCATATTTATGTTTTGTCGATTAAAGACAAACTACGAGCAGTGAAACGATTCCTCTCCAGCCAGCAGTGTGAATGTCCAACGATAAACTAGCTGAAACATCTCTTTTATTTACATGGAGTGTATTGGAATTTCCATGAGCAAAAAAATAGTAAGTAATTTCCTCACCGTCTGCGGGCCAACTGCTTAACGACGAATTAAACGATTCTTCTATCGCACATTAAGTCAATAATTTGTAGACAATTGACGTGCCCATTTCAGTCTAGTCTAGGCATATGTTTATAATTCCCACGATTGTATCTATTTTATTATTCCTTGGTTTTTAGTACATTTATCTTAAACATTGCAATGTATGTTCAAAATAAAACCGTTTAACTTAAAAAGTTTTTTTACCTATTTTTATTTTTTATTTTTTATTTCGCATTCTGTTTAGTTCATTTAGTCCTAAAAAACCTTTCAAGTTAAACGGTCTAAATTTAAATCTTATTGTTATACGCCATTTAGTGGCTGCGCCCATATTAAATATTGAGTTTGTATAGTGCACTGTCTTCTTCTTGTCAAGCCCTTGTATTTGATACCCATATTGGTGGGATTGATAAAACCCAAGTTATCCGCCATTTTGTAGAGACCGCCGCCATCTTGGATTTTAATTTTATATAGTACATTGTATTCTACTGGTTAGCACTTTCATCTGAGAGCCATGATGGGATTAATAAAACCTAAATTATCCGCCATTTTGTAGCGGCCGCCATCTTGAATTTATAATGATAATGAATAAACATAATTGTATTGTCATCGAAATCCAAAGTGTATACAACATTTCAGATTAATCGGTTGACAGGAAGAGGGTGAGATTTGAATTACTAAATTTGACCCAAGAATAAAACAAACGGGGTGAGCTAAGTAAAACCGTTTAAATAGCAACCCACACGTCTAGGTCTCAAAAAAATCTCACAAATGCAGTTACCCCATACCCACCCCACATTTCTTCCGATCGGGCTGAAAATTTCGAGGAACAACTGAGCCGGAAAGAGGTCCACGACCAAAATTTCAAATTTTTAGAAAATGTTCTACTTCCCTTTTCTCACGTCGGACGAACATTTCAGATAATATGACATCATGAGGCGCAATCTGTCCAATTTTGGGGCAAATAACTGGTGAAGTTGACCACTTTTGTGAAAACATAGGTTGATTATTAAAAGGAATAATAAACTAAAACCGTAAACCCCATCCTCCGTCAACGCCGTTTTTGTTGTAGACAAATTTCTAGAAATTTGAAATTTTGGTTAGCGACCACATCCCGGCTTTTGTTGGTTGTTGATACTTTTTAGCCCAATCGGACCAAAGTTGAGGATCACGGGAGAAATTTTCCGTACATCATAGGAACTATGGGAGGTACACGGGGTATCTCTTTTCCACTAAATTCTGAATGTGGAATCCATTGAAATGGGTCCCGGACCGATTGGCGCTGGTACTGGTACCCACCTACCTATTAAAATGAGTCCTAGACGTTTACTCCTTTCTTCTTACATTCACTCTATGGAATAATAAACCATTGTAGAAGAATTTCCAGCGTTTTTCAATTTTAATCTTGAAACGCAAAATGTCAAATTTTGAGGCGGAGAGACCTCTAGCGTAAAAACTGGTAGATGTTTCAAGGAATAATAAACCAAAAGTACTTTAATATTCTTTTTATAGCATAAAACAATACAAAGCAACTTTGTTATCCAAACTCCTGAACTAAGGACTTTCAATTTCTTGTGAATTAATTAAGTGTTTACTTATTGCGGCAGCCAAGTTGGCCCTCTCTACCATTAACCCTTGATATTTCAAGTTATACAAAGTCGTTCAGTATTCAAGTTCAGTAGAAAATAAGCCAATAAGACCGCGATGTAATCAGTGAGCGATGAACTAATGAAACCGAACGATCGTTACAATAAAGAAGAAAATGAATGATGATTCAAAATTTAGTTTAAAAAAATTTAAAAATTTAAAATTTAGTGCGCGTTGAGGCAGGATGTTGCGCGACAGCTTTCTAGCACGAAGTTGTTCTGAAACTTGCTACGAAAACCAACTAACAAAGTATGAAAGTCACGCTTGAAACATGACAGACCGCGATCGAGCAATGCAGCGTACTTTTGGAGTGGGATTACAACACATTACAAGCTTATTAAAGTCAAGAAGAACGGTCAAAACTACATCAGTGCTCATTTATAAACGTTACACAACACAATATGTTACGGATCATGTCCTATTGGCCGGTTTCTTTGTCCATGTTCAGCCGGCTTATGAACCAATTAACAGTGTTCAAACTGTAAGTGTCTCAAACACTGCGATTGCTACAGTTCACGACGATGTCAATTGGTACAACTCGATACAATTGAGATAACCATGGTGGAGACATGCATGACTAAAATTCACAGACGTCTGGGGACAACCAGAAGTTCGCCAAGTCTCGCTAGACCTTAGGGCAGTCGTATTCCCTCCGTGATAAATGCCCTGCATTAACTATTCTAGCGGTGTCTCTTTAACAGCCCTATAAGGTAGGTAGGTACCTACTTTAGAGCGTTCTCTGCTGCTGAGGTTCAACACCAGTCGTATTTTCTTCCTATGAATTCAGTGTGAGCTAGGAATACATTCAGCTTGAAATTTTGAGCTCCAAAAGTTCCGTTTCAGAAAGAAGAAGGACAAGTTTGTCAGAAGAATGACCCAGAAATCGGGGTCCATGGTCAAGTACCTACATACCTACCTACATTTTAATGGTAAAAACGCAGCGAATTCCTTTACAGGGGTTGGTCATTCCTCGAACCAGGAGACAATGAGTGGAAACAGTGAGTGTAGAGGGTCCCAGACTAATTCCAATCGATCAACGTCCAAAATTTATTGTGTTAACCTGCCTAGGTACCCAAAAACATCAGTAACCCTCATTCAGATAGATAATAGAAGTAGTTAGGTACCCATTTTGACCCATACCCACCTCACGTGGGCACCAATCAGTTCGGGAACCCCCACAATGGATTCAGCGTGACAGATAAATATCGATGCATACATCGATACATCGGTGGGAAACCAATCCCTTCTTCATGTTTGGTGAACGCCGCGCCGCATCTCGTCTCTATGCTCCGTCCTCGGCCAGGTTATCTCGCGTCGTCTTCGTCTCTCCGGCCCATATCGGTTAATGCGTATTCAGCTATGTTACGGAATGATTCATTCTCTGATAAAACTCAGTATTTGTGTTTTCCGTTCGCGATCTAATAGTATTAGCCGTAGTGTTTCGTCGCTGAACCGTCAACTAGTTTCCGATTGAGTCATCGCAGATCCTTTGGGTATCCCGACAGATATTGAAGATAATATTTTTGAATTTCGTAGTTTTGTGATGATACGAGCCTCCTCGACCGGAACTGGACTAGAGGCAAGGAACTATAACGCGTTCTCTGCTTGTTACGGACATCATGTCCCCACATATCACCGACCCAAGACGTCATCCAATTTCAGCATGAAATTACCCACCTTTTTATGTCAATCAGATGCTATAGAATAATAAACCATTGTGGATCTAGATAAACCAGTCTGGATCAAAAAAGTCGAATGTCCGTTCGCCGTACGCCGTCCGCGCCTTTGGTAGTAGATGATTCATTAGGAAATTATACACCACACGCCTAAATCACCAAAAATCTCGAGAATCAATTCTTCGGAAAACACATTTTCAAAACATAGGTTGATTATTCAGGAATAACCAACCGAAAATGCCTAAATTGCGTATTATTAAAAGGCGGGGCATGTCATTTGCGACAGGCCCTATCTCTACAAAACAAATATACACCTATATAATTAGGTAAGCAAGAATTAGAGATTTCAGCAAAGAACGACAAAAAAGATAACAGTGATAACGGGGCCTTATCACGACTGCCCTGAGGCCTAGCGGGACTTGGCGAACTAATGGTGCAGTTGTCCCCGGACATTTGTCCCAATTTCATTCAAATTCGGTTGTTTTAGGTCCGACGCGTAGTAAGACCTCTCCGACTACTCGGAAGACACCATATTCTGAGAGAAGCTCGGCGCTTAGCATACATGAATAATAACAACGATAGGCCCGCACTTCAACCTCAATCTGTTGATTTGGGGGGGTTGTATTCAATTTTAGAGCGAAAACCCATTCGGGGCGCTTATCATCAATCGGTTCCGGTCGTATCATCGCGGAGGGGTCTGAGCGGATGAGACTGACGACGATATAACCAACTCTCTCGGTGAATACCCCTTTTCACCTTTTGAAATATACAGCAATCCATATCCATATTGGTTGAATATTCCTTGAAAATTGTGGACCACATTTTTTTTTCTGGACATTTTAAAGTGTCTAGATCAAAAATAGCAACTGTCCGTGCCGTCCACGCCGATTTCGGTAGTAGAAAAATTTCTAAAAATCTGTAATTCAGGTCAGGGGTCCATTCCCGGCTCTGAGTGGACCTCGAAACACTTCAGCCCGATCGGACCAAATTTGGGCGGGGTAGGGGGTCAACATTTTTGGAGATTTAGGAGTATTGGGTATCATTTTCCACTGAGTTTTGGACGCTGAATTCAATGAAATGGGTCCTAGAACGATTGGCACTTACCGGAAGAAGTTATGGGCCAAGATGTGTATCTATCTACACATTTCGAATGTGTTTTCGAGATTTCTGGTACCTTGGCGTGTGGGGTATCATTTTCCACTAAATTATGGACCCTGAATCGACTGGAATGGGTCCGGGACCCACCACGCCCACTGTTTCCCCCATTTTCCCCATGTTGAAGAAATTAATGAATCTCCATGCGCCTGGACCGAGGAGTAACCAACCCTTGTGAAAGAATTTGCAGCGTTTTGTAGTTAGTTTTTGACAAGAAGACCTATATAGAAGTTTCAAATTCTATTCGAGGTTCTATGAGGCGAATGTAATGAGCTCTGAGGTTCCATTTTCTCCGTTACATATGATAATCAGGCGCGGATTCAAGGGGGGGTCACGGGGGTCATGACCTCCCCAAACCAGGTAGAATTTTGAAAATTTTTAAAATTTTGAGATGAACTACATTTTTTTAAATTAAAAATCTAACAAATTATGAATAAATATTGGATTGGAATAAAATTGACTTTATTGTTAAGAGATTGGAAAAGTGAGAACATTTAGTTCATTTTGTTTGTTTGGTTATTATTTTATTATTGTTATTTTTTTTTTTTTTAGCTTTTGATTTTACCCTGTGACTCCCTCCAAAAAAAAATTTCTAGATCCGCGCCTGGTGATAATAGCAGGGAATTTAGTAGAAAATTGCTAGAGATTCGTCTGAATACGTCCTATTTTTAGTTAGATAGGCGCGATTGTTCAAAACAATGAAAAAGTCGATACAAACAACAGTAGCTTGTGGAGCAATAACGTTCAACAGAGGACTGAAGTCGATTTGATCGGATATGGCCTACACAGACAGACAAAGCTACCAGGAAAATTCACCTGACGATTCAGGTCGTAAGAAAAGACTTGGGCATTGCTGAGAATTCAAGCGCGAATCTTCAATCGTAATTCATTCGAAAGAAGAACCTTCTCGTAGATGGATTGAGCACAAAGGCAGCAAAGTACAAAACGAGCGGTTGGGACATTCTTAGAGGCTTTACTGATACAGGCGGCACACTGAAAAGAGATCCAAACGGAATACTTTCTCGATGGAGGCACCGGGGGATGATTATGGAGGTGGATGTGAGGGATCCGGGTTTTGAGTCCACTTGCCGGTATTTCCCTCGACTTTCACTGAAACATAAACCGCAGGATCTCGACTTACTCGGCGAGCAGAAGAGCTACCGAGGAAAAGACCATTTCCCGCAGACTACCCACTTTTTCCAGGTGTAGTAAAGTTGAAAGAAAAGACGAGAGAAAAGCAAGTCAGATCCAAGGGTCGTTTCTCAAGACTGGCGACTCTTCTTGAGCACACGGGAAGTGGACGTCGCTCGTGAAAAATCGATAGCTACTTAGTAAATGGCAGCTATTAAACTTCGAGAAACCCGTTCGACATGGTCCACAGAAGAGAATGAATCTTGAGGATTTATATTACGCTACGAACTACCAAGACCACTAAGTGGTCAGCTAACCAACCATCAAAGAAAGATCGTTGTGGTCGTCCTCACGTACTCCCGTGTTAATAAACACAATGTTTAACTTTTTTTACTCGAATACAAACAAATTTCGCGTATAAAGGGTGTTTGTCAATAGGGTTAGCAGCTTTCAAAGGGCCGATTCTACAACTCATTTGCATCAAAAACTGATATAATGACTTATTTTAGATGCTTCGTTTCTGAGTTATTCACGATTTAAGATTTCTTCGGGTTTTCGGTCTAAAGTCACCAAATCGGCCATAACTTCTGTAACGATTTATGTTCTTAGTAAATAATTTATTACAATCGTTCATCTGAATACACTGCACAACACGGCACAATTTATAACCCGAAGCGTCTATATCCGGACTCCGAATTGAACTGCACTGCGCGGCGTTTCTGGGCCCGTTTTATACCTGCTGCCTGGCCGAGAACGTTCTGGAACGAACGGGGAGGTTCCCGAATGTTTGAGACCCTTAATCCTCCACAGGTCGTTGACCTTGCGACGCCAGCAGCCCATTTGACCGGCGCAGGTGCGAGCTCGCAACACTTCCTTAATTCACAAGATAATCTCCATTTATAATACTCTGTAGGACTATTTCTTTAGCCAAACAAAATTTTCCAAAAGTCATTTTTTATTTGTTTTATTCTGTTAGTTAGGTTCACTTATGGTTTGCACATTTAATTGCAAATGGTAAGATGCAGCCAACGTCACCAAAGTTCCTTCAAATACTTACTACTTTGGTAGCATTTTATTAAATTATCCTCCCCAGGAAATGAATACTGGTTCGCCTAACATCTAAAATCTTTCGATCGATCATCGAATTATTGGAGGCCGTTCTAGCAGTTGGAAGAGTTTGAGCGAGAAACGAGAAGGAACTAGGTCTCCCTCGTCAGTTCATTCAAGGCTCTAATATTATCCCAGGGACGTCCGAAGGGCTTAAAATGTTTCCCCTTTTTCCACTGTTTTCAAGAGAACTGCACGAGAGCCGAAGGATGGAAAAAACAACCTTTTTTGCACATGCTTTTAGTTAAAGGGATTTGATAAAGAAAAAAACTCTTATCCGAATCCTTTTTAAGCTCCATTAGGATTCATTCGGAGCGCTCTCGAGGACGTTCGAGCTGATTGGAATTGACGTGGCAGTGTGTTCGGGGTGCCCAAGATATTTTTTCTTCGCCCATTCAATCTTCCCCAGCAAGGATGAGGGATAATCATCTGGAAGTTCGAAGAAATCTGTATGACCTTCCAATCACGCGTCGCTAAATGCATTCGGCGGCTTTGTGAGAACTCGTGGTAAAACTGAGACGATGGTGAAAGTAGTACAAGCACCAGAGAACTTGCTGCACATATACAAAGTACATGTGAGCAAATTAAAGATGACCTGCCGGACAAACCGATGTGGATAGCCCAATCAGATTGATAACTGCACAGTCAGCAAACCTACTGGCGAAGGAAACAAATTAAAAGAACTAAAAAAAACCCAGGATTTCCTAACAAAACAGCTCAATTGCAGCAGAAAAACATGTAATTGCGAGTTGTACTAATTCTGTGATTCAAAAAGTTCGTCTTGAAGCAGTCTGAAAAACAACGTGGCCGTGACTCGGCACTGGAAACAAATTCAATCAAACGGTGATTGGTCCAAACTGTTGTCGTACACCTCTGCAGTGCTGCGAACGGTGGTTGTCCACTACACTACAAACAGTGGGCTTGTTTTGTCTATGAAGTGAACCAGCCCTGGTTATAAGCCTTGAACCGAAGGTAGCCCTACAGGAAAAGAGATGAGGTACCTGGAGAACCTTTCTCTTAAAAAACGCCTTCACTCTTCCTGCTGTGTGAGCGGTTACTCTACCCTGCTGAAACCAGACCGTGTTCAACTCTCTTTCGTCCAATTCAGGCAAGAAAAACTCTTGAATTATGGCCAAATAGGAAGCCGAGTTGGCGAAATCGGCTCCGTCATCCTAAAAAAGGAGGTATAAGTATCCGATTTTTTGAAGTTTCATACTAACTGTTACCCTACCTGAGTGATGAGTCCTCTGGTAAAGTTCCCAGGGGTTCGCTTCACTCCGATACCGCATATTCTGCTTACTGACGGATCCACTAAGGTGGACATGGGCCTCGTTGGAGACGTGGACGTGCTCCTTTTACCGAACATTGGCGTTTGAGGTCATTCCAATACTCAGCTGATTTTGTCATTGACGTGTACAGGGGAGATAGTTTGGCTGACAGTTAGTGAAGTTGACATGAACCGATTTCAACTCTTTCTCCTTAATCTGCAAATACTCTATCCAGTCTTGGAGGCATGTCACATTCCTCTCCAGTTTTGTTATCGCCTCGTGGGTTGATTCGCCGCATGGCAGTATCATCCGCGAACGTTGCTTGCCTATTCTCCTCCCTTTCTAGCGCATCACAGGTGAACAAGACATAAAAGTGGCTGCATCTAATGACAACTCTACCATTTGTTAACAGCTAATCGCAAATATTGGAGTTCACCAATGCCATGGGATTCCTCAAAGGGTCCGTCAATCCAAATGAAGCGACCGCAGGGGATATTACTGATAGCTAAAGTAGAAAAACGGGAAACAATTAGTTAAATCCTCGAATTAACTTCAATTAGCCTCATTACGAGTGGAAGAAATGGTCAAAACACAACTGTGCCCCTCATCACTCCTTGAAACTGCAAAATTTGGGCATAAGATAATTCTGTTGGCAACAAGCGATAAACCATCCAAGTAAGTGGGGACGCTTCGACTGAACTCTAAAGCTCAGAATTGGTGAAAAATGCAAATGATGCAAATGCTCAGGGCGTGACCGTAAGAATAATCCAATCCGACCGATGCATAAGCTGGGAGGGGCATTTATGTACCAGCAACGAATGGGCTCCAAACGACCGAGGAGTAGGATTGTGTATAAGGCACGATGGCAGTAGGAATATGCGATTATTCCCTCGTGCTACGCTTCTAAACAGAAACCAAGCGAACCATTATACGACGATGTGTTGGAATCTCGCGAAAGCCGTCCTAACCGTGAACCAAACTCAATTAGGTAATTGTTTCAAAATCCAGAGTGCGAGTTATTATGCTTCACTCAATTTCAACATTTGTCAGCGCCAAATTATCGGTGTTTCTTCGCTGAATTTCATACACATGAAATGAGCCACTTCTTGTTTACCTATTGATCTATGAATATGAATTATACTGGATTTGATAATTGAACAACATTTAGTCACTTGAACGAATTATAATCTTGACTCTCAACATGCTCTAGGACCGCCATAACCAGAAAGACACCACGCCAAGCGTCAGAAGAGATTAATCAAGAAGGCCTCGCAGTGTTGACAACTGCGAGGTGAACTTCATTATTTTGATATGACTTGATATGACATTATAAAATAGTATGGCTTGTTGTTTATGTGAGAGTAATATTTCTTCTATGTTTTCTTGAGGTTTCTCTTCTATCAAGTCAGGTAGATCATATCTCAACGAAGTAAGGATATGACTGGTAGTAGTTGATTCTTCTCCCGCTAGGTAGGTAGTTGGTGCAGGGAGCAATTTGAGCTGCCCCGAGTGGTCAAATATTTAACGGTCAGAACTATAGTGGTTCGGAGAGGTCCTTTCAAGGCGAATGCTGATCAGTTTTGTTGGCCTCTTGAATTGTTTTTGGCGTTGGATTGACGTGGATACTTCATTAGTATGTGGGCTTCAGGGGTAGTTCGCCGGGCGGTGATGAACGGGCTCGTATTGCATTCGAGACTGAATTCGCCGAAGAGCAATATTCCCACCGACGGGAAGTGTAAATTCGGCAAATGGAAAATAGTGGCTCCGAACCATTGAGCGGATGTCGTCGTGATTTAGAACATCGGCTTTCATCGCGGGGGCGGCTATTGGGCGGTGTCGACCTCGTGCTGAAAGTCAGAGCCCGGGATATTGCCCTGTCGGTCATAATTCACCCAAATTTCCGGGTAGGTGTGTGAAGAAGGGTGGCAACGTGAGGCGGTCAAGCCGGTTAGGTTGGCACGTCACCCGAAACAATAGTGAGTCCTCTCGATTTGTTAACCCTTCGCGCCTTTTGACACCCCCACCCTCCATCACCACCCTCATAACAAAACAGTCCAGGGATAACGTGTTTTCTAAATCTCATTACGGAAAGCCCGGTATTGAGTGAGCTTTACGTCGCTCTCATGGGAGAGTCGACCCTCCCACGATAGCTACACTCCACGGATTCTTGGCCCATTTCCAGAAAACAATTACATTATTTCCTTTTGGAGAACCTTAACCTGATACTTTGGGGAAATAGACCTGATTAAAATCTCACAGGGTTGGAATGAAATGAAATGAAATCAATCTCTTCCTCAAACCATCCCAATTCGTTCTCTGCCATTCCTGAATCGATTGAGCTAGGTATGGATTTGTAACGATTTATGTTCTTAGTAAATAATTTATTAACAATTGTTCACTTGAGTACATACACTGTTCACATTCGCGCACTTACACAATGACAGAATCACAATACACGGTTGTAACGCGCGGTTGTCGCACTATTTATAACGCGGCACGGCACAATTTATAACCCGAAGCGTCTATATCCGGACTCCGAATTGAACTGAACTGGGCGGTGCTCGTGGGTCTGTTTTATACCTGCTGCCTCTTGGTCGAGCACCTTCCAGAATGTTCCCCGGTTCCGGGAACTCGACGTGCTGTCCGGGGCGAACGGGGAGGTTCCCAAATGTTCGAGACCCTTAATCCTCCACAGGTCATTGACCCTGCAACGCCAGCAGCCCATTTGGCCGGCGCCGGTGCGAGCTCGCAACAGATTGTAAGTCCAAAACGGATGCCTTTAATATAAACTTGGCTGATAAAAATTGCTTTACAAGATTTTCGGTGTTGCTCTTTCACTAAACTTTAGAGGCTAAATCGATTAAAATGTCAGCGTCATTTGCAATATTTAGTACGAACGACCTTTTCACTGAATAGCTTTGTAGCACTAGGTTGACGAACAGGGTTAAATGATCTTGGCAGGAGTGACTGTTTCACTTTCCTCATTACTAAGTCACCTGACACTTGTTTCGCACTGATCACCCACTTGAAGAGATGTAACAAGTTAGAATTTCAACACATGAAGCGGAGAACGAAATCTAACAAGAGTACATTCGGTGATTCCGATGGGAATAGATTCTCAGGCCAGTTCAATAGTTCCTTCAACGGAATAAATGGAATGGAATGAATTCACAATGAAGTATAAATTATTATTAAGTTTCTATTATCTAGGGTGGCCCAGGATTGAAAGCAGTAACGTCAGAAATCGATTCTACAAATTTGCAATGAAAAGTCTCTCATGGACATTTTTGTAAAATTCCATGTTTTCGGGAGTATTTTTACTTTAAGATTTTCATTGTTGTAATGAACTTAATGTAATTAAAATAACCATATCGCCGTTTATTCACACCGTGAAATCAAAATTGAGGATATTGCTGGAATTAACGTTAAATTTCCAATAAGATCAGATCCCCATACATCTCCAAAACATACAACTGCACGTTGTTTTTCGAGCCCGAATTTGAAATTTGATCAATGTCAACGTTTTTTTATAAAATTCAGTTGTATTTGAAACCTAAACGTTCAAAATAAAAACCGTTTGCAATAACGGGAAAAACAACTACATTTTATCAGCTTTTCAACGATATAATTTATTTCAAGTATATCTGGGTAATTAGGCATTTTTCTACCAGTCTCATCCACGTTTGTGTCACCATATCCATAGACTAAATCAATATCGGAATATTCCGCATTATATATTGGTTTTACCAATGCGGTAGGAATACGTCCATCGGAGACGTCTCCCCAATCCTTCTCCGTCGTTCACTCCCCTAATTACCATAATAAAGTTAAAATCAATCAAATCGGTTGAAAGTTGATAAAATTTTGTTGTTTTCCCCGTTATTGCAAACGGTTTTTAGTTTGAATGTTTAAGTATGAAATGCAACTGAATTTAGCAAACTTCAAATTTGGGCTCGAAGAACAACGTGTAGTTGTATGTTTTGGTGATTGATGGGGATCTGATCCTCTTGGAAATTTAACGTTAATTCCAACGATATCCTCAATTCTGATTTCACGGCTTAAATAAATGGAGATGTGGCTATTTTAATTACATTGAGTTGAATACACGGAAAAAAAAAAAAATCATAAAAGTGAAAACCCTTCTAAAAACAAGGTTTTTTACTAAAATGTCTACGGGAAAATTTTTGTAGCAAATTAGTTGTAGAATCGATTCTTGATTTTACTGCACTCAATCATGGGATAATAACTTACATACTTTCTGATACAATAAAATGTATGAATTAAATGAAGAAAGTACAATGCCTTCGGAAGATGCAGGATATAGTGTTCGCTTTGACCGCTCACATGTATCGATCTAAATTCACTTGATATACAATAATTTTGCATATATTTCGAAGATTTCTCTTTCTTCTATCTCTCACACCAATTCACCCTATCCTGCAACAGCAGCCGTGGGCAATTTGATGGAGTGTTGAACCGTCTTCATAAAAAAGGGCGCATTATTTTTGGTCTTCTGGTGTTATAATCTTGGAGCCAATGTTCCTCTCACCAATAGATAACTCTTCGTTAGCATCAGTAGTGGCTCGCCCTAGACTAACGTCACGGGCTGTCAGCTAAGTTACCCGTTGGATGTAAAAACATATATTTGATGGGTTCTCCCTAGAATAATACCGGGAACACAAGTCCACACAAATCGCAAAACCTCTGAGCTCGAGTGAACATGAACGAGCTTCCCCACACGAGAGGGTTTAACTTGAAGGAGTCGTTAACAGGGAAGTAATCAAGAAAGGCATGATCCCACTTGGCCGTTACGCTCGATGAGATCGTTCGAGCCTCGTAATTGAGTTTTTATTGTCAAAGTTGGTATTTTCGCTTCACAAAACTCCAACTATTGCAACTCACGACCCTCGTCTAACGTTGTAATTCTTATTGGAACGTAAATAGACCAGTTTACCGTCGGGTAGTTTTGCGATTTAGTAGGTAGCTGAGAGTAAACGTCTGATTGAAACTTACCATTGAGAAAGAGATCTTGCAGAGCCTGGACTGCTTGGCAAAGGAGGGCCCAGGCTTCCACTTCAGTAATATTCTTCTTCCTTCGGGCAATGACATCCCCCAAGCTCACCACAAGCCTGGAAAAAAAAGAAGAAATCAATCATTAATGTCTATAAATGTATTATTTTCCCGCAAGCAGGATTTATTTCGGTACCTTCAAATTTATCCTAATGTCTCTCCTCAAGAAATTGGAGTTCGTAGGATACTTTTCGGATTTCATTCGTTTGCCCCCTCTGAATCTTTTAAGAGACCGAAATCTCGAGACCACGGAAAATATACTCGGGTTGAATTGATGAGGTCTCCTCAAATTAAAAAAGTTTTCAACTTTATTCGATGAGGCTATAGAAACTCTGACAACAGAGGAAGAATAGGACAGGAGAGGGGAACTTTGGAGGAGCCTAGGAGGATTTTTACAGTGTAACGAAAAGGTTTGGGCAACAACAACTTTTTCTCTGGAGGGTTGAATAAAAACTCAAATCTCACACCGTAGGAATCAGGCTCAACATTTTCTAAATAACAATCGAAGTTAGTATACGATGGTAACGGCGAAAATTACTTGTAGTAAGAGTCTCGGTTTTATGGTTTTGGTTTTCTGTAAAACTTCAACGTAAATCTCATTGTCCCTTTAATAAGAAAAACTCACGGCTACTATAGCGACACCATTGACATCGATTCTGCGGGGGAGAAACATCGATGACTGGAGCCGTCATCGATAAAGGTATGCTGGAATCGCGACTAGTACGCTGATAAAGGAAGATAAAAGAAGGAGATTCCAAGGTGGAGACGAACCTGGAGTTACGAAGCCACAACCGAACCGCGGGCGAAGACATACGAGACGCTAAAAGACAACTAAATTGTTCTAAGTGAGGTATTCGAATACAGGTGTTTTGGTAAACAGTGCAAGGTCAAGCCTGAATACTGATAAGAGTTGTAGAAGGGGAACGCCTCCATAAACAGCCTCAGTGTCGTTTTGGTTACATGAGAGGCACTCAGCCTTGTTGCCTGGCTCTACAACCCGTCACGGACTGGGATTAGTATCAAGAGTGTGACGTAGACAAGAGACAGGTGGGGATGAACCCTCGGCAATATTTAAATAAAGTGAGTAGGGAAAGAAGGAAATTGAATTAAATTGAAAAGAATAAAATTTATTTCTGTTTAAAGAAAAAAAAAAGAAAGAAAGAAACGAAAGCCGATACTTCTCAGGGTATTCTTGTCACAGGTATAACCAGTAGACGATAAATTGCAAGAAGAAAATTAGGAAAAAGGAAGGAAATTAAACGTTACTTGACTATCTAGCAGTCTTTGTCTTTATATGCTACGATACATTTTACCTGTTTCCGACGGCCGTGGAAATTTAGAGTAGAATTTTAGTCCTACCGGTTTGTTGGGTGGAAACAGACGGGAAACGATACGGAACGGGATAGGGAACGAGACGGAACGGGATATTTTCCAGTTGTCTTGCACGATGTCCTGGACGAAACGGGCGACGATTGACGATTGACGATAGCGGTACCCAGAAACTGCGAGAATCAATTAAAAGAAAATTAAGGATCGGCTTGATGAAAGAGGAATGGGAGAGCTCCACAGAGGTTATCTTTGAAGGATACGGGACGATCCTTTTCCAAAAATGGAATCCAAAGCGGCGGTGACCACCACAACGACGATGAAGCAGAACGAAATTTAATTCGAACGGAAAAATAATAGCCTCGAAAGCAAAATGTGCTAACGGGAGAACAAAAGCGAGATCGGAACAGTACGGCACCACGAGCACAAGGAGGCTGATAACATCGCCAGAAGACGCCAGTTTAGGAAAACTTCGCTCAGGTGGCAGCACCGGACAGATCGATGGGTGGCAATCGATGAAATACAGAAGGCAGCGAAACCGCGCTCAGTTTGAATTGGGAGGGAAGGCGAGAATTCAAATTTTTCACGGCACAAGAGTTATCAGGCAAGAACTGCCGAATTTAGAATTTCGTGAATAAGGAAATTCAGTTAAGGACAACAACTGTTTAAGATCATAAAATTGATATATTCACACAGGCTCCCTAGCAAGACCGGTCTCTGTAATGGTCTGCTGTGCCATGAAATGTAAAGAGCTCGATAACATTCAGGAGAACCAGAAATTACGCCCCACTCGGCCTCCAGATAGCCCGCAGAAAGGCCCAGTAAAGGCAGTAGAGTCCCAACTTACTTAACAGACCAACCTCCGCCAGCATCTCTGACTTTTGAACCTCCAAGCCTAGCAGGAGCGTCTGGGGGGAGTACCGAGCCGAGCGGCTTCGGCCATTTCCGGCCCTCCTCGGCCCAATATCACACACCATCGCAATTCTTCCCCTTTGGCGCTCGTTTCAAAAAAGCGTGCTCCCTCGTTCAACGTCAACAATTCTGTCTTTATCGGGGATTTTGCTTTGAAACTATTTCCGAGCCATATCTTCTGATCAAATGCTATCTCTGGTAGAATAGGAACTTGCTACCTACTAGCCTGAAAAAATTATTAGAAAAATGTGTTTCAGCAAACAAGCAAAAATTGGCTCACACAAATTTTGAACATATCTGTAACTCACACAAAACACGTCTCCAGCAGTTCACATTAGTTTAAAAAAGAAGTATGTACCTATAAGCTCATTTGTAAAATTTGTATTATTGTTTATATCTGTAGTTTCACCTATTTTCAGGCTCTACCCTTATAAGGCCCAAGACTGGCATCATGATGGAACTCTTTTCGTAATGCAGGGCACTGGCTTAGATTTTTTAGTATCTCTTTCAATTCCAGTTTTCCAACTGAAAAAATCAGCGTGGTTGTCAAAATTCAATTCCTTGTTGGATAAACGTACGCCATGAGCGCCAGATATGTGCTCAATGAGATCACCACGACAGGTCACTACGGAACTACACATATTACAATTCAATGATACAGAAGTGTGCTGTTTCTGGCATCCTCGACTGCTTTGCTGGTGACGATCCAGATTAAACTGTTTGTCGGTGACATAGTGGCAGTTCTTGCACTTAGGATTAAATGGAATAGTAAACACGGAATAGTTAACGAATAAACTAAAACACTAGAAGCGAACGAGAATGAACGGAATAACGAACAACGAAATAATTACGAATAAACTAAAACACGGAACTAGTAAATGGAATAGTAAACACGGAATAGTAAACAAATAAACTAAAACACTCGAAGCGAACGTGAATGGTGACGTTGTGAAGAAAGTATAAGTTCGTTCATCTATGTTGTGAAGATTCAAGATAAGGGAGAGATGATACGGAGACGTTGGGCCGAGGAGGGCCGGAAATGGCCGAGGCCGCTCGGCTCGGTACTCCCCCCAGACGCTCCTAAGCCTAGCTAGTATTCTAAGAATCCCCACCTTCTAATGTGAATCCCCTTGTTTTGTACTCATAAATCTCTCCTTACCTTTTAGTGTGAACCACCTCGTGTTCTACTCATCCCTTAAAGAGTAAACCACCTCGTGTTCTATTCATATCTTTAGTGTAAATCACCTTGAGTTCTACTCATCCCTTTGATGCAACAATGAGGGGCCGATCGTTGATGTAATGAAGGATTCAAAACCGAGCTCTGTGGTAATAAGTTGTCCTTACATTCTCATACAAAACCACCTGAAAACGATGAGGGAGGAATGTTTCAATCAACATGAACGCCATATGTCCAAATCGGTATCTATTTAATTATTCAGCACAATCTGGAGATTTATACAGTCAAAAGCCTTGGTAAGGTCCCAGAAACCAGCCCAACAACTCTCACGATGCTCTCTTCCCTCTCTTGAATCATTTTTTCATTCTGCATATTCATAAAACTCCGCACTTTCTTGGAACGAAATTATTTTTGTTTGTGTGGAGATTTCGGGTTTCTAGAGTGTAGAGTGAGGTGTGAAGAGTTTCCAGAAATAGGCCCCTGGTTCATTTCTAGAAGCGCTCGGAAGACCTTGTTTTCCCCTGTATGCCGAATGTTCACTCTATGATTTGAGGCATTTATCCTGGCCATTCCCCTGTTCTGGTTAGCTTATCGGATCTAACACCCTCCAAAACATAGGAATGTATTGTTAAATCATGTTCGACCGGGTTTTCCCCTGTACTCTTCGAATAAATTTCCTGCGCCTCTTGATTTCTGAACTCACCGAATATTCACCATTCTTTTTAAAACCTGTAGAAATGTGCAATTGAATTTTATATTTCATTACATGTCATAGTGCAAATTCTTCCAATACATTAAAAATGAATGCGGAATGCGCCACCGGTCGGATATAGGCCACCGACCCACATCGATATACGGAATTCTCTTCCTCAACATTCCGAACCCCTCGAACAAAATGTGGATTTCCGAAAGGTCAAATATTATTATTGGTCGGTCGTTATTTCCCAGCAATAAAAGAGAAGCTGAAGAAATGCGGAGGGAAAGAGAGAGAAAATGCCGTAATTCATTTTGAGGCCGAGAAAAGCTGTAACATGGAATTATAGTCCTCGTCCTCGCTCTTCATCGAAAGGAAGGAATTCCTATCAAATGAAACCCTCTCAAAACCCACCTAGCCTAAACGAACGAGCATGAGACCCAGGATCCAGGCCAAGTACTTGCCATCGTCTTTCTATAGGCTCAACCTTCGGGTGATTTATGGCCGAAGGTTCCGACCGTCATTCCGTTTCAATTGCCGTAAAATGAATTGCCGTTTTCCAAGTGTGTCTGGAGTATTTACGGCGGGATCATATCCTGACTTCCACATCGCCGTCCCTGAAATTTGCAACGCAGTACTCGCTCACATGGATTGTTATAGTTGAACGTCTAAATTGACGAATTCACTACTGGGATAATCGCAATCGTGTTTCCTTCTAATGTGAATCAGTTCATCGAAAGTCATAGAGGTGACCATCAGAGTTTAATCTTCTATCATTCGGACCACTGTTTCCTAAGATATCTCTCGTACTTATCGTGATGAATTGTTCAACTTCGTTGATAACCGGGAAGACACTGCCTCCTGTAACAGTCTATAAACTTATTCAGAGAGAAAAATGACGGCCATTGATATATTGATTGAATTGACAAGACATTGTGTCAAATATGGACATTCCGTTAATAAGGGGAATTTAAAAATTGTAGCTAAATAATTTACTAACCAGAAAGAAGCATCCTTAGAGAACATTAAATTATTAATGGCGGCGGAAAGTATTCAAGTGGGTGGATACTACCTTCTGTATAACAGTCAACAGATTCAGACAGGAAAAAGCCAGCCATAGATACTTTGATTGAATGATTAGCTCAGCCAACCAATTAGGGTCTGGATGCAATCTATTACTTGAATAGATTTAGGCAGCAAAAAATACATTGTATACGATAAATCTACTTTACGAATCCATATTATGGATTTAGTAGCGCACAGAAGAAGCATGTTTATAAAGAAAATATCACTCGCAGTTCTTTGTCGCTGAATGGGCTTGGAAATGACGAGAAAAGACAATCCTGAAGTGTGTTGAGGGTCCTGAAGGCCTAGGGACTAATATAAAATTCTATAGACACCGCGTCAGCTGGCACTGACAGAACATACATGTGAATCTACGCATCGATTTCCTGATAAGAGCTGAATCCTTTAGTGAAATACTTTAGTCACATATTTGTTCCTCAAACGTGGAAACTGCGCAAGGGCTCTGCCAATGGGGTCTGACGAATTCGGTTTGATGCGAATGCGAATGAAAAGCCAATACGATCCCTCGATACTTCTCCTGGAGTAGCCGAGAGCTCGATTGCCTCCCTCTCCAACGGTTGTGACAATATATATGGCAGGCCGTCTCAACTGAATGAGCCAAAAAGCCGGCCTAAAGGCTTTTTGTGTGCTGGCGCGAGGCTCGGCTTTCTTTCTAACGGTTTCGGCTTCGCCCTTCAAACAGGTGGCGGGTAAAACGCTGGCATCGGCTTTTCTCTTACCCTAAACCCATTTCCCCGAGCTTTTCTTCTAAGGTATCCTATTAAGATCAATAAGATACTCAGCTTCTTGAATGGAACGACAACAAGACCTCCGGTACATTGAACGCCTTCTGAGCCTCGTTTTACACTGCTAAGGTAGCGGTAGCTCTTCACCGCGTCAAATCTGCCGAGAGATTTCAGGGCTGTGTAAGTCCGTTCGATTAATCACTCGGTAACCGGAGGCTTTTGAAACCGAGGGGGACCCACTTCAATTACCCCTTGACCCCTTCCCCCTAGACCTCCTCTAGCTAGGGCCACCGAAACTTCAATTAAAAGTTGCTCTCCTTCGTAGTCCTTGAAGTTCGACTTCCTTCACCATTGTCTCCCCTAACCTGAGGTTTCACTGGCCGTTCGTTTTGTTTTCAGAAGATCCAAGAGGGGCCACCCCACCCCCTCCCCTCAACGCAACGGCCGTCCTCAACTCCTCACCTCCCCTGACTCTGGAAAACTTTACTCTCGATTCATCGTAACGAACCTTCGAACAATGTTCCGAACATCGTTTAGGCAGTTGAAAAGTTCTGTCAAACTTCCTCAACAGGCCCAATCCTCTTATGATTAGGTAGAGCCTTCTCTATAACCCATCGCCGTGTTTTGGAACATTATTACTTCCATTCTCGTAGAGCAAGAGTAGTCTCAGTGTCGACGCCCTCGCTACTCCAGAGCTTCCATTATGGTCTGCTGAATTTTCTCATCAGCCCCAAGCTGAGCATCAGAGAGGGAGAGCGTAGGTTAACGCGTAGTTAGTCTCTCACACATCTGGTTTTAGTGCGATCCCCGCAAATATTAATCATTTCTATACGACCACAGAGAAATTCACTTTCTTTTGATGTCCACAAGACGAATTCGAGGGTATTAAGAAGCTTGCCAACAAAATCTTATCTCCTATGACCTGTCCTGTTAAGTGTTGAGTTTTCCCCGAGATTTTAAATTCGATGTTCCCCATTTCATTAATTTACTGAAACAGTAACACCACTGTTCAAAAAGGGCTAATAGAATCGGTTTGATGCAGAATGAAAATATGAGTCAAGAGATGCAGAGTCGATTTTCTTCTCGGGTTCTCTACCATGAAATACTTCACTTTCATATGAAGATTTTTCAATCTTTTTGTAGAGTATCCAATAACTTTGACGAGCAGTTAGGTAGGTACTCTCCAAATAAATAAACTTCAGGAGATTATAAAATATATTTAAAATAAAATTCCGGATGAATTTTATTGAAACAGGAGGATTAACTCCTTTGATTAGTAATAAAGAAAAACTTTTTTTTGCATCTACAACACATACATATTAATAAAGTTATTTCATAGAGGCAGTTGATCATCATGCTGTGATAGTTTTTTTTTATTTTTCAGTCGCTGATATTATCGTGAAAAGGTTTGCCTAACGCAATAATTTATTTCTTTTGTAACGATTTATGTTCTTAGTAAATAATTTATTAACAATCGTTCACTAGTTCAATACACTGTTCACATTCGCGCACTTACACAATGACAGAATCACAATACACGGTTGTAGCGGTTGTCGCACTATTTATAATGCGGCACGGCACAATTTATAACCCGAAGCATCTATATCCGGACTCCGAATTGAACTGAACTGGGCGGCGCTTGTGGGTCTGTTTTATACCTGCTGCCTCGCCGAGAACGTTCTGGGACGAACGGGGAGGTTCTCGAATGTTCGAGAACGGTCCCTTAGCCTTCCACAGGTCGTTGACCTTGCGACGCCGGCAGCCCATTTGGCCGGCGCCGGTGCGAGCTCGTAACACTTTATTTTTATTATTATTATTATTTTTTTTTTAATTATTGGCTTTCTTTGCTGGTCATTGCATGCATAGTTGGGAGGAGAAGTTGTAGGTAAGACATAGAGTTCAATCCCTACTGCTATCTATTTGTCAACACAATATGCAGCGCCATTCCAGTGTGGTGGTAATGGTCATGAGTTTGATGTGTCTTGAGCGCGCGGAAGGTTACAACAAAATAGATACACAACAACAACTCACTCTACACTTCGAGTAGAACAAGGGAGTTGGAGAGGAAGGTTTCTAGAAACAGGAAGTTCTCATACTCATCGTAATTTTCAAAGTGATGAGTACGAAACTAAGAGTTGCTAAGTGAAGAGTGATGAGTTTCTAGGAATAGGCCCACGTTCTCTCCTCGCTTATCCTAACACACCCTTCTCTCCAAAGTACTCTTTGTACTGTAAACTTCACTTATTGTTTATAGTTTATTTTATAGCTGTTCATGTTGCAAAATCGGGAGTCCCTTCCGACCAGTTGGATGTTTCAAACACCTCGAGACGCAAGCCACGTCTCTTCCACGTAGAAAAGTGGATAAATACATGTTGAGAGACTGGACCTCTTATATAAATCCGTCATACCTGCCAAAAGCTCCGATGAAGACGAGACCATCAGAGTACTAAAAACCGATGCTTCATACTAAGGGTGAGACCGACATACCGTCACTGGAGAATTCCTGAGTTACCCCATGAGCACCAACCCCCGTTGGCCACAGAAAATAAACAAAAAACGCTGCAAATTCTTTCACAGGAGGTTGGCTATTCCTCGGACTAGGAGCATAGGGACTCACTCAAATCGATTCGGCGTCCAAAATTTAGTAGAAAATGATACCCTACACTCCTAGATACCAGAAATATCGAAACACACATTCAAAATAGGTAGGTAGATACCCATTTTGACCAATAACCTCATCCAGTAAGTGCCAATCGTTCCAGGACCTGTCTCATCGAATTCATGCGCGTCTGAAATTTTGTGGAAAATAATACCCCATAATCGTAGGTACCAGGAATCTCGAAAACACACATTACCTCGTTTTCCCCCAGTTTTTTATTAGGTGTTTAATCATTTGCGATGGAAAAAAATTGTATTGATTTTTTTCCGGGTGATTATTGAATTTTATTTACCTATATCTACTTCATGACCAATCCAACATTTTTTTCATACTTTTCTGTGACCAACTTGACAACATAAGTTGGGTTCCCGATAGAATAATTGGTTTTTCTCGAAATGCGAAAAATCGGGTTCACTTGGTTTTTCATTTGTAAAGTGGTTCGGAAGCGCATTTCTCACTCTTCCGTCTATCTGTGCCGGAGGAGTTACGTCTGAGACGGTCCAACCAAGCTTTGGTGGCTCCCAGCCTATGTCAAGATGTTGCCAATAATTGCGACGAAGGTCCGAAGCTCGTCGACCACCGCAGGTCCAATCTTGTTTGCCGTTGTTTAACTCGGCCACCGCAATGTTCCAAGTTCGTATCGCTGGTGTCGTCGATCGGGTTTGTGGTCAAGGAACGAGGAGCTATTCGCGGAACGGGTTGACCATGGTCGGCGTTGTTGTTAACGGGAAACTGAAGGCCATGTTTCCTGATCCTGAGAATCGTGTCAAAGAACATCAGGAGACGTGTTGTTGATGGCGTACCCGATCCATTATTCTCCCTTGATTGGAAATAAACGAAAATGGACATCAGTTAAGTGATCAAACATCCTCTTTTGAGGTTACATTTTCTGGAGAGAATGTCAAAACGTTCCTCCACGACGTCCAAACCTCAATTCTTGGGAGACGTTCATTTAACGCAACATTTTGGGATTCATGGTGAATATCTATATGTGTAGATTTTGTCAACATTATTTAGCGAAAAACTTCACACTGTCAGCATATCACTATTTTATCGTCTTTTCTGCAGTCGGTCAGTCAATAGGTTCTCTCAAAATGTTAGCTCGAACATCTCCAAACGAACTTAAGCCCTCCATAAAGTTCCTCTGGATTTTCTATTTATTACAAAAAAAAAGTTAGTTTTTTTTTCATGTGTATAGCCTGGTATTAGCTGATGGTCTTTGAATTCTTAGAATCCAGCGAATCAGCATTGAAATTGTGAGGTGATCACGACACCTAAGGTAACGTGGTATTCATTCCGGGAAAGAAATGAACTCTCAGCGGCAAACGTTCGATTTATCTGACTCTGAGGACGTCGAACGCGTTCAACGATCTTCATTTGATGAAGAAGAAGGGGGTGATGAGCAGCAATGATGATGAGGTGGGAGAAGAGGTGATTCAGAAGAGAGAAAGGTAGAGAAGATGTTAAGAAGAGGACATGAATGAGGAACCGCATGAAGAAGCTCGCAATTGTTTCACTGCTTTCACGGGAAAAAGGAACGTAGTTACTGCGTTCCTCCTTGCGAGCCTCTTTACGGACTGAAGGCACTCCCGTAACTTGAAGCTGCAATAGCGTTCAGTGCTGCCTGGCTGTCTGAGAGTATGGTGATCCTGGCGCAGGTGAGCCCACGTCAGAGGATCTCCTGCCCACAGGTAGCAATGGCAAGGACCTCAGCCTGGTAGACAGTAACTGGCCCAAGGGGGCAGCCAGTGAGCCATCCCAACCATAAACCAGCGATCCATCAGTGTGCCACTTCTGTGAGCCCTGGGGTAGTAAGGGCGTAGCACCCTCCCAGTGCTGGAGGTCAAGAATGACCACTTTGAAGGGTACTTGGGTACACTTGAGAGCAAACAGTTAGCCCCCAATGCTGGAGTTCCTTGCATCGTTCACATATCGATACATAAAAAATCATCAGCACTCAGAATATGAGAAAGAACTTGACGTCCCTTTGACATATAGTACCGAGATCGAGGTGATTGAGCATCCCAGCGTCTCTTTTGGATTGCGCCTTCAGTGGGTGTGCCGTGAAAAATTTGAATTCTCGCCTTCCCTCCCAATTCAAACTGAGCGCGGTTTCGCTGCCTTTTGTATTTCATCGATTGCCACCCATCGATCTGTCCGGTGCTGCCACCTGAGCGAAGTTTTCCAAAACTAGCGTCTTCTGGCGATGTTATCAGCCTCCTCGTGCTCGTGGTACCGTACTGTTCCGATCTCGCTTTTGTTCTCCCGTTAGCACATTTTGCTTTCGAGGCTCTTATTTTTCCGTTCGAATTAAATTTCGTTCTGCTTCATCGTCGTCGTGGTGGTCACCGCCGCTTTGGATTCCATTTTTGGAAAAGGATCGTCCCGTACCGGTGAGTTTCGCAACTCCTTCAAAGATAACCTCTGTGGAGCTCTCCCATTCCTCTTTCATCAAGCCGATCCTTAATTTTCTTTTAATTGATTCTCGCAGTTTCTGGGTACCGCTATCGTCAATCGTCAATCGTCGCCAAAGAATCGTAGCAAGGACGACTCGATAATGCCTCGTCTATCGTCTATCGCCATCCGTCCCGCAGTTTCGGATTACCGCTCTACCGCTATCGTCAATCGTCGCCTGTTGCCCGTTTCGTCCAGGACATCGTGCAAGACAACTGGAAAATATCCCGTTCCGTCTCGTTCCCTATCCCGTTCCGTATCGTTTCCCGTCTGTTTCCACCCAACAAACCGGTAGGACTAAAATTCTACTCTAAATTTCCACGGCTGTCGGAAACAGGTAAAATATATCGTAGCTGTATGTATGTATCTGTGCTAGCTAGCATATAAAGACAAAGACTGCTAGATAGTCAAGTAACGTTTAATTTCCTTCCTTTTTCCTAATTTTCTTTTTGCAATTTATCGTCTACTGGTTATACCTGTGACAAGAATACCCTGAGAAGTATCGGCTTTCGTTTCTTTCTTTCTTTTTTTTCCTTAAACAGAAATAAATTTTATTCTTTTCAATTTAATTCAAGTTCCTTCTTTCCCTACTCACTTTATTTAAATATTGCCGAGGGTTCATCCCCACCTGTCTCTTGTCTACGTCACATGGGTTGAACTCAAAAAAGTGTTGTCTCTCTATACATCACTGGATGAGACGTATTCAGAGCATTTCTCACTTCGTTCACACATCGTCCCGCGAAAAGAATGAAACGTGCAAACTGCGGCATCTGCCATCACACAAAACATTTTTCCCAAGTAATGCAATGGTGGTGGACCCTTCGGAAGATTTTATACTCAGATATAGGTCGGTCAGGGCCAAAATAAGCTATGGGAAAAGGATCACCGGAGGGCAAGAATGAGAACTTTTTTTTCAACGGGAGAGATAATAGGGAGCTTTCCGTATAAACGCATTGTCGGTGGAAAAGGTGAAAAGAATTCGAAATACTGCGCTCTCTTCCCTCACAAAATGCGAATAAATGAGAAGAAAATATTCTTGAAGGTGGGAAACGGGAGGCGCCTTCATTGAACCGGAGGCCATCTCACGCTGTGCTATACGAGACCTGAGAAAGGCAACTTCCCGCCAAGTCGCTCTCCAAGGAAATTAATATTCCCTCCACAAGTGATAAAACGAGACTTCAGGTCATCTCGTCGTAGCTTCCCATTCTAAAAGTCATAGTCACGCTGATCCTGGAGAACATTCTCGAGACCAATATTCAAAGAATATAGGGAAATGGGGTCATTAAGGTTCGTAAGAGGTGATAGCCTCCTCGGTAGGCGAGTCAATAAAAACATCAAAACTCCAAATCTGAAGTAAGCAACCCTAGTGGTTCTCGTAAATAGTGTACGATAAAATGCCTATCTTACAACCATTAAATATCTGCGTATTACTCATAAAGCTCGAGATTACTCCGAAATGATGAGAATGTAAATCGAACTTGGTTAGGGTTTTGATACAACTTCCGAAATAGAGCGCTTTAATGAATTTGAATACAGATTAAATAATCATACTTTTCCATTAGTCTGAGACATAATATATTCTTCAAGGCACATTTAAGGAATGGTAAAGGAAGAATGTAATGAAGAATACTCCGTTAGTTTCTTAAGCATAAACGCCTGGTTTTGATAGATTGATTCTTGAGTAATCATTTATGTCTTAATGTATGAGGTCATAAAGAGATCAACCTCTCCGAGTGACCCGTAATTTGACAGAATAGGTTTTATGATGAGTAGATCAAAACGCTGCAAATTCATACACATGGGCTGGCTATTCCTCGGAACAGGCGCATGGACTCATTTCTTCAACATGAGGAAAATGTGGGAAACAGTGGGTGTGGCGGGTTCCGGACTATTCCAATCGATTCAGGGTCCAAAATTTTAGTGGAAAATGATACCCCACTCGCCTAGATCGCCAAAAATCTCGAAAATCCATTTTTCAAAATACACATTTTGACCCCTATCCCACCCAAATTAGGTCCGATCGGGCTGAAAAGTTTCGAGGACCAACTAGAGCCGGAAACGGACCCCAGACCAAAATGTCAGATTTTTAGAAAATTTACTACTACCAAAGTCGGCGTGGACGGCGAACTAAACTGACCTATTAGCCCAGGGCTTGCAACCAGCTATCATATACAGTGTCGTGGACGTGGTTAGTTGTCTCCTAGTTTATG
>CM034003.1:23004453-23083657 GCA_019603395.1 Cyrtorhinus lividipennis | reverse complement strand
GGGCAGCAGAGCAGTTCGCCCACCAAATTGATTCAAATGTTGATTGCTCGTTGACAGGTCATCTCCGTCGTGACTTGCGCAATTTTCATCGCTCCAGGGCAAATTCTTAGCCCTGGAATTCGCTTGAGATGTGTACGAGCTGAAGGGAAGGTCCTCTATCCCCACTAATTATGTTATTTATAATGGGATAGCAGTCGAGTACGACTAACCTTTGAATTAATTTCGTCTCTTTCATGACGAGCCAAAGAGCATCCGAACATCATTATCCTAAGCCTCTGCTGTGGATAATTATAATACCGAAATCCCCGTTACCAAGCGCTAAGACACCCAAGGTGAGTTAATTGGGTCTTTTCGATAATGTGCTGAAAGCCAAGGGTTCTGAGCCTCATTCAGAGGCAACTTGATTCAACCTTTGCTCATTCGTTCAATTCTGATTCCTTCCAGTGGAATTAATAAGTGTTGCTCCTTGTGTTAACAAGGTTAGACTTGTGCGTCCTTTTGATCCTGCAAAGTATGAAAACAGAACCGTTGTAAGTAGTTCACTAGGCGCGCGAAAAATATAGCGATTATACCCTACGTATTTCCGTAGTGTTTAGAAGACGGCATTCTGCGAGGCGTCATTAAAGTGTCATCTCTTTTGAGCCGGGACAAAAGTTTCTGTGCTTAAAGAGTTGAGGAGTCGTTAAGGGCAGGCGGTGGCAAAGGCCGATCATACACTCGTTACAGGGCTTTCGGCTAATTAGCAGCCCTGAGGTTGCTGTCGGGAAGGGAATGCCCTAAATTGAATCTGTCGGCGAAGCCTAGTGCGGAAGGCGATAACTTGTTCTGGTCTTTAGGGATTTTTCTTCATAATAAAAAACGCTGCAAATTCTTCCGCAATGGTTGGTTACTTCTTGGAGTAGGAGCGTGGGGGTATAACCAACCAAAATGGCGCGTTGAAAACCCTCTGTTGAACAATGTCTCCATTTGATCAGTGTTCGCTGTCATGTCGTTACGTCACGTTCCCTAGCCAGACACTGAAGGATGGTAAATGGGCTGATCGAATATAGGGAAGTCAATTGAACTACCAAAATCGATTTTACAATTGGCGGTCTGAAATCATTTCTTCCAATTAACTAAGGTCTAAAAACGAGAGTATTATAATTGTTAACAAATATCAAATAAATTCATTCGATTCATTCAATCAAAAATTTATAGGTCAAAAATCGATTGTTACCCCTAACGTAACGGTAATTTTGCAGTAGATTATACGTTTAATACGTGACTAAGTTCATAAGACCTTCAATGACGATTAAATAAGAAGAGATAAGATCATTGAATCCATTTCTTCGAAGCTAGTGTGGAATGTCTGGCCACCTCAAAGCCTAGCAGGGAACAATAAGGTTACCCTGATGTGGTGCCCAGGGCACCAAGGGGTGGAAGGGAATGAACGGGGCGGAGCCTTGAGGGGAGGCGCAAGCGCCCCTCCAATAGGGCCAGAGCCGTTCTGGGCACTACCACGAGCTTTCTGTTAGGGGAGGCTATAAGGTGGGAGAGCAGGAAAAGAGCTGCCTCTTGGCGTGGTGTGAAGGGCCAAAGGCAGGCTAAAAGATTATCAAACTCTCCAAGAAGAGGGCTAAGGAGATCCTTGGTCTCGGAAGGGGGAGATACGTATTGTTGTGGGGCTGCTCACAGGGCACTGCCCACTCCGATATCATCTCCATAAAATGGGCGAATCTGATTCTGTGCTCTGTCGTTTCTGTCACTTGAGAGGAGGAGGCGGAGCATGTGGTTTGCTATTGCCCGTCACTGGCGAGGACACGCTTCCTACACTGGGGGGGCCTTTCATTGATGCAAGTGACGTAAGGACTGCGGAGACTCGAGCTCTGCTATCCCGTACTTAGCTGGTGGGGGAGGATCGAGCCACCACCGCCTCCTGTGGGCTGGGATCAGAGGCTAGACGAGCCATTGTGAGCGCAGCGACTACCACAGCAGGACTTAGAGCCTGGCGACTACTGGGCTGGACGAGTCCAGGACCCTAGGCAGGGGTGCAGGGCTGGCCTGAGGCACGCCTAGTGTCTGGGGTAGAGGAAGGAGCCCATGGGGGCACCTTCCACCCACAATAGACCCGTAAGGACCTCCGTGGAGAAAAAAAAAAAAAAAAAAAAAAAAAAAAAAAAAGATCATGGAATGAAGCTACATCCGAAAAAGAAAACGCTCTGTTCAGCACAAGCGGTTGTCTTGAGCGAGAATGGGGTGGTCTCTGTGACGTCACAGTAAACAACAAAAATTACCAGCTCTTAAGATGTTTTTATTCTGCTTACATTTATCGCTTTTCTAAATTTATATTATTCTACCCAAGGGTACTATCGATGACACGACGATGAAGAAAATTTCTTTACAAAATCCTAATGAAGTCATTGGAATGCCATTTATGATCATGTTGTAGAGGCCATAACGTTATCTGATCAGAAACATGATCGGTAAACCATTCTCATGCCTGCCACACATTTTTCAGGAGTGGCCAGGAAACTGATGAAGGGATGGCTTGGAGGTTTCATTGCGGCATTTTCCTGCATTGGAGGGATCTTTTAGTCCAACAAATGAGAAAGATGCATAGTTGTTCATCTTTTATTATAAATTCATCGTTCAGGCTTTTATGGGGAAGTAAACTCTGGCAGAACGTACCCCTCGACTGTGCATTTCCAACATCAGAATAAATGGAATGATTAGCAAAGGATCTACTCCGAGAGCATGGCAAATTTCAGGTGAAGGTGGCTTAACCTTTCGCAGAAATAGGAAGGGATATTATTATAATCGCAAGAACGCTGAACTACAGCAAAAATCATCATAACTTCGAGAATACATTACACTCAAGCCCTACAAGTTCGCCGTGACGAATGCAACGCAACAAGTCCAGCGATCGAGGGTAACGGCAAGAACCACAATTTTACGGGTGCAACCTTGAAATTTGCGAAAAAATATGAAAAGCTGATCTGATTCACTGTCGCAGTTAGAAGTATAGTTTAATTATCAATCAGTTCATCAATTTTATTCAACTTCTGAGTAAGCAGTCAATGAATCCAATCTCTCTATCGGAATGACTAACGTGATAGCATGTCAATCCCTTCACGTATTGTTTAGGCGGGTGAAAATGAAATGAAGTTATACGAAGGACCAGAGAAAATACCAAGAATGTCCAATAGTACACTTCAATGTGATGGACTCACCTGGGGTCGGGTCTCATATGACAATGCAGCAACGATTTTTTTTTCTATTATTAGGTGGTAAGGGTTAGTAGAAGGGTCCGAGATGGGAAAACCAATTATACTCGTAATACTTATCAAACGTCGCTGCCGACTGCCGGTGCGGTGAAACCGAATTGAACCACGATGTCAATTCTTTGGTGAATTTCGAGACAACGACGCACAACGACGTTATCTATGGGGCGAATACCGAGGGGCAACAAAATTAAATTAACAAAAATGATGAAATTTGAAAGTTATGCCATCTAGCGAGCAACGGGTCAACCAGTACCCCACGACATATTATTGAAGTATTAATTATTTATATTTTGTTTATTAAAGTGTTACAATTAACGGTGTGCAATTATTAAAAAAAAATTAGATGGGAAAATAATATGTAACATCCGAGAGTTTCAGTAAAAGAAGAAAATCTTGCTACACATAGATAACAAAGGAAGAGCTCAAAAACTGGAAGTGCTCTACTGATTCAGAAACCATTTTCTCAGTATTTTACTCCTTTGTTCAGGGGTGTTTTACTCCTAACTACTTCATCTTTTAGATCGGGTGGAAAGCTGTTATGGGTACGTATATCTGAAGGGTGGTAATAATTTAACGCAGATCTTGTTCTCACAAAAGTAAAACCAATGCTGCCCTGACTCAGGAATTTGTAACCCCTTGAGTAAGAACTGTATATCTAGCTTTCTTTAGAATCTGTAATGGAGCTTGAGAATCTGCAGTCTTTTGAAAATAGAACTTGTATGTTCCAAAAATGTAGCAACTCGCAACAATATCTTCTGGCAAATAAAGACTGAATTGTAAAAATGGTTTCTGAATCAGTAAAGCACTTCTGATGTTTGAGCTCTTCGTTTGCTTCCTATACTTTTATTATTTTTAGTAAGTGATTTTTTTTCCGCGAAGATTACACAAATACATTACATGATGATGATTTCCGTAATAATAGATTTTGCTCGTCCTCCCTTCCTCAGGCTCTGCCCAATTGGGGGAACTAATTTTTCATTGATTCCTTTGTTGTGTATGCAAATATGTGATTTTTCTGTCTAAAGAAGATGAAGGTAATTTCATTTCTTGAAACCTGAGCTGTAATAATCTTCAACGACCACTTTCCATTCATATGGTCTATTTTTGTGTAGCGGTTCCGAGATTGATTTGATGATTATTACTCTCGTATTTGTCGACCCATTACTTTCAATGGGGAATTCCTATTTCAATGAGATATTGAAACTTTGATCACTCATGTTTGAAACGGCTAAAGGAAGGGGTTAGTGATTTCTTTCTCTTTCTCAAATGTTCTTCGTTCTTCCTGAATCACTTCCCATCACGCTGAGTTTTCGGTACTCCGCCGATGGAAGGTGAGAGCAGCTCGAAGCGTTGATAAATAATATATTCTCCCTCAATTATTCCACCTCACTGATTTGCCGCCGCTTCGAGAATTCGCAGGATTGCACCGGTAACCGCTTTTTGTAACCGTGTGACTTTGGTCGGTTTTCACTCTTTCGCGCGTCGAAGAGAAATAAGAAATAAATTTCCACACCGCGGTAAAGTAAATCCTTTTTTCGAGCGATTCGTCATTTTCCATCCTTCTCCCCTTTCTTCCTCTCCCTCAAACCTTGAGCTTCACGGAATAAATTAATCCGAACTTTTTTGCCCGTTTCAGGTCGATGAGGGTAAACAGCTCAGAGCTACTTTCTTTCCGTTCCGATGACCTAGAGGTTTATGAACACTCTTCCTCTTGGGCGAGTTTCATGAAGAAAAAATTTGAAACTCTATTTCAGAAACAATTCAGAAAACTATTACCCGCTACTCATGTACTCTTGAATCTAGGAATACGTCATAATAATGCGTATCATTAAATGAAGTTTTACTAAAGTTTTATTTATTATAGTAAAAAAAGTTAGTTAAAATGGGTTGAGGCAACCATGAATGGCTCTACTTTAGTCTGTCCATCAAATGTATTTAACAGCTTAAGTGATGCGCCTGATTAGTGGATCCGAACGACTCGTGTGTAATCAGTGTGACGATACGTATCACCGAATTTTCACCGCTAATGTTTCAACGAGGGAATTTACAGTATCCTTATCCAGCAGGAGCCCAAAAGTAAAATCCTTGACACTCTAATAGAACCCAGATGAATGATGGTGTTTACTCGTTTTAGCCCAGCCCTGAGTGACGTCACAGATTGATGTCTCCTCGGCTGCCCATCGCGTCTAGCCTCGTCGTATTAATCATACTTTTTTTTTTTTTCATTCGGACGTTTTCCCTACTCACGCAGACTTTCCCACGTCTCTCTGAGAAAAGCTGGTGATTGACCGTGGTTAACCACCCGAGAAAATTGACGGTTTCCTTTTTTCACCTCCCATTTTCGTCGCCTGAATATCATTTTTCATTCGCGTTTGTATCATTATATAGCTCAGAAGGAGTCGGAATAAATATTTAAAATCACCTACTCAGAGAGGAAGAAACGAAAGGATATTATTTCCGAACATTCTCAAGACGCTGGAATAGCGTGTTACCTATTGCGCAACTCACGTGCGTAACGAAGATCTATGTCAGTTATTTCTATCAAAATTGTATCGTAATTTACTCATAGTCTCCAACTCAGATTTCGTCGTGTTCCTACTAATCAACGAGACCGGAGACACTCATGTCGTTGATTATTGCCTTGATGTAACCATGCCAGAGGTAATTTTTTCCGATTGGCGCCAAAACAAGAATTAAGATTACAACATCTATCTTTATTCCAATTCCGCAGAGATATTGCCACTCAGATAGGTTAAAGCACAAGGCTAAAGCTATGTGCTAAAGTATGTACCTATCAGCAGTGAATCATCTAAGTTATTCAAAACCCTAGTTATCTTGTTCCGTTATTAAACCGTAGCCTTTATTCCCTGGCTTTAGCTATGGTGAGAATCTTCGTGATATAAGACCATGAAGAATCGAAGAATATTTTTCAGCCTCGAACTGAAATCTCTCGCTTTTTTACTCATCTAGATGAATGTTTGAGTGTACGCGGCTGACAACAAACATAAAACGTGACTAACAGAACACTTTTCTGCCTTTCACAGGGAGTGGAGGCAAATTCAGACTGGAGTGACGGATACCTACCAATCTCATTTTCCCAACGGGCCACCGACACGTGGTTAAAACTCAATTAGCAACCACTGTTCCATTACCCCGTTTGCTGGATTTTGGATGGGGAAGGGGTGCTGGTAAGGAGAACAGCTCTTCAAGTAGAACAAATGTGAAAGATGCATTATATTATAGAAGGCGTGTGAAAAATGGCCCATTCAAGGAGTGTTGGTACTAAATAGATATTTACAAGTCCTCCGCATTCATATTGTAACGATTTATGTTCTTAGTAAATAATTTATTAACAATTGTTCACTTGAGTACATACACTGTTCACATTCGCGTACTTACACAATGACAGAATCACAATACACAGTTGTAACGCGGTTGTCGCACTATTTATAACGCGGCACGGCACAATTTATAACCCGAAGCGTCTATATCCGGACTCCGAATTGAACTGCCCTGGGCGGCGCTCGTGGGTCTGTTTTATACCTGCTGCCTCTCGATCGAGTACCTTCCAGAACGTTCCCGGGTTCTGGGAACTCGACATGCTGTCTGGAGCGAATGGGGAGGTTCCCGAATGTTTGACACCCTTAATCCTCCACAGGTCGTTGACCTTGCGACGCCAGCAGCCCATTTGACCGGCGCCGGTGCGAGCTCGCAACAATATCATTTTGAGCCTAGTTGTAGTACCTACCTATCGTCTTATGGCGCTCGCTATAACCCCTTCCCCTTTGACCCCAACTGATGGTGACTAAGCCTAGGACCACTGTGAGACGTGATTCATGATTCTGCATAATTTGCTTCTAACCTATATAATACACACTTACAAAAACTTCACTTAATGTTAAAACCATCCCCCATGGTTCATAGCAATCCCAGTGGTTGTCTACCCTTTATTGCCCTAATAGAACGCCGCCAAAATGTCAGTAGCCTACGGTATTCTCTAGTTGTTTTTTGTACGGATTGTCTGTAGGCTGATCAGTTTTTAGGCATTGCATATTTTTGTGCTCCCGATTGAAGTCCATTGAATGGCGATACAATGTAAATGGTGATTAGAATTGTTCTGCTTGATTGGTTATTAGAAGGGCAAGGAACTTTATTAACGGAAACGAAGCATATGTAGCCAAGTTAGGATGACCTGTCAGACACACTGATGTGATATTCGGTTCAGATTGATCCAGATTCTACACAGTCAATGAAAATCAATATCAGTCAAGGAAACGATTAAAAGAACTGAAAAACTCAAGATTTCCTAACAAAACATCTCAAACTCTCGTGTGTTTGTCAGAGGGGAGTGACCCAGCCCTGGCAGTCTGTAGTATTTAACTTTGTTCAATATAAAATAAACCAACAAGATTTTCATCATTAGCGATCTACACGTGCAACGTCATTATACGCCTCGTAGCTAAGAACGAAACTAAAAGTCTCCCAAAAACATTCCTTTCTCCGGCATAAACAATGACTGTAGAGTCGAAGACATGTCCTGAGGGTGCCAATCGTTCCAGGACTCATTTCATTGGATTTTACCATTTTTCAAAAATAACATTTTGACCCCAACTTTCCCCCCTAAATTTAGTCCGATCGTGATGAAAAGTTTCGAGGACCAACTAAAGCAGGAAACAGGTTCCTGACCAAAATTTCAGATTTTTAGAAATTTCTCAACTACCAAAAACGGCGCACGGCGGACGGACATTTGACTTTTGGTTGGTTATTCCTTGAATAATCAACCCATGTTTTCATGCAAATGGTCAACCTCTCCGATTCGGCTCAAAATTTTTTTCTGGACGTTTCATGATGTCCTGACCAAAAAAGTCAATGTCCGTCCGCCGTCCGCCGTACGCCGTCCGCCGTCCACGCCGTTTTTGGTAGTAGAAAATTTTCTAAAAATCTGAAATTTGGGTCAGGGGTCTGTTCCCGGCCTAGGACGGTCCTCCAAGCTTTTCAGCCCGATCGGACCAAATTTGGGCGGGGTAGGGGTCAAAATGTGTTTTTTGAAAAATGGATTTTCGAGATTTTGGGCGATTTAGGCGAGTGGGGTATCATTTTCCACTAAATTTTGGACGCTGAATCAAATGAAATGGGTCCCAAAACGATCGGCACCCTCTGGAAGAAGTTATGGGTCAAATTGGGTATATATTACCCATTTTGAATATGCGTTTTCGAGATTTCGGGTACCTGGGCGTGTGGGGTATCATTTTCTACTAAATTCTGGATCCCGAATCGATTGGAATGGGTCTGGGACCCGCCGCACCCACTGTTTCCCCATTTCCCCCATGTTGAAGAAATGTTTCTCCATGCGCCTGGTCCGAGGAATAACCAACCCCTGTGTAAGAATTTGCAGCGTTTTTTGTCTAGACGCCTTGAAACGCCCAGAAAAAAATGTTGGGCCAAATCGGAGAGATTGACTCTTTGCATGAAAACTGATATCTTGGAAATGTTAAATTTTAGCTGTTTCATTAATTCGTTTACGGCGGAGAACACAAGAACCAAAATAACTATTCATTGATTCATTCATCGTGGTGTAAGCGTATAATAATATACTTAGACGTGCATTCATGTCAAAATGCATCTGAGATCTGCAGATAATGACCGTTTAAAAAGTAAATTGGGCCTTCAATCAATCAGAATTAGTCAAAAATCAAACAACTGTTTATCCATTCCCCCTCCGGGACAGTAGGTACTGTGGAAACTAAACCAAAATAACTGGTACGTTAATACACAAGGGCAAAATTCCCAACAACCACAGTTCAATTATCGCGCTCTCCCCCACCAACTTGCTCCACCGATGAACTCGTTTGGCCTTTGCGCTCAACGTTGATTTCCTGCCGACGAAAGCCTTCGGCCAACCGCGTTTAATGGCTTCGAGCGTTCGTCAAATGGTGGGAAGAGAGACTCCCGTGATGCGATTACTCGAAATCATTTCCCTCCGTGAGCCAATTTTTGTCGATTTTGCGGCGAGGCGGCCGCGGCACGTTTGAATCGGATCGTAATTTGAAGGGAAAACCAACGAACGTATTTTCTGTACCCAAACCTGATTATTTGTGAATCGCGTTGCTCTTCCAACGAACCACTTCAATCATTCGCTCCACGCCCCTTCCTTCCTGTGAGCTTGCGTCGAAAATTCTTCGCCCTCCACTCAGCGAGAAGGGAAGTTTTATATAAGTGCTTCGAAAGTAAATGGAAAATCAACCCACCCAGTACACCTTGAACGACCTTAAGGGAGAACATGACACCTGTATTGCTCCTCTATCAACATTCTCCTCAGCAAAAACAGATAACCAGCTATTTCCGTGGCGTTTTCCAGCGTTTTCCACAGTGGTTGCTAATTCCTTGGAGCTATGGGGGAAACAGTGAGTGTGAACTGGACTCATTCCAACCGATTCAGCGCCCAAATTTAGGGGTATTTTATGATACACCATTGGCCTAGTTTCTCAAGAAGCTCCAAAAACCGATCTTCCAAAAACACTGTTTTACCTTTTTACGCTTTTATGGGTAAATACCCTCTCCATATTTGGTCCAATCGGGCTGAGGAGGGACCAACTAGAGCTTGAAAGAGGTGCCTAATAATTCTATAAAACATAAATAGGTTTTTCTAGTTATATATTTTTTTCAGTTTATTTAGTTGTCTCGTACATGTGAAGTACCTAGCCATTAACTTATTCTGTATGCATATCATAATTTCTCTACACGATACGCCTATAATGTGCCCTGTATGAGTCACTTTGAATGCAATAAAGCGATATTTGATTGATTGTTTAAAAAACTTGACACCTGTATAGCTCCCCTATTAATATTCTCCACAGCCATAACTGATAACCAGCTCATTCCGTGACTCTTTACATATACGGGTCCAAATATTCGAGGATTACTTAGGCCTCCCTTCCGACTAACCTAAGAGGTACTGTTGAATTAAATGTATAACTAGCATACTCGCCAATAACTGCATACTTTATTAGGAACATTAAATTGTTACAGTCATGAGAGAGGGAGTTGATAATATGAATTGCAATCCTTCTGAATATCACAGATTTCCTTTATTTATATCTTGTACACATGGTGGGATTTACATGAAGGAAATGTACCTACAATGGTCAACAAGTCTTTATAACATTTACAGTGATCAGTGTACTGTACAAAACAAATTAGCACCAATCGTAATATAATTTTTGGGAATGATATTAGATTTAAGCTTCATATTTTAATAATTCAACTTTTAACTGAGCCTGGAAAAGAAATGGTACTTTTCCAGAAAGTCGTGATTAGTTCGAGATCTCGATCTCGCAAATAGCCGCAGATTATTGCGACAAGTTCTGAAGGTAATTTGGCAAAGTCACCAACACCGTAGAAGAGTGCTACTGCACGGTCTAGTAGTCGCCAACGACGTCCAGCCTGAAACCTGATGTCGATCATCCGCCCGTAGATGGGAAATTGCTGAAGGACATGGCCATCCATAAGGCAGAGTTCCACGTCGAGGTCTCTCATCGCTGGGACGTTGCGCAGCAGCAAGTCGGTGTAGGTGAAGTCAGTCTCGCCAATAGTTTGATTCAGGGTGGCCAACTCTTGGAGGCACTCTCGAAGAAATTCGTTCCTGCGTTGTTGACTCCAAATGCCGTTGTGGGGTGTCCACTCGCCGTCAGGGCCACCCGTCGCCTGACGGACGGCGTCAACTTTGATGAAATGTCGTTCGAGAGTGTCAATGATTTCCGGAAAGTCGTACGACCATTCCAGCGGCGTCAAGTCGTCGTTGCATCGGATCATGGCGTCAGCACCGTGCTCGAGCAGGACAGGTATGACGTTGTTCTGGCCACGTTTGCAGGCGATGTGTAAAGGCGTCCGGCCGTATTCTCCACGGCAATTAACATCCGCCCCTTTCCGCAAGAGAGCGGTGACGATTTCCAAGTTACCACACTCTGAAGCGATATGCAGCGGCGTTCTGCCATACTGACTCCTACAATCCACGTTGGCTCCTTCATCAAGCAGGACGCGGACAACGTCCACATGTCTGTATTTGGTAGCAATGTGTAATGGCGTGCTACCATACTCGCCCTGTATGTTGATGTCAGCACCCGCCTTCAACCAGTGTCTGCACGATTTCCCAGTCACCCTCTTCAGCTAAAACGTGAAGCGGCGATCTTCCATCTTCGTTTCGGCAGTTGTAATCGGCGCCGTTGCGGACCAAGACGTCGACAATTTCGGCGTGGCCTCGTTTAGAAGCGAAGTGCAAAGGCGTGCAACCGTATTTACTCTTGACATTAACGACGGCACCGGCCTTGATCAACGCGTGGACTACGGTCAATTGGCCGCATTTGGCAGCAATGTGCAGCGGCGTCTTGCCGTGCTTGCTCATAGCGTTGACGTCAGCTCCTCCGCTCAATCAATTTTTCCGCCACTTCGATGTGTCCTGAAGAGTAAAACAAGAACGTGATAATTTAATCAACTTATGGAGAAATTTCTCATTCCCCACCAAAGACTAATGCAAAAAGAAAATTATAAAGTAAACTCACTACCCAGAATCCCATGCTTCAGTTTTTACACCTAATAAACCTTATAAAACATTTACCATTCATTCACCATGCAAGTATTAGTGAAATCCCTATTGTATTTTGTTTGTCTTGCACAGTGTAATTACTCGCCTGGCCTACTACCAGACCATGGAGCGTTGAATTTATAGGAACTTCAAATAACTCCCATTGTTACTGTTTCTAATAAACCGTACATCCACCAGTCTGTTCAGACTTTAAAGAGACTCTACCAGACCTTGTTCTAAAGCAACGTGCAGAGGCGTCCTCAAAAGCTGATCCAGACAGTTGACGTCCACACCGTGCCGCAGTAAGACCTTTGTCACATCAACGCTCCCAACATGGGCGGCCATATGCAGAGGTGTCTGTTTGCTGAAGGAAGAAGTTGACTTGCTGGCTGACGTTTCTTGAGCGTTGATTTCGGCCCCTAATTCGATGAGTAGTTCGACCATGTCACTCAGCCCGTTTTCTGAGGCGATGTGAAGTAACGTCAAGCCGAATATGTTTTCGTTCACGATTTCGCTGTTGAGCAATTTTCGTGTTTCTTCAACGTTCCCACTCAACATCACTTGCACTATCATAGTCATCATGATTTGGGAAATTTTGGTAGTTATGAGTTGGTGATTTGAACGAGTTTATTATGAGTCTACGCAACTTTTTTTCTTAATATGACATACAGAAGGGATTTAGACTGCCGGAGCCCGCACTCACCGCCACTTTAGACGCTATCAATATCTTGGGAGGAGCTCGACCTTGAGTTGAGGATCGACGTTCATCTTTCGTTAACACATTCTGCGGTGTTACGCCCTGAATGTTTCCAACTGCATTCTAACTAAAACAACCACACTCACTTCAATCATTGCCCGTTCAACCGATTAGGGTGTAACGAATAGATAAGTGGAAACACAGCTCGCGTGTCGTCAACCTGCCCAGAAACAGACGAGTCGGGCCCTGGAGAAGGTCGCGGGTAGAAGGGGCGGAGCGTGCGCAGTCGGCAGATCGGTTCAGTTCAGTTCGTAAGCTTCGAGCTAGAGAGCGCCACGGTAGCAATCGGACAGGTGTCACCAGGTGAAACACGACGGAAAATAAAAGTTTCACCGGATTGATTACTACCTACACAACACGGAAAAAACAACAAAGTAATGAACGAAAGACAAATGTTTCAATCGCCATAATTTTTACGCGCGATTCCGCTTGATTTGCGGAATCTACGTTATGAAGAACCTACATGCAGTTGCCTAGAAATTAAAGTCGAGAGAAGAAAAACTGCTAGTTTTCTCACAATAAGCTTTCGAGTGTGCGTACCATAGCAAACAGTTCCTACAGCGTTTATAGGTATTATCAACACTTGGTACCTACATTATTCCTTGAATAATCAACTTATGTTTTCATGCCAGAGGTCGGTCGACCTCACCGATTTGGCTCATAATTTGAGGAAACTTTTTTAGCCAAATGGGACCAAATTTGAGGAGGGTATGAGTAAACATGTATTTTCTGGAACTGGGGATTCAAGATTTCCGAAATTAAAATATTATGTTTCGGCAATCTAGACGTGGGGTATCATTATCTACTAAATTTTGGGCGCTGAATCCAATCAGACGGATCCCTGACCGATGAGTGGGTATAGGTATAGGCACCTACCTATTTCCAAAGTGAGTTTTGAAGGGACTTTTAGGCACCTAGGCGTCTGGGGTATAATTTTCCTCTGAATGTTGGACGCTGAATCGATTGGATTGAGACCGGCACACTCACTGTTTTCTACCTGAAAATTACCTAGAGAATACGATACATACGGATATATAAATATGACACCATTTTCCTGCGTAAGACCCCTTTTTTTGGCTCCTGTGAGCTCTCATTAGGCGCATTCGAACGTGACTTTTCAGCCTACAGAAGAAAATTTCACTTTTTGGAAATGTTACTCCACAATGCGCAAAAAATAATCAAGAATGTATTAATGAAACCGTTCTGTGCAAAATCATTTTGAAGGAGCCTGGTTCGCAGAGAATGCGATGGTGCCCACCATCCTGATTAGATATTCCACTGTGTTTCGGATAAAACCAATATTTAATTAAAAAGATAATACTGGAGAATGTGTAGGAAATGTGTATGGATCTGCGAGCTAAAATAAAGTCTCCTGTCTTTTGGAACTTCACGAGAGTGGATTGATTCAATTTCGGGTTTCAAAGCAATTAAGGTTTTATGGTGCTTTTCAATTACCTCATTCAGGGTCGAGCATCGATGATGTATTACTTTTGCATAAATTCTAGAATTTATTAACTGATTTCCTTAATATTGGGCAAACTCTTCACAAAGACTGCAAATTCTTTCGCAGAAGTTGGTTATTCCTCATTCCAATCGATTCAGCGCCCAAAATTTAGTGGAAAATGATACCCCACACGCCTCAATCGCCGAAAATCTCGAAAATCAATTATTCGGAAAACACATTTTGACCCCCCTCTCCCCCGAATTTATTCGATGGGGCTGAAAAGTTTTGAGGACTAACTAGGGCTTGAAAAGAGGTGCCCGCCAAAATTTCAGATTTTTAGTCAGTTTTCTACTGCCAAAACGGGCGTGGACGGCGTGCAGCAGATGGGCATTTCGGTTTTGTGATCGAGATTTTCGGGTACCTAGGCCGGTGGGGAATCATTTTCCTCTATTTCATCTTATTTAAATAATAACAACCAAAAATGTACGTTTTCGGTCAGGTCGATGCCTGGGTGAATTCTTTCGTGTGAAAATAGCACGTGGGATTTCCTCTGACATTTTCCCTTCAAGAGAATGTTCTCCTCAACTTTCCACACAGTCCAGATTCTATCTGCCAGCTCAGTCATCCCCACGTTTATTTTCCTCGTTCCTGTCCATCTTCCTTTTATCCCCCTTCTTTTCGTTCCACTTTTCCTCTAAGCTTACGATGAGCTCGCTCGACTAATCCGAACAAAATCCCCGAATAGCTGAATCTGAAGCTCCAGTTTTCGAAGAGAATCGATTCATAAAAGTTCAACTTTCCATTCACTTGGTTCTCTCAAGCTACTCACTTTCTTCTCCCAATAGTTGGATGTATTCTGAAATCATCAAACTTCCTCCGAGCAGTAAATATTCTGTAGAAGGACCAGTGCAGTTTTCACATCCACCACAGCGTATCATCCCCTAAATTAGCGGAGCCTCGCCGCATACAAACTTTGTTCGAGATTCCCCTAGCATCTTTCTCGAGAACCGCAGTTATGCAATTAAACTCGATAGGAGAATAGCTCTCCAAGTAAATTGCCGCTAATTAGCCTTTCTCCAATTTTCAACTCCTCACGTACAGAAGCAGTGATGATTCGAGTTGGAGGGATCCTTTCAGTACTCATTTCCTCTATAATTTTCTAAACTACGCTCTACGGCCTCTGTCACGAATGGTGATCCTTCAATTGTTTATACGATTGTGCGATTCTTCACGGAAATACTTTGTGTTAAAAAAAAACCCTTTTTATAGCCTTTTAGAGTCAAATTGAGAATTTTCCCAATCACTATATCACTCTTTAATCTTGATCATCACAACTTCACTGGTTGTTTCATAATCAATTTAATTTGTTTGTACGAGAATATTATGTCAGTCGCACATTAATCAAATTTCCTGAGAAAATCTACAGAATTTAGATGTTCCGTGTCGTTATGGGCGTCTGAAAGTTTCATTTAACTACTTTTATTAAACGCTTACAGCGATAGATCCCTCCCAAAAACCAAATACCCAACACTTTTCCACCCGACCGATCCACAATAGCGGGTTTAATAAAATGTGATGAAGACTGTAGAACTTTTTTTAATCTCCAATGCCTTGGTTATATCCGTCGATGGGCTTCGTTCAGCTATTACGATCGAAGAAGAAACTCCGCCGATATTGTCATAATTTTAATTAAATCCTTTCTTCCCTGGAGAAAAAATCGTCAAAGGGAGAGAAAAGGTTGGGAGAAGAAACGCTAAGTGAGGCCCTTTTGATGGGAAAACAGCTTTTAAAAAAAGAAGTGGGAAGATTTCGTTGATCACAAAAGTGAAATAAAAGGATCTGTAGAGTCGTGATAGGGAAAGGGAGAGGGGGATTCTTTCAACGAATCCCAGTGTGAACTGATAAGTCGAATTGTGCGTGGGCTGCACAGCAGGCGAGACGACAGTCAAATGAATTTGAGGCTGTCCGCTACCTACAAAGGTTGAGAAAAAGGTGGATTTTAAAACGATTTGTGCCAAAAGAGGATCTTAAAAAAAGGTATGATTTGCAGTAACGAGGCCTCCTTCTGCCTGGATCGTTTGTCTCAGAGCGAGCTATTCTGTTCAGAATGGATTCCTGGAAGCGAATTCTCCTTGTGTTTAAGATAAGGAACGATGCGACTGAGCAATACTTTATTTTAGATGGGAAATCGAGTGGTGAGTTTGGATTTGTTCAAAGAAATCCTTTTCGTTATAAAACCTTTCATGACGTTCCAACGAGCCACAAAAACACTCAGTTGAATGCAGAGATAAATTAGTAGTGGCCCTGAAAGCGCAGGTTGACAAAATGCGTACTGATGTGCATATTATGTCAATCCAACGATCACCATCTCAGGTGGCTATCTACAACCTTTTGCAATATAAGGTGCATCTTCGAGATTTTAGAGACTTAGTAGCTAATTACTTAATTTCAAACGTTACTCTTGATTCCTTCATCTCACTAAAAGAAACTTAAATGAACAATTTATAGATAAACGTAAAATTAACAACGAAAAGCCGATTTTTATCTAACCACATGGAAGAACATTATCCTTTCTACCTTCCTGATGTACAATCGGATTGTTTATCTATCAACCCAACCCCTGGTTGGCAGATTTCAAACTGTAAAAATAGCATTAACCGTTTTGGTTAATATTCCTGGAATAATCAAGCTAGTATGTTTTAATTAGAGAAGCTCTCCGAATGGCCCCGAAATTTTAGATTTTGTGCGTCTTGATGTCTAGATCAAAACGCTGGAAATTCTTCTAAAATGATTGATCATTTCTTGGAGCAACATTATGTGGGCAGCGTCCAAAATTTAGTGATAAATTATACCTCACACGCCTAAAAAATCCCGAAACTCGACTTTCAGGAAACACATGAAGGAAGAAAACAATAAACCATTGCGGGAGAATTCGCAGCGTTTTATATCGATATTCCTACGAGTATGACGACAGCTTATCAGAGGGCAATTGCTCAAAACTCAATACATCCCCGTGTTCGCAACCCGGGAATTGACAAAGAACTTGATAATATCTCTTGATACAGTCATATTGAAGAGTGGAAGATAAAAAACGCTGCAAATTCTTTCACAGGGGTTGGTTATTCTTCGGGCCAGGCCATTCCAATCGATTCAGGGTCCAACCACGACCTTCAGACACCTTGAAACGTCCAGGAATTTTTTTTGACCGAATATGAGAGATTGAATTTTTGCATGAAAACATCGGTTGATTATTCAAGGAATAACCAACCAATAGACGTCCATGTTTCATATTGAACGTGAGCTTGGCTCGGAATATCTGCTTTGCTATCGTATCCATTCCTTCATTTTCTTTCCTGTTGAGCATTACGATTTTGTTGAGAAAATATTAATTGTTTTATGAATCATAACAGGACATTTCTAACCCGCGCAGACTATAGTTTCGAATTTTGAGTTCTGCTCCTGAAAGTACTAGCTCGCTAACATTTTGTCAAACAAACTCCGAGTTCAACATCACGGAGTTTACTCTTCCAGTCAGGTCGGGCCGGTTTTGATCAATCACAAAATACAACGGGTCTCTGACAGGATTGGGCTATCTCGTTCAGCCAGCATCATTCAGGGGTGTTTGGACCTTAAACAACTTTGATTGATGTGGAAACTGTTATTCGACGGCTACCAATGAAGGGAAAGGGAGAGGAGGTTTTGTCATGGACTCAGAACGTCAACGAAATGTTTAGAGGATTCGTTTGATGCTGGTGAAGCGTTGAATTTTCAACGGAGGGAATAACATTGATCACTATTTTTATGCGATGTTCCGCTTTGATAGGAAATACCTTTCGTTTGTTCCCGAACTGATCCCTTTCTGGGCCTTTGTGTCTTTTGAGCTCATTGACTTTTGAGTAAAGCTTAATCTCTAAGGGAGAACAAAATTTTGAAACAATTCCGATGTCAATTGGCTCCAAAACCTAAGGCCATCGATGTATATTCACGGCACCGCTCCTGATCTGTACTAAGAGGATTCGTCAGGATATAAGGGGAATGAATGGTGAAGCTAAATTTAGGTAAGTTTTAAAAAGATCTTCACAATAATCTCTAATACGACAAAGAACGGAATTGTGATTATTTGGTCTTCATTTTGTCGGAGTCTGCATCGAGCCTTGGAAGCGAGAGCACGTGAGTTTGTTTACCTCCGTAGTTATCTTTAAACAAAAGTGGATTCTTGACCGTTTTCCGTCCTTTTTTTTGTGCAATAGTGCGGATCACACTCTCGTATATCATTTAGTTGAGGCTGATTCTATTTGCTCGCTCGTTTAAAGTTGTATTGAGCCCTTTTTTGGTGCTTTGTAGGGCTATCGGCTGTATCATAATACGGAGAACTTAACGGCCCTCTCGACTTTGACCTTGATTTCTCGAACGATACCCGCACTTCCCCATCACACAGTCTTATCGCTAGTGCCCCCTCCTCTCAAGGAGCTATTCGCTGTCCGCGTTCATTACGCTTTCAGTTACCCCGCCCCTACCTCTTCTACTTCAGCCGTCCCTTCCAGGACTCTCCGGCCGCGCTCCTCTCCCCGCTCCCGACAGCGTTCGTTTCATCACTGATCTTACGCTCTCCATTGGCAACGTCTACCGCCCGACCAAGTAGCGCTTTAAGCCTTGTGCGCTCCGATGTCGGACACCCCCAAATGTAATAAACCCATCGATCAATATTTCACGCCTAAATCTGCCAACACTGGTGTTAAACGAATCCGTTCATCTCCTGATTTGGGCACTCCTTCGAAAAAACAGGTGCACGAAATGTCGACACTCAGCGAGGACACTGTTAACTTGCTAATGACCAAGTTCGGGAATATGATGGATGTCAAATTAATGGAGGCCACAAAAGATCTCGTTAAGAAATCTGATCTGAATGAGCTCACGACCAAAATGAACCAAATTGAGCATGAAAACGCTAATTTAAAACAAGAGGTATTTCAGCTTAGAACAGAACTTCAGGAGCGAGATAGACGCCTCGACTTCATTGATTCTACAATTAGGCGAGAGAACCTCGTTTTCTATGGCTTAACTCATGATGGAACAGGCGACCTAGCTGCAATTGTTCAGAATTTCGTTTCTCAAGTTTTGAATGTTTCAAGACCAGTCACTATAAGAGATGTTATCCCCCTAGGGGGTGGAAGACCAAACTCTGGTCTCCTGGTAAAATTCGGAGGTTTTGGAGATGTCTCCTCCATCCTAAGTTCCACGAAGCATCTCCGAGGCACGAATTACGGGGTAAGCCGTGACTACCCAATGCCAGTAAGGAATGCTCGCAAACATTTATTCGCATTGAAGAATCAGATATCCCAAGCAAAGTCATCCCTGAGGGTGGTGGTTCGCTCTGATTTCATGCTGGTAGAGGGGAATCGCTTCACTTGGTCAAATACGGAAGGCATCAGGTTCAAGAATGAAGATGGTCTATCTATGCTGAACTCCCTGGTTGGAGCGAACATGAAATCTTTTATAGAGGCACGCATGGCGGCGGACTTCGCAGCTAGTAGCGGGGGACCAGGTGTGATTAAGGCTCAATCTTCAAACGCAAGCAGTAGGTGAGATAAGGCCGTCTGTCAGAGCATCATTGACGTAGATTCATCCCCATCACGAATTAATGTTTCTTCCTATAATATAAACGGTCTTAAAAATAAGTTGCTACTCCCTGGTTTCTTCAAATTTATCAAAGGTTATGATATTTTCTTGTTATTTGAGACCCACGTCCTCTCCGAAAATACGGATCAGTTTGCAAAATATTTTGAGGGTTTTGAATTGTATTGGTCAGGGGCTATTAAAGAATCTAAATTTGGTCGCAGCTCGGGTGGTACTCTAGTGGGTATTCGGTCTAAAGCTGAATTTAGGTCTAAAATAAATTTGCGTGTTATTAATGGTTTTTCCATTGTTGAAATTGTCCTCTCACAGAAATCAATTTATGTTGTGCCAACTTATCTGAATTGTAACCATTGGGCTTTGGATTTCATGTCTCTCAGCGAATTAATCAACTATTTATGTGGGAAATATAATGAAGTGATTCTTATAGGGGATTTAAATGCAAGGGTGGGCAATGAGCAAACCATATGTCCGGAGGTCGGCGTGGATTCTTCAAGATTCTTCCTGCAGCGGGCCTCCAGGGATTCTGTCTGTAATTCCAAAGGTACACAGCTGATTGAGCTGCTTGATGAATATCAGTTGTTCATATTGAATGGCCGGTGCATGGGAGATACTGATGGGGCATTCACATATATTGGAGCCTCAGGATCGTCAGTAATAGACTTATGTTGTGGCACCCCAGGGGCTATTAAGGATATTGAAAAATTCGAGGTTGGATGTGAAGTTTACTCCGACCACATGCCCTTATGTTTGTCGTTCCTGCTTGAGCAGCCCCATTCTGAAAAATGGCTTTCACTTCTCCCTCGGCTTCCTTGGAAGGTAAATCACCGAGCTTCGTACCAGGCACATTTGGAAAATTTGGTTTTGAACATGGATTCTCCGCTGCATTCCGTTGATGACGAATCTGCAGCGCTTGTCAAAGCGCTTCATGGGGCTGCTTCAGCATCGGGGATGGTTTCCACTCAGAACCTGACTAGCAAGCAACCTTGGTGGGACTGGGAATGTAATCGAGCCAGAGAGCGATCCTTTGCCCTGCTTGGACTACATCGTAAATCGAACAGCGAAATGGTACGCCTGGACTACCTGAAAGCCAATACATACTTCAAGAACCTGTGTAAGATTAAATCGGCTGCATTTTATAGGGGGCTGGCAGACAGGTTTGCGGGAGTGAAGAACAGTTCTGAACTATGGAAATTAATAAACTCGCTTTTGCCGGGAAAGGAAAGAAAAGTGGGTGATATAGCCTTGGAGGAATGGGTGCAGCACTTCCAGAAGCAGTGGAGCTTGCAGTCGCTTGCTCCAATCATCAGGCAGGATCTTGTATTGGAACACCGTTCTGAGCTGCTAGACAATCCTTTCTCCATGTCTGAGTTGACGGCAGTGCTGAGTAATTGTAAGGACCATAAAGCCCCAGGACCAGATCGAGTGTGCTACGAGTTCTACAAAAACGCTCCGAGCAATTTTAATCAGCGCCTTCTCAACCTGTTCAATGCAATTTTGGAGCAGGGGCGAGTGCCGGGCGATTTTGCTTTTTCACTCATATATCCTCTCCACAAGAAGGGAGATATTAACGTTGTTGATCACTACAGGGGACTGTCATTCATAAATTGCATTTCAAAGATATTGGCAGGCTTAATGGCTAGGAGGCTGGAGACGTTTGTTGAGACTGGGTCAATACTAAATGAGTGTCAGGCTGGTTTCAGAAAGGGATATAGCACCACAGATTGTGTTTTTACGCTGACAAGCCTAGCTCATTTGAGAGTGAACTCACCGGGGAAGAGGTTCTATGCTTTCTTCGTGGACTTCAAAGCAGCCTTTGATTGTGTTCAACATGACCTCCTGTTCCAAAAACTTAACCACATTGGGGTGAGTAAGGGGTTCATCCAGGTTTTGGGTTCTCTGTATGCTCAGGGCACTGCTGCTGTGTGGAGTGAAAGTGGAATAACTCACTCTTTTGGAATTGAAAAGGGAGTTCGTCAGGGTTGCCTGCTGAGCCCACTGCTATTCGCCCTATACCTCAATGATCTAGAAAGTAGTCTGCCCTATGGTACGCTGGTTGGCAAAAATAAGATCAAGCTCCTCATGTACGCAGATGACATTGTGATCACGGCTGAGAGTATAAACGCTCTGCAAAGAAACATTAATGCGCTGCAGTGCTATTGTGAGAGATGGCAGCTTCAGGTGAATCTGGATAAATCCAAGATCATGGTGTTCCGCAAGGGCGGTCGACTCAGGAATTCTGAATCTTGGTCATTCAATGGGTCTCCCATAGAGATTGTGGGATTGTACAAGTATCTTGGGGTTTCTATGACTTCTGGGCTATCATTCATGTCTCACCTCAAAGAGAGAGTTGCTTCTGCAAAGGCCAGTATAGCGATTATGTACAGTTCCCTGCTGAGGCGACCTCAGGTGTCACTCAGTACTAAGTATGAGGTGTTCCGGGCTTCGGTTCGTTCCATTGTTTGCTACAATGCACAGGTGTGGGGTTTTCAGCAGTACAGAGTGGTTGAGCAGGTGCTGAAGTTCTTCATTAAGCGGCTTTTCCATCTTCCCCGCAATACTCCGGACTATGTCTTGTACTTGGAGGCAGGAGTTGAACCACTGTACTTCTTCACACTCTCCCTACATTGCAAATATCTGCAGAAAGTAGTGAATATGACGACAGGCCGTTACCCACGCATGTTAGCTGAAGAGATATTTAAACGTCGGATATTCTGGAATAAGGCTCTCCAAGCATTGTGTGAGCAGAATGGTTGTGACGTTCAACTCTCATTTGAACGGGGTGGAGTGCTAAAGAATCTACTTGACTCCCTCCAGCAGAAGATCAAGGATACATGGTCGGCAAATATCAGGAATAACGCATTGGCCTCGCAAGACCGGATATATCGGCTTTTAGATCATAGCGTGAGGAGTCTGGACTTGACGGCGAAGTCCCAGAGGGCATCAATGTTCGTGCTGGGGTGGGTATGCAGGACTCGAGGTGACCTGCTGCAGCTCAATGGTCGACCGTACTCTCCTGATGATGGGGATGGTTTGAGCCAAGCGTGCTCACTCTGTAATTCGGGGGAAAAAGAGGACATGATGCACTTCTAGGCAGATTGTCAGGTGCTTGCGGAGTTTAGAAGGGCGAATTTCGGTACATCTAGGCTGTCGCACGAAATGGTTTTGACCATAATGAATGGTTTGAACTGGCATTCCCTTGCTAAGTTCTGCAGCGCAGCATGGGCCTACCGAAGCGAACTTGTGAGCCACTTCAACTGGGATCAGAGTTAGGGAACGACATTATCTCTGCTTTGACCGTGAAATGTGAAAAAAAAGAAAGTTATAATCCTTAAGAAAACAAATGTGGTAAATCATAAGTTAAAAATGTATTAGTGTTCCTAAGTAAATTGTAAATATAAATCAAAGTGTAATAAAACCTAGCATAAAAGAAAAGAAAAATTATATGCAGACCTCTGACAGACGGGCATAGCCCATAGTCATATCATGTATGTTGTTTCACAATGATGTTTATATGTCAATATGTTAAATATATGTATTTTCTTCTTCTTCTTCTTCTTCTTCTTCTGGTCTTCATTTTGTCCGGAAGCCTGCCTAACGAGTTTTGGTTGGTTATTCCTTAAACAATCAACCTGTTTTCATGCAAAAAGTCAATCTCTCCGATTCGGCCCAAAATTTTTTCTGGACGTTCCAAGGTGTCTAGATCAAAATTAGCAACTGTCCTTCCACCGTACGCAGTCCACGCCGACTTTTGAAGTAGAAATTATTCAAAAAATGGTCAGGGGTCCGTTCATGGCTCTAGTTGGTCCTCGAAACTTTTCAGAATCAGAATCTTCAATAAAAAGTTGATGTTCCCATTCAAAATTGGAAAGTTAGTATCACTGGATCCTTAAAATCCTTGAAAAAAAAAAATGAAAAATGAAAAAAAAAATAATTTTTTCACTCCGATTTGGACTATTTTAGGAGGGTGGGGAAACTATCGTGAGGCACCCTACTTATTACCGAAAGCTCGGGAAAATACCACAATAGCGGAAATAAACGTGTTGAGGTAAATGTTGGCGTTCAATGAGGGAACGAAGAGAGCCTCACTTCCTTTGTTCAGATTCGGGATTTTGTAAACAACCAGGAAATTGAATGGCGATTAATACAGACGGTAAAGTCCTTAGTGCAAATCATCTACGGTATACTTACGGCTAAACGAGCTGAGGCGGAGCAGCAGCGGTCCTCGAACAGCAGAGCACGTAACGATAACCGTTTTGGTGGTGTTTCGGTGGTGGCGGTGGTGGTGGAGGCGGGAGGAGTTGGTGTCGGCTCTGGGAAGTCCGCGGAGGAACGTAGTAGAGGACGCAAGAGACTCCGACCAGAAAGAGGAAGAACATGAACACCAGGTCGAACATGAGGAGGGAGTTGAGGACCATGAGATGCATGGTCTGCCACCTCACATCCTCGTTCCCCTGCGTCACGAGAACAAAGAGTAACAACGTCAATTTCGGTCGAAAAGAGCTTAAAAAGGAGACCCCAACAAACCCACACGTCAAGAAGGAGCACGCAACAATCACTTCATTCGCTATCCACGGTCATACGCCAGTGGCCCTGTGCCACCACTAATTCAGAACTCTTTAGTAGGGTGGGTCGAAAAAAATCGATTTTTTTTTTTCGGATCGTAATACCGCGGAAAAGTTGCTAAATGGTATGACTAAAAAGGGGAAAAAATATTAAAATTATCTGATGTTATCTTCCGTTCGCGCATAAGCTCTAAAGTTTTGAAAAAAATATTTTTTTTTTTGAAAATTTGTAATAATTAAATCCAACTGCTGAGTTCCAGGAAATAGTAATATTCATTCTGAAGTCATATATGCCGATGTGGTTTTGTATTAAGAAGACCAAACTTTTTACTGATGGCCCTAAGCTCGTGCACCATGGATTTTCTTGACTAATGTAGTCTTAAAGCATGGTTAGCTGTTGTTAGCCACCTGGAGTGAGACAAAGGTCCTGGATCCCTGATTGATAAAGAAGATGTTAAAACTCAATACCAGTATTATTATATTAATTCATTAGTGTGTCGTAGATGACATTTTTCCCTATTACATATTAAATATCGTAAAAAAAAATTATTACAAATTTTCAAAAAAAAATTATTTTTTTCAAAACTTTAGAGCTTATGCGCGAACGGAAGATAACATCAAATAATTTTAATATTTTTTCCCCTATTTAGTCATACCATTTAGCAACTTTTCCGCGGTATTACGATCCGAAAAGAGGGGGTATCACGTGACGCGGCGTGGGTCGTTGACCCGCTAGTGGCGCTGACAGTAAGTTTTGTATCGCTGTGCGCGATCGAAAAACCAAGCCTAATTACGTCTGAATTTTTTTTTCTTTAACTATCAGAACATGTATAATCAGATATTAGGTATTACATTATTGATATCTGTAACTATACATGAAAAGAAAATAGGACAAAAATCCGATTTTCTTGTATTTTGGCTATATTTGGATGTCCATGCGCAAACGGAAGATGTTGAAGTGCAATACCGGTATTTTTATATTACTTTATTAGTGTGTCGTAGATGAAATTTTTCACTATTACATATTAAATATCGTAAAAAAAAATTATTACAAATTTTCAAAAAAAAAAATATTTTTTTCAAAACTTTAGAGCTTATGCGCGAACGGAAGATAACATCAGATAATTTTAATATTTTTTCCCCTTTTTAGTCATACCATTTAGCAACTTTTCCGCGGTATTACGATCCGAAAAAAAAAAAATCGATTTTTTTCGACCCACCCTACTCTTTAGTGAAGATATCTTTTCAGTTTTCATTCGAGGAAAAAACTGGTTTTTTAACAATTGAACAATGTTGTGAATATGGGATTTTCGGAATGTCATCATTATCACTTATTCATAATATAATACCTCATGGTATACTCGGGAATCGGTATATGCGGATATCGATTATCTTGGAGGTGAGCTCACGATATATGAAATTCGCTGCATCTCGCAATTATCAGCCTCTCGCCGACATTCTACGACATGTTTATCTAATCACTACGTGGCCTATCAGTACTAGAAGACAATGCCAATACAGAGTCTCAACCATAGCGAGGCCTTTCCAGGGTATTAACGTTTAAAATTGGCAGCCTTCAAGGGTTACATATTACGACACATTACAACAAAAAGTGTCTTCAGGACATTTCTTGTTAGAGGCTTTGTTTCGGAGTTCTCACGATTCAAGACATTTCACGAGCTTTCGACATGACGTCATTAAAAAGGCCATACCTCCCTTAATTTACAAGATAATCTCAAATCTATGTACACCGTTGGAAAGAGCGTCACATTTCCTTTCTGTTGAGCCCGTCAAAATTCCCTGACGAGTTTTATACCCTCTTTTATAAAGAGCACCCACTCAGGTACATTAGCACCATACCCACTCATTTTCAAGGGAATGGGGATATTTGAGTGTTACAATTATTCAATTCAAAGAAAAAGTTTAATAATCGGCATCTTTTCAAGTTCGTAGAATGCGGTATTTTCACGAAAAACGCTGCAAATTCTTTCACAGGGGTAGGTTATTCCTCGGACTAGAAGCAAGGGGACTTATTCCAATCGATTCAGCGTCCAATATTTAGTGGAAAATGATAACCCACACGCCTAGGTACCAGAAATCTCGAAAACCCACCAATGAAATAGGTAGATAGATACCAATTTTGACCCATAACCTCTTCCGGTGGGCGACAATCGTTCTGAGACCCGTCCCAATGAATTGACACTTTGAAACGCTCAGAAAAAATTGTTGGGCCGAATCGGAGAGATTGACTTTTTGTATGAAAACAGGTTGATTATTCAAAGAATAGCAACAAACCATGGTTTTGGTAAAAATTTCTCATTTTGTTCTATTGAAACGTCATTTATGTCAAAAAACAAAATTTGAATAAACCATTTAAAAGCTGGAATTTCGGAGAGGTTTTTCCACGAATGATCACGATAATTTTTCTGGAGAAAATGTCTCTTTTAATGTTGACATAGTTGACATAGGCTTAATGTTTAGTTTTCATTAATTTCCCAAGATTAGGCTGAAAATCAGTACTCAGTTATTGCAGTCATTGTGTGGCCCATCAGAAGGGACATTTGACACTCATTTCAACGGTGTACTTATAAGAGATTTTCATATAAATTAATGATGTTATAGCAGTATATTGACGTCAGGTAGAAAACAAGAATAAAAATCGCGAATAATTTGGGAACCTTAACACCCTGTATACTTGCCACCAGAGGCGATATACGAATACATCTATACTTCCTCATACAACGCGCACAGTAGCTTAATTTCAACATTTCACGTATACATTCAGAGCCCGAAATTCATCAAAAATACAAAATTTCATTTCAACATAAATACTACCTACTTGTCACAGTAGCCTCTCGCCTGTACAAGTTCTTTTCAGTAAAAACTTATCATCTACAAAACATCCAGCTTTTATCCAGTCTACAAGAGTGAAAGGGGAGAAACATTATATCAGTACTAAGACCTTCAACTTAGAATCTGGTCTTAATTAACCATGGGTTTCCAACAAAAACCTATTCATACGAGTATAATCCGTTCACATTCTACTCACAAAAGCCCACTACAACACTATTCATACGAAGTTCCATATAGGTGATTTATACGTGAGGCAGTACGAGTAGAATTAAAGCTAAACCCGTATTTATTTATGAAGATAAGGCAACTCTATGTTCGAGGTATAAATGAGTGAATCCCTCTCGGTAAGTGATAAAACGCTATAATCACGGGTATACGACCAACGTCGTTCTCCATTACCAATAAGCTAATGTAACACCACCGAGAATAAATTTCGCGAATGATCAGATATAAAGGGCGAATAATGATCCAAACAAAAATTCCGAAAAGCCGCTTGATGGGGCTCGACGTTTAAACGTCGGTTCTGGAAAATAGGGAAAGGCTTTATTCTGTATGGGTGGATATAGCCCGATAAATATTTATCGATAAACATGGAGGGGCGAACATAACAAATACCGGAGGGAAACTTCCCAACGGCGCTTTTCTTCACAGTTTCAGCTCAAGTGCCCAACATAAGCTCAATATGTAGCGTATATTGCCATTATTTATACTTGAGCAGTTCGGAGCACCAATTAGACGGTGGTTACATAAAAGATGAGGAGACCAAAAGGTGTTATTTCGTAGAAGCGGTGTGAAGAGCGAGAAGATCTTCTACAATTGAAAATACCTCAAAATACCTTAAATTGTCTAGCTATCATCGGAGAAGGTTATAAAATGAGCAATCTAGCCTCAAAGAACCTACTTCAATCAACCAACCCTTCTGAGATTAGAAATTGAAGAAACTAAAGAAAGACTTTTATTCCGGTTTCTAGATTTTTCTCGAATTTGGAAGTCAACAGTACGTCGTATAATATAGATTTTAGCTCATGTTTTTAGGGACGTTTTCCCACTTCACCCTCTACAGTAACCTGACAGGCTTTTCATGCTATGGTGATGTATTAAGAGTGCTTATAGTATTGAAGCAATCAACGGATTTCATTTTGTGTGGCCACCGACATTTCTTTTCTCTTTTTTCGGAGAGCTCTTCTTCGAGCCTAGCTAGGAAGCCAACTAGAATGACCTCCGAGAGTAAATAGGTAGTAAATAATCCTTAAGCCACCCTAAGAATCACTCAAATGGTATTCACAGACGAATCCACATTCTCTCCAACCTTTCCATCGTTTCAAATCAAGCAATCAACTCTTGAAAAGGCAGAATAGGAGTGAATATGATAACTTTAATTAGAAATCATCACTTAACGCTCATCCAAAGAAACTCATTTAACAGCGATATAAAAGATATCTCACCTCTCAGAGGTTTCAGGTGGCAGAGTTAAACAAGTAGGGATATTAACTGAAACTTCAAACAGTCATGGGAGCCGGCATTTTTAATTAGATCAGGAGCATTTTATTCAAACATTTCCGTGTGGAATTATTTTAACAAGTCTCGGTGCGTTACGTAACGTTAACGCGTTCAGTGCGAATTCGCCGGTGGAATTATTCCCGAGCCCCCGCAAAAAGTTTTTTTTTTTTTTTTTTTGTGAAATGCTCAGTGTTTGAAGAATAAAGGAATTTTTGAAAGAATTTTTAACAGAAAAAAAATTTGGTCATGACGAAGCGTGTGTGTAATTTCCCTGTAGCGGACGATCATAGACGCTTTCCTCAAACTGTTTAGAATTTTCAGTTTGTTGAAATATTTTAAACACTTTTTTTGAGTCATGACGAAGTATATGCGTCATTCAAGAGGCCTTTGTCAAGCTGTCTGTAGAATTTTCAGTTTGTTGAAATATGTTAAACACATTTTTTGGGTCATGACGAGGCGCGTGCGTAATCCGTCAGTTGAGGTTTATCTATCAAAAAGTATTTCTCAAGCTTTATGCAAAATGCTGTTTTAGAAAAAAAAAATGTTGGGGCATGACGTGGCTTATGCGTTTTTTAAGAGGTGTTATATTTCTCACGCTGTTGAATTTTCAGTTTGTTGAACGTATTTTAAACACCTTTTTTTTCATTATGACGAAGCGTGTGCGTCATCCGTCAGTGTGGGCGGTCATTCCAAGTGCTCTTCTCAAGCTGTCGTTAGTATTAAGTTTCTTGATTGAAATGATTCTAAAAACGTTTTTTGGTCGTGACGATGGGTGTGCGTCACTTAGAGAGGAAGATTTCTACGAGTTCTTCAGAATTCAGAATTTGCTCCCGGAAAAACCTTATTTGGGAACACTAACCAAGTTTTCACTTTACATGCCAGTTTTAGGGCGTGGCGAACCATGTGCGACATTTAAAATTAGTGCTGCGAAGCCTGACTTGAACTAATAAATCAATAATTACTGCATTAAAAGAACTATATTTATTTTTTAAAAGTTTGTGAATTCTGCATGACGCAGGGGGTCCACCAACCGCACTGAACGAGTTAAATGTGTTGGTTGTACATTAACGTTCTATGTCGTAGAGATTATTCGCTCTTCACTGTAAAACAACTTTTCCCCATTGGTAGGTAGGTACACGCTCTCGCACTACACACGATGTGCGCTGCCTCATCCAGAAACCCTCCAGTCGGAATGCTTCTCTAGGGCCATGGGACAAGGACATAACAAGCATCGAGCCTAATGGCGAGCCGGAGACTGAAACAACGCGGGATTTGCTCACAAGGGAATAACTCCAGGGGGCTCGGCCAGGAAACACGCTGAAGGGGGAAAGGCCGTTTAATTGTAACCCAGGGACCCATGGAAGGAACAAAGGTTCACGGAAGATCCTGTTTATGCAAAACCGGCGGATGAGGAGCTTCGTGGGCAGTAGTATAGCCTCGAAGGAGAGGGGTGGGAGGTAGACGTTCAGAGCCAATGGAATGACTATAACAGCCACAACAATCACGGTACATCTCAGATTCAGTATTGATCCTCCCAGAATCCTGCCTTAACATGTTCGAAATTCATCCTTTAAGCGATGTAGCCCTCAAGACTCCGAACATTAGCACGAAAACAGTCTCTGAAAACTTCTCACACCCGTAGGAATCAATTATAATATATTCCAAATAACTTTCAAACAGAAGAAAGAAACTGTCATTGTTTGTGGATACAGAGTTGAAAAAAGTAGGCGATAGGCAAGAAAATCAACGTTGAGCTCGTTGTTTTAGCGTAGACACCGATAATGAACAAGGGCTTCGAAATCAAAATATAACATAAATTTATACGTTAACGAGTATTTTTTCTGTTGCATACAGTCGGTCGAGCCTACACCTACCTAGTGTACACTCATATACATCGTCTAATGTAAGCTGGTTAAAACTTTCAGAATCACTCCTTCCCTTCTGACAGCCTAGAATCATAGTTGCTCCTTCTTGACTCTTACAGTAATATGTATCTTAATTTTCATGTTGATAATGTCACTTAGCTGAATAACGCTAACTGTAATTACGTTAGCTAAGTAATAACATCAACTCAGTACAATTTTCATTCGGTTTTCTCCTGCTAACTAACTGATTGATAGCTTTATGAAAACTTCCATTTCATTTTTGGGCTGGCTCACTTTTGACTATTCAGTGAGGAGACATTATACCTACCTGAACAACTCATCGCAAACCTCCAGCAACTAAGCGCTGTTGGCTGAAAGTCGGCTGTTACGACATAAATTGAAACGCTCTTCCCCTCCTGGGCCGACTGGACACGATGATTGAATTTCCCCAAGACAACTCAACTCGGAAACGTGCATTGAAAACGGTCCTCACAGCCAAGTCGAGCCGCTTGAGATGTCGCACGTTTACGGACCAAGAGAGGATTATGGATCCCCGTCTAGGCACCATCTGTCTATTCGTGATTAGAGGGGTTAACCCGATGACAGGGCGTTGGGCTTTGAATAATCACCGGTATTGTCCCGCAACGATAGCAACGTTGACATTCAGTCAATGACGAGGAGGAAATCATTAGAGAAGTGGGCGTTTCTGAAAAAAATATATATATTCATGGGGGCTGGTGATTCCGACCACTGATTCCAATCGATTCAGCGTCCAAAAGTTAGTGGAAAATGATACCCCACACGCCTAGGTACCGGAAATATCGAAAACTTAATTCAAAATAGGTAGATAGATACCCATTTTGATCCAAACCCACCCCTGTGAGTACGAATGGGTCCAGAACCCGTTTATTGGATTCTTCATCCATAATTCAGTGGAAAATATTACGCCACGCGCCTTGATCACCGAAAATCTCGAAAATTCATTTTTCGAAATACACATTTTTACCCATACTCAAATTTGGGCCGATCGGGCTAAAAAGTTTCTAGGACCAAATATCGATCAAAATTTCAAGATTTCTAGAAAATGTTCTGCTACCAAAAACAGCATGGGCAGCTTACGGCAGACGGAAATTTGGGCCGTGATATCAAATAAACGTATACTTATTGTCAACTTTTGGGCCAATCGGAGAGGTTGACTTCTGACATGATTAAATAGGTTAATTATTCACGAGAAATATCCAACGAAAATCACGCTTCTGGTATGATTCCCAAATTATTAGCATCCTCTTCTCGGCCACTTTTAGCACAGAGCTGGCTCAAAATTTCATTCAGAATTTGTACGATCTCAATTTTCAATTCAGATACAAGGACGATCCAAATAATCACACAAAAGACCATTCCACACACTTAAGCGGGTAAACCCAGACGTGGAGAAGGGCTGGAGATTAGGCCCTTCATAACAGTCACTGGCCTGAGCCAACACTTGCCCAATAAATTAGGATTAAAACGCCCTACCGCAGCGTGAAGGGGCTTGAAGGACTTCAGTGATTAACTAAGCTGATTACGCTCAAGGGCTCGGAAGGTAGCGAGCCACCGGAAAATGTTAACTTATAGCGACCGTTTTGGCCAAATCTCCACATAATACACCTCAAACGAGTACCACAATAACCCCCAAAACGCCCAGAAGGCATCGTCGTAGCTAGATCCGGTTGCTCTTCATCACCGATAGCGAAAGTAAATTGAATAAACACAACCACCGCTACCGCAACTGCAATAATTAGACGGCTGGGTATTATCAAACCATTTGAGACCAATTTCTGTAATCGATACAATTACAGTCACGCTCCATCAATGCTCAATTACCGTGAACTGTGCTCGGGGCTCATGCTGGTCTCATCCAGATTAACAACGTTGAACGTCGAATTCCGACTTCCTACAAACCCGACTGGCAGTTACAGGCACTCTAATTGAGTGGAATCGCTGGAGACTCTTTCCGCAGAGCAGTTCTACACGTCGATTTCGTCATCTTTTACACCTCATTCTTCTTCAATTATACACAACCCCATTGAGTTCAATAGAAAATCCATTAGTAAAACATACCTACCAGAAATTTTGATTTAAAAAAAAATAATAACAGAATTGGCAGACATTAGATAGCCGTGAAAATTCTAAATGGTGCAATAGGTGTTCGGCATGATTTGAAGTTTGTTAAATAAAAACAAAAAAATAATGAGTATAGAAGGAATCTGAAGATACCTCGAACTCGAGGTAATTTTTATCAAACTAACGGCGAGTTACCTCAAATTCCTCTTCTCCCAGTGACTTACTACTGGGATCAACTAAAATGCTGGCTCCAGTCAGCGTTGGACCGGCTACGCAACACAAGTTTCTTTCGCCAAGAGTCTCATATTTTGCCAGCGATGAGCGAGTACACTTGGTTTTGGATCAAATTTCTATTATACGCGTCCGTCGTGTTCTTCCTCGTCGACTGGGTTTTATCCTGTTTCGTCCCTAAATACCGGAGATGCCACCATTGTAGCGACCAGTGTGGTGGAAGTAACCAGGAAAAGGTCGAAGAATATCGTCGGGGAGAAAGGAGACAGTGTTACAACATCACCTAACTCCAACGAATTCCTTTCAACACCTAGGAAATTTTGAATCCAAGTCAGAGTTTAACCGTCAATGCCACAACCGATTGCCTGATCTTACTGGGGATCATACCAGACAGTGGAAAAGGACATAGAAGATGAGAGTAACTCCCTCGGTTAAGTGTACTAAAAAATATATAAACGATATCCACAAAATACTCGAGACATCTTAAATAAGTAATTCAGATGACCCGCTTTGCTCAAAGAATTGTTGGTTGAAGTATATTTCAGTACAGGGTAAACCAGGCTGTCCTGTCATTCACATCAATGGAACTTACCAGCTATATTTGCCAAAAGGTGCTCCAATTTGGCTAGTTAAGGAACATATCAGTAAAATATAATCTTCCCGTACGTCCATTACGTATATCACCTTAATGATACTACAGAAGGAAAATAGATGTTATACATTTTTATGTTTCATGCGGGGGTTTCGGACAACAGAATTCTATGCAGGACTGATAGAGGCGGTTGGTGGACCTCAATTCGTGTCTACAAGGCAGCAATTCCTCTTCCGTCGGGCATCTCAAGTCTCTCATGGCGAGAGCTTTGGCCAAATCCATCAATAAAACCAGCGGTTGCACCAAAGTGGTGAATATCAACTTCAACGCGCTGAAAAAACAGCAAGAATAATCCTTGTTCAAACTTTCATTCTACACATCCAAAAAGCGGACAAAAATCGATCATGGCACGACTTGATCACAAGTAGAATTCTGCAAAAACAGCAAACTGTAATAGTCGCGAACATGATTGTAAGAATAAGTTTGAGTTGATACTAACTGAAAGGAATAATATCGAAATTTGTTCTTCTCGAGCCACTCCTGCCGTTGCATCGCTTCTGAAGCCGACTTTCCAGAAAAAGTTCAAAGGCAGTCTCATTTTCACCGCTGGTTTTGTCGTATAACCCTCGTCCGCGTGTCTTTTCAAATGTTCATCTCCCGACAACCTCGTTTCCTTATCCAAGGGACTTTCATTTTCTTCCTTCTCCATTAGACCCTCCGGAGGATCATCCATTTTTGCGTGGGCGGCGGTGAAGGTTTGGTTCATGTTATCCTTAATGAGATGCTCACTATGACCTCAGGACAATTCCGTTGGTTTCTCATCAATTTTAGGTTCACTTTCAACTGTTGATCTTCAATCACGAAATTTTCTTTTAATGAATGAACATAATTCTTCTAAATATAATATTATTAGTAACGCTTAGTTGCCAAGATGCTGGATTTGAGCACGTTGGTGAGGATTACAAACGTCTCCATGCATATTTTATGCTCACTGCTCAAAATATGGAGTTAAGGGATTCGGAGTAGTTGTAATAAGGGCTTTACTGCGGTCACCACAGTGTGTATCAGCGTCTTCCATATTGGCACTTAGTTCACCATTTCATGCTTTTCATTGATTCTAATTTTTTGAACTCCGCTGGAGAGCACAAATTTTTAAACTTATTCTTCGGTGGGCAACGGTATTCATGTATGTTATATTTTTCAAATTTACATAATTTTATCTTTATTATTCCCTCTTGGTTTGTTTTTATTTGTTAACAGGTTGTTTGTTAAAATTTTATGTTGTTGCCAATAAATGAATATTTTATTTGATTTGATCAGCTTGGCTTGGCATCTATCCTAGCTAGTACTGCGGGGGTCCCATACCAAATGACAGTCAGTGAGGTCATTATGAAAATGAATAGGTCCTTTTTTGGGGGTTTTTTCTCCATTCTCCAATCCGGGCAACCAACAAATTTCAAATTACAATTGGAGAGACAAGGCACGTACGAAGATTTCATCCTGACAATTACGGCAGCCATGCCATACGTACATAAATATGAACACAAATTATATTCTGTGGTGTGAGGCTTGAAGACAGCTAAAGATGTGTGGCAGAAACCAGAAACAATAATTATGAAAGTAAGGGACATTCTAGCAGATTGGCTGTACAGTTTTGAGTTGGATTAGTTTGTTAGTATGGATGAGTATTTGAATGGAATGCTATCAGTAGCTCACAAGTTGGAGACAATAAATGCGGAGCTGGAAGACAAAGGTGGTTTCAATAAGAAGTCAGTTCGTGTTTGCACTCTACAAAAAGTTGTAAATGAGTCTGGAATAGTTCATGGAATAGCCCTCTCGATAAAAGTACTCTTTGTACTTTGTATAAATAGATTGCTCATTATGCCCTCTGTTTGCGTTTGTGTTGTACAAAGAGAACACCGGTCACATGTTCTTACTTTTCCTTCAAGTAGGGACAAAATGAAAAAAAAGTAGGTATAGCCTACTATCGTATTTAGCCGGCTTAAAATTCATGCTCAGCCTTTATTGGGATCGTAAAGAACAACATTCCTCTCTTGATAAAACGTCATTACTACGGAAAAATTCGACTGCTTCCCCCCCAAAGAGTTCGTCCGAAATTTAACAAGCCTCAGGAGGGGAACCCAGAAAGATGAACTCATCCCTCAAGTCTACTCGACCTGCAAAATGCCGCTAGATGGCTGGGCCGCTTAGGAGAAGAGTCTGAATTGCTGCGGAGGGCGTGTAATAATTGCTCCAAGACAATCGTCCCCAGGCGGCAGAAGACGATGAAACTCAGAGCACTCCGAATTCCTCAACTTTCGTCTCGGGCCGATTAAATCAAGGCGTCTGACGGTAAGCGGTACCTAAGAGAAATCAGTTCCAAGAGCCCCAGACAGGTGAGGAATGGAACAGCGACACCCTTCCAACTTCGACCGAAAAGCGGAAACTTTGGGAGTTCCAATTCCTTTCCTATCAATCCACCAAGAAACCTCATAAAAGGCCATTTCCTTTAGGTATGACGAGGGTTAGCATTGGCGAGATGCAGTACGGGAAGATTGACGTTGACTACCATGCAGAAATGTGCATTCAGTTGATACTGTTCCAAATGCGAGGTCTAATTTGGTGACTGATCAAAAGTACATGTTATGCAAAGAACGAACATGTAAGAAGCATAAAAGAGCTTTGAGAAGCTAAGAGCCTAGTACGGTAATCCCGCCTGATCATATTCTGTACGTAGTTGCTGCATCAGTAAAAATGAACTCTAAGTAACAGGCAAGGGACAATGTCAGTCTGCAAAAACAAAAAAGCTTTAAGAGCATAATTCTCCTAAAAAGCCAATATCGTTTTATTATCAAGATTATACGGAGGGAACTTCTGCCATTGATAGCTCGTCATCTCTCGCTTTGTGCGCACTACAGCTCGCATCAGTCGAACCGTTGATGCAGTCAGTTGACAATGGATAAACTCTTTTTTTTTTTTTTTGGAGGCTCTGCGAGTCGATTGGTCGACAGATTGCAACCTGTCGATCCCAGATTGTTCGCCCCGTGTGTCAACGCGATAAAAAAGCGAGTTCCGCGAAACCTTCCTGCTGAGAGAAAAACTGATCGCCACTATGTCGATACGTCGCTCAAACACTGTAGAATAATCTGCGCGAGTCGGCAGGTGGGTGTTATTTCGACAGGCTATTAAAACGAGAACTCATGAGGCGAAAATGTCCACAAAGCAGTGCCGTTGGGTAGAACGTTGAATAATCAACAGGAAAACAGTATGTGTGAACAAGCTCAACACCCAAGGAATCACGGGAAGTTTTGGTGGATAGAATGCGAATATTATAAAACAATGGGTGTCTCAGAGGCATGCTTATGCGATGCAGAGCTCTACAATCCTATCCTACTGCTATTCGGTCTAGTAGGCCTGCAGTTCATGTTGCCGGGCACTTTTCGACGAGCTTGCCTTCCAGGATCTTTTTTTTGTAACATGCCACGGCGATCCACTTTGACTCGTTCTCGATAATCCTAGTCACCATCTCCTCAGGGATGGGAGGGCTGGTCGCTTTCAACTCCCTGGCAATCTGATCACGTTTTGCCTCCAGATTTCCACAATCAAAGAAGGTGTGGAAGGCGTCTTTCTCCACGATGGCGCGGTGCAGGCAGTTTGGAGAGCCTACAAGGCGCTTCCTGTAGATGTACTGGAAGAACAGCCAGTGGCCTGTGAGGAATAGCGTCATGTGGTAGTGTTTTCCCTTGGGTGTATGTTGGGTACAAATCGAGCTGACCATCTCCCTCTCGTTTCCAGCGACCAGATTTCTGCCACTGACCGATCGTATTTTCCCGTTTCTATAAAGCTACTTGGAGACTCATTCAGCCGCTTGCCAGCAGGTGTATTGGTGTTACTCCCACAAGCAGAAGCGGCGGTGACTCTGATACAGTCCTATAATCTCTCTAGATTCGGATGTCCCCTTCTTTGTACCATCCAGAGCCTTTTTCGATGACATTTCACCACTTCGTCTGCGCCAGAAAAAATACGCTGAATCGCCATGATGATAAGTACCCACGAAGAAGCCGAAAGGTAGATTTATTATTCTCGGTAAAACTTAATTTTGATCAAGAACTCATTCTCAAAATACCCGTCTTGACTACAAGGACCCCCTTTGGATGAGCGGCGATTGGTCCGGATGTACTTAAATGAATTCAGCGTTCAAAATTTTGTATTAATAACGATAGATAGATAGATTAATTACACAGGGGTATAGGGGGTGTCCACTGCAGTCTTCACAGCATTGTCCACCCCCGCACTTAGGCCTAGTGGGGCCCATTGTGCTAGCCCCTGGGTGGTCACAAAGCAAGCCAGACTACAAAGGCAAACACGCGTGTTGTGATATGCCCCCAGACAACCGTTTTGGATACTTACTGCCAGTACTTATATTGGCCTCACGCCGGGGGTGCTGGATTCGAACCAGCAGCCTCGAAACTGTGACCACAGGAGTCTCGAGCCCTTAGAGACCAATGCCTTAACGACCTCGGCCACCTCGGCCCCATTAATAACGATAATCCACACGCTTAGGTCCCCAAAATTCCCAAACTTCATCCATGACTCTCTTGGCGGCATATGGGCATTCATTTGTTTAGAGGATTTCCGACGTTGAAACCAATCACTTCAGTCAATACTTGAAAAAGTGGCGTCACGCTAACAACGTTACCTTCTAGAAACATTGGAATTCCAAATGCAGCTACTGCACCGTAATATCGAGTTTTAGCATTAAAATGAAATATGTTAATGTATGGTGGATACAAGTTTCCTTACAAACTCACCGTGATACATGTATTCGACTTGGGGAAATAAACCCGATCACGAAGAATATCGAATCTCCCCACAGTCGGTGGAGTTACAAAGTGGGTTACAAAGGGCTTACATCGATCTTTAGCCGAAGAAAAACCTCGGTTACTACGCTAATGACGCAGGTTACCGCAGGGTAATGGAAACTCCCAGGGTATTCATCATCTCGGCGGGTAATCCAGGTCGTTACGCCTGATCAATCGCTTCTTTTCCCAGCGACTCTATGGGCGGACTAATCGGGGAAACGGGCCTTCGTCGCGCTCTTTTATACGACGTCTGTGAGGGAGTTTAATAACCCGCAAATGTTTATCAGAGGCTCAATGGGGCTCAGAAGATCGTGGTGTGTATTAAAACGCCTTCGCTACTGACAGGTCTTCCTCCACTTCAACGCCTGGCGGTCGTGCAGGTTGCTGTCTTGGATCCGTGTTTCCAACCATGTTTTCGTAGTTGGCTCATGCGTGGGTTGAGATGGAAAGAGGAGAATAGATGCCATCAGTTCATAATAATTATGAACTGCGATAATTATTATCGCTTTGTTTCTCTTTTGCCACATTTCAACTTATGATTCTTGTTTCATTTCCATGAAATTGTTATTTTAACCCTGCTTTATCGCCCAAGACTAAAGTTTAAACGTAACTAGAAACAAAAATATGAGATAATTACTCAATTCCGATGCGAGAAAAGGTACTCTTATGCTCATTTACTGAAAGAAGATATACACCCAATCCACCATACCCAATGTCTTCTTGCGATATCATAGAGAAAAGGCGGCTTATTTTTTAATCGAAATCGGAAAAAATTCAATTATTTCCCTCCCTAACATTGCTAGGTTTGTAACCTAGGGAAAGACCAATAGAGATCTGATTACATTTGCCAACAGCTTTTTAAGAATTGACTCAGGGGAAAAGGACCTTTTTAGCCCGATCAGGGCTAATTTTGGGAAGTATGGGTGAAACTGTCTTTTGTGAAACTAGATTTTCGGGACTTCTCAACAACTAAGCATATGGGGTGTCGTTTTCCACCAAAATTTGGACGCTGAATTTAATGAGATGGGTCTCGGACTAATTGGCGCCCACCAGAGGTGAGTATGGGTCAAAATGGGAGCCTACCTGCTTATTTTGAAAGTGGGTTTCTTGAGATTTTTGGGTACCGTGGCGTGTGGGGTATCATTTTCCACTATATTTCGGACGCTGAATCGGTTGGAATGAGTTCGGGACACTCCACCTCACTTCATTCTCATTCTAGAACCAATTCTTCTTGAAAACCAAATTGAAAACGTCCTGTAGTTCAGTTCCAAGATGGATGACTAACACCATTGAAATCCCCCTCCCCCCTCTTTGGCCATCAGATTGTGGCTCACGTCACGAAATTATGAAACTAGAACTTGTTTTTGAGCTGGTTCTCTTTAACTGAAAAAAGCTTTTGAAAGCAACTTATTTGAAAGGGCCGGCGGATTCCCCGACAGCACCGCATAATCTCGTTAGTCGACCGCTAATCGTTTTTGTGTTAGCCTCCTCTCCCATGAATTTCCTTGCCACGTTTCACTTGTGCAGTTCTCCTGTCTTGGGAGTTAGGAAGATTTAACGTATTTTCACTCAAAAGCAGATTTTGTTTATAACGGAACGAAGTATTTTTATTGTCGTGCGCGAGAATTCGTGATTTCTCGTGACGCAAATTGTATGAGTACGTCAGCCAACATGTTTCTACACGATCGCACTATTTTTACGAACGCCCTGAAATGAATGGCATTAGTTGGTCGTGGAAGAGATAACAGAGATGGACACTCTGCCTGGTTTAATGGTTAATTTTTGGGCCACCAAAAACATACGCTCAGATCTTTCAAGAATATCAAAACGATAATTTTATTCACTATACAGGTTCTACATAGCGAAGAATATGACGTAGAAGAGACCAAAAACTCGCTGGAAAAGTGCAGAGCGGAAACTTTTTGAACTGCCGTTTAAAACCACGAACAGTTTTCCACTTTCTGAAGAAATACACGTCTAAAAGCCGGCAGTTTCAGTTTTTCCAGTCGTAAATTCTAGGATTAAGCGGAATAAAGCATCGAAGGAAAATCTCATCGAGCCAAAGCAGGGCTCAGGTGGCGTAAAGGAAAAACCCTTCCTAATTACCTGGGTCAAGTGAAAGTAAAATACAGGACGAACTGTAGTGTGGACCCTATAGGAAGGCAGTGTTGGCGGGAGAGCGAAATCGATTGATGCAGTGTACGGATGAGAAAATCTAAATTTGTATACAACGGCGGAGTAGAATTTGTTTCTACTATCTTCAGGTGGGAAAAAACGCTCCAAATTCTTACACACAGGTTGGTTATTCCTCGGACCAGGCACATGGAGACTCATTTCTTCAACATGGGGGAAATGGGGGAAACGGTGGATGTGGCGGGTCCCGGATCCATTTAGATCGACTCAGGGTCCAAAATTAAGTCGAAAATTATAACCCACACGCCTAGGTACCAGAGATCAGTACTAAGACCAGTAGCCTCATCCAGAGGGCGCCAAGCGCTTTGGGATTCATTCAATTGGATTCAGCGTCCAGAATTTAGTGGAAAATGATACCCCACACACCTAGATTGCAAAAAATCTCAAAAATCCATTTCTCGAAATTCACATTTTGACCCCTACTCCAACCCGAATTTGGTCCGATCGGGTTGAAAAGTTTCGAGGACCAACTAGAGCCACGAACGGACCCCTGACCAAAATTTCAGATTTTTAGAATAATTTCTACTACCAAAGTCGGCGTGGACGGCGGACGGCGGACGGACATTAGCAAATTTTGCTAATTTTGATCTAGACACCTTGAAACGTCCAGAACAACATTTTGGGCCGAATCGGAGAGATTGACTTTTTACATGAAAACATAGGTTGATTATTCAAGGAATAACCAACCAAAATGATGCGTTCCAAAACCGGAATTTCCACGTACATTTTGCATTACTGAGTTTCTTAGACAACATTGGTTTTGTGTCCATTTGTTTGTCCAGGCCATCTTGAGAATTTCACCCCGTCCCGTAGGGGCTCTTGCGTCAGCTTAATGGTTAAACAACCCAGCGGGGGTGTGTCTGGCGGTGGATGGCTACTACTGATAATAGGAAGGACCCTAGAATAACAACTATTGTTTATCGTTCATGAGGGACATGGCGAGTCAGTTGTCTCAGGTTATTTACAAATTTGATGCTTCGTTCATTATGAGGTTCACGAGGATGCTTCCGCGCCTTAGTGTGGCAGTTTTACGTACGTATAAATAATTTATTAATAAATTATCATCATCATTATTAAAAAAAATTGATAAATAGAAGACTCAATACAACGCTATTATCTAATCCATAGAGTTCGAGCAGGAATGAAGCGGAATTCAACTCAGAGAGAAAGTTCGGATTATTTTTAATGATCGTTTTCAAGGTTCAGAGGCTTCTAAGTCTAAATAGATGCAATTGACATAGAAACATCTCTCCTATTTAGACCAGTCATACGAATTTGACACTACGCGCATTTTTAAGCTGCGAACATTAATTTTGATACAGACTGATGAAGCGTTGAAGAGCTGCCTCACCTCAGCAATGACTGAGAAGATATATTAATCCCAGAACGATTAATTAATGAATGAGTAATTTAGTTCGCATTTTGTACTAAATCGTAATAAACTCCGGAAACATCAACTAAGCACAAGAACCGGAGTGAATGAAGTCACGCAATTTCCGAATAGAATAAAATGAGTTGAACGACGCTATACGTACTGTAAATTCCGACTCAGGAGATTAAGATGACGAAAAGCACATTTTTCCTCATGATTGAATAAGAGGGCTTTTAATTACTGAGTGAAAATTAACCATCGCTATGACCTCGAACCAATATTTATAAAAATTCCCTCGTCAGGTCTAATTTATCTCCCATCATTCACACCCGCTGAAAATCCTATTTACAAATTACCGTATATTTTTACGAATTCATTCAGTCCTAACCAAAAAGTCCACTAAGGAATTTTCAGGTAAATATATTATCCTACTCAATTTAAATTCATACGAATAGCGGAAAATTTGTTCATTCAACGTGGAAGTGAGCTGAACACAAACCCTTCTCAGCTGCAGAAGAGATGAGTAGCAGTATCACATTCTGTAAAGAAGTCTTCAATTCCGAAAATCCCACATTTTACAAGTACCTTTGATGTTTATCTAAAATTAAGCACTACCGTACCGAGTCTGCGTTTCATGTAGAAACTACCCCGTCAATAACGGATATCTCACACAACGGATTATCACAATAAGCGAGTTCTTCAAACGAATTCATAAGTGGTGGCAACAGTTGGCACGAAGATTCTATGTATGGTTCTTAACCGAGAATTCAACTCAAATTTCTACGTTCCAGTAGATATATATATGTACTGTATGGAAGTTTTTGGGTGACAATATAACCAGGAAATTCCATTGAAATTAGCGAAAAATCAATATAGTTTCATTTACAATTTCATCTCTAAATTTGATGGTTTTGAGTCCTAGCATGTGTCACCAAATTTGGTTTTGCCAGTAGAAAGCTCTCATCGAAAAATAATTTACATAAATGATCTGAATTAGGTATATATAGATAATAGATAGAACCCGGCACTTTCTGGGAGAACTTACTGTACTGATGCAGGTTTCCACTGACGCTGAAGTAAAAATTAACACAAAGAACAAACTTCCTTTTATTTATACTACCTTATTTATCATTTTTATATATTTTTTCTTCATTTATTTTTTAGTTTTGATCGAAGTTATAGCAAATTTCAGAATGAAATTAGCCAGTTTATTTTTGAAGAAATATTTTGAGCCTAGTTCCGCGGGAGAAAAGAGATTAAGAACTACCACCTGGGTAAAACCCTCAATTATTCGTATAAACCTTAATTTATTTAACGAGGGGCTTCGAGGACATTGTGATTCACAATTGGGGAAAGTGTGACAAGGGCTGAGGCCGATAAAAGGGATCCGATGCCTACGGAGCGAAAAATTTTATTTGGGCTCGCTTCAAAGGAGTTAATCAGCAAAACTGGTCTAAGGTATTTTTCACATTTTTGAAAAAAAAAATTCTTTCATTTTTTATGCTTTGAATGAATTAAAATATCCATCCACCAAGTCTTTTCTCAGCAGTTGTCACACCGTAGGCACTCGTAGTTTAACCTACTGGTGATACTTGGTTTTTTTACCGGTGGTGTTAGAAACGACGATGTCGATATTGGGGGAGGCACCGAAAATCACGAGGATCGTCAAAAGCGGACCGAAGTAGAACTGAAGAGACGGCGAGTGGCTTCCCGGAAGGAGGGTGGCAAAGGGTAGAGTGGCAAGGAGGGGGTGAGTGGAGTGCGCCGGCCTAAAACTACCCTGAGGGACCTATCAATGGCCACCCCCGCCCGATCATCACTTGAGAACAGCGGGGGGTGGGAGGAGGGGTCCAAGTGATAAATTAACACCGACCCACGGGAGTCAAAATCTGAAAAATCCTTTCTCATGAAAAATCGTTCATTTTGTTCTTGTACATAGGCAGAGGGACTTATTCGTATTCGACACATAGAAATGACAGTCACAAAGAATAGAATAGAATTTGACCGAACTGTATTCATGAGACAATCATATGAAAATACACTTTCACATTAGAACACAGAATACAGCCCGTCGATAGGCAAAACTGTGGTGACGAACCAGTAAATTCCACAACGTCCAATTCCGAAACCTCTCATAAATAAGAATCTCATGCTCTACGATCAAAATCTACTTCACAGAAGTTGAAATACTCTATTCCTATCCTGGTTTCAGTTGTTCTACCCTACTATCACATGAATCGAGAGAAATCCAAGGGGCTACGGATCAGAGCACAATGTTTGGCTGACAATTTTGAAGAAGACTACAAGTTCTTGTCAAAAATGTAGGTTGATTTCAAATGGTTAGAAGCAGTTTTAAGAGAAATCTCCAATTGGTTCTGACGGTTGAGAGACTGTTGTCGCAAGGTGGATGTAACCACAACGGAAATTTCCTCCCTTATTTTCCTAAGCATCGAGGAATCTGAACCAAAGCCTTGGGGCCCATTCCTAGATATTCTTCACTCCACGCTTTGCAACTCTTCATCTCATACTCTTCACATAGAAAATTACGAAGAGTAGAAGAACTTCCTGTTCCTAGAAACCTTAAACTCCAACTCTCTTGTTCTACTCGAAATGTAGATTGAGTTGTTGTTGTGTGTCTATTTTGTTGTAACCTTCCTCACCCTTAGACACCTAAACGAGCAAAACTCAAGACTTCTACCGCAACGCTGCAATGGCGCTTCATGAGTTGATGATGAACGGATAGTATTCCCAATGCGTTATTATTTATTTCTCGTCTGAGGATTCGGATGACGATGTTTCCCCGGGTGTTATGTTACACGATGTACACGTACGCACAGAGAAAGTGTAAATTTCAACTTGAGGGACCCAACTCAAGGAATCGTGCGCCGTTATTTGCTACGAAAATCCGAAATTGAAACGTAGTGAACTCACTGTCTTACCTACAACTTTTACCTCTCAACTTAACATAACATTATGTAACATAACACCCAGGGAGCATCGCCACCCGAACCCTTGGAGAAATAAATGTATGCGATGGGCATACTTACTCATAATATCGGTGACTGATAAAACGCAGCTAAGTCTTTAACTGGGGTTGGGGTTGGTTATTTCTCGGACCAGACTCATTCCATTCGACTCAGCATCCAAAATTTATTCAAAAATGATACTCCACACGCCTAGATCGTCAAAAATCTCGAAAATGCATTTTTTGAAACACTCTTTTTTGAAACACACTTTTTTGACACTCTCCTGCCCAAATTTGCTCCGATCGGGCTGAAAAGTTTTGAGGACCAAGTAAAGCCAAAAGCGGGTCCCTGACGATTTTTTTTTTTTTTTTTTTTTTTTTTTTTTTTTTTCATTTGCAAAAACATATTGTTACTAGCAACGAAAAAAAGTCTTTATTACCAAATTACCAATCAAAAGATTAAAGGAAATCAAAAGGATTATTCTCCTCTTCCAATAAAATCCATCCGAAATAATATTTTAAGTATAAATTATCTCCTAAATGATTGTTGAGTTGATGAGTTAAGAGTTTCTAGGAATATGATCTCTCCACAACAAAATGGTAGTAGGTTTATTATTGGTATTCTTCGAACTCACAAGGACATTCATTTGGTTCTTTGTAAGAAAACCCCATTTGTCGGGCCGGAGATTTTTCTTTATAGCTTTTTCTAATCCCTGACCATCGGGTTTTAATTAGAGTCATTCTGGAGTAATAATGATTTTTATTATTCGGTCAGCCGTAAACTTCTAATAGGTACTCGCTTGATCGTAAGTTTCCCTTTAATCAAGTGGTTATAACACTAAAGGAAGGTAATAACATTCTTATGGCGGCCATAAAAGTGTGGACCATTCCATTTCATCTTTTGTTCACATTTTCGTTGAAATTATCGATAATTATTAGCATGGTTTGAAGAATAATAAAACGATATGAATGCTGTGGCAAAAGTCTGCTCCTTTATGTATTAATTTCGTCTTAAGATGAAACTCATCACCCGCGATCCAGTGGAATATGATTACTACGCCCGCAATTGGAAGAATATATACATTGATTTTATGAAATGATATACTTCGCCACTGCTCTGAACCTGTTGGCTCAAGAAGCGTTACGGTATAATGATTCAGGTTCTCTACAAACGCGTTCTCCATAGCCAATCCAATGCACCTTGGTGCCTTTCGACGGGGGCAAAGAGGGAAGAGATCCCCCAGTCATGATTAGGCTTTTGAATGGGCTCGTTGGACTTTCTTGAGAAGGGTGCTAGATACATACGAGTATAAGAATGGCTCTGAGAGAGCCTCGAGAGCAGAGCTTCATAAAAAGATTTCCGGGGGCTCTCGTCTAGTTAGTATAAAGAACGTAATATATTTTCTCGCAGTTATTGTGGAAAAGTCAACTTTTCGAGCCTGAGGGTGACAGGTAGTTACTTATCGTCCCATTCTGCAGAAGTTTCTCCGATAAGGCCAAGTCGGATATGAATAACAGCCAATGACTGCGGCCCCGACTTTCTGTCCCTTCCACGCGAAAGGAGTCGAAACCTGATTCTCCATTGGATTATTGTTCAATGGGATCGGCTTTTCAGTTACCTTGGAGGGGGTCAGGTATATGGCTTGACAGACCCACCCCCAGCATTTGCAGCAGTCTTCAAAATATCACAGTTACTAAACAAAATGTATTCTACGACGAATTTCATTCTTTTCCGGAGTTATTGAGATACTGAAGAGACGAATGGCACACATTACATTCACAGAAGAGCCATTTTAATTAGCCAGTATAAATACACACCGGACAATATTCGAAGAATTGTCCAGATTGTTCATTGAAACTCGATCTATCAACTGATCGGCTTTTCTGAAGGCTATTATAATAGCGCATAATAGCGGCTAATGTTTAGTGTATACTCCAGATACTCCGGGAAAGAGTACGCAACTTCTACACCGATAAAACCAACACCTAGAATATCCAGTTTTTTAATCGTAGCTAGAAACATGAAAATGTTCCAACACAGGTGAAATCCAAGCTATAAGGAAGAAGAAGAACGTGCTACATATTATTTTATTTCTATCACAGATCAATTTCCACGTGTCACTTCAGAATCGTCGAGGGCGTAAGGTATCTTTTCTCAGTAAGAGTGAGTATTAGAAGGATATTGAGCCGAAAGTGAAGTCGCATCAACGGAATATAAAGGAAAATACGGTATGAAAAGGGAGAAAGGTATGTTTGGCGAAAACTGCGTTCTCTTTTGTTTATCTCCTATTCTATTTGGAGACACTTGCGAAGCTTTAGTCGTGTCAATACAATCATCTTTGAAAGCAAGGACTAAGAAGGAGAAGGTAAACTTATTGAAAAACAGAATAGACCCAGAAAAGGTATTTTTGAAGATCACCACGTCCTCTCATGGTGTCGATTCAATATGAATGATCTCTCAGGTAAACCTATTGAAAACCAATATGTATTTTACAAATGTGCCAAATCAGGGTCGTCCTTAATTTCGGTATATTCAGTAGAATTACAAGCATCAGTGACAAGAGGGCAGAAAACTTGGCAGCTACTAGCAGCTCGAGGGCAACGAACCACCCAAAAGGTAGGTTCGTTTTATGTGACGACGTTACTCTCACTTAGCGGGACGACGTTACCTTAAAACAAAGGAGATTGTCGCAAACGAGATCCGCAGGTGGGAATGACAGGGACAAAAACAAGGTTAACAGAATGTCATCAAGACTGCAGGAGCGAGAGAGGATTGAATCTGCACCGCTCTCCTGCCTCTGATTTCCATCTCATTCGTCATTTTTGTATCGTCTCTAATACGCAGCCTTTCGTCGAAGGATACTCGGTAAATTGATAAGAAGCCCAGAGTAAAGAGATAATCCAAGGAGGTCGCGCTCCTCCAAAAGGGCCTTCTGATAAGAGAAGAAACTGGGACAACCGAGAGGAAAATATGAGGCTAGGAGGAGGATATTTTTCATGAGCTTGTGAACGAGAGATAACGTTAAAATGTTGCTGCCTTAAGATAAAGTGAAGAAGCCAAACTATGATTATCATTGTCCGGGAATCGTTATTTGCAGTAGAGATAATGCAGGAACCACATACAGAGACTAAATCCCCCTCCCTTGAGCGTTTCAGTTCCTTCCCATTAAACGTATTTTCTTCTAATAATGAATTCAGTAGAACCGTTGTAATAACTATTCATATTTACAATAACTTATTACATATCTAACGATCTCACTTGGGAACAGGTCAGTAAGTACAAAACCCGGCAAATTATAACGCACGGTTTGGTTATTCTTCGAATGGGCAACAGTGGGTGTGGCGGGTCCCGGACCCATTCCAATCGATTCAGGGTCCAAAATTTAGTGGAAAACGATACCCCACACGCCTAGGTACCAGAAATCCCGAAAACACATATTCAAAATGGGTATTGAATACCCAATAACTTCCCATAACTTCTTCCAGTGGGTGCCAATCGTTCTGGGACCCATTTCATTGGATTCAGCGTCCAAAATTTAGTGGAAAATGATACCCAACTCGCCTAGATCGCCCAAAATCTCCATTTTTCAAAAAACACATTTTGACCCCTACCCCGCCCAAATTTGGTCCGATCGGGCTGAAAAGTTTCGAGGACCGTTCTAGGCCGGGAACAGACCCCTGACCCAAATTTCCGATTTTTAGAAAATTTTCTACTACCAAAAACGGCGCGGACAATGGACGGCGTACGGCGGACGGACATTGACCTTTTTGGTTGGTTATTCCTTGAATAATCAACCTATGTTTTCATGATAATGGTCAACCTCTCCGATTCGGCTCAAAATTTTTTTCTGGACGTTTCATGATGTCCTGATCAAAAAAGGTCAATGTCCGTCCGCCGTCCGCCGTACGCCGTCCGCCGTCCATTGTCCACGCCGTTTTTGGTAGTAGAAAATGTTCTAAAAATCTGAAATTTGGGTCAGGGGTCTGTTCCCAGCCGAGATGGGTCCTCGAAACTTTTCAGCCCGATCGGACCAAATTTGGGCGGGGTAGGGGTCAAAATGTGTTTTTTGAAAAATGGATTTTCGAGATTTTGGGCGATTTAGGCGAGTGGGGTGTCATTTTCCACTAAATTTTGGACGCTGAATCCAATAAAATGGGTCCCAGAACAATTGGCACCCACTGGAAGAAGTAATGGGTCAAATTGGGTATTTATTACCCATGTGGGTGACTTCAGCCGAATAGACAAACAAAACACATCGTCATATCCTGTTGTTTATAACCAGCTGTTAAACTTAGCAACCAATTTTGAGCAGTTGCCTACAATTCCTTTTACTGTCCGAGCTTTTTATTCGTACCATTCAATTCAATTTAATACAATTATTATAGCCTTCTAAATTACCTACGTTTTCTCAATATTATATTAGTAAATTAGTGTCGTAGTGCCCCATAGATACACCCATCTTGAATATGTGTTTTCGGGATTTCTGCTACCTAGGCGTGTGGGGTATCATTTTCCACTAAATTTTGGACGCTGAATCGATTGGAATGGGTCTGAGACCCGCCACACCCACTGTTTCCCCCATTCGAGGAATAACCAACCCGTGTGTAAGAATTTGCAGCGTTTTTTGATCTTTGACACCATGAAACGTCCAGAAAAAAATTGTGAGCCGAATCGGAGAGGCTGACCTTTTGCATGAAAACGTAGGTTGATTATTCAAGGAATAACCAACCAAAAGACGCAATGCCTACCAAATCTGATCAGTCCAAAGAAAGTCCATGCATAATACAATTGAAGAATGCCGTAGGCCACAGACATTTTGGTGTCAACATATGCGTTAGTTACAGTGGACAACCGTTGGGATTGTTGTGAACCATAAAGGAGGTTTTAAATATTGAGTGAACCTTCTCTCTGTATGTATTCTGCGTTGGAGTATCATTGTTTACGTAGTATCTCAGTCATAGCAGAAGGGCAGTGGCCCACGAAGTAGAAGAGTTCTCTGCTTGATAATATCAAGCATCGTGAGATTATCGTCTTCTGCACTGTTCACATCAAGTTTGCGTTGTTTTGGAAGTACTATGGTGCATTTTAAGACATATATTCAGACATGAATATTACGAAGGCATCTTTGATCAACTTGAGTATTTATTCATTTAAAGCGGGGACCTCAACGTTGAACACACCAGATGGGGATCACACCTTTGCACCAACAATATAAAAAATGATATGCTTTAAATAATGTAATATGTTGTGATACCTACTACACAGGAAATCCAGCCTATTGGCGTACTGATTCACATAAGAATCTCGTCGTAATCGATTTTTTCATCACCAGAAACCTTTCAGCGATTCACCTGCTGATGTAAGGAAATGATGATCACAGCTCCTACCAGTTGCTAATCAGAGAGTGATTGTGTCACCATGAAGCTGCACGATTCAGTCATCATTGAAACCAAAGCGGATTGGACACAGTTCAAAATCGATCCTTAACCCTTCTGGTTGACATCTTTGTATCCATTAACATTGGAGAGGAAATCGACTACAAACTCAACTTCTTACCCGCTTTATATAAGATTCAGCCAAAAATAGCCCCACATTGGTCCAAAGAAAAAACAAAGGCGTCAACTACCCATATGAAATCATTGTTGCAGTCAAGCAAAAGCAGAAAACCAGGAAGCAATGGAAACTCGAGGAATTCAGCAAAAAAACGATGAATGGTACGAAGCAGCTGCAGAACATGGGCAAATTTTGCAAGAAAACCACCGATTAATTGGTGGTTCCACCGATGACGTCCTGACTTTTCTAGATTAGATAGGCTGGCCGTCCACTGGACGCTAATTCGCGCGAAGAGGCGAAGTACGCGATTTCGCGCGAAGAGTTCGCTATCATTTGTATTTGTACTACATTTGTACAGTATCATTTGTATAGGACCCCGTCCACTGCAAGCGCCATGATCGCGCGAAGTCTGGCGAAGGCGAAGAGAATCAAACATGTTTGATTCCGAACGCGCGAACTGGTGAACCCGGCAATGGAAATCTAAGTTTTGGGGTCTAAGTTGTTTTTTTTTTTAATTGCATTTTATTGAAAGACAAAAAATAAAATTATGCTACTCACAATTATGTTCAATTATGCTACAGGTTATGCTACTCACCCCTATAAGCTACACTTGTGCTGGGGGGAGGAGAGTCGCTAAGACCGATATAAATAAAATAAGTTAATAATATTGAATAATAAAATAATCATCTCTTCTTATATAAAAATACTTCGTTTTTTAAAATATATTCATAATTCATTTCTGCAATATTCGAATAAGCTCTCATCTTCTTAAAATAAAAGAATTTAACTTCGTCTAGAGTATTTCTCGTATTTTGTATTAACAGGTTAACTTATAGGTATATTACCTACCTCAACTGTATATATTATAGAGTGGAACAAAAATCAACGTCCATCTAACAAATATATAAATAAATAAATAGGAACCTGCTGGACGTGAGATTAGTACTTACATGTGTTTGGCTTTCTCGTGCCTACCTACCCTACCCCAAACCCTTTGGGTTTTTTTTTTTTTTTTTTTTTTTTTGAAGGGTTGAAGGTTTATTATCTCCCTCAATTCCTCCGGTAGCGCGTTAAATAATATGGGGCCCCTGTAGTTACAGCATCTCTGTCCAAGTAGAACTGAAGAGTCCAAGGCATGTAATTGCCACATTCACGAAAGCGACATTAAGACCCAAAACAGCTGATAGGACGGGCGAAACTGACAGGAATTCGCGTGCAGTGGACGGGGTTTCGACGCGCGAATTCGCGTCCAGTGGACGGACAGCCATAGCATCTATCGCTAAATTTTAAATTACTCAATGGTTTTTCACTTCCATGCCGAATGTTTGAGGCCCGAAGGAGACCTAGTGAAGCAACCCCGATTAATTGTGTCGGTGCCTTCTTTGTCTATGGGTCTTGTCTTAACTGCTTATTGTCATTCATTGGACCTGTCAAACCCCCAACACGTTTGCACACACATACACATTTCTAGGTAGAGAGAATAAAACAACTACATCAAACAAATTGGGTTAGATTACGTACAATGCAAGTTGTTGATAGTTACGATAAGGTAGTAATGAATTCAAGATCTGCTTTGCAACCGAGGGGAGGGGGTGAGGGAAGTGGTCGTTCAGGTGGGAGGTCTGATAAGCCAGGAGAGGGTGTAAAGAGTCAAAGGACATGCAGATAGCCCCAGTGACCCTCGACAGAACGTCAGAAACAGTTCACCGGTCTCAAGATTTGTTCTGGCAAGGAAGCCCATCTTGATTTGAGATTTAATGGGGAATGAGGATCCCGCAAAGGGCTGACAACGTCCAACGGGGTCCCTTATTCCCAAAGCATTATTACGTTTTGTAAAATGAGCTCCCTCCACGTCAGCGGGTGAACATTTCCATTTCGATTGGTAGGAACTTCCTCGACCCAGCTAAAGGGCCTTCGTCCAAGAGGGCTTGAACAAAGGTTTCGATCCAAGAAATCGTACTTGATAAGGATTCCAGGAGCAACTCCCGCTGCTGAATTCCCCTTTGATTTTCACAGGCTTCCTACTCCTCACGTTCAAGTTAATTGATGATTTTGATGTACTGAAACTAGCATTATACAGAAACTTTCACGAAGCCATACAGGTTACACGTGAGAGATGCAGATTTTCATGTCTCTAAGGGCGTTACCTTGGATAAGGTGAAAGTTTGCAGTTTCCACTTTCCAGTTTGGTTATTCAAGATTTTCAAGCTGCAGCAAAGTCACTTCCGAATCTCGACATGGAGAGTGTAAAGAATCAGTCAGCAGGTTTCTTAACATTCAGATATTCTCACATATTCTGCTCTAGTTCGCTACAAGTGCTTGTGACCAGAATCTGAACTGCCAGAAAACCCATATCCTCCAATAAAAATGACCATTTATAGTTTATACTAAAAAGAAGAAGAAAAAAAAAACCTTAGTAAATGAAAAGAAGATGAAAAGTCGAAAAAATCACAAGCTCTGCTTCCGTTGAAAATGATGGCTCGAAATCAGATTACAGTTCCCATCAGTAAACCGGCAATCTTAGTGGTAAAATGACGTCTGGAAGGCGAATGATGTTGTTACCACAGGAAATTATTCCCTCCGTAAGGAAATGAGGAGTTAACTGCCTCGTGCTGGGGCTTCCGTCACTTTTGGCCCAGCTAATCGAATAATGTTTCCCGCCCAGTTTACAGTCTGGTTCCTTCTCGCTCGAGATCTTCTCTCGAAAATATTTGTTTGAATAATTACGAGAAAATGTTAAGATCCGAGGGCGACTAACTTAAAAAGTTCGCGGAGGATGTCATATTTTCGTGGCTTCATTGCCGTGTCTTCAAGGAAAACAGGAGTCCAAAAATTGCCAGGAACACGGAATTCTCTGCAGAGTAGGATGCTGCTGACACCCACCTTTCATTAGATCCTAACCCCTGTGACGGGGATGAAGAAAATGTATTTTTCATTTTATATCTACTTACGTAAACTGAGCGGTGATAAACTGAACCTGGAGCGTTCCTATTTCTTTCAAAACCACCCTGGCCTGGTCATAACACAGTTTTGTTCTTTTGGTTTTTCATTACTTCTACAGCATTATAATGCATTCTATTTCAGGCCAAAATTCTTCGAGTAGAAACTCCTTTTCAGTTGACTCAAACTACTTATTTGATCATGGAATTGTGGCAAACACATTGCCCCTCAAATAAACATGACTACTGGCGAATCCTAGTTAGCACATACTAGATACACGTAAATTCTTGGGCAATAATTTAAAATTTCACTGACAACAGAGATGAAAAGCGATGGAATAACAAATATCTTGAAGGAAATCAGCCCTTATACATGGTTTTGGATCAAGTTCCTAGCTCTAGTTACTATTCTGTTCTTTTTAGTCGATTGGATTTTATCGGCGTATGACGCCAAAGACCGTGAGTGCTCAAGTAGATGTGAATTGCGTGAAGTTCAACTACAACAACGTCCTGTCTTGATTGATCGAACGGTCAGTGTAGAATCGTTGGAGGTGCCAGTCAGACGAATCTCCGCTCAACAACAAACGGAAACACCCATTCAACCTACAGTGGTTCATCTCCAGCGTAGAAATTCGGATTTGTATAGGCGAATCGTCAGCCAACAGGCGTTTGAGGTTCCAACCAGACGAGTGACTGACCCACAGTATCAAGAAACAGCATTTCAACGAGTCGTTCAATCGCAGCCTAGTGTCTCCAGGACCTCCCAAATTGTCGACCCAGAGGAGATACCCGTTCCGACGAGAAGAAGATCCAAGAGGATCCTAAACCTCAAAATGTCCAAATCCGAAACACTAGGTGCCCGATCGAAATAGGTGACACAAGTTTTAAGTGACAAAACATGAACTTAATACTAATCTGAATAAATCACGTATTTATGTTTATTTGATGCCAATAGATTTAAAAAAATCACTAACATAGAAGATTTTCGGTATGAATGTGAAAAGTTGCAACCTTAGTCACCTTACTGAAAGGCCTCGCATATTTGAGCACCTTATTACCAGCACTGTAGCGAGAAACAACACGTGCTCGTAGTAAACTATAAATATAATAAATTGTAAATAAATAAATTTGTTTATAAATTGGTTAATTATCGTAGTGGTTCCAGAGTTGAACAGGTGCAGGGGTTTGGAATGTTGACGCAATGCTGCACCAACCTGACAATAGCAGTGATTCAGATCTTGATTCATAAACGGAATACCATCGAATGGCCCACGCTACGAGGACTGGGGCTTTCAATGTTAATGTATCAACAAACTACAGTCACAGAACGAAGTTAAGAAACGCTGCAAATTCTTACACACGGGTTGGTTATTCCTCGGACCAGGCGCATGGAGAATCTCTTCAACATGGGGAAAATGGAAACAGTGGGTGTGGCGGGTCACGGACCCATTCCAATCGATTCAGGGTCCAAAATTTAGTGGAAAATGATACCCCACACAACTAGGTACCAGAGATCTCGAAAACAGACATTAGAAATTGGTAAATAGGCACCCATTTTGACCCATAGCCTCCAGAGGATGCCAATAGTTCTGGAACCCGTGTCATTAGATTCAGCGTCCAGAATTTAGTGGAAAATGTTACGCCACACAACTGGATTGTAGAAAATCTAAAAAAATCCATTATTCGAAATTCACATTTTGACCCCTACCCCGCCCAAATTTGGTCCGATCGGGCTGAAAATTTTCGAGGACTAACTAAAGCCATGAACGGGCCCGCGACCAAAATTTCAAATTTTTAGAAAAATTTCTACTACCGTAGTCGGCGTGGACGGCATATGGAGGACGGACATTTTTTGCTAATTTTGATCTAGACACCTTGAATCGTCCAGAAAAAAAATTTTTGGCCCGAATCAGAGAGATTGATTATTTGCATGAAAACATACTATAGGTTGATTATTCAAGGAATAACCAACCAAAAAACTGATCTTACGAGAAAACCAAGTACCTGTTGGTCTAGCTAAATTGATGTTTTATGCTCATTAGAATCCCACTAGCCAGTCCAACTCAGTTCAAAAACCTCTCCCCACCTACTTAAATCTACCTATTCAATTCGTCATACTTGTTTTATTAGTGTTGGAAAAAATATAGTGGCAGCGGTGGGATTCGAACCCACGCCCTTTCGGACTGGTGCCTAAAACCAGCGCCTTAGACCGCTCGGCCACGCTACCCCACCACCATTAATGGCCGCACAAGTCAAACAAAAATTTAATTACCGACTATTGGACGGGTAGAGTCAAGCTATTCTGATAAATTATGAACCGTTTGAATGGAATGATATTCAAATCATCCTTCGCATAAATCAAATACACAAAAGGGTTATTATCTACGGTCATGATCAGTACCATCACAAGATAAGCTCATATTCTCTGGGATGATAATCACAGTCACAATAACAATTAAAGCTTGGAAGAACAACAACACGCGAGAATTAAAGGTAACAGAGAAAAAACATGAATATGTAGGCCAAAGTTATCAACCGTGCAATAATAATATAACTGCTGCACATGATCTTCTCAATTTGATGTCTTCTCAATTCTGTTCATCAATTAATGTATTGATGCCTGTGAGCGAGAATTTTATATTAAGTAGATATTGCTCGCTAATTGATGTTGCTGGTAAAAATACTGTTTTGTCCGAAAATGCAGAGGCGTTTATTAGTGCTCCGCATCATAATAGTATCCGCATACCTAATCAGAAATACGCTGCAAATTCATTCACACGGGTTGGTTATTCCTCGAACCAGGCGCATGGAGACTCATTTCTTCAAAGTGGGGAAAATGGGGAAAACAGTGGGTGTAGTGGAATGTAGTGGAAAATAATGCACGACACGCCTAGGTAACCAAACATTAAACAGGTAGGCACCTATTTTGACGCATAACCTCATCCAGAAGGCGCCAATCGTCCCGGAACCCATTTCATTGGATTCAGCGTTTAAAATTTAGTGGAAAATGATACCCCACACGCCTAGGTACCAGAAATACCGAAAACACATCTTCAAAATGGGTATATAGATACCCACTTTGACCCATGACCTCTTCCAGTGGGTCCCAATAATTCCGGGACCTGTTTGATTGGATTCAACGTCCGAAATTTAGTGGAAGAAGATACCCCACAAGCCTAGATCGCCAAAAATCTCGAAAATCCAATTTTCGAAAAACACATTTTGAGGCCTACCCCCCAAAATTTGGTCCGATCGGGCTGAAAAGTTTCGAGGACCAACAAGAGCCGGGAACTGACCCCTGACCCAAAGGTTAGTTTTTTCTACTACGAAAGTCGGCGTGGACGGCGGAGTGGACTCATTTTAATCAATTCAGCTTCTGATATTTAGTGGAAAATGATATCCCACATGCCTAGCTTCCGAAAAGTCCCGAAAATCGAATTTCAGAAAAGACATTTTCACTCTTACCCTCCTCAATTTTAGTCCGATTGGGTTGAAAATTTTTGAGGACCAACCAAAGCCAGAAAGTTTTGAGGAATAGCCAACCAAAAAAGCATCTATGTACACTTAAGGATGTTAATATTATTCACAACACAAGAACAGTGAACAATTCATTAAAGATATGATCTTATTCTAAGCCATACCTAGTTTGAGGAGAGCACATAGCGTCAATATTGGCCATCACAGCGGCTGAGGAGGTGCTCGCACCTGGAACGAATTCAGATTGGAATTAGAAACCAATATAGAATCTTCAAAACAGAATACTTAATCGATACATATTCCATTATTTCTCAACGTCAAAGATTGACAACTACACTAGGAGATTCCTCGTTAGGGAGAACTTTAAATTAAACTGCGATTCCTACATAAAAAATAATTATTGATTGAAAATTATATACCGAAATTAAATAAATATGGGTAGAATACACAAACCGTAATGGGCCGATAAAGACGCACATAGGTGTAGGGGTCTCTATTTTTGCGATTGATTAGAATTACTCTGCCTAACTACAATAAAGTACACACTTTTTTAAATTAATGAGAGAAGATTTTGAATTAATAATAATAATATCCTGATAAGAAATTAAGAAATACTTTTAAAAAAATGTTAGCTCAATGTTTAGCAATAATAAAGAATAGATGGGCTTCAATATTATTGTATGAGAATATTCATATTTGATAATGAATTAAATGTGGATTTGATAGCAAATTTATTAGCTGAACTCTAGTATATGGGGCAGAGATAACAAACTATCGATTTCACTCGAACTATCGAACTCGAACAACAAGCTGATCAATTGTCCGCCTGACGTCACTCCTTCAGTCTATGACACTGACAATGACAAATGATTTTATATTAACATTTCATTTTATTATGATTGTATTATTTGATTTCATTATTTTATATTTTACCTTATTAGGTATTGTTTATATTTTTGAAACAATGGCCGTGAAAACATGATGGCTCATACGACGTCATCAATAACAATCGATTGTGTGCTTTCGATATCTGTGCCGCCGTTATCACCGCGCGCCATATACTAGAGATTTACCTTAGACATGCTCAATATTATGCACACATCGCCAGTCAATCTCACTATGTGAGATAAGTCGTAACAAAGTGGATTCCGCAAATTGTGTTAAACATACATTTTCGTTACTCTAGCTTTGGTCCTGGGCCACTCAGGGGTTGAGGGTAATGGGTGAGGGCCGATGCACTGGCCAGGCGTGGGTCGGGGACTGTCTTTGCGGGACCTGAACCATGCCTAGAAATTTCCCGCATCCTACTATCGGGGTGGGTGGCAACCTGGCGGCAAGAACACGGTCACATCATGATGACTGGTCCCAACAAAGGAAGGGCCACGAGATGCCTTAACCTTAACAGAGCTTCCCTGGGACTCACCGTTGGCTTATTTACATTCACGGGGACTTCAGGAGGCATCTGTGCAGGATTGGGGTGCGCAATGGTACCCCTGACTGCAGATTCTGTGGCGAAGACGAGGAGAGAGCGCCTCACATCGTCTTCAATTGTCCTGCCCTGGAACACAGGCGTTTCAGAACCTTCGGGACTTCGGACCGAGGGGACTTCCTCAACCAGGAGAACCTGGTCGGAGCTCTGCTGGACTCTAGTCGGGAACACGGAGCATCGGCCAAGATGAGCTCCAGGGGTCAGCACAATGGGCCACTAGGTCTAAGTGCGGGGGAAGGGGGTGGACACTGCAATGGACGCCCCCTTTACCCCTGTGTAATCAATCTAATCTAATCTACTCTAGCTTTACTTTGGACTATCAAGGCTCAATCAGCAAACATCTGTAAAAATTACGGCGTTTCTAATCCAGACCTTTAGAATCCTAGGTCCACAAAATTTTACCAGCCCATTACTCCATAATTGCTGGTAGCACAATTTTTTCTGTATTTGTTGTAACACTTGGGGCCCAAAAACTTCAGGATTCAATAAGAAGATATCGAAAATTTCGTAAAAAATTTTCCTTGGGCCAAGAAGGGTTGGGAGGATTTTCCTCCCGTTGGATGAACTGGTGGACTATTTCACTAATTTCAAGTACTTCAAACTCTGTCAACTATGCGGTCATATTATAAATACCTGCAAAGTTGAATAAACCTACGTCTTAGCTTACAACGTAAATGCTGCGGTTTCGGCTCGCTCAGCCAGTGATTCGAATTTGAGGTGAGACAAGGATCGTCGTTCCTTGCAAGATGCATTGATTCATAAGACGTATTCGGTCTTGATCCCTTTTGAAAGAAATATTGTGAAGGTATCATTTTTTCCTCGTTGAGTAGCTAAGCGAAGCAATAATTTCTCCGAGTTATTAGTACAAAATATTGCGTGAACGGTGAACAAACAACCTGGACTGTAAACAAATCAATTAGTTTGTACAACTGGCTCGCTGTATCTATCTTGTAAACCTGAAAACCGAGCAAAAAACTGCATTATTACTCAATTAATTCACAATACCTTAAAGCCTAGACCTTGCTGGAAGTACATTGCATTCTTTGATGAAGCGTCAATTCATTATACCGGTTACACCGCTCAACAGGTGGCTAGCAACGGAACAACGATGAATACTCAAAGAATTACAACTTTAAGATTGATTTGACCAAGTTCAAACGGATATTTGAATCATTAACGGAATTATTGAAAAGAACAAGACGGCAACGAAATTCGTGGGCGAACACAAAACTCTTCATGTGTGGTCCTTCACCTGAGAGAACAATGGAAGATGAACATTATGAGCCTCACCTTAGCAACCAACCTAACTGTTCTTAGATCCGAAAAACCACTCACACAAAAACTGATTCTACTTCACAGCCATTACAGAAATAATTATAATTACACAAGAAACCACCGCAATCACCCGAATAACAACAGCGCGAAGAACAAGATAGAAGATAGGTAACCAAACAAACTAGCGTGTAGTTTGAAAACTCCCAACTTTTGGAGCCCAAACGAGGTGACCAACAAAAAAATTCAAACTCGGCGACCCTAAAATAATTTTTTGAAAATAAGGTCAGTATTGCGGTTTTTGCAACACGACATTGTACTCCCAATACGACCTAAAAATTTAATTAAATTAATTGTTCATTCTAGGAACAAGGGTAGAAGATTTGTTCTTCCTTTGATGGGATGAAGGCAAGTGCAGATGGTCGATAACTTATCTCCCCAAGCGCCCATAGTAATAGCAATGGCAACATCAAATAAAACATCGATGTTGATATCAATCGTTACATTACCAATCGAACCAAAAACATCGATAAGATATTGCCATTTTAGAACGCATGTAAACTTGCTCAAAAATGTTACCAGAGGAGAGCTAAATTAAAAACAAATAAATATGTACGTCGGTAAGGATGCTGCAAACACTAAACATTGTGACGAAACATTGTATGAAAGAAAGTGTTATTTTCATTGACCCTTTGCCATTAAAAATTCAATCTCGAGTAGTATAATAAGTATATATTTATTATTTTAAAATTATGGCTTCCCTACGCTCTGTAACTCTCTCAAGGCATCAAAGTGGCAACATATGGCACTCGACCATTCCCAAAAAGATGAGTGTCTGTCAAATTCCTATATTTGAATTTTTAACAAAATATATGGTACTTTCGTGTTAACGCCTACCAGTTGTTGAAACAGCATTGAAAGCCTATTCGATATATCGAATCAGGTATGTATATACCTAACCTCCTTCTTACTTATGGGTATATCCCACAACAACATAATAACAGTAGTTTGAATAAACAAAAAAACGAATAAAAACAAAATAAGTAATAAAAGCACGTACTGAATAAAGATTTTTAGTACGGTGTTTTGTGTTGTGTACCTCTTTGCACAGAGGAGTCAAACATACCTGATTCGATTAATCGAATAGGCTTTAAATGATGTTTCAACAACTGGTAGGCGTTAACACGAAAGTACCAAATATATGTTCAGACACTTCTTTTCCCCCTTGGGAAACTATATACTGGGACGGAATAAACAAAAACCTTCACAGGCACAACCAACCAAACACAAATCGATACCCCACAACCAACACCAATACATCGACATTCGTTTCTAAAATATCGATAGTTCGATAGTATCGAACAGCGATAATCATCCCTGCGTCTACTTTCAAATAAGAATAAGAAAACCCCGTCATTTTGTGTAAGTCAAGGCCACATAGGTTGCCTACTTGTTCATCTTATTTATTGATGGATTAATGTCAATGTATTGCGTAATTTTTCTTTCTTGAAGTTACTTTTGCTTTGTGATATTGTTCAATTGCAAACGTTTTTGTGGACTCGATTGTGTCAATTTGTAAGTTGGTTGGGCTGGGCAGACCCAACTCATTTCCTCCTACTGTAAACTTCATTTAGCCGGTCATTCACCTCAGATTACCCTAATTTTGCACTACAATTCATCTGTAGTAAATGATATCATTCTTGGGGTTGATTCCTATGGATCGTGAATAATCACTGTAATCTTGTTCCCATTGCATCTCGATGTCAAACCGTGCTGTATTGATTGTGCTATAACGCCTTTTAGCGTTTCATTGCACGTTATTGGTACGTACTTTGTGCAAAATGATATTGCTGCGTTTGGCCGTACTTGCTGCTGCATTGTTGCTGGGCTGAGCCACGCAGAATAGGGTGAAAACAACTTTTGGAGGGTATTTTTATTTATGTTACTTGCTTCTCCGTAACTAATATTTTTAGCTCCTGAATGGTAGATCTAGTGATAGATACTTTCGGGTATGTCAAATAATGCCGTTGTTCTCGTCACAGGATGTTGTCTAGTTGATAACTGTACAAACAGATAGCATTTCTGTGCTACTCAGTTCAATGAGAAATGCTTTTGGTTTACACGTTCTCTACTTCATTGAGTGCAGTCGCTAAGAGAAGAAGTCCTTGACATTTTGTAAACTCAAAACATTTCACCTCCATTTCACAACAATATCGTAAATTACAAGTCGTGTAGCCAAGTTTTTCATAAAACACATTATGTGAATAATACAAATAAAATTTACGCACCGGTAGCCTTCCAGCGTCATCATGCTCCCCCTCTATAGATCATTGCAAATGAGCACCGCTCGGATTGTCAAATCGCTTCGTCCTACAATTTTCGGTATATATAATGTTTATGCAATCGCCTACTGGTAGATCCTACGTATTTATAAGTGCATGGCGTTCAATACTGTACGGTTAGCCTCTAGAGGTTGCTCAATCCCGCAGTTAACAGGAATGTGTACATTGAAGGCACTAATCCCCACGACTGCCCTACACCCACAAAGCATCTAATTTATTCTCAAGGTCTTACTGCTTAACACGTCCAGTGGGGGTCCAAAAATGGACTGGCAAATTTCTATGACCATGTTCCTCACAAGCCGAGACTCAATTGTTGAGTCATCTGCGCTGATACGTTTATCATGTATAACTGGCATTCGGATCTCGTGATGATTCTCACAGCATAAATTGTTACGTAATGCATAAACAGCTTTAATCGTATTTGTAAACTTTTGCGGTACACTTTATCTTAACTTTAACTTTATCTTACAGCAGAGCTTGTTACTCGTTTGTTTGTTTTTCTTATCGTTGTTCGCCTTTGATTTATTTCCAGCCTGTTCTAACTACTATTCGATGGGTTTAGGTTCGAGCGCTCCCGCAGACATGAACGGTCCGTCAGCTCAGTTTGTCAAAGATGCCATCTCACAAGACACGATCGTCATTTTCTCCAAAACTTACTGCCCTTACTGCAAAATGGCCAAAGATGTGAGTAGTGACCGGACAGTTCCTTCACAAACGATCTAATGCTTCCTTGGAGTGAACGTCAGATTTTCATACTGCATTTTTGCATTCGTGTTCACAGGTGTTCCAAAAATTGAAGAAAGAATTCACTGCGATTGAACTCGACGACCGCCAGGACGCTAATGAGATCCAGAACGTTCTCAACGAGCTAACTGGAGCTAGAACGGTAAATTGAACCAAAATTCTCTTGTCTCTCATTTCAAATTGGAGGTTTTGAAATTGGATGTTGACGGAAATTTTACGTTCATTCTCACTCGCTAATTTCTTGTTGTTGCCATCCCAGAATTATGTGACAGGAATGCATTTTGGTTGGTTATTCCTCGAATAATCAACCTATGTTTTCATGCAAAAGGTCAACCTCTCCGATTTTCGAGATTTTGGGCAATCTAGGCGAGTGGGGTATCATTCTCCACTAAATTTTGGACCCTGAATCGATTGGAATTGGTCCGGGACCCGCCACACCCATTATTTCCCTCATGTTAAAGCAATGAATCTCCATGCGCCTGGTTCGAGGAATAACCAACCCGTGTTTTCCAAATTGGTCTATACAACCTCCAATATGCGATTGACGTGAAAATACTATAACTAGATAGTCCGATGCACTCAGTGGAATGATATCATACAGTTGAGCACATCTGTCGGCTTAATTATTTATTCTAAACAATTTGTCCTCAAATTTGCAGGTGCCGAGAGTCTTCATCAAAGGCGAATGCGTCGGAGGTGGGAGTGACGTTAAAGCTCTTTACGAAAGCGGGAAACTGGAAGGAATGTTGGAATAAAAATTACTTACTGCCACACCCAACACGCCATTTATGTTTCTAACGCTAAAAATACCTGTGGAACAGGGAGTTGTTCCTACGTGAAATTATTTCTTACCATCGAACTTGTAAAGGTCGTTGGTGAATTGAATCACGTCTCTCTTGATAACTGTTCTAGAGAGACACTGGTTATTATCATTGATATATGTAAAAGGATCTTTATTTTGAAAATCAATACATCACCGCAAACTAGACATTTTGTTTCGCGTGTTTTTGTACTATTCTGGGTTTTGGTACTCTCACAGAGCTCTATCACATGTCATGCGACCATAAAAGCATAACTGAGTAATATTCGGAAGTTCTTTATTCATCCCCCTCCATTCCTCGCACGGAGAGAAAGAAAAATCGTCGCCATGACCTCATTAGAGAAACGTGGAATGTGAACAGACCATCATATTAATTTACTACTAGAAATTATGATCTATTTTTACTCCATACATGAGTCTTTTTCAAGCTGGTGCCTTTTTTTCTAAGATTGGTCGCCATAGCGAAAGAAAATGGCTTCTGGCACTCATAAAGGGAAAACGGATTTGCTCACTGAATTATGGCAATAGGGCCTGACGTAGCTCCAGCTAAGACGGGCACGCTCATATTCTTAAAAACAATGTTAATATAATTTAAAATTTAGAAAAGAGAGTACGAGGAGGGACAAAAATAAATAATGTGAATTACGGCGAATTCCTTCTTCTGCTGCCCTTTCTTGAAACAAAAAACGTGAAGCTTGTTCATGAAGGGATATTTTTCATCATGTTACCACAAGATTAGTCAAATTTCGATGGTAATTTTGAAAATAATGACATATTTAGGTATAAATCACGTTGAAATTGCGTGAATTTCAGTAAACTATATTACTATACATTATTGTATAGAACTCCGCAAATTCTTTCACAAGGGTTGGTTTTACCTCGGATGATATAATATATCAAATACGCCTAGGTACCTAAAATCTTGATTACCCACATTAGGAATAGGTGGATGGATACCCATTTTGACCCATAACCTCCTCCGGTGGGCACCAATCGTTCCGGGACCCAACTCATTCAGCGTTCAAAATTTAGTGGAAAATAATCCCCCTCACTCCTAGATCGCTGAAAATCCATTTTTGAAATACACATTTTGACCCCTATCCTCTTCCAATTAGGTCCGATTGGCCTGAAAAGTTTCGAAGACCAACTAAAACCGGAATTGACCAAAATTTCAGTTTTTTTTTTTTTTTTTTTTTTTTTTTTTTTTTTTTTAAGGAAATTGTCCCAAATGCGGTGTGGACAGCGGACGGTCATTTACTCATTTTGAGATGGACACCTTGAAACGCCTAGAAAAAAATGCTTGGGGCAAATCGGAGAGGTTGATTTTCAGTATGTAAACATACTAGGTTGATTATTCAAGGAATAACCAGCCGAAATTTGACCCAACACGCTGCCTTTTGGTACGTTTGCCTTGATTAGTTTTTGATCCAAAAATAATTTATCCTAAAGGAGCGGTCAGAGTTCCGAAACCATAGAGTTCCGAATAACTCGTAGGTAGCACTTTTTGGAATTTCTAGTAGCTCTATGTCACTTCTGAGCGAGGAGAATTACAACAAAACTCACAATCAATTTTATATTAAATATTCCAAACAAACGACAACTATAAATACAATTGTGACTTAGGAAACTCTTGCTGAGAAGTAGGTGGATTTTTTGACGAGCTCGTCGAGTTTTTCCTTGAAAAGCTCACTTTTGATAGGTTCGTCGAGCCTGCAGACGGGATTCTTCACGACGAATTCCACATACACCTGCACAGCAGAGAACAGTCTTTTAAACTATTATTCACCTAATCATACATTAAAACACAATCCTAGTTCAAGATATTCTCCGCACTTTACACATAACTAACGCGGGATTGTTTCTAGTCTTCACGAATTTTACAGCTCTGGCTCATCTTAAGATCAGGGTATGCACCCCTGACAATCGATATATCGCTACTTTCGATGCAACTATTCTGCAAGACGCACGCGTACGAGATGCAACCTGTTCATTTTTTATTCATTTGTTAATTATCAGTTATCTACAATGAATCTTAGGCAACATTTTCTTTTCCTTACTCCAGTAAAAATGACGTCACATTTCGATTCAATATATCTCATCTAAATTAGCGTTATATTGTTAATTGGGTTGCGTTCATTGATTATCATTATCAGACCAAATTTGGGCGGGCTAGGGGTCAAAATATGTATTTCGAAAAATGGATTTTCGAGATTTTGGGCGATCTAGGCTAGTAGGGTGTCATTTTCCACTAAATTTTGGACCCTGAATCGATTGGAATGTGTCCCACACCCACTGTTTTCCCAATTTTCCCCATGTTGAGGACATGATACTCCATGTGCCTGGTCCGAGGAATAACCCACCCGTGCGAAACAATTTGCAGCGTTTTCTACAACTGGTCTGCGGTGCGCTCATAAGGATTATGCCACTTATCCATTCTTCTGAAATGCCTGCTGCTCGAATATAACTACCTACTAGGTAGGCAAATCTGAATTTCTCCTCTCGGAATTGACACTGCTAAGGCGTACCACGAATGGGTGTTTTAGACTCGTACCAGGATGCATGGAGATTCATTTCTTCAACATGGGGAAATTGGGGAAACAGTGGGTGTGGCAGGTCCCGGATCCATTCCAATCGATTCAGGGTCCAAAATTTAGTGGAAAATGATACCCCACACGTCTATTTAAATTACTCAATTGTTGAGTCATCCGCGCTGAACGTGGTAAGGATACGTTTATCTTGTATAACTGGATTCAGATCTCCTAATGATTCACACAGCATAAATGGTTACATGATGCATAAATAGCTTTAATCGTATTTGTAAACTTTTGCGGGACACTTTATCTTAACTTTAACTTTATCTTACAGCAGAGCTTGTTACTCGTTTGTTTGTTTTTCTTATCGTTGTTCGCCTTTGATTTATTTCCAGCCTGTTCTAACTACTATTCGATGAGTTTAGGTTCGAGCGCTCCCGCAGACATGAACGGTCCGTCAGCTCAGTTTGTCATAGATGCCATCTTACAAGACACGATCGTCATTTTCTCCAAAACTTACTGCCCTTACTGCAAAATGGCCAAAGATGTGAGTAGTGACCGGACAGTTCCTTCACAAACGATCTAATGCTTCCTTGGAGTTAACGTCAGATTTTCATACTGCATTTTTGCATTTGTGTTCACAGGTGTTCCGAAAATTGAGGAAAGAATTCACTGCGATTGAACTCGACGACCGCCACGACGGTAATGAGATCCAGAACGTTCTCAACGTGTTAACTGGAGCTAGAACGGTAAATTGAACCAAAATTCTCTTGTCTTTCATTTCAAATTGGAGGTTTTGAAATTGGATGTTGAAGGAAATTTTACGTTCATTCTCACTCGCTAATTTCTTGTTGTTGCCATCCCAGAATTATGTGACAGGAATGCATTTTGGTTAGGTTATTCCTCGAATACTCAACCTATGTTTTCATGCAAAAGGTCAACCTCTCCGATTTTCGAAATTTTGAGCAATCTAGGCGAGTGGGGTATCATTTTCCACTAAATTTTGGACGCTGAATCCAATGAAGTGGGTCCCAGAACGATTGGCACCCACCGGAAGAAGTAATGGGTCAAATTGAATATTTATCACCCCTTGTGAATATGTGTTTTCGGGATTTCTGGTACCTAGGCGTGTGGGGTATAATTTTCCACTGAATTTCGGAGGCTGAAACAAATGGAGAGGGTCCCAAAACGAGTGGCACTCACCGGAAGAAGTTGTGGGTCAAAATGGGTATGTATCTACCCATTTTGTGTATGTGTTTTCAAGGTTTCTGGTACCTAGGCGTGTGGGGTATCATTTTCCACTAAATTTTGGACGCCGAATCCAATGAGACGGGTCTCGGAACGATTGGTGCCCTCTGGATGAGGCTATGGGTCAAATTGCTGCCTATTTACCCGTTTCGGATGCCTGTTTTCAAGATTTCTGGAACCCAGGCGTGTGGGGTATCATTTTCCACTAAATTTTGGGCGCTGAATCGATTGAAATTGGTCCGGGACCCACCACACCCACTGTTTCCCCAATTTGTCCCGTGTTGAAGAAATGAGTCTCCATGCGCCTGGTCCGAGGAATAACCCAACCTGTGTTTTTCCAAATTGGTCTGTACAACCTCCAATATGCAATGAAATACCTCCGATTTGACGTGAAAATACTTTAACTAACTAGTCCGATGCACTCAGTGGAATGACATCATACTGTAACGATTTATATTCTTCGTATATAATTTATATATGCAAGCTGCTCCAAAAAGTTATCAGGCGCTGTAGGGTAAGCCAGTCTCACCAGTCTTGCAATGTCTGCTTCGAATTCCTGTAGAGTCTCAGTGGTCTTCTGGTTCTTGTTCTTTATCTGCGCATGGTAGACTTGTTGAAGATGAGCATCTCCGTATCTCATATCTAACCTGGCAGTCAACAATTCGTAATAATTGTTCTGATGGCCAGCCGGTATAGTCTGGAGAATGTTCTCCACGCTTCTCCACGCAATGCAACTATTAGAGCTGTTGCTTGGTCATGTTCAAGCCATCCATTTGCAACAGCTGCAGCTTCAAACTGTCTCTTGTATGTTGACCATGGCACCTTCCCGTCAAATGTAGGTGGCTTAATTTTATTTCCTCGGGTTCCCATAAACTGCTCTTCGTTTGCACTGTTGAAGCTGGCTTCTGCTGGTATGTGCCTCAACTTTCCTTGAATGGTTCTGTCTAGTGCCAGAACCTCATTTTTGACTCCATCTCGAATTTTGTTTTCAATTTCGTCTCTAACCTGAGAGATCTTATCATCAAATGCAGAGATCCTATCATCAACTGTAGAGATCTTATCATCAACTGCAGAAATCCTATCATCAACTGTAGAGATCTTATCATCAACTGCAGAGATTTTATCGTCAACTGTGTTGGACAATGAATTCAAATTGTCCTCCAGTCAGTCTACATCAGTTTTTATGTTGGCAACATCACTCACTATTTTATCCATATGACTCACCAAATTCTCTTCCAGTTTTCTGGTGTTTTCTTCAAACATTTGTCTAGAATTCTCTTCCATTCTTCTAGCGTCTTCTTCCAACAGTTGTCTAGAATTCTCTTTCATTTTTCTAGAGTTTTCTTCAAACATTTTTCTAGAATTCTCTTCCATTTTCCTGGTGAGATCATCGACAAGGTCAAAGTTGTCTGGGTCATGACCTTCCTCAACCAAGTTCTCCTTAAGTCGTAGGCATAGATCTGCTTTTGTTCCACAGGTAGCTAAGCCGCGCTCTTCCAGCTCTTCCTTCAGCTGTTTAACTTTCAAATCGGCCAACTTCATTTTGTTCGTTTTTAAGAGTTCAAACGCGCAGTAACACACTAAAGTCACTATAACACTTTCTCACTACTGTGAAACACTATAACACTTTAACACTAACTATTGTCCAACACTATAACACTAACCACAGTTTCCAACAGTTGTCTAGAATTCTCTTCCATTTTTCTAGAGTTTTCTTCAAACATTTTTCTAGAATTCTCTTCCATTTTCCTGGTGAGATCATAGACAAAGTCAAAGTTGTCTGGGTCATGACCTTCCTCAACCAAGTTCTCCTTAAGTCGTAGGCATAGATCTGCTTTTGTTCCACAGGTAGCTGGAACAAAAGCGTAAATAATTTATTAACAATTGTTCACTTGAATACACTGTTCACATTCGCGCACTTACACAATGACACAATCACAATACACAGTTGTAACGCAGTTGTTGCACTAATTATAACACAGCACGGCACGATTTATAACACGAAGCATCTATATTTGGACTCCAAACTGAACTGCCCTGCGCGGCGTTCCTGGGTCACTTTTATACTGGCTGCCTTGGGCAAGAACCTTCTCAAACCTTCGGAACTCGACATGTTGTCTCGAGCGAACGGGAAGGTTCCAGCCAATTTGATACAAATGTTTGAGAGCGACCCAGGTCGTTGACTTTGCGACGCCGGCAGGCCACTTGACGGGCGCAGGTGCGATCTCGCAACAATACTGTTGAGCACATCTGTCGGCTTATTCATTTTATTCTAAACAAGTTGTCTCGAAATTTGCAGGTGCCGAGAGTCTTCATCAAAGGCGAATTTGTCGGAGGTGGGAGTGACGTTAAAGCCCTTTACAAAAGGGGGAAACTGGAAAGAATGTTGAAATAAAATTTACTTACTGCCACACCCAACACGCCATTTATATTTCTAACCCTAAAAATACCTGTGGAACAGGGAGTTGTTCCTACGTGAAATTATTTCTTACCATCGAAGTTGTAAATGTCGTTGGTGAATTGAATCACGTCTCTCTTGATAACTGTTCTAGAGAGACACTGGTTATTATCATTAATGTATGTAAAAGGATCTTTCTTTTGAAAATCAATACATCACCGCAAACTAGACATTTTGTTTCGCGTGTTTTTGTACTATTCTGGGTTTTGGTACTCTCACAGAGCTCTATCACATGTCATGCGACCATAAAAGCATAACTGAGTAATATTCGGAAGTTCTTTATTCATCCCCCTCCATTCCTCGCACGGAGAGAAAGGAAAATCGTCGCCATGACCTCATTAGAGAATGAATGAATCTTAGGCAACATTTTCTTTTCCTTACTCCAGTAAAAATGACGTCACATTTCGATTCAATATATCTCATCTAAATTAGCGATATATTGTTAATTGGGTTGCGTTCATTGATTATCATTATCAGACCAAATTTGGACGGGCTAGGGGTCAAAATATGTATTTTGAAAAATGGATTTTCGAGATTTTAGGCGATTTAGGCTTGTTGGGTATCATTTTTGGACGACGAATCCAATAAAATGGGTCCCAGAACAATTGGCACCCACCGGAAGAAGTTATGGGTTAAAATGGGTATCTACCTACAAATTATGAACATGTGTTGTCGAGATTTCTGGTACTTAGACGTGTGGGGTATCATTTTCCGCTAAATTTTGGACCCTGAATCGATTGGAATGGGTTTGGGACCCGCCACACCCACTGTTTCTCCCATTTTCCCCATGTTGAAGACCCTCCTTAAGGATTGACACTGCTAACTCGATGTTGAATAAAAATCAATGGTAAGTTAGGGATAGAGATGGATTGTGATTCTCCAGTCAGAGGTACAACTTCAGGAACAAGTTTCCTCTTCAGTACCTGGCAGTCTTTATTCTTTTTAGAAATAAGAATTTGGCGGACTGCATAATAAGTAATACATGAGTTCAATTCGCTCTACGGGTTTTGAAAATGAATTATACTCACAAATATGTTATTGCTATCGTTTTCTTAGCGCCTTCTCACCAGGATTCTCCTTCTTCTGATCCAAGAATTTATCTTAAGCTCCCTAAAAGTTCTTGTGATTAATGAGGAAAAATTTTTGAAATGATTTTTTCTTAAATGCATGTTGGCAAAACATTGCAAATTCTTACACAAGGGTTGGTTATCCCCATTATTTCCAGGAGACTAATTTAAACCTCGGACCAGGAGCGTGGAGATTCATTTCTTCAACATGGGGAAAATGGGGGAAACAGTGATGTGGCGGGTCCGGGACCCATTCCAATCGATTCAGGGTCCTAAATTTAGTGGAGAATGATACCCCACAGGCCTAAGTTCCAGAAATCTCGAAATCAGACATTCGAAATGGGTAAATAGGCACCCATTTTGACCCATAGCCTCATCCAATTGGCACCAATTGTTCCGGGATTCATTTAATTGGATTCAGCGTCCAGAATTTAGTGGAAAATGATACCCCACACGCCTAGGTACCAGAAATCTTGATTACCCACATTAGAAATAGGTGGATGGATACCCATTTTGACCCATAACCTCTTCCGATGGGTGTCAATAGTTCTGGTGCTCTTTTCATTGGATTCAGTGTTCAGAATTTAGTGGAAAATAATACCCCACACTCCTAGATTGCAAAAAATCTCAAAAATTCATTTCTCAAAATTCACATTTTGACCCCTACCCCGCCCAAATTTAGCTCGATCGGGTTGAAAAGTTTCAAGGACCAACCATGAAAGGACCCCTGACCAAAATTTCAGGTTCTTAGAATAATTCCTACTACCAATGTCGGTGTGAACGGCGGACGGACATTCGCTAATTTTGAAACCTTGAAACGTCCATATAAACATTTTGGGCCGAATCGGAGAGGTTGACTTTTTGAATGAAAACATATTTTGATTATTCAAGGAATAACCAACTCAAACGGCCAAAATTTGTAAAAATAAAAAAAAAATATATAAAAAATTAAAAAATTGAGTGGAATTATTCCTTGTCTTGGATTTTGTGCTGGTCCACGCCCTCCGTACCCTCCTCTTAAATTTTGAAGTCGTCTAATTCATCTTAGCAGCGACCTACCTACGAGCTAATTTTCTATTAAAGTTCACGTAACAGAACAACCCTAGATATGGGTTCGTTGGAGTTTTTCGCGATTCGAAATTTCCCTGATTTGCTTTAAAATTACACGGTTGAAGTCGTCATCAGCCCGCCCCTTAGAAATATATCGATTTACTGCATTTTTAGTTGAGATTCAGTTTAGTTTAGTTTCGTTTATCCTAGTTTTTAGTTTAGTTTACCCAGTTTCAACTCATACATAACGTCAGATGAGAACGAATAAATCGATATATTTTTTGAGGGGCTGATGCCGACTTTTACCAATTACACTGTTGAGAATCACCAGAGTTTTCATCATAGCGAAGGATTTGGATTTGGCGGAGGATACAGAACAGTCACCCTCCAATCTTAATGTCACCCTTGGGTTTTTCCTCGTTACCAACTCAACCGATCTCACCTGACTGTAAATCTTCTTCATCAGATCTCGGACATCGATGGCATGTACGTCTGTATTTAACACGAATTTCAAACCAGTCGGCGTTTCAAAATAGTGGAGAGCGTATTTGTTCGTTTTGTAGCTCAAGAAGCCCATCTTCAAATCCAAGGGGGATATTTTTGACACGAAGGACTTGATCGAGAATAGCATTCCGTACATCAGTTTGGCTTCCTGGAAGAAAATAGAAACACCATGGAGCGAAGAAAGTCACTTTTACGCGCCTGTTGGAAACGTAAGACAAAAAATGAACAGTAAGATATACGGATGAAGCTAGCTTACCTCTTCTCGAGACATTCCCGACTGTTTTAATCTGTTCCATTCGTGGTACAGTAACAAACTCCCGTTTCGATCAAATATGTACAAATTGTGAATCGTCATTGCTGCAAACTCGGTGTTCGTAGAGAGAAGTGAAAAGGGACAAAGTGAGAGGCAGGTGACAGCAAAATTTCAGTTTTCTTACATCGACCTCCGTAATCTCCTACATTTAAAGACAAATAGAAAAGAGAACTGGGAAAGAAGACTTAGGAAGAAGAGTCAGATGTACCTTTTTGTCTAGACTCCGCGCGAAAATTGAAGCATTGAATATAATATATTATTCCAAGGCACAAATTAAAACAGAGAGAATTGGAATCCAAATATTTTACTTTATGTCAACATGATATCAAAATCGTCCGTGTTAGTTGTTGCTGTTGCTGTAGTCAGTTCTCTTTCCTGCACTGACAATGAGCAACACTACCTACTGATTCCACATGTTTTTCGATGCTTTAACAAGCCTTTACATGCAGAACAAGCATGGAGACTAATATTTAAACCTCGGACCAGGCGAATGGAGATTCATTTCTTTAACGTGGGGAAAATGGGGGAAACAGTGGGTGTTGTGGGTCCCGGACCCATTCCAATCGATTCAGGGTCCAACATTAGTGGAAAATGATACCCCACACTCCTAGATTGCAAAAAATCTCAAAAATCCAATTTTCGAAATTCACATTCTGACCCCTACCTCACCCAAATTTGGTCCAATCGGGCTGAAAAGTTTCGAGGACCGTCCTAGGCCGGAAACAGACCCCTGACCCAAATTTCAGATTTTTAGAGAATTCTCCACTACCAAAAATGGCGCGACGGCGGACGGACATTGACCTTTTTTGATCTAGACACCTTGAAACGTCCAGACAAAATTTTTGAGCCGAATCGAGAGGTTGACCTTTTGCATGAAGACATAGATTGATTACTCAAGGAATAACCAACCAAAATCAGTTACAGTCAGACGAAATATTTGTATAAGACTTATATAAAAGACAATAGAGAGTCGAGACAGTAGAGATGAGATACAGTCATTACTAAAAGAGGAAGGAGCTAAATGAAATGCTAAAAGCCTGGAGGAAAGGCTTTTCATTTTTTGCTGGATAAGTTTGTTTCACCAGGCACTTGATATAAAAACGCTGCAAATTCATACACACGATTAACGATATTTTGTAGTACTTAGGTGATACTGATACGAAGGTAAATTATTGAGATTCTTCCAATAAGCTTCCAAAGCTACCATCCAAGTTTTGTTCAATTTTCTGTTTCGAACAATCTAATTTCGCAGCTTTAGCCTGCAATTTTTGTGTTCCGGAGAACTATGAAGATTTGTTAAGACTTAAGTAAAAGGCAAAAAGTTTTAGGACTTGAGACGATGTGTTGAGCCAGCCCAACAGGGTAGTTTTCTGTGGCAGCAAATGTTAATATTTCGAGCAGCATATACTTTTGACACAGAATATTCTGGAATAGGTGTCAAACATTCCTCTTTTGGTTGGTTATTCCTTGAATAATCAACCTGTTTTCATGCAAAAACTCAGTCTCTCCGATCCACCCCAAACATTTTTTCTGGACGTTTCAAGGTGTCTACATCAAAATTAGCAACTGTCCGTACGCTGACTTTGGTAGTAGAAATTATTCTAAAAATCTGAAATTTGGGTCAGGGGTCTGTTCCCGGCCGAGACGGGTCCTCGAAACTTTTCAGCCCGATCGGACCAAATTTGGGTGGGGTAGGGGTCAAAATGTGAATTTCGAAAAATGGATTTTTGAGATTTTTTGCAATCTAGGTGTGTGGGGTATCATTTTTCTCTAAATTCTGGACGCTGAATTCAATGAAAATGGTCCCAGAACGATTGGCACCCACTGGAATAGGTTATGGGTCAAAATGGCTATGTAGCACCATTTTGAATATGTGTTTTCGAGATTGCCGGTACCTAGGCGTGTGGGTTATGATTTTCCACTAAATTTTGGACGCTGAATCCAAAGAGACGGGTCTCGAGACGATTGGTGTCCTCTGGATGAGGCTATTGGTCAAAATGGATACCTATTTACCCATTTTGAATATATGTTTTCGAGATTTCTGGTACCTAGGCGTGTGGGGTATCATTTTCACCAGATTTTAGACGCTCATCAATTCGAATGAATCCGGGAAACTCCAGACTCACTGTTTCCCTATTATCTTCCTCCAAGAAATAATCAACCATTGGTTTACTCATTTAGTAACGAATGTAAAAAATTCATACTATAAAATAATTTAACATGTTGGACTGCTGCACTTGATATCAACTTGTGTCGTCCACAACAAACTGAGGGACTAGAAAATGGAAAACAATCTTCTGGTATACCGCCTTTTATCTTTCATTCACAATCATAATACAACATTCGCGCCTTCTGCGGTTCTGCGTTTCGGTTCCCCCGATCCAGTTTCGAACCAACTAAACAAGTTGTTTTGTTTCCATTTGCCTTGTTTCTTTATCGCAAGTAGTTTGTTTTGTAGAAGTGTGAAGTGGGCCAACTTCGTAGGTGTTATGATGTTCATGTATTAGTTACTGACGAACGGCTTATCAGGCGAGTCACTCAGGTCAGTTGTTGTATCATGGAAGAAGGACACTTCTTTCGTTTGTCGTGAACAGTTTTTGACGCTTTTAATTGGACGACTTAGGCCAGGGGTAATGGATTATGATTCCGATGAGATGGACTTGTGCCAAAATGGTGTTCGCTGTTTCGTACTTATAAGCGTTGAATTTTCCCTGGTTGACCATGTAAATCATCTGACTAAATTTTAACCTTATTCCGTTCAGGTCATTTTATCATGTACAAGAGGAAGAAGGTCGTTCACCCGCAGGCGAGCAGTACTTTGGTGAGTAGTGGCCTAATCAGTTCAAGGCCCGGCTCATCAACCGTACTGAGCCAGGCGAGCACGGCCGACCGCGACAGCAACAGCGATAGCAGCAGCGACCCTCGACCAAGTGTTTCTCTCCTACGTGGTAAAGTGAGTCTGGACATTGACTCCCTATCGACCGAAGGTACCAGCGTCATACCGCCGTCTTTTGAAAAAGAAAACTTTCTCGCTCGCCCAGATCTCATCCAAAGCCCTAGTCGGCCCTCGAGAGCCCGAGCCTCGGCCCAGGATGTCCTTAATATGCTCACTAGCCCAGGATCTTCTCAGGAAGTCAACAGTCAAGTCAAGCGAGCGAGGCTCGAGCTCCCCAAGAGAAGCGGCATGAATAGCATGGAAGAAACTCTCCACAAATGTGGACTCGACTTGTGCATCGACGGTGAACCTAACGTATTGAGTACGTCGAGCTACATACATTCTTCCAAATTCCTCTAACATATTCCAATAAATCCGTGGTTAATGTACTTTTTCACGTTCTCAGGAAAAGATCAGTCCGTTTTCATCCGAGAGATCTCCAGATCCTTGAAAAGTGGTGACGCCACTCGCAATGTTGATCAGTTCATGAGACTTCTTTCACGGCATTTGGAGAGCAAGCTCAACTTCAAAGCAGCATTATCCCAAACACGGGTAAGTTATTGATCCTCTGCCCCTGAAGTCTTCAGAAGAACCGTATGTACATAAGTTTTCTTTCTATAGACGGAATCTGACGTCGAAACATCCCACGGAGAATTGCAAGAAAGCCTTTTGCGGATGCTGCTCACCGTGGATTCGATTCAACCTGCTCTCATAAGTATACTATTGGACAAACTGGCCGAATACATCGTCCCTTCTATGGAGTAAGTTGGTCAGATTTATTAATCCCATTTAAAATCCTATCAAAAGAGGTATTATACTATTCCCTAATGGTTATTCTATAACTATAGCACCTCTGAACCTGATGAGAGAATTATGTGGGTGAGGTTAATAATAAAGACGATGAGATATTTAAACAAAGTCGTCGACCCTTCCAAAATCACCAAAAGTTTATTCGACGTCATTCACTCAGCCTCGGATATCATGGTACGTTCACAAATAAGAATCAAGTCATACGAAAGCATCTTTGGTGGGATATCCTTCGTAAAGTTGGTATAAATATGCTTTCAGATCCAAACCGAAATCATCACATCAATACCCGATATCACTGGGGATGAGCAATGCGAGGACGTCGCTGAAGAACTAATGTGAGTTGCAAAGTAATTATTAACTGTTTGGTGAACTCTGCAGGTTTGGTAGAAGGTTGAATGGTACAGGAAGAGCATATATTGTGTAACTATTGTTCACTTGAAACCGTGTTGGCTTTGTAATCATGCCAGAGTTCAACGCTCTCCGATTGGCCCCCAAATTTGACAGTATACAAATCATGATGACTAAACGAAAAAAACCGCTGCAAATCTTTTTACTATGGTTGGTTATTCCTTGGAGCAGGAGTATAGGGAAAACCTATGACTGTGGAGGGTTCCGAAATTATTCTAGTAGGTAGGTAGGTACTCATTTTGACCTATGCCCATCTCCAGTGGGCACCGATCTTACCGGGACCCATCTCAATGGATTCAGCTTCCAAAATTCAGTTGAAAATGATACCCCACACGCCTAGGTACCTAAAATCCATCCGCTGTCCACCAACCACGCCGTTTTTGGTAGTAGACAATTTGCTAACAATTTGAAATTTTCGTCAGGGTATTTTTCTCGTCTCAAGGTGGTTCTCAAATCTTTTTAGCCCGATCGGACCAAATTTGGGGAAAGTATGGGTAAAAAGGTTTTTTCGAAACTAAATTTTGGAGGCTGAATCCATTGGGGTGGATCCCTGACCTATCGGTGCCCACTGGAGGTTGGGTCAAAATGAGTGCCCACCGATCTATTTCGATAGTAGATTCAAGATTTTTGGGTACCTAGGCTTGTGGGGTATCATTTTCCGCTAAATGTTAGACGCTGAATTGATTGGAATGAGTCAGGGACACTCCACTATCACTGGTTCCCCATAGTCCAAGGAATAACCAACCATTGTGGGTGAATTTGCAGCGTTTTGTGAAATTTGATTTTGCGCATTGCTTGTTCTTAGCGGATTGATGAAAGAAGAACCCAAATTGACGCCGTCGGTTATCACAGCACTGTCCAACATCGGGCTGGAAGGTGACGTTCTCTACCAAGTCCAAATAAGCTTGATTAAAACCCTTAGAACCGCCCCTGTCGATCAAATTCCAGCCTTCGTCAAATTTATAATCAATCAGGTGGACAACGGCCACGTCGACGAGGTACTGATAATGGATTCTCCGCATTCCGTGACCATTCTAGCCAAATTGTCCGTTAAAATTGCCTCAAGAATTTAATTCCTTTTTGATTCCTTCAGATCATAAACGGATTGAGATCAGAACTTGCGTTGTGCCAAGTTGGAGAGTTCGCATCGTCACAAATTGCGTCTGCTTCGAGCAAGACCGACATTTCCAGCGTTTTACTTCTTACGTTTGAAGGGATTCGAGATGCTGTGCTCATGTCGAAGAAACTAGCCAACGCATGGCTAAAAAACATTAGCAAATTAAAACCTAATAAGAATCAGAAGTGAGTTTTTTGACGGATAAAGACTCGTTACTCTTTATACTTAACTACGTTATTTGCTATAATCTCCTACGTTTCAGGCCATTTGACATCGCGATGCTGTTGATTCTGTATGCTTCGTCAGATCAGACGAAGAAGAAAGCGGTTGAAAGCGTTTTCAAATCGAAAATTAAGGATGGAACTTTCAAGGCTGGGTTGATAGACGATACCGTGGATGCACTTGGAGAGGTGAGTGACGGTTTCTTGCTGGTGTTCGTTTTTTTTTTCCTTCAAAGATTCGCATCATTCAATAAATAAAATTCTACTCGGTCCCATTTTTGAAACGTTCAAATTCATTCACAATGGTTGGTTATTCCGTGATGCAAGAACACGGAGAAAACAGTGAAATTGGAATATCCTGGACTCATTCTAATCGATTTATCATCCAATGTTTAGTAAAAATGATACCCCGCACGCCTAGGTATCCCAAAATATCGGAAACCAATTTTCGAAATAGGCAGGTCCCGATCGTCCAGGACCCATCTCAATGGATTCAGCGTCAGTACATTTTTGGAACTAGTTGTGTGAGATATAATTTTCCACTAAATTTTGGACATTGAATTTATTGAGATGGGTCCCGTACAGATCGGCACCCAACAGAAGTGGGTATGGGTCAAATGGGCACCTACTTTTCTATTTGAAAAGTTGTTTGTCGAGATTTCTTGGTACCTAGGCGTGTGGGGTGTCATTTTCCACTAAATTTTGAACGCTGAATCTATTATAAATAACCCTGCATGCCTCAAACCGACTGTTTCTCCATACAGCTATGAAAGAACCAACCATGGATTCCAAGGAATAACCATCCAAAAGCCTAGTGGTATAGACGATCTAAAACGTACATACACAGTAAAAGAGTAATCATTCGAGTCCAACAGAATCCGATCAGATCCACACACCCCAGTTAAAAGTAAAAATTGTATAATGATGATACGATTTACTATTTCTTCAGGTGCACCTTATTGGCGTCCAAAAAGTGTTTTGTTGTCTGCTTGTTGTTGTAGGTTCTGAAAACGTATTTCAATGAACTGATGAAGCTGCTCTCCCTCCTACTCAATGCTCCCGATGGCAGTGTGGCCAAGTTTTCGTCGCATTTTTATACGTGAGTACTCGTTCTACTTCTGAATT
>CM034003.1:22822089-23004428 GCA_019603395.1 Cyrtorhinus lividipennis | reverse complement strand
ATGTGTTTTGGGGGTTTCTGGTACCTAGGCGTCTGACGTATAATTTTCCATTAAATTCTGGACCTTGAATCGATTGGAATGGGTCCAGGACCCGCCACAACCACTGTTTCTCCCATTTGAGGAATAACCAACCCGTCTGTAAGAATTTGCAGGGTTTTTTCACATAATTAGTATTAAATGACGGAATTCTCGTATATATTTTACAATCCGTTGGTATTGAGTGTGCTGTAACAGTTTTGTTGTGTTTGCTCAATTCAGTTGAGCTTATCTCATCCTAAAATGACAGATGATAGCCAAATGTGGGATGCGTCTACGTGATGGCCCTCGTTTCACGTTTAATAGAACCCACGCCAGCGCCAGGTCGCATTCAGAGGGCGCTTCTCCTTTCCTAGCATTAATTACAACCCCCACCACCATCCACCCCCACCCCTGGGGGTTCCTGTATAGGTGATTATATCCGAGCGCGTTCGCGATTGTTCCCGCGAAGCTAACGACAATTTAAGCTTTCCACGTTTCCCTCCGCAACGTGCAGCCATTACGCTACTGTTTCTGGTTCGAGGGAATAGAGGGTCCGATCATACAGGATTATCCGATAGTCACATACTTGTGATTTGGAGTACATTTCTGGCGCTGGTACCACGTCCAAAGAAATGATTCCTATAGAACACTCATCCTAATTCTAGTTGGTTACTTGATAACGCAGAAGAAATCTCGACTAACTACCTACTAAACATCCTACTATACTTATTGTTATTGCCAGCATGGATGCCCATACACTGCCTTTTTACCGATTTTGGAATTGATTCCAGACCAGCCCATTTATCTACCTACCGAACATTTCAAGGAGGACTTGCTGAATATGTAACATAAGAATATAAACAAAAAAGCTGCAGTCTTACACAGGGGTTGGTTATTCCTCGGACCAGGAGCATGGAGATTTAAAAATAGATTCAGCGTCCATAACCCCTTCCGGTGGCCACCAATCGTTCCGGGACCCGTCTCATTGGATTCAGCGTCCAAAATTTAGTGGGAAATGACACCCCACATGCCTAGGTCGGCAAAAATCACGAAAATCCATTTTTCGAAGAAAACATTTTGACAAGGAATAACCAGGAATAATCATAACAATAGGATTAATTAATAAGGAATAATCATAATAATAACAAGGAATAATCCAGCACCCCCCGGCGTTTACTCGACGTCGTGAGGCCAATATAGTACCGGCAGTAAGTATCCAAAATGGTTGTCCGGGGGCATATCACAACATGCGTGTTTGCCTGTGTAGTATTGCTTGCTTTGTGACCACCCAGGTCTAAGTGCGGGGGTCCTGGGGCTAAGAATCAAAGGCTAGACGAGCCATGGTGAGCCGCAGCGACTACCACGCCAACTTAGAGCCTGGCGACTACTGGGCTGGACGAGTCCAGGACCTTAGGCAGGGGTGCAGGGCTGGCCTGAGGTAAAAGGAAGGAGCCCATGGGGGCACCTTCCACCCACAATAGACCCGTGAGGGCCTCCGTGGAGGAAGAGAAAAAAAAAAAAAAAAAAAAAAAAAAAAAAAAAAAAAAAAAAAAAAAAAAGGAATAACCAACCAATACAGATATGAATGAGTGTAAATTTGGAAATGAATAACGCCAAAACGACATTTCAAAAAAATCTCATATTTATTTGTATTTTCAAAATTGGACGTACCTAACACATATTTTCATATTTAGCTACACTTTTTTCCGATTTCGATTCAATCGAACGTGATCGCTACATAAAATAACATTATATTTACATATTCACTTGTAAAGAGGCATCAACACTTTTCATTTATTACAAACATGACCGGCATAATGTTTTCATATTCCCACCCAGTTATGGTGGTATTGATATTCGAGTGGTACCGCACTGCACCAAAATACACATTGAGGTAACAGCAGGTAATGCAACTATTTGAAATCTACCGGCTAAAAATAATAAACGTCCAAGTGCTTTTTACTTAACGGTAATATATATGATAGAAATATATATGGAATATTCAAATACGAATACGGAATAATGAATTAATATGAATGAACGGTGCGGGTATCAGGGTTTCGATTTATTCTAAAAAGCATTATTTCTGCAACTGTTTCGTTCCAAGTTTGATGATTCCCTCACTACCCTATGTAAATTTTTCTATTTTCCCAAAAAATTCAATATTCATTGATATTATGTACTATTCTTACCCGTTAGGAGTCAGTAGAAAAGAGATGTGGTTTCCAAGGGAGGTTGAGGTTGTATCTCGCCCCCCTTGTCTCCTATTTGTATCCGCCTTGCCTCCACCTTGTCTCGTCCTAGTCGCCGCTTCACCTGCACCTCACCACTGCCTTTTCTCGTCCAGGTCTTCTCCTCGCCTCCACCTTCTTTCATCCTGGTCTCCGCCTTGCCACAACCTTGTCTTCTATCCGCCTTGACTCCACCATGACCTCCTTCCTCGTTCCATCATCTCGAAACTTTTCAGCTTGAACGGCCCAAATTTGGGCGGGGTAGGGGTCAAAATGTGTTTTCGAGATTTTGGGCGATCTAGGCGAGTAGGGTATCATTTCCCACTAAATTTTGGACGCTGAGTCCAATGAAGTGGGTGTTACAACGATTGGCACCCACTGGAAGAAGTAATGGGTCAAATTGGGTATACATTACCCATTTCGAATATGTGTTTTTGAAATTTCTGGTACCTAGGCGTGTGGGGTCCACTCTCCGGTGGGTTAATCCCCTATTTTCTATAGCACACGTCAATACTTTATTAGTTCTGAGCTTCTTCATCCACCCTACTCCTCCTACTGTCCTGGTCTCCTCCTCTCCTCCACCTTGTCTCGTCCTGGTCTCCGCCTCGTCTTCACCTTGTCTCGTCCTGGTCTCCGCCTTCTCTTGTCCTGGTCTCCGCCTTGCCTCCGCCTTGTCTCGTCCTGGTCTCCGCCTCGTCTTCACCTTGTCTTGTCCTGGTCTCAGCCTCGCCTCCGCTTTGTCTCGTCTTGGTCGCCTCTAGGTCGATCTGGGCATGTGGGGTAGGTATCATTTTCTGGTCCTGGTCTCCTCCTCGCCTCCACCTCACCTCCGCCTTGTCTCGTCCTGGCCTTCGCCTCGCCTTTACTTAGTCTCCTCTTGGTCGCCCCCACCTCCCTTCCACCTTGTCCGCTTTGGTCGCCTCCACCTCTCTTCCACCTTGTCTCGTCCAGGTCTCCACCTCGCCTCCACCTAGTCTCGTCCTGGTCTCCGCCTCGCCTCCACCTCTCCCCATCCTGTCACTACTTTGTATCCACCTTGATCTCTTCTTTCTTTTATCATCTCGAAACTTTTCGGCCTGATCTACCCAAATTTGTGAAAAATGAGTATGGGTACATATTTTCGAGATTTTTGGTGATTAGGCGTGTGGGGTATCATTTTCCACTAAATTTCGGACGCTGAATTCAACGAAACTGGTCTCGGAACGATTGGCACCCACCGGATGAAGTTATGGGTCAAAATGGGTACCTATTTACCCATTCGATTTATTGTTACCTAGGCGTGTGGGGTATCATTTTCCACTAAATCGTGGACGCTGAATCCAATGAAGTGGGTGTTACAACGATTGGCACCCGCTGGAAGAAGTTATGGGTCAAATTGGGTATTTATTACCCATTTTGAATATGTGTTTTAGGGATTTCCAGTACCTATGCGAGTGGGGTATCATTTTCACTAAATTTTGGACCCTGAACCGATTGGAATTGGTCCGGGACCCGCCACACCCACGGTTCCCCCCATTTTCCCCATGAAGAAATGAGTCCCCATGAGCCTGGTCCGAGGTTTGAATTAGTCTCCATGCGCCTGGTTCGACGAATAACTCGTGTGTAAGAATTTTCAGCGTTTTTAGAAAAATGGATTTTCGAGATTTTCGGTGAATTAAGCCGGGTTCATACTCATCCGTAACGTTGTGTTGCGTGCGAGGAGATTTGCGCGCGTTGGCCCCGAAAATCATGGTGACCGTTCATACTACTGCGTGCGTGTCTGTGAGCTCAGCTTTTTCGACTTCGGGTTGGCCTTATTACTATATTCTGTGCTTGAGGTGTTGACGTGAAGTGATAAATAATTATTGTGCGAATACTTTGTTATATGTGGTGTTTTTTTCTTTTAATTCATTCGTTATGGTTTTTCGGGCAAACGAAGCAAGTGAGTACCAACCAACCTTCCAAGTCTTCATGTTATCAATGATTATTGCACCTCCACAATTTTCGAAGTTGTAATTCATGATTGATGCTGTGTAAACTATTTAGAAAAAATTTGTGTTGGAGAAACACTTCTAACGGTCACAATGTTATTGACTTTGTTTTCAGTCTTATTACCAATTGCTCCAAACTCCCTGTGAATGAATTACAATGAGGTGCACATCCACTTACTCAAAGCTCCAAAATTACTGGAAATTATTTGTGCTGTTGCAGGTGGAAGCAGTATCCAGTTTGACTGCGTAGAGTAAAACAACTCAGGGCTAGATGCAATAAATATTTACTAAGTAGTACTTGACAATAATTTAATTTCCGAGAGAAAAAACTATTTATTTACAAATTATTTGTAGAAAAATTATCTATGAACAAATTGTTATTTAAGAAAAAATATGATTTTGTAATATTTTAATGATGAAGAAAAATTATTTATGTACAACTGGTCTTCACTCTATTCTTCCCGTTGCAAGCGCAGTTAGTTAACTTGAAGGTACCTATCATGAAGTCCACACAAGTTTTTAAATTTAATTTTTTATTAACGACGGTTAGACGAAGCTCATCACATTGACGAAGGAATTTCTTGGCCTCATCACTGCTCTGGCGATACACTGCTCTTCATTTTCTCTCAACTTCTCCTAGAATGTACAGATGTCGAATAAATATTTCTGTTGTTTCCTAATATAAACAGTGTAACCTTTTCTATTCGTAAACTACATACTTTCATCGAGAGTGGCCTATTTCAGCCCACTATTTCTTCTGTGGTCCAGCTCCTGTAGAGTTGGTGCCGCAAATCGACGACGCCGGATATCATCCGGCAAAACTTCTACACTACTATCTTATCACATATTGCAAATCACATAATACGAGTACTGAACACGAGTACACGACGTCAATATGGGAGAAAACAGTTTTTATTCCATGACGACGTGAATTGGAACCGAAAATCTTTTGATAAAAATGCTCCTATCACTCTTCTCTGGGCTTCTTCTCCTCCCTAAAGTCACCTTCTTCTTCGTCTTCGATGTTGTCATCCATTTGTGCGCACGTTTCTGCGTTCGAAAATCAAATCTTTTTGATCTCGAACGGAGGAATCCGTACGCGGCTCCGCCCACTGAATGGTCGATTCTGATTGGCTCTTCACCCAACGCGTATACCTGCGTAGTCCCTTACGGATGAGTATGAACCCGGCTTAATTTTCGGCTGTAGTTGGTTCCTCAAAACTTTCTTGCCTGATCGGAACAAAATTGGGGGAGTAAGGATCAAATTGTGCATTCCGAAAAATGTACCTTGAATAATCAACCTATGTTTTCATGCAAAAGGTCAACCTCTCCGATTCGGCTCAAAATTTTTTTCCGGACGTTTCATGATGATCAAAATTTATGACCAAAAATGTTCAATGTCCGTCCGCCGTCCGCCGGCCTCCGTACGCCGTCCACGCCGACTTTAGTAGTAGAAATTATTCAAAAAATCTGATATTTCGGTCAGAGGTCCGTTCATGGCTCTAGATAGTCCTCGAAACTTTTCAACCCGATCGGCCCAAATTTGGGTGGGGGAGGGGTCAAAATGTGAATTTCGAAAAAATGGATTTTTCAGATTTTTTGCAATCTAGGTGTGTGGGGTATCATTTTCCATTAAATTCTGGTCCCTGGATCGATTGGAATGGGTCCGGGACCCGCCACACCCACTGTTTCCCCCATTTTCCCCATGTTTGAATATGTGTTTTCGACATTTCTGCTACCTAGGCGTGTAGGGTATCATTTTCCACTAAATTTTGGACGCTGAATCCAGTGAAACGGGTCTTGGAACGATTGGCACCCACCGGATGAAGTAATGGGTCAAAATTGGTATCTATCTTCCCATTTTGTATATGTGTTTTCGAGATTTCTGGTACCTAGGCGTGTGGTGTATCATTTCCTACTTATTTTTGGACGCTAAATCGATTGGAGTGAGTCCCCATGCTCCTGGTTTGGGGAATATCCAACCCCTGTGAATGAATTTTCAGTGTTTTTTGATCAATCCAGAAAGAAGTTTTGGGCTGAATCGAAGTGATTGACTATTTGCATGTAAATATAGGTTGATTATTCAACTGATTATTGCAAATTCGTTTACAGGGGTTGGTTATCTCTCGGACCAGGAGCATGAGGACTCATTCCAATTGATTCAATCTCCAAAATGAAACATACATGATATCATATACAAGGAACAATCAAGCAAAATAAAGTGTTTGCCAATTACCAATTCGCCTAAAAGTGCTGACAATAACTCTTGTTGCTCAGTTTATTGTACTGGATATGAACATTCTTGTTGTGTTAAGAGATTTGCCTTGTTCACACGGCTTCAAACGATTTATTCTGACCCGAGAAATATCGAAGTTTTTTGTCGAGCAAATCGTTGAGAGGAAGAACGTGAAACGGTCCGTTGGAAAAAGGATTCATTGGTTCATTACACTGGGTTTTGTGTTTCGATCAATCCGATCGGCCGTTCGAGCTCCGTGACCCAGGTTTTGTTGGCGAGCTTAGGTAAAGCATTTCAGGCGGCGAATAATGGCAGTAATGACCGGTTTAGGAGTGACTTTCACGAGGGTGGTATCCAGGGAAGAGGAAATGAGAAAACTTTCCAGGTGAGCCGGTAGTTTAAGGACGCAAAACCGAATAAGGGAAAAAGGAAGAGGAGTCGGCGATAAATTTTACCCGCCTTTTCGAAGTCGCTTTTCCCCTTCTGATGCTACTGGGATTTACAGGAAATGCTGACCTGGGGTAACGCTTGTCTTTCACTGGTTCCTTCGTGATGTTCGAGGGGACGTACCTTGCGTCCTTTCTGGGATGGAAAACGAATGAAAATGCTACGTCAGCTGCCCATATACATTCACAATCTCAACAACCCTCACTTCATTCCCTGTTCAGTATTCTGTTTCATCAGTTTCATGCCCAACATCCCTGATAGGAACACCAGAAATACAGAGGAAATGTTACAGAATCCTATACACCACATAAACATTTTTGAACGCTCTTTTGTCGTGCAGAGGACAACGATTTTTTTCAATTCAGAGCTGAAAATGGAGATTTTGAGGGTATATATCAAAAAAGGGGAGAAGAAAATGAAAGAAAACATGGAGGAAATGAGTGAAACAGCGTGTTTGGCGGGTCCCGGACCCATTCCAATCGATTCAGCGTCCAAAATTTAGTTGAAAATGATACCCCACACGCCTAGGCACCAGAAATTTCGAAAAGCCACTTTCGAAATAGGTAAATAGGTACCCATTTTGACACATTACCTCTTCCAGAGGGCGCCAATCGTTCCGGGAACCGTTTCATTGCATTCAGCGTCCAAAATTTAGTGGAAAATGATACCCCACACGCCAGGGTACCAGAAATCTCAAAAACGCACAATCTAAAAGATGAGTTACGTACCCCATGCTGACCCATACCTATGTAAGCCTCTCTCGAATTAAAATCTGTTATAATTTAATTCGGGTTTCTTCGGAGGTTTTGAATGGACGAGAGGTTACACAATGTAAGTCCAAGACTTACGACTGAGCAACTAGGGATACCAAGGATGAGCATAAAATACATTGATACAAAATGAATTATGATTGAAAACAAGGAGACGTTGCAAAGGAGAATATGCCTCAACCTGGGCTAGAATTGATACAAGACAAAGTAATTTGACAAAGTAAATTGGACAACATGTGGAGCATAAAATACAATATTAATACATGATACATAAAATTATGATATACATGAAATACAATTTAATGAGCAAGCGCAACGATACCGGCTGACGAAAACGGCGTCGATGTCAAAGGAAAACAGGAGGGGGCACGCTGTCCCAAAGGTACACAGCGAGGCTTAATTAGCTTGTTTCCTTTATCTCATGGGGAACTCAATGTTACAGCTTCTGTCAACTTCAGCATGGTAGCAGAGTTCACTTCAGAGCAAGCACAGGACAAAGCCAGGATGGACTGAGTGAGATGCACTTGCATGACAGGTCACAAAAATATAAATGACTCTGACATGTTGGGCGCCTCGGCGATGAGGGGCGCCTCAGCAATGACCGCCCAGTTGGGCGCCTTGGCAACAACTGCCTGGTTGGGCGCCTTGGCAAGGAGTGCATGCTGGAGCTATCCCCAAATGCGCATCCTGGTGCATGCTCCCTCCCTTCTGGTTTTCTGGAGGCAGTAAGCCTGGGGGCTTACATCTTCCCCTCCTTTGGGAGCCACCGCCCTTGGTGGTGATCCATTAGTGATGGTGCATGTTCTGGTCAGGGTCAAGGTGACAAATTCCAGCTGGAGTCTGATGTAGCGCTTGCAATCACATAAAGCATAGGCGGGGCCAATGCTCAAAAGTCAGCACAGTACATTATCTAATGAACAATAAATTGAATACAAATGAACAAATCAAAAGAATTTAACAAATATTTGCTTTCCCAATTATCACGAGCAAAACACTGCCAAGCACAACAACCATGTTTTCAAATAAGAGTAAATAAACAAAGCTCTGCAACAGTAGACAACATACTGCCCTTTTACAAAATTTCCCAACATTAAACCGGTCTTACAGCAACAGACCAAAAAAAAAAAAATCTGCAAATTCTTACACATGGGTTGGTTATTCCTCGAATGGGGGAAACAGTGGGTGTAGCGGGTCCCAGACCCATTCCAATCGATTCAGGGTCCAAAACTTAGTGGAATATGATACCCCACACGCCTAGGCACCAGAAATCCTGACACACACAAAATGGGTGGATACATACCCATTTTGAACCATAACTTCTTCCGGGGGGTGCCAATCGTTCTGGGACACACATCATTGAATTCAGCGTCCAAACTTTAGTGGAAAACTATACCCCACACGCCTAGGTAGCAGAAATCCCAAAAACACATATTCAAAATGGGTAATAAATACCCAATTTGACCCATAACTTCTTCCAGTGGGTGCCGATCGTTCTGGGACCCATTTTATTGGATTCAGCGTCCCAAATTTAGTGGAAAATGACACCCTACTCGCCTAGATCGCCCAAAATCTCGAAAATTCATTTTTCAAAAAACACATTTTGACCCCCCCCCCCCCCCCCCCCCAAACTTGGTCCGATCGGGCTGAAAAGTTTCGAGGACCCGTCTCGGCTGGGAATAGACACCTGACCCAAATTTCAGATTTTTAGAAAAATTTCTACTACCAAAAAGGGCGCGGACGATGGACGGCGTACGGCGGACGGACATCGACCTTTTTTGATCAGGACATCATGAAACGTCCAGAAAGAAATTTTGAGCCGAATCGGAGAGGTTGACCATTATCATGAAAACATAGGTTGATTATTCAAGGAATAACCAACCAAAAGTCCGTCCGCATACGCCGTTCGCCGTCCACACCGACTTTGGTAGTAGAAAATTTTCTAAAAATCTAAAATTTGGGTCAGGAGTCCTTTCCCGGCTTCAGTTGGTCCTCGAAACTTTTCAGGCCGATCGGAACAAATTTGGGCGGGGTAGGGGTCAAAATGTGTATTTCGAAAAATTGTTTTTTGAGATTTTTGGTGATCTAGGCGTGTGGGGTATCCATTTTCCACCTAAATTTTGGACCCTGACTCGATTGGACATCCACTGTTCCCCCCTATTTTCCCCATGTTTTTCAAACATTCATCTGCATCCACACATTCAACTGTGAGCGGACAATGCATTTTTGAAAATCCCAATTCAGCCGTCGGAGTTCTGGAAATTCAGGACTCATTGTTCCGTCAACAATGAGTACTGCCCCGAAAGATGAATCATCATTGATTTCCATTTAATTGCGATTTAAGTATATCCAGCAGATAGAAGTGAACGGTACACAAATCTATCTGTATCTTCGTGACTAGGTTATCGTTTTCTGTTGGACATTGTTAGGTCATTGTTGAACAAACAAGGGCGGTTTGGGTATATATTCACTTCGTCGGCGGCTGAAAGTCAGTTCGAAAAGGATCCACACAGCTCGCACATCCATCATGGGTGAGTAAAATGTTGCATCAAGAATTCATAGGAATAATTTGCATAGTTTAATTTCGAATGTCGCTGGCGTGTTTCTACTTCACTTTTAAATTCCTTCTTTAAGTAAGATAGAGATTCATTTTTCAAGCCAACGAGATATAAACTATTCTAAAAACTCCTATTTTGCTTTTGGCAATAGGCTGCTGTAACTGTTGTATAGGGGCAATACCATATTACATATTTCATATCAGATACAGCACTGATGATATGACATTATAAGATTTAATGGCATTAATGCTAAACGATTATTGTTAGTTCGGTCAAAATCAGGGACAGTATTTCAGAAAAATTTGGCTGTAGAGGGTATTGATAGGAAATACTGGTATTGGTAGAGAAATCATCCAGAATGGTATTCAGTGAATGGCAAATGTTTGGTGTAAAAGTCTCATTTCATGAAAAACCTATGCTTTCATGGAGAAAGTTCTCTCTTGAAGTTGAAAAACTCTCCGGTTCGGCCCAAAAATTTTTTCTGGACGTTTCAAGGTGTCTATGGTAGTAGACAATTTTCAAAAAATCTGAAATTTCGGTACGGGATCCGTTCCCGGCTTTAGTTGGTGCTCTGAACTTTTCAGCCCTTTCGGATCAAATTTGGGCGGAGTAGGAGTCAAAATGTGTATTTCGAAATATGGATTTTCGAGATTTTTTGAGATCTAGGCGTGTGGGGTATCATTTTCCACTAATTTCGGGCGCTAAATCGATTCGAATGAGTCTCCATGCTGCAGGTCCGAGGAATAACCAATCCCTATGAACTTAAAACGTCATTTTAACCCCTAAATTCAGTCAAGAAAATAAGTTGGAATATACCGTTGAAAAGCTGGTATTTTGGAAACGCGGGAATTAGTCAGAGGACACTGTTTGTTTTACCCGGCTGAATGTTGACAAGGATTCGTGTTTTCACTATTTTCTAAATTTGTGCTAAATTAGTGCTTATTGTTTCAGTGCTATCCAGTGCTATAATATGCTATTAAATCAGTGCTTATTGTTTGGAAAAATTAAGGAATTCATCGGAATGGAAATTTGACGCTCATTTCAACGGTGTACTCAGAATTGAGATAGTAGTGTAAATTAATGTAGTTTTGGCCGTTTTAGTGGCCGTCAGGTTGAAAACACGTATACAATTTTAAATCGTGAATAACTCGGAACCGAAGCCACCTAAAAAACTACTAAGCTACATTTTTTGTTTAACTTTTTAGTAGAATCTTCCATAATGAAGGCTGCCAACTTTATCAGTTAACTCCCTGTATGGACTAATTTAGGATCTCTGGGCAATTTAAATGTGAGCTAACGGCTAATAAATATATCTTTTACCTTTTCCAAGACCCCAGATACCCTGGTATACCCTGGCAGCAGTCACCTGGTTTTGGAATCTCCGAACCAAACAATGGAAGTGCGCTGCAATATCATGATGGATGCCTGACCGTCTCAGGCCGTCCAGTCGGCCTACCCCAATTACAGGTAAGAAACTTTGGAAAAGCAGCATGAAACAAAAAAAAATATTCTGTCACTTCAAGACGAACTAATCGAAACGAACCACATGACGTTACAGGCATCAGTATGTTGTGATAAAAAATGCAAATGGGGAGTTACTTGGGATGGTAATGCCAACCGAAACGGCACTCCACGGTAAGCTGGGAGCACGAAGAAACCATCACCGCAGGAAAGGTAAGTTTCAACTCCAAAGAACACGCTGATACGCTAGCTTTTGCCTCAATTAACTAATCATTTACTAAATTGCCTATTTCTCGCGCTGTCCAGGTTCATTCTAGCAATGGAGCCTTTACATATCCTGAGGTGGTTACAAATTGAAGAAGGATGAATATGAAATCGTGGTCCTCGAAGGAAGAAAATACAACATGAGCTCAAATGAAATATTTAGAAACGAAGGTCAAAATAAATAAATTTTTCTTAAAAATGAAAAAATGTACCTAGGTACCTAGTGATTTTTACAACCCTCTCAAACTGGTGGACATTGTGAAAATCCGAGATTCACTCTATAATGTTGCATTATTGCAGAGCTTGTTGGGTTTGCAGGATTCTAACCTAACTTTTCTGGGTTTCTACATGAATTATATCAAGATCCGGTATTTATGGGGTTGAAATGATCAAAATTTAGACTCATCAGTGCCAAATCTGAGGATGTGGTTTCCAATAAACATGAACATTATAGCTTCAATATTAACAATATACATGTTGCACCATCAGTGTCCATCTCAACTCTATACTGATGGATAATGAAGAAGAAAAATTTCCTTTTGAAATCTCCAGGCTTTGTTATAACCGTTCAACTACAACCCTGTTTACGTTTTTTGTGCCTAACACGACCGACAGAAGATTTTCGTCAATAATGAGTCATAAACGGTTTGCAGCCTGCATTTTTTTTTTTTTTTTTTTTTTACTTTTTTTGTGTTGCCAGACTATTTTGGGAACGAGATAAATTATAATCCAGTCGTCAATACTCGTGTTTAGGTGGTATTGGGTTCGTCAGTGTAAGGCATCACTTGTAAGGTGCATTGGTCATTCCAGCAACTAAGATGAATTCCATCTGGACTTCATTTTTCTGCACAATTTTTCGTGTTTTGGAGATATTGCTCTATTGAGATATTGAGATATGGTCAACCTAATATCATTTTGGTTGGTTATTCCTTGAATAATCAACCTGTTTTCATGATAATGGTCAACCTCTCCGATTCGGCTCAAAATTTTTTCTGGACGTTTCATGATGTCCTGATCAAAAAAATCTGCAAATTCTTACATACGGGTTGGTTATTCCTCGAATGGGGGAAACAGTGGGTGTGGCGGGTCCCAGACCCATTCCAATCGATTCAGGGTCCGAAATTTAGTGGAATATGATACCCCACACGCCTAGGCACCAGAAATCCTGACACATACAAAATGGGTGGATACATACCCATTTTGACCCATAATTTCTTCCGGTGGTTGCCAATCGTTCTGGGACACACATCATTGAATTCAGCGTCCAAAATTTAGTGGAAAACTATACCCCACACGCCTAGGTAGCAGAAATCCCGAAAACACATAATCAAATTGGGTAATACATACCCAATTTGACCCATAACTTCTTCCAATTGGTGCCAATTGTTCTGGGACCCATTTTATTGGATTCAGCGTCCAAAATTTAGTGGAAAATGACACTCCACTCGCGAAAATCACCCAAAATCTCGAAAATCCATTTTTCAAAAAACCCCTACCCCCTCCAAATTTGGTCCGATCGGGCTGAAAAGTTTCGAGGACCCATCTCGGCTGGGAACAGACCCCTGACCCAAATTTCAGATTATTAGAAAATTTTCTACTACCAAAAACGGCGTGGACAATGGACGGCGGACGGCGTACGGCGGACGGACATTGACCTTTTTTGATCAGGACATCATGAAACGTCCAGAAAAAAATTTTGAGCCAATTCGGAGAGGTTGACCATTATCATGAAAACATAGGTTGATTATTCAAGGAATAACCAACCAAAACAGGTTAAATTAAATTGTTACATCCAAATGTTCAAAGCTTCAACAACCTTTACTAAAGAAGGAATTCAAAGTTTCCTAGAAAAAAAAGTAAAGTCATATTACAACTGTAAAGAATTAAAGGGACAAGGTAGGACAAAGACATTTTTCGCGGACGACGTACGACAGGCAGGGTACGTTGCTTAGCGTCCATTTTGAACTTGATTGGTGTGGAAGGTCTTAGGGATGGACCAATCCATGCGATAAAAGGAACGAACCTACTAAAATCGGTGCTCATCGGTTCCCACTCTCGTTTTAACCAATCCTGATTGGACGGCTAGATGGTAAATGGCTACAGACATCCACAGAACGGGTCTGAGGGAGCCCCAAGCGCGGAAACCTGGTGGATTGTTGTGCTTCTCTTAGGTGTCCCATTCTTTTAGTCCAAAAACAGCCCCAGTCCCCTGATAAGGGTTGTTAGGTTTTTTGCAGGGTATGGTTCTCATTGGGGTTTGTGTCCCAAAGAGGTTGTTTTTGCGGGTGTAACTGCTGGGCACTCAATGATTATGTGAGTTGCAGTTTCGTCTGTGCTTCCTCACAGAATCTGCATGGAGTTGTTGATTGAATCACCCCTATGCGGTTCAGATGAAAACGCAGATGAGCAAAGCCTTTTAGTAGGCCAACTATTGCTTTTAGGTCACTGCGTTTAAGTCTGAGTAGGTCCTTGGTGAGTGATGGATGGGGTTCTGCCACTGCACGCTTACGTCAGACATGTCCATCAATATTCTGCCATTTGTCAGTGTGTTTTTTCCACTCCCACTCCTTGATGGCAGCTGTGATGGAGCTTTTGGACATACCCGTAGCTGTCTCTGGGCCCACAAAGGGTGTTTTGGAGCCCCTCATGGCGAGCGCATCGGCTTTTTCGTTGCCCTCAATGCCCCTGTGCCCTGCCACTCACTCAAGGGACACTGTATTGCAAGTTGCTACGGCAGTAGAGAGTATGCTCACAGTAATTCACCACCTTAGATGAGATGTTGGGTGCTGTGAGGGCTTTTATGTCTTGGCTGTCAGGCTGAGGCCGCACTGCAGGATGCTAGATGGTCGCAAGGAGGTTGGATGGTAAAGGTGGATGGTGGAGGGTAGATGCATCTTGGTCGCAGTAAAATGAAGCCAGTATCCAACTGACTGCCGTGTAGAAGCCATGTCTCTCTCAAAAGTTGCGAAAAAAATGTTGCTAAGTTCATCTTCGGGAATTTTGCTGAGATCAACTTTGGGAAATATTGGGGCAACTACTGTGATAAAAAAACCGTGGGTGCATTTGAGGCGGCAACAGGACGGGGAATTCGTGAGAGTGTACAAAAAATTAAGACAACACCCGGACAAATTCTATTCGTATTTAAGGATGTCAGTTGAGGCGTTTGACTTACTTCTGAAATTGACTGAATGCAAACTGCAAAGAGTTATGGGTCAAATTGGGTAATTATTACCCATTTTGAATATGTGTTTTCGGGAGTTCTGCTACCTAGGCGTGTGGGGTATCATTTTCCACTAAATTTTGGACGCTGAATCCAATTAAATGGGTCCTAGAACGATTGGCACCCACTGGAAGAGGTTATGGGTCAAATTGGGTATATATTACCCATTTTTTTCTATGCAGCCTGGATGGAATAACAAACACGACTGATACGGGTGGATAGACGCTAGGCAGGTACCTAGGATAGTTTCAAGGGGTTAGATGGTAGTGGGAGACCACTGCAGCTACCACCGTACCGTTACTTACGTAATAAATAGCTGGATGGTCGCCAGGCAGGTATCTACCATCCACCATCCTACCAACCTTCCTGCACTGCGGCCTCGGCTTCAGAGAGAATGCGGAAGTGTGCAGTAGTATGCCCTCTCCTCAGACTCTCCACGGCGCATGCGTTGACCACCAGAATTCCGGCCTGCAAAATGGAGGTTAATTTCCCTAATGGTGTGGAGTATTGCCACCTAGGTTTGATCCCATATACCCCAGCGCCCTGTTCCCGTTCTGGACCAATCAGTGTACCAGATCAGGTGCTCTGGAGAGTATTAACCTACATCCCCTTCGCTTAAAATCAAACTAATTTAATTTAAAACAATTGCAGAAAGTTCTGTGACGTCATTTTTCAGCGTTTTCCTTCCTGTCCCAGTTCAGACAACCCAAGTCCACCTTGATTAATGTCTGGGTAATCACCATAATTGGTTTCGAAAACGTGTGCTGCTGCACTTTAGTCAGTATCTTATGTGGAATGACCTATCCTAGCTGCTTCTTGCTTACCCCAAAACATGACCAATTGGGGGAAACTTTCAGTTGTCTTCCGCTGTCCGCAAAATGAATATTTCAAAGCTCTGGGCCAACGAAGGGTGTTTTGGAGCCCCTCATGGCAACCTCATCAGGTTTTTCGTTGCCTCTCAAGGGACACTGTATTGCGGGCTGTTACAGCATGAAGAGTCTGCTCACAGTCCTACACCACCTTAGATGAGAAGGGTATGGTGGACGGAAATATCAGTTATTTTTGAATATTCGTCGATTGATACACCAAAACCGAAATGTCGTGTCTGATAGACAGATAGATAGATTAATTACACAGGGGTAGAGGGGGTGTTCACTGCAGTCTTCACTGCAGTGTCCACCCCCCGCACCTAGGCGCCCATTGTACTAGCCTCTGGGTGGTCACAAAGCAAGCCAGACTACAAAGGCAAACACGCATGTTGTGATATGCCCCCGGACAACCATTTTGGATACTTACTGCCAGTACTAAAATTGGCCTCACGACGTCGAGTAAACGCCGTGCTGGATTCGAACCAGCAGCCTCAAAACTCTGACCACAGGAGTCTCGAGCCCTTAGAGACCAACGCCTTAAGGGGGCGTCAGACAGTTCCTTGCAAATTGTTCCCAATTTATTGAAGCTCCTGTATGGAAATTTAAACTTTTTCTTTTTGCAATATGCTCGTAAGACTTGTGAAATTTCTCTAGCCTATAAACAAATGAAATATTTTCAAAATTTTAAATTTTAAATTTCGTAACTTTGAAGTTATGAGAAGTTGGCAGTTGAATCATCTGTTAGAGAACAACAACAAGTCTTAGAAGGATATTGCGAAAGAAAAAAGTCTGAATTTTCATACAGGAGCTTCAAAAAATTGGGAAAGCTTTTGGGAAATCAGGCCGTGTGGCACGGGCCTGGCGGGGTAGGGTGGCCAACGGCGACAGTTCGGCCGTCAGCCGCTAGATCGAGTTGCGTCGACAGACCCCCTTGAAGGGACTGATGAGAGAGAGAAGTGCGAAGCTGAGAGAGAGAGGGTGAAAAAGGGTTTTCCTTTCCTGGTTACCTGAGAGAAACTCATTCTTTTCTGTTGAAATTACCTGACCTCTTCAAGATGAATAGTAAACATTTTTTTGGGTTTATTCATAGAGAAATGACCCCGTCTTGGTTTTCATATGGTTACAGACACTTGCTCAGTGTGAAAAGGTATCTCATCAACTTTCCAATTGGACCAAATTTGGGTGTAGGTGGGGGGGGGGGGGATCAAATGTGTTTTTGAAAATTGGATTTTTGGAGATTGGGCAAGCGGGGTATCGTTTTCCACTAAATCTTGGACTGTGAATCCAACGAAATGTGTCCCAGAACGATTGGCACCCATTGGAAGAACTTATGGGTCAAATTGGGTATCTATAACCCATTTGGAATATGTTTTTTCGGGATTTCTGGTACCCAGGCGTGTGGGTTATCATTTTTTACTAAATTATGGACGCTGAATCGATTGGAATTTGTCCGGGACCCACCAAATCCACTGTTTCCATTTTCCCGATGTTGAAGAAATGAGTCTCCATGCGCCTGAACCGAGGAATAACCAACCCATGTGAAAAAGTACATGAATAAAAAAACTTTTATAAAAACAACGTTTTTCATATGCACTAAAAAGTAGAAAATAATTTTCCTATGAGCCTGGCAGAATTTCTGAATAAATTGGTCACATTATGGTAACGGACGTTATAACAATTTCCAATTCTTATAAAACGAAAAACGTTGGGCGCATTTTGTATTATTATTATGAATGTTCATTTTAGAATCATATAAATATGAGATTTATATGAGGTAATACTGAACTACTGTTTTTTTCTGACAATATATTAATTTTACAAATTATCTAGGATAATTATTAATATAATTGAACATATGATTATATTATTTATAAATCACTAATTGTGATTGTAAATGAAACATTTTCATAGTAACTTATGAATATATTTAATTCATTTAAAGTAAAATTTTATTTCTGCAAAATTATGTAACAAATATGTATTTGAAGAATTATTGTAGAAATCATGATTTTAATGTTCATTTATATGAACAATTTTGAATTCGTTAATGATGATTAGTATTATTGCATAGTATTAGTATTATCAAATGATTTCTAATGTTCACAATTCAATTCCGTGAAACTGTATTAACTGAATATTATGTCAACTGAATTAATATAAAGAAATTTCATTTTATAGAAATGTGAGCGTATTAGAAAGATCTTGATGTTTGAGTACATGCGCCCAACGTTTTTCGTTTTATAAGAATTGGAAATTGTTATAAAGTCTGTTACCATAATGTGACCAATTTATTCAGAAATTCTGCCAGGCTCATAGGAAAATTATTTTCTACTTTTTAGTGCATATGAAAAACGTTGTTTTATAAAAGTTTTTATAATTCATGTACTATTATTTTCTACTTTTTAGTTTTGTTCCTTAGAAATTTGTAATCGTAAAATTTTATTGAAGAACCTCGATAAACAATGCATATACTCCCCCTGGCGGGGGGGGGGGTTAATCCTTTGTTTACCTTTTTCAATCTCCAACACATTCTAGAGGGATTGGACGACCTTTGGACTAACGTTACATTTTTCTCTCGTCATTGTTGACGGGTCCCAACCTAGTGATATATAATTTTATAATTTTATTTTATTGAAATTACTCAAGAAGCTCTTTAAATCATCATCAAAGTATTATAATATTGCATTGTCATCTGGTCCTGATCTATATGTAAAGTTTCAGAACTATAGATTGCCGATAAATGGTCGAAATTTGAGTTGAAAGATTTCGCGGACAAACAGACAAACAAACAAGAAAGCGGGTTAAGAAAAACGTTTTAATAAAAAAATAAAATTTGCAGCGTTTTAGGTTGGTTATTCCTTGAATAATCAACCTATGTTTTCATGCAAAAAGTAAATCTCTCCGATTTGTCCCAAAAAAAATTTCTGGACGTTTCAAGGTGTCTAGATCAAAATTAGCAAATGTCCATACGCCGTCTACGCCGACTTTGGTAGTAGAAATTATTTTAAAAATCTGAAATTTTGGTCAGGGGTGTCCGTTCATGGCTCTACTTGGTCCTCGAAACTTTTCAACCCGATTGGACCAAATTTGGATGGGGTAGGGGTCATAATGTGTTTGAAAAATGGATTTTTGAGATTTTGGGCGATCTAGGATCATTCAAAATGGGTAGATAGGTACCCATATAGACCCATAACCTCATCCAGAGGGCGCCAACCGTTCCGGATTCAGATTTTGGATTCAGCGTCCAGAATTTAGTGGAAAATGATACCCCACATACCTAGATTGCAAAAAATCTAAAAAATCCATTTCCGAAATACACATTTTGAACCCTACCCCCAGAGGCGGCCTTACTGGTGAGCGGGGCCTTGTGCAGCCGTTGTGGGGCCTGACGTTGTGGTCATAATCTACAAATGTAACTGGAGCGATAATAATTTAGCGGGAGCGGTAACAATTCCGTACAAGAAGAACAAAGAGGAAAGGAAAGGGGAGGAATCTCAGTGTTTGATGATTTTTGAGTTTTACAACCGCCGGCTGGCCCCGCTCTGGCGCTCCACATAAATTTGGAAAAATTTGAGGCCCCTCGCGAAGTCACAAAATCACTCACGTGGCCGTTATTCGTAATATATTAGGTATATATTTTTATTCGACACCCGCGGGGCCCCGGCGAGCCCTGTTAGCGCGGGGCCCGCTGCCGTTGCACCACTTGCCACCCCAAAGGCCGGCGCTGCCTACCCCACCCGATCGGGTTGAAACGTCTGGAGGACTAGAGCCATGAACAACTTCGGTCGCCTGGAAGAGAACCTCATCTGGTTCCGTTTAGCAGGTATAAATCACCCAACCCGACCGACCACTCCAACGCAAAAGGTGAAAAAGGTAACCTTTACAATATGACTACAAGTCCACGAAAAGGAGTCACATAGGCATAGCCGCATAACCCTAAAGTGTGGAGGGCCCGGAAGCGGTATCACAAAAGTGTCTGACGCCCCCTTAACAACCTCGGCCACCTCGGCCCCTTTTTGATAGACAGATACGAGCATCATCTCATCATCAATTGCTTTGGGAGAGAGATGAACTGGGCACAGCTGTATTCTAACATAGTTTGGCATCAGAGAAACGTTCTTTTGTTAGTTTGGATTAGTTTTCCACTACTCCCTGCTTGTTGTGAGTGTTGGTGTTTGGTTCCACGCTAAACAATTTCACCAACAGTTCCAAGCTGCACCCTAATATGGTCCCCTACAAAACTTCGTCACCTTCGATGTTTATTTGACCACGTTCTGTCACACGACACCTAACGAGGAAACTCACAAAACTGACAATCCGAACATAATCCTCCCTCCCACCCCTAATGAAAATTGTTATAGTACCGAGTCCCTTCAACATCCGGCTCTCACTAATGAGCGTAAAACATGCTGCCGTGAGAACAGGTGAAGCGACAGCATTTCATTAAAGGGAGACGAGAGAAAAAAGGTAAAAGCGCTGACTTTTTCATCACAAGACCCGACAACAAAACCTCATTAAAGCGAGCATATTAAATTTTTTTTCCGCATTCAACTCATCTACTAAGGCTTTTTCACTACTGTTATTATCCCTTCTCTTCACCCTTCGTGACGTTGCTAAACGTTGAACGCTTCTTGGAAGTTTTCTAGATATTTTTCCATGGACGCATTACAACGACTGTGCTAAAGGCTTGGAGGATGTTTTAACCTTTAGTGCCCCAAAAGTGTCAAACAGACTCCTTTGAGATTCTTCCTTCCCTAACATGGCCCGCCTAAGTTTTTTTTAATGGTTACTCCTTGAATTATAAATCTATGCTTTCTTGCACTAAGTCAATCTCTCCCATTTGGCCCAAATTTTGTTTCTGAACGTTTCAAGGTGTTTAGATCATAAGACGGGTTGGTTATTCCCCGAACCAGGCTCATGGAGACTCATTTCTTCATGGGGAAAATGGGGGAAACCGTGGGTGAGGCGGGTCCCGGACCAATTCCAATCGATTCAGGGTCCAACATTTATTGGGAAATGATACCCCACACGCCTAGGTACCAGAAATCTTGAAAACACATCTCGAAAAGGGTAGATAGGTACCCATTTTGACCCATGACCTTGTCCAGAGGGCGCCAATTGCGCCACACATATTCATAATGGGTAGATAGTCCGCCGGCCGTCGTCTATTTCACCCATGTTCCCATGTTGAGACACCTTGAAACGTCCAGAAAAAATTTTTGGGCCGAATCGGAGAGATTGACTTTTTGAAATGACGAGAATTAGGAAATAACGGAGTTTGTTTTCATGTTGCTGTCTAATGAAAGGAACTCGATGCAGCAGCACAATCGTAAATACTCGTTACGAATTCGTTTTTATGTTGCTGTCTAATGAAAAGAACTCAAAGCAGCAGCACAATCGTAAATACTCGTTAGGAATTCGTTTTCATGTTGCTGTCTAATGAAAGGAACTCAAAGCTGCAACACAATTGAGAACACTCGTTAAGAAATTCGTATTCGTGTTGCTGTCTAATCAAAGAGACTCGATACAGCAACACAATCGTGAATACTCGTTAGGAATTTGTTTTCATGTTGCTGTCTAATTAAAGGAACTCAAAGCAGCAACACAATTAAGAATACTCGTTAAGAAATTCGTAATCGTGTTGCTGTCTAATCAAAGTGACTCAAAGCAGCAACACAATTCAGAATAATCGTTAGGAATTTGTTTTCATGTTGCTGTCTAATGGAAGGAACTCAAAGCAGCAACACAATTAAGAATACTCGTTAAAAAATTCGTATTCGTGTTGCTGTCTAATCAAAGAGACTCGATACAGCAGCACAATCGTAAATACTCGTTAGGAATTTGTTTTCATGTTGCTGTCTAATGAAAGGAACTCAAAGCAGCAACACAATTAAGAATACTCGTTAAGAAATTCGTATTCGTGTTGCTGTCTAATCAAAGAGACTCGATACAGCAGCACAATCGTAAATACTCGTTAGGAATTCGTTTTCATGTTGCTGTCTAATGAAAGGAACTCAAAGCTGCAACACAATATTGAGAACACTCGTTAAGAAATTCGTATTCGTGTTGCTGTCTAATCAAAGAGACTCGATACAGCAACACAATCGTGAATACTCGTTAGGAATTTGTTTTCATGTTGCTGTCTAATGAAAGGAACTCAAAGCAGCAACACAATTAAGAATACTCGTTAAGAAATTCGTAATTGTGTTGCTGTCTAATCAAAGTGACTCAAAGCAGCAACACAATTCAGAATAATCGTTAGGAATTTGTTTTCATGTTGCTGTCTAATGGAAGGAACTCAAAGCAGCAACACAATTAAGAATACTCGTTAAGAAATTCGTATTCGTGTTGCTGTCTAATCAAAGAGACTCGATACAGCAGCACAATCGTAAATACTCGTTAGGAATTTGTTTTCATGTTGCTGTCTAATGAAAGGAACTCAAAGCAGCAACACAATTAAGAATACTCGTTAAGAAATTCGTATTCGTGTTGTTGTCTAATCAAAGAGACTCAAAGCAGCAACACAATTGAGAATACTTGTTAGGAATTCGTTTTCATGTTGCTGTCTAATGAATGGTACTCAATATAAAACAGCAACATAATCGAAAATACTCGTTAGGAATTCATTTTTGTACCCATCATAGCTCACCAATCTTGCTATCGCGTATGTCTGACTCGAAATTTAAAAACGCTTAATGTTACACGACTCAAATGATAGAAAAACGTCTTTTAAACTGCAACAACTCTTGACTTATTCCTCACTACCAGTGTTTTTGCTTCGCTGTTGTATATATTGAAAAAGCTGATGTTGGCTCGTATTCGATCAAAGAACATTTTTCATCTTTTGCTACCACACAGCGTGATGCTCTATTTTGATTGTTGAAACAAGAGAAACTGCAATCAATTTATTCAAAACGATAAAACTAAAAACTACGTTGAATGTATCTGACAGAGAATCTTTGATCCAAGCATTTCCTTTTTGCTTGTGGCACGAGAATTTTCGTCTAAATGGAAAAATAATGGAAAGTCGTCGCTGATAAATGAACTGGGGCGTAGAATGGGCTCCAGTTTTGGAAATATAAAATCCGCTGTGCGTTTAAGTCGATTTCAAGGGGAAAATCACCCGAGCGGATTTTATTACAACCAAGCTTGGGTCGCGAGATTATATTTTATAATCTCGAAAGTCGTTTTCTCTCAGTAAAAGTCCTTTTCGCTCTAACTAGTGCCCAAATAAATCAGGGAGTGAATAGTTTTGGGAGAGTGGAATAGAAATTTGAAGTAGACCACCACATGAGGAGGGAAAGTTACCAAATCGGTGAATTATGCGGACATCGTTGCGAGAAGGAAGCGAATTCAGCGAAATATGTGCTGAAGGACGATAGGAAAAGAAGGCATAGAAAACAGTTTCTCTGGCGTGTGAATACGCCCCCGCTCAGTATTTTAAAAATAAAAACGAGAAATTTCCTCACTGAACAAATTTACGGGATTCTCCGATGAAAACAAGTTGATTCCCTCACCCATCGCGCCTCACTACCCCTAACTTGAATAAATCAGAACAGATCATCGACATAGGGAGTTTGAGTTTGGAAAAGCTCATCATCCCGTTGAAAATAACTTTTTTTCCCGGCAAGTTTCAACGGGTTAAATCCGCATGAAAATCACTGGCCCGTGAGTCTGACACAGAAAAGCGTGAAATGATCGCTCCGTTTGGAAAAAAGGATTTCACCCTTTTTTTAGTCTTCTTCCGTTCTCTCACGGCTCGGAACACAGCGAACGCGATGCTTCGAGAAAAACGAGTAAAAAATAATTCAAACGGAAGGTTATACAGGTTATAACCGGAAGGTGGGGTCCGGCGGAGCAAGGTGATATTCGGTAATCCGGGATTTCCTAGCTGAGGGGTTAAAGTCCGAAAATGTGAAATCAATGAGATACTGTGACGTATGCCCACGTTTCCGTTCAACTTTCCACCCCCTGGTGGTTGCGAGAGAGGGGGGGGGGGTACTCCGGCTACCAACTTGGGGTCACAATCATTTGAATTTACGCAACATGGAAGGAAATTGCGGGGACGAGGGGCTTCTACGTCCCCAACGTGGAGGATGGAAATTGGTAAGCTGCCTTTCATAAAATTTATCCGCAATACACAACAGTGGCGTGTGCATATTAGGTCCTCACTCACAGTCGGACTAACCATCATGAGCTTAATCAAACACAATCAATCACCATCATCGTCATTTATTATTTCCGTTAGATGTAACATAGAGCCACACAACAGGATTTCAGTCATTTTTAGAATTATTGGCAAGTACATACCATGGAAATATGTACAAGTGTTAATTCATGTATCCACCTTCTACATGACAGTGTAAATTGTACTTCTTATTACAGGGTTATACCCTATAGCAGTGGAGGTATATTCCATGTAATTTATAGAAGATCGTGTATTCATTTTTATTTCGGAATTAACTCCTCATTCATTCATTCATGCTTCCTGTCGATAAATCAATATGCTATTTAATTCTATTCTATTCTCGTGTCCGTCTTACAACCCTTATAGTGTCCACCATGTATCATTTCTGTTCCATCCTGTCTCCGCTCTGCTCCTGGAATGGCTAAGCGTGCCAGCTATCTTGCCTAACTCATCTCCGCCTCGCCACCTCAATATCTCTCTCCCCACCCTTTTGATACCTCTTGTCACTGCCTTTTCCCCATTTCAGTTCCACCATGTCTCCACCACTCCTCCAATTTGTCTCCACCAAACCAAATTTTGGGTCAGAAGGTGAAAAGAATTGCTTCTTCATTGTCTCCATCTCACTACCACATAGGCTCTGCCACCCCTCCACCTCATCGCTGTCACGCCCTGTCTCCTCTTTGTCACGGCCTTATCTCCGCTTTGCCTCCGCCATTTCAGAAAAATTCCTCCGCCTTGCCACAGATTTGACTCCACCATGCCGTTGTCTCGACACCACCTCGTTCCCACCACCACTATGCCTTACCTCATCCATATCTCCTCATGGGTACTTGTTATTCATGGTTTCTGTTTATTAAAATAAACTAAGCGAGAATCAACCAATGAATTCCTCTACAATGAGAATATTCTTTAAATATATTGAAGTCGTCCCGAAAGCAGTCAATTATACAAAATTGGTAATAAAGTAAATTCCCAAAATTAAACCAAAACCGGTGCATGGAGACTCATGCGAGAAAACTTGAGAAAACTCGTCAGGAATTCGTGTTCATGTTGCTGTCTAATGAAAGGAACTCGATGCAGCAGCACAATTGTGAATACTCGTTAGGAGTTTGTTTTTGTGTTGCTGTCTGATAGAAAGAATCTGAAACAGCAACACAATTGAGAATATTCGTTAGGATTTCGTTATTGTGTTGCTGTCTAATGAAAGGAACTCTACGCAGCAACACAATCGTGAATACTCAATAGGAATTCGTTTTCGTGTTGTTGTCTAAAGGAAAGAACCTAAAACAACAACAGAATTGACAATACTCGTTAGGAATTTGGTTTTGTGTTGCTGTCTAATGGAAGGAACCTGAAACAGCAACACAATTGGAAATACTCGTTAGGAATTCGTTTGTGTTGCTGTCTAATGATAGGAACTCGTTGCAGCAGCACAATTGTGAATACTCGTTAGGAATTCGTTTTCGTGTTGCTGTCTAATGTAAGGAACCTAAAACAGCAACACAATTGGGAATACTCGTTAGGAATTTCGTTATTGTGTTGCTGTCTAATGAAAGGAACTCTACGCAGCAACACAATCGTGAATACTCAATAGGAATTCGTTTTCGTGTTGTTGTCTAAAGGAAAGAACCTAAAACAACAACAGAATTGACAATACTCGTTAGGAATTCGTTTGTGTTGCTGTCTAATGATAGGAACTCGTTGCAGCAGCACAATTGTGAATACTCGTTAGGAATTCGTTTTCGTGTTGCTGTCTAATGTAAGGAACCTGAAACAGCAACACAATTGGAAATACTCGTTAGGAATTCGTTTGTGTTGCTGTCTAATGAAAGGAACTCGATGCAGCAACACAATTGAGATTAATCGTTAGGAATTCGGCTTTGTGTTGCTGTCTAATGAAAGGAACTCGATGCAGCAACACAATCATGAATACTCGTAAGGAATTCGTTTTCGTGTTGCTGTCTAATGTAAGGACCTAAAACAGCAACACAATTGGGAATACTCGTTAGGAATTTGGTTTTGTGTTGTTGTCTAATGGAAGGAACTCGAAGCAGCAACACAATTGAGAATCGAAGAAGTATACATTTTGAATGAACAAGGAATAATTATCCATTAAGGATCCTGGTCCATTGGTGCCGATGGGGGTGAAGTGTCATAATTGGTACTTGCCTACCTATTCAGAAAATGTTTGGGTACCTAGGCGTGTGGGGTATCATTTTCCACTAAATTTTGAACGCCGAATCGATTGGAGTTCGTCTAGGGCTCTTCACACTCACTTTTTCCCCATACTTCTGTTTCGAAAAATAACCAATGGAAATTTGCTGCGTTAGTCTCTTAATAGTTACTTATCGAACTTTGGTGAACTCAAAGTTAAACCACGAATAATATAACAATTCGTATATTTTGCAGCTTTGCAGTTGGTCCTTCAAAATTTTCAGCCCGATCGGACCAAATTTAGGAGGGTAGGAGGGGAATAGGGATCAAAATGTATTTTTTGACAAATGAATTCTCGATATTTACGGCGACCTAGGCGTATGGGGTATTATTTTCGACTAAATTTTGGACTCTAGTTGGTCCTTTTAACGTTCTACCCCAATCAGACCAAATTTAGGGGGGTGGGGGGTGACTAGGTGCCCAAATGTGTTTCCTGAAAAATGAATTATCGAGATTTTCGGCGATCTGGGCGTGATTGGAATGAGTCTTTTTTGGTCTGAGGATGACCAACCCCGGTGGTGTCAATTTGAACACATTAGGAGGCGTGTGTACAATTCGTACATTTTGCAGCTTTCCTCATAAATTTGGTGGATGAGGGGTAGTGTTGCGTAAGGATGCGACAACCTTGTTTCATGTACTATGTATAAGCTTTATCTTCATCCCGCTACGGTATCATTTACATTATAAATTGTACGATTCGTTCGTTTCGGGGTGTGCGACATCGTGTGACCGTCCTTTCCTTCCTCCGCGCAACCTTCAGAAATGCCAAGAAAAGGGCTCATTCGTCCCCTCCCTTCACCACAGGCACCCTAATACCCTTTACGAACCTCCGGTTTATTTTCGTTCAGGATGTTGTTAGTTCCTTCCGACACAACTCGTGGATTTATCATCCCTCATTTGCATAATGATACCAGCTTTTTTCGGGGTCATGACGAGCTGAGGGGGTGAGGAGGGGTGAGATGGTGGGGGTATCCTCCTAAAATGAAATAGCTAGTTAGCTAAGGCCCCTCCCAGCCAATTTATAAGAAGCTGCTGCACCGTAATATGCTCATGAGGCGTTGGAAGTTCCGTCAAACACGATGAAAAGAACTTCCACAAAAAAAATGGCCGCGATATTTCTTCTCAGTCAGAGAACATTGTAAGTCTGGGTAATATGGGCGAGGGAAACTACCCCCTCGTTAGAGCTACAGTGGTTGATGGTGGGTACTTTACAACTATCAACGGCTTTAGAAAAATCCAAGAAGGTGAATCATTTCAAATCAAGAGCGAATAACAAATGAATTTTGATTAGCAATTCATTGAATATTTACCGTACACCGTCCACCCCGATTTTGGTAGGTAGTAGAAAAATTTCCAAGTCTCTAAAATTTCTAAGTTTCTAAATTTCTAATCTGAAAGTTGAGTCAGGGGTCCGTTTTAGGCTCTAGTTAGTCCTCGAAACGTTTCAGCCCGATCGGACCAAATTTGGGTAGGGTAGGGGAGAGTGGGGGTAAATATGTGTTTTTGGTTGGTTATTCCTTGAATAATCAACCTATGTTTTCATGCAAATGGTCAACCTCTCCGATTCGGCTCAAAATTTTTTTCTGGACGTTTCATGATGTCTAGATCAAAAAAAGTCAATGTCCGTCCGCCGTCCACGCCGTTTTTGGTAGCAGAAAATTTTGTAAAAATCTGAAATTTGGGTCAGGGGTCTGAAACCGGCCTGGGACGGTCCTCCAAGCTTTTCAGCCCGATCGGACCAAATTTGGGCGGGGTAGCGGTCAAAATGTGTTTTTTGAAAAATGGATTTTCGAGATTTTAGGCGATCTAGGCGAGTGGGGTATCATTTTCCACTAAATTTTGGACGCTGAATCAAATTAAATGGGTCTCAGGAAGATTGGCACCCACTGGAAGAAGTTATGGGTCAAATTGGGTATATATTACTCATTTTGAATATGTGGTTATGAGATTTCTGGTACCTGGGCGTGTGGGGTATCATTTTCCACTAAATCATGGACACTGAATCGATTGGAATGGGTCTGGGACCCGCCGCACCCACCGTTTTCCCCATTTCCCCCATGTTTTTAAATAAGTTTCCATGCGCCTGGTTCGAGGAATAACCAACCCCTGTTTAAGAATTTGCAGCGTTTTGAATTATTAATTTTCAAGATTTGTGGAGATCTAGGCGTGGGAGGTATTATTTTCGACTAAATATGGACTCTAGTTGGTCCTCGAAATTTTTCAGCCCGATCGGACCAAATTTGGGGGGGAAGGGGGTAAGTAGGGGTCAATATGTGTTTTTTTTTAAATGATTTTTTTTTAGATTTTCGGCGTGTGGGGTATCATTGGATAAAGTTTGGACTTTAGTTGGCCCTTTAAACTTGTCAGCTCGATCGGACCAAATTTATGAAGGTAGGGGGGGAAGGGGCGAGTAGGGGTCAAAATGAGTTTTTGAAAAATGAATTTTTGAGATTAGTGGTATTCCGGTCGTATGAGGTATCATTTGCGACTAAATTTTGGACTCTAGTTGATCCTTTAAACTTATCAGCCCTTATCAGACCAAATTTAGAGGATAGGGGAGAGTAGGGGTAAATGTGTGCTTTTTTGATAATGAATTTTCAAGATTTCTGGAGACCTAGGCGTGAGAATTATCATTTTCGACTTAAGTTCGGACTCTAGCAGGTCCTTCAAATTTTTTAGCCCGATCAGCCCAAATTTAGGTGCGTAGGAGGAGAATAAGGGTCAAAATGTGTTTTTTGAAAAATAAACATTCGAGATTTTCGGCAATGTGGGCGTGTGAGGTATTATTTTCGAATAAATATGGACTCTAGTTAGTCCTCGAAACTTTTCAGCCCGATCGGACCAAATTCGGGTAGGGTAGGGAAAATTGGGGGTAAATTATGTGTTTTTTTGAAATTGATTTTTTTTTTAGATTTTCGGCGTGTGGGGTATCATTTTTGAATAAAGTTTGGACTTTAGTTGGTCCTTTAAACTTGTCAGCTCGATCGGACCAAATTTATGAAGGTAGGGGGGGGGGGGGGGGGCAAGTGGGGGTCAAAATGTGTTTTTGAAAAATGAATTTTTGAGATTAGTGGTATTCTGGTCGTATGAGGTGTCATTTGCGACTAAATTTTGGACTCTAGTTGATCCTTTAAACTTATCAGCCCTTATCAGACCAAATTTAGAGGATAGGGGAGAGTAGGGGTAAATGTGTGTTTTTTTGATAACGAATTTTCAAGATTTCCGGAGACCTAGGCGTGAGAGGTATCATTTTCGACTTAAGTTTGGACTCTAGCAGGTCCTTCAAACTTTTTAGCCCGATCAGCCCAAATTTAGGTGGGTAGGAGGAGAAAAAGGGTCAAAATGTGTTTTTTGAAAAATAAACATTCGAGATTTTCGGCAATGTGGGCGTGTGAGGTATCATTTTCGACTAAATTTTGGACTCTAGTTGGTCCTTTATATTTTTCAGCCCAATCGTACCAAATTTAGGGGGTAGGGATGGAGTAGGGGTCATAATGTGTTTTTTGAAAAATGAATTTTCGAGATTTTTGATGAACTAGGCGCTTGGGGTATTATTTTCCACTATATCTTAGACGCTGAATCTAATGAAATGGGTCCCAAAACGATTGTCACCCACTTGAAGAAGTTATGGGTCAAATTGGATATTCATTACCCATTTTGAATATGTGTTTTCAGGATTTCAGGTACCTAGGCGTGTGTGGTATAATTTTCCATTAAATTTTGGACGCTGTATTCAATGAAGTGGGTCCCAGAACTATTGGCTTCCACCGGAAGAAGTTCGGGGTCAAAAAGGGTATGTATCCACCCATTTTGTATATGTATTTTTAAAATTTCCGGTGCCTAGGCGTGTGGGGTATGTTTTTCCACTAAATTTTGTACCCTGATTCGATTGGAATGGGTCCGGGACCCGCCACACCCATTGTTTCCCCCATTTTCTCTATGTTGAAGCAATGAATCTCTATGCGCCTGGTCCGAGGTTCAAATTAGTCTTCATGTTCTTATATACCAGTCATAAGTAATGCTAATTTATAGTGGTGATTCGAAATATTGCTTGGCCACACCAGGCTCATGAAGTTAGAGCACATTGTTCGATGAACATCAACAAATAAAAAATGGAATCAATGACTCCGATCTAAGTGACGTTGTTTCGTGGTATTTTCAACAGTCGACTGTAACCGACAGTCAATGTAAATGTGTGGTCGACTGAATCCGCAGTTACATAAAACGCACAACCGGTTCGGCGCGTGTAATTGCCATCGAGATCTGGGAATTGTTTCAAGCTCGACGTTTCCCTTAACAATACGCCCAATAATGCACATCGTTAACTGGCAAGTACTGCGGTTCCGGAAGCTTCCGTTGATTGGGTTCGATACCGCGATTGAACCGACGATTATCATACGATCAACGGCATCCGAAGGGCCACCTAATTGTACGGATACAAGGCTCCTGATTAATGGGTATCCCTTGTTTGAGATCTAATTTGCTTTCGTAGTCAAACACCAGAGTTGAATCGAGAAACGGTTTAAATTACGCATTCTTAATGGTAAGAGGTCAACAGGTTCTAAATATGCAAATTAAACAGATGGTTTGTTCCTCATCCTTCACTTCACTCGTTTGAAAATGGGCTCGTCTCGGAATAATTGCTTCAGAATCGTGGATATTCACGACTGGCGCAGATTTCAGATCATCAACCACGGTGGAATATTAAAACGCTGCAAATTCATTCACAGGGGTTGGTTATTCCTCGGACCAGGCGCATGGAGACTCATTTCAATCGATTCAGCGTCCAAAATTTAGTCGAAAATGATACCCCACACGCCTAGGTACCGGAAATCTCAAAAACCCACTTTCGAAATGGGTAAATAGATACCCATTTTGGCCCATAACCTCTTTTTGTGAGCAATAAACGTTCTGGGACCCACTTTATTGGATTCAGTGTTCAAAATTTAGTAGAAAATGATACCTCACACGCCTAGATTACCAAAAAACTCGAAATCCATTTTTCGAAATACACATTTTGACCCCCTCTTTCCCTCCAATTTGGTCGGATCGGGCTGAGGACAAACTACAGCTGGAAATGCGTCCCTGACCAAAATTTCAGATAATTAGAAAATATCTATATTCGTAGACGGACGGAGGACGTATATTTCGAATAATGGATTTTCGGCAATCTAGGCATGTGGGGTATCATTTTCAACTAAATTTTGGACGCAGAATCCAATGAGACGGGTCTCGGGACGATTGGCGCCCACCAGAAGAGGCTATGGACGCTGAATCGATTTAAATTAGTCTCCATGTGCCTGGTCCGAAGAATAACTAACCCCTGTGATTTTGATCTAGACACTATGAAACGCTCAGAAAAAACGCAGCGAATTCTTACACACGGGTTGGTTATTTATCGGACCAAGCGCATGGAGATTAATTTCTTCAACATGAGGAAAATAGGGGAAACAGTGGGTGTGAAGGGTCCCAAACCCATTTCAATCGATTCAGGGTCCAAGATTTAGTGGAAAATGATACCCCACACGCCTAGGTACCAGAAATCTCGAAAACCCACTTTTGAAATGGGTAGATAGGTACCCATTTTGACCCATAGGCTCTTTTGGTGGGCGTCCCGGGACCCGTCTCGTTGGATTCAGCGTCCAAAATTTAGTCAAAAATGGTAATCCCACGCGTCTGGATCGCCCAAAATCTCAAGAATACATTTTTCGAAATAAATATTTTGACCCCTACACCTGATTCTGAAACAGAGGTGAAACATACTTTCAAAAAACCCATTTACTTCTCATATCGAGCCCCTAGAATTTGGGACCCCTAGGACAGTTGGGCTGAAAATGAGTTGGGCCTTACAAGCCCAGATGAACTCCGCTCTTGAATGCACTTTATTGGTAGGTGAATAAAAATCATTTTGAGTATGTAATCCAGTCAATTTATTTCTTTCAGTGCTGATGGTGAAGGGGGGGGGGGGTATCAAACTTGTGGTAATATTACCACGCCTGTAAGGAGGACAAGGCTAAAGTAAAGTATAGGGACCGTTGTCGCGTTATCAACTGATAGCAATGATATCGCGCATACGGTCGATAATCGATAATCGAAAGTTTTTGTGGGAGTGAGAGGCTTAGTGAAGCTAAGTGAGCACGAGGTACGTTTATTTCAATTTATTTATTATTTAATTATTTATTTATTTTAGTTTATTTCAATTTAGTATTTTCCCTCCTTTTTTATAAAAACAAATATGGCCGACAGGGATAAATATTTCGTGTATCGATAGTGCATATCGACTGAGCGTACTATCGATATCAGCTGATAACGCGACAACGGTCCCTATTCTTTACTTTTACCGGAGGACAAACATAAAACCGGAATGAAAATTTGGTTAACTGCAGGTTGGCCTAACCAGTTCATCACCTATGGACAAGATAATATGACCACGTCTATGAAAATTATAATTAAACATCAAATTCGAGATCAAATGTTGAACATGGGGAAAATGGGGGAATTATAGGGTGTGGCGAGTACCGGACCATTTCAATTGATTCAGGGTGCAAAATTTAGTGGAAAATGGTAACCCAAACGCCTAGATCGCCAAAAATCTCAAACGTCCATTTTTCAAAATACACATTTTGACCCCTATGTAAGCCCCCAGGCTTGCTGCCTCCAGAAGGCCAGAAGGGAGGGAGCATGCGCCAAGATGTGCGCGCAGCTCCTGCCCAGAGGTTGCATTTAGGCTGAGGCTGCACTGCAGGATGCTAGATGGTCGCAAGGAGGTTGGATGGTAAAGGTGGATGGTGGACGTTATAAATAGCTGGATGGTTGCCAGGCAGGTATCTACCATCCACCATCCTACCAACCTTCCTGCACTGCGGCCTTGGCTTTAGAGAGGCCCAGCGCGCACTCGTTCCGAAGGCGTTCAACCAGGTGGTCGTCGTCGAGGCGCCCCTCGGGGCAGAGGCGCCCAACATGTTGGAGTATATATTTTTGTAACCCTGTGGTGCAAGAGATTTCTCACTCAGTCCATCCTGGCTTCGTCCTGTGCTCGCTCTCATGTGAACTCTTCTACCGTGCTGAAGTCGACCAAAGCTGTAATATTGTGTTCCCCATGAGACAAAGGACTCAAGTTAAGTTGCTGTGTACCTGCGGGACAGCGAGCCCCCTCCTGTTTTTCCTTCGACGTCGACGCCATTTTCGTCAGCCGGTATCGTTGCACTTGTTCATTAAATTGTATTTCATGTACATCATAATTTCATGTCGCTTGCATTAATTGTATTTTATGCTCCACATGTTGTCTAATTTACTTTGTCGAATTACTTTGTCTTGTATCAATTCTAGCCCAGGTTGAGGCATATTTTCCTTTGCAACGAGTCCTTGTTTTTAATTATAATTCATTTTGTTTCAATGTATTTTATGTTCATCCTTGGTATCCCTAGTTGCTCAGTCGTAAGTCTTGGACTTACATCCTGTATCCTCTCGCTAGGTCCCTTCCAAATTCTCCGAAGAAACCCGAATTAAATTATTAGTAAATTCAAACTCATTTTAATTCGAGAGAGGCTTACACCTACCCCACCCGAATTTGTCCGATCAGGCTGGAAAGTTCCAAAGACCCACTAGAGCCGGAAACAGACCCCTGACCGTTTCAGATTTCTCGAATTTTTCTATTATCATTTAATTATTCGATTATTCATGAAATAACCATCCGAAAGGGGTAGTACTCGTCTTCATTCAAAATCATGTCAGTGGAGTAGGCATTTCCTCACATGACGGGACTTCTGTTCGAAGGAAATGTGCTCTGTCACTTCGGGGTAACTCATGACAAAGGGTGACTTTTGTGCTCAAACTGCCGAAACTTGAAACGATCCGAGGCTGTTTCCACTTTCCAACTCAAGCGCTCCCGTGAAGAACCTCCCAGGTGGAGCTAACGTGGCCTTACTTCTCATCACACTTGTTGAAAACGAGTTTTCACCAACATCAACTACCAACTAGTGTAACCTTCCCGTACTGTTATCTTTCTTGTAGTCTCATAGCAGGTTTTGCCGCTCCAGCGAACTTCTCTTGAGCGCGAGTTGTCGGATTTCGATTCGACTCGTGTAATCACGGAAGGTTTTGTTTACTCAGACTGAAACGTGATACGAAGCTTCCTCGGAGTTTTCCTAATAACTCCAACTCCCGAGAGAGATTCTTGGGATTGAGAAGCTGACAGCTAGAATCTTCGTCCTCCGCAAGTTAAGCTGTCTTCATGAAGAATTGAAATACTGTCGGAGAACCAGGAACCATATTACTCTTCTTACTTTACACAGATATTTTAACATTCTACACCCTCTGATAGAGTGAGGGCATCGATTCAGAAAAACGCTGCAAATTATTTCACAAAGGTTGGTTATTCTTCGGACCAGGCGCTTGGAGACTTATTTCTTCTACCCATAACTTCTCCCTGGGGGCTCCAGTCGTGTCCAATGTCCGGTGCCCATTATATTGGACAGTGTCCAACATTTAGTGGAAAATGATACCCCAATCGCCTGGATCGACGAAAATTTCGAAAATCCATTTTTCGAAGAACACATTCGACCCCAACCCTCCCAAATTTCGAGGCCCAAGTAAAACCGGAAACAAACCTCTGACGTAAATTTCAGATTTTTAGAAAACGTTCTAATGCTCTACAACCTACCAAAATCGGCAAATTTTGTACTACGTCCTTTGAACTTTTCAGCCTGATCGGACCAAGTTTGGGAAGGATAGGGGTCAAAATGTGTCTTTTGAAAAATGGATTTTCGGCATTTTTGGCAACCTAGGCGAGTGGGGTATTATTTTCCACTAAATTTTGGACGTTGAATCCAGAAAAAAAGGGTCCCGGAACAATTTGGCACCTTCTAGATGAGATTATGGGTCAAAATGGGTATCTATCTACCCATCGAGATTTCTGGTACCTAGGCGTGTGGGGTATCATTTTCACGCTGAATCTATTTTCAAGTGAGACTCCATGCGCCTGGTCCGAGTAATAACCGGCCCCTGTGTAAGAATTTGCAGTGTTTTTGATCTAGACACCTTGAAATCTCCAGAAAAAAATGTTGGGCCGAATCGGAGATATTGACTTTTTGCAAGAAAACATAGATTGATTATTCAAGGAATAACCAGCCAAAAAGACAAAACAGCACTGCAGAAGTTCAGTTCGGAGTTCGAATATAGATGCTTCCCTGTGATGACTGCATTATAAATATGTGAACTGAGTGAAACTTTTTGATCGTATGAAGGGCATCAACAGTGTATTTATAGTGAAAATTCAGATTAATTATATATGAAGAGAATATCAAGTGCACTCCCATATTCAAGTAAGGAATTGGTTTGAAATTCACCGCGTTACCCCCAAAGGCGACGGGAGCGCTGAGGACGGCAAAATGGGGAAACCGCCTGCTATCAGACAAGATGATAAGGGAAAAGCGTTAGTGAGTCGCTAATAAACCAATAATAAAAGAATAAAGGCGATTAATATCGTTTTGTAATGATAGGATCTGTTTAAGATCATTAGGAAAAATAAAGTAAGTTCTGAGTTTCTCTGTAGAAATCAAAGAAACGACATTAAAAGCTTTAACTCCAGGTATTGGTTTGTTTTGCGACTGACTTATGCTTTCCCTTATCGTCTTGTCTGGTTGCTCTCGGTTTCTCCTTACTTGAATGTGGGAGTGCATCTTATATTATCCTAAATTATATAATTTATCTGAATGTTCACTATAAATACACTGTTCTATTTATGCACTTCATACGATCACAAAGCACAATACAATCAATTCTCTTATTTACAATGCAGTCGCAGAGTAGTCGCTAAACCAACCAATAACCGGAATAAAGGCATTTGATGTAGGTAGTTTCTTTGATTTTTACAGTAAAACTCAGAACTGCCTATATTTCTCCTAGAGATCTGAAATTAGATCTTATTATCATTATAGTACGACATCAAAAGCCTTTATTCTAGGTATTGGTTTGTTTGGTGACTGACTAATGCTTTCCCTTATCATCCAGTCTGATAACTGGCGGTTTCCCGTTTTGCCGTCCTTAGCGCTACCGTCGCCTTTGGCGGTAACGCGGTGAACTCCAACTGGGGTGCTCCTTACTTGAATTGAATTCGATATTCTTCACATAAATAATGAAAATAGATCATTACAATAGGTTGATAAACAGCCAAAACCAACAAATAGAATCTGAAGAATAATATATTATCTTGAATATTCAAGATAACTACTTATTTAGCCGTTTCAAAGCAGTAAGTACTCACTTGTATAGCTTGTCAGCAATGAAAAGAATACATAGGAATCGCAGCCTGGCGAAGAGAAAGTGAAACAAAATGCGGGAAACATTTTCCATTGGTATGATTTTTCCTCTCTACAAAAATGTCAGCACAGAAACGACTCCCGAAAATTGATAAGCACCGCTCGGCGAACACAAACAACAAACGGCGAACCAGTGTTGCCAACGCAACAGCAACAATTTCCTATTTTTTCCAAGCCCTCGGCTTTAACGTGCCTTTTTTCCGCTAGACAGCGACTCCTACGTAATTTCATTCATTGCCGACAAGCTATAGTTTTCCACACACTTGTTACAGGAGGAGGTTAAGCGAGGTGAGCTCATTGGTCAGAGACATCTTTATTCAATACCTACGTAGTTCTACTCAATAATATAGACTCAATAATAATTATGGTGACCAATTCAACCGATTGTTTCCGAGGTTAACAGTTTGGAGTGGGGTTTCAGTTAAAAGCGAGGGATAGCTGTATAGCCAACCGTTGATGAGATTCCAGTCTTCAGGAGAAGAGGATCAGACGAGGAAGGAGGAGAATTTATTCAATTAACTGAAGGTTCTGAGGACCAATACTGAGAGAGAAAGGAGGACCGTCTATTTACCGTAATTTAATTGAAGTGGTTTCGCATTGAGTCTGAAGAGTCCAAACTAGTTCGAAGGGTACAATAGTTAACCCATTGTCCTCAGACTCACCGTTGAGAAGGGCGAGAGGACGGAAAGTTGGTTGATCCGACGGTACTTTGCCAGAATTTGACGATTTCTCAATGGTTCTGGGATCGTGGTGAGATTAGTTTAGCGTTGAAGCGACATCCGTCAGGCTGACGAAGACGAGTCGGCATTTTGGTTGGTTATTCCTTGAATAATCAACAGTGTTTGGTTGCAAAAATCAATCTCTCCGATTCGGCCCACAATTTTTTTCTGGGCATTTCAAAGTGTCTAGATCAAAAATAGGGAAAATGGGGGAAACTGGGTGTGGCGGATACCGGAGCCAATCAAATAGATTCAGGGTCCAAAATTTAGTGGAAAATGATACCCCATACGCCTAGATTGCAAAAAATCTCTAAAATCCATTTTTCAAAAAACACTATTTGATCCCTACCCTGCCCAAATTTGGTCCGATTGGGCTGAAAAGTTTTGAGGGCCGACTTGAGCCTGGAACTGACCCCGGATCCAAATTTCAGATTTTAGAAAATTTTCTAATACCAAAGATGGCACACGGCGGAGGGGCATTTGGCTTGTTTGATGTAGCCACTTTGAAACGTCCCCGCCGACTTTGGTAGTGAAAATTTTCTAAAAATCTGGAATTCGGGCGAGGGGTCCGTCCTCGGTTCTAGTTGATCCTCAAAACTTTTCAGCCCGATCGAACCAAATTTGGGCGGGGTAGGAGTCAAAATGTGTTTCTCAAAAAATGGATTTTAGAGATTTCTGGTACATAGGCGTATGGGGTATCATTTTCCTCTGAATTTTGGACGCTGAATCCAGTGAAATGGGTCCCAGAACGATTGGCGCCCTCTGGATGAGGTAATGGGTCAAGATGGGTACCCTCATTTCAAATGTATGTTTTCGAGAATTCTGATACCTAGGCGTGTGGGGTATCATTTTCCACTAAAATTTGGACGCTGAATCGATTGGAATGGGTCTGGCGCCCGCCACATCCACTGTTTCCCCCATTTACCCCATGTTGAAGAGATGAGTCTCCTGATCCGAGGAATAACCAACTGTGTGAAAGAATTCGCTGCGTTTACCTTCCCAAATTCCATGCACTCGATAGATCCCAAGAACACCGACAGTTTCAAGGAAAACAAATCGGTTTTCCGATACAAGTGGTGAGTTATAAGAACTATAAACCCTCGATATAGGACTTACATGACCCGAGGGCGCCCCACGAGGGAATATATCACATAAACTCGGCCTTTCAGGGGCGTTGGAAGATTGATATCGAGAGATGAGAAACGTTGAATTATGGCCAGTCTGGACCCACCTCGTTCGAAGGCGATTAGAACATCAAGGTTGGTCATTATGGAGGTGGAATCTGGGGGTAGATTAGCACGGCATAGGAGGGCTATCAGTAATAACGTGGTTAGAGAGGGAGCACGTTCGAGACGAAAGGGTCCGATACCCAGGAACCTCATCTCGGGGGCATGCCTCTCTCCCTTCGTCCCAAGTGTGGTAACTCGATTGCACCGATAACAATTTTCGTTCAAATTAACACACTCGATAATTCCCAATCGGTGATCACCTATGACGTAGGGAATATGATGAAGAAAGGTCTGTCCCTTGCCTGCAGTTTAAGAGTACGCACAATTATGTTGTTTCTTTCCTGCTGATTGTTGTTTCACCTTTATCTGAGTTTATTAGGGCTGTTTCGACTCCTCCTAATAATAAACAATTCGAGATTTGGGTAGCTATTTCAAAATTCAGCCAGGAAACATTTTCCCTGGGAAAGTATCTCCGTTCATTCGTGAAATATATGTTCAAAATTACTTTTGTCAGATAATTCGAGGGATAAAATTACGTTTTATGTGGAAACAACGCAGCAAATTTGGTCTAGGAGTTGATTATTCCTCGGACCAAGAGCATGGAGACTCGTTTCAATCGATTCAGCGTCCAAAATCTAGTGAAAAATGATACCCCACATGCCCGAATTTCGGATGTCACAGTATCAAATTTTAAAGCTGAATCCAATGAGATGGGTTTCAGAACTATTGACGCCCACCGAAAGAAGTTATGGGTCAAAATGGGTATCTAGGTTTTTCGATATTTCTGGTACCTAGGCGTGTGGGGTATCATTTTCGACTAAATTTTGGACACTAAATCGATTCGAATGAGTCTGGGTCCCGCCACACCCACTGTTCCCCCATTTATCCCATGTTTGACATTTTCGACTACTTAGGCATAAGAGGTATGTCTTCCACTAAACGTGGGATGCTGATTAGAATGAGTCCCCATGCTCCTGGTCTGGAGAATAATCAACCCCTTTGAATGAATTAGCAGCGTTCTCCCGTCATTTGTACCCTCACATTATCCAAAAAAAAAAAAAAAAAAAGTTGAATTTACCGTTAGAAAGCTGGTATTCTGGGGATTTTTTTCCGTGAATTTTTTTAGCGTGAAAATGTTTCTGAGAAATATTGTTTCTGGCTGAATGTTGAAATGGTTTTGCCTGTTCAATCATTTCCTAACATTAGGCTGAAATAATGAATACACGTAACATATTTTTGGAAACTTCGAGGTTCTCATCAGAAGGGAAATTCGACGCTCTTTTCAATGCTGTACTAAAATTCAAGAACATCTCGTTTATTAAGGGAGTTATGACCGATCTAGTGACGTCAGATAAAAACGCTACAAATTCTTCCACACGGGTTGGTTATTCCTCGGGCCAGGAGCATGGATACTAATTTCTTCAACATGGGGGAAATGGGGCAAATAGTGGGTGTGGCGGGTCCCGGGCCGATTCCAATCGATTGAGGGTCCAAAATTTAGTGAAAAATGATACCCCACACTCCTAGGTTACACAAATCTCGAAAACACACATTCGAAATGGGTAGATAGGTAACCATTTTGGCCCATAACCTCATCCAGAAGGCCCCAATCGTTCCGGGACCCGGCTTATTGGATTCAGCGTCCAAAAGTTAGTCGAAAATGATATGTCACACGCCTAAATCGCCAAAAAATCTCGAAAATCCATTTTTCGAATTACTCCTTTTGACCCTTACGATCGAGCTGAAAAGTTTCGAGAACCAATTACAGACAGAAACAGACCCCTGACCCATTTCAGATTTATAGAAAATTTTCTACTACCAAAGTCGGCATAGACGGCGAACGGCGTTCGGCATATGGTGGATGGACATTATTTGACACTTGACTTCCTGGAAGCTGCTAACCTCAAATTTTGACATCCTTCATGTTGGACAGGTGTTGTCACATTATCCACATCCATTGTTCCACTTCTATCTTGAAATTCCATACATGTGAATCATCAATAATAAATTTGTTGCTGTATGTTCCACAACCATTGTAAAATGGGAATCACCAAACCTTTTTTGGTTGTTCAGATACCTCATTTATCAACAGAAATACATTCTTCACAGGCATCGTTCAATACAGATAAGATCACCCTTTTTCTACTATTTCGTTTTGACCATGTATGATAAATGAAGCGGTTCTGCTGATCAGAGTCCTTATGCATGGGCAACTTTTACAAATTACCCAGGCGTCGAGCCAATCCTGTTTTCATCCTTTTCTCTACTTCTTTCGGCCCACCCCCCTTTTTTCTCCATAACTGATTTCCCCACACTACGAATGCTGGGGGTGAGAAAAAAATTAATGTTCAGGTGATTTATTCGACCTCGTTTTGATTCATATTCTGGCAAAGGTCGCCAGAAAGGGTCGGTCGTCGCTTATAGATTTGTAGATTTTTCCGCTTCTTGGAAGGAAAGGACTGACATAAAAAACGTCGCTTGGAGGGAATTTTGGAGAAAGATCGCGCTTTTTATTGGTAATGGGGTTAAATTTGGCCGATTTATTGAAAAGGGTATGACAAACAATTTCCCTTATGTGAAGAAATGTTATCTGTCTCATAGTAAGAGAGTATCAAGAATTACAGACGGCGACGGCCCCAACAAAGAGTTGCAGATGTTCAATTATCATCACATATCAACACAGCCAGACTCAAAGGAACTACATTACCTACTTTAATCTGCTCTAACTTTGGTGGGTGGCCACTATTTGGCCTGTTATGTTGGCATCACTGTCATTGAGACTGTGGATGGGATGTCAGAGGGGGCGTGCCATAAAAGAGCGGCTCTTATCAGTCAGCTGATGATAGGCGGAACATGCAATTTCACCCTACTTAAGTGTAATACTGGTTTATCTCTGCTGTTATTCACACAGTATGTTATTTCCCTCAAGTTTCTCATTACAAGTCACACCCAGAATGGGAAATTACACCCATTATAGAAGGAGAAATTGCAAAGGCCAGGAAAAAAGGACCCATCTATGTACCTTCTCAATACGTATAACTAATAAGAACAGCAAAAAGACTCTTCCCTACTATGAAATCAAAGAATTCACTCATAGAGAATTCATTGACTGGATATCACAGCAAAAGGAAATTGGGGAAACTTCAATGTGAACAGTAACGGACAAATAGTACCTTTCAGTAAGATTGTAGAGGTTAAGATTACCAAAGAAAAGCCATTGGCGTTTTTACATACTATGTAAAAGAAGCCTATTAGGCTCTCCTTTGGAGAAGACTTGGAAGAAACTGATGCTAGCCAGGGCACTGCATCAAGATGACAACAACACTATGCCCCCAACAAAGAGACGTAGGTGTTCAATTATCACCACCTATCACATATCAATGCATCCACAGCGTCCATGACAGTGTTGCCAACATAACAGTGGCCTATCCCCCAAACTCAAATTTTTGGGTATTTGATTATTGGAATTGATATTCAGTGATCAGTGGCTGTACAAAGAGCCCAAACACAACTCACTAATGTTAAGTCAATTGCCCAAATTGTGGCCCACCCTTGAATAATAATGTTCTAATCATTGGAACATTATCAGTGGGCAACCATAATTTTTAAAAATACTGCAAAAACACCTACCTACCTACCTTTTGGGTTTACCTTGCAAACTGGAACTTGATATTTCCTGTTATGTTAGCAACACTGTCATGGAGGCATGGGCATATGGCGTCCGAGGAGGGCGTGACGTCAAAAGGGGGCTCTTATCAGTCAGCTGATGATAGGAGAAACATACAACTTCTCCCTACACACATACCTTTTGAACATTCCTCCTTGATTGATAAAAAATCACTTACATAAACCAGTCTTCAGCCAACCCCACGAACCTTTTCAGGTCACAAAAATAGTGGTTCACCTGCTCTCTGGTGGCAATTTTTCCACTTAAAAACAAACCGATGATACCCCCAGACAGGTCTTGTCAAGAGCTTTGTCGTAGTATATTTAACTCAAAAACTCCATTTTGGGACTTATACCTAAAAATACTGAAATAACCACTCACCAACTCCTTTCCAAACTCTGCCTTCGTTCAATTCCGTCCAATCAGCCGTTGCTCCGCGCGTAGCGTCATCTTTGGCCGTCAATTCTCCATTGACGATGTCGGCAAAAATGACGTAGTATTTTTGTGACGTCACGGGAACCCAACAATGTGGAGTGGCAGTTGAATTGGGGCGGTAAAACCCGGTCACGTTTACTCTCCTGCAACAAACGAGAACGAGTTGTCAATTTAATTTGAGTTTGAAGTATATGCATATATATATTTTTTAATGAACTTTTGGTTGGTTATTCCTTGAATAATCACCCTATGTTTTCATGCAAAAAGTCAATCTCTCCAATTCGGTCCCAATTTTTTTTTTTCTCCGTCCGTCCGTTCGCTGTGCACCCATTCATGTCTACCCATTTTGAATGTTCCACACTGTGTTCCGTGATTTCTGGTACCTAGGCGTCTGGGGTATCATTTTCCACTAAATTTTGGACCCTGAATCGATTGCAATGGGTCAGGACCCGCCACACCCACTGTTTCCCTTCACTTTTCCCCATGTTGAAGAAATGAGTCTTCATGCGTCTGGTCCGAGGAATGACCAGCCCGTGTAAATGAATTTGCAGCGTTTTTTTAACATAATGACAGAAACGCGGTAAAATAACGGTAAAATACTGCAGCATATGCCTAAATGAAAAAAATGAAAACTACTGCAAATTCTTTCACAGGGGTTGGCTTATCCTCGAACCAGGAACATGGAGAAAATGGGAGAAAATATTGAGTGTGGAGTGTCCCGAGCTCATTCCAGTCGATTCAGCGTCCAAAATTTAGTGGATAATAATACCCCTTACGCCTAGATCGCTAAAAATATCAAAAAATGCATTTTTTGGAAAACAAAATGTACGAACGTATGTGCGAACTCAGCATGTATTATTACATACACGTAGTAAGCCTACCACAAAATTCTATCGGGATTGAGTATACGACCAGCACAAAATTATATTATTAATTCACGTCCTCACCGCTCCCAGGTGTCCGAATTAGTTACAGTGCGTATGAAGGACCCCATATCCACCCCCCCCCCCCCCTTTCATCCAATCCGACATATATATTCCACTCGATACGCGGAGTTTTCTCGCCGGCAAAGTATTCCCACATCTCTCGATACGATGTCACGAAATGGCACTGTGGAGGAGGAAAAACCTTTCAAACTGAGTCTGACCCTTATGAATGGGTAAAGTTGACTCACTTTTCCGAACTGGGAGAAAAACTTTGACTTTTCCTCCCTCGTGGGGGAAGTAGAAAACTCTTTGACGCTCTAAGGTGGTTTACGGCTCTGTGATCACATACTTCTAGGGAAAACGTCAAAATGACCGTACCAATATCACCGCGGTGATGCATGAGACCCAGAGACTATAGGGAGGGGGGATGATCGAATAATAAGTCCTACCTACGTAGATCGATCGTCTTCTCCCAATCCTATCTTTGTCTGCGTATCCGTAATGGTCTACTACAGTCTCGATGTTGAGGCTTCGTATTCACAATAAATTTTGGTTGGTTATTCCATGAATAATCAGGGTGTATAGATCCTCGGGCCAGGCGCATTGACACTCATGTCTCCAACATGGGAGAAATGGGGGAAACAGCGGTTGCGACGGGTCCTCGACCCATTCCAATCGATTCAGGGTCCAAAATTTAGTGGAAAATGATACCCCACACGCCTAAATCGTCTAAAATCTTGAAAATCCATTTTTTGAAATGCACATTTTGACCCCTACCCCGCCCGAATTTGGACCGATCGGGCTGGAATGTTTTAAGGACCAACTAGGGCCAGAAGCAGCCCCTGACCCGAATTTAATATTTTTCGAAAATTTTCTACTACCAAAATCGGCGTGGACGGTGGACGGACATTTGTCAATTTTGATCTAGGCACTGGAAGTGGTTATGGGTCAACTAAATTTTGGACGTTGCATCCAATTAAATGGGTCTCAGAACGATTGGCGCCCTCTGGTTGAGGTTATGGGTAAAAATGGGTGCCTATCTACCCATTTTGAATGGTTGTTTTCGAGATTTCCTATACCTAGACGTGTGGGGTTACATTTTCCACTAAAATTTTTACCCTGTATCGATTTGAATGGGTCCGGGACCCACCACACCCACTGTTTTCCCATTTTCTCCATGTTGAAGATATGAGTCTCTGAGGAGAATTTGCAGCGTTTGTTTCCGGCGTAAGGGACTAATTATTGAGAAGAACACTATTCATCGTTTACCTCTCGGATCAGAGCGACTCAAAATAATTTGCGAGGAAACTCCTGTCATTTCCTCTGCAATATAATATTGGCTGATTTAACGTAATATCGATTTATTCATCACACAGCTAACTATGCCCCTGTCTGAACATTATCAACACTTTCATGACTGTCCCCTTCCAATAAAAGCCTTGCAGCCGTGTAGTAATTGGTCAGACCTAGCTTTGAAATTGTTAGTTAGAGGCGAGAGGCTCTAATCACCGACAAAGGCCGATAAGAGTTGCTAATTAAACTAATTGACTAATTGGGACCAGAGCGTTGATTAATAGAGGCGACCCTCCACAACGCCCTGACCTCAAAAGCATTTCATCCAGTCTGAATGTAAATTTCATGTTGAGTAAAGTGATTTAACTTTGTATTCACTTGAAATATGCAGTTATCTGGGATCTGGAACCTGAATGTGAGGTGAAATTCTCCATACTTGTGGATTCTTTCCTGTAGGTACTAGAATAAAGGTATAAAATACAGGCTATTCGAATAACCTCTAAACGACGCTTATTCAAATCTCAGAGCGAATTATGAATTGGCCCTGTTCAACAGGAAAGACGGTGCATGGATTTCTAATTCTGGCCGGTGGATGATTGCCACCTAATTTTTTCATCCTTTGGATTTGAGGACACCAATGAATGTTAAGAGAGTGGGTGAAAACGCTGCGAATTCTTTCAGAGGGGTTGGTTATTCCTCGGACCAGGAGCATGGGGACTCACTCCAATCGTTTCAGTGTCCAATGTTTAGTGTAAAATGATACCCCACACGCCTAGGTACGAAAAATCTTGAAAACACATTTAAAATGGGTAGATAGATATCCATTTTGACCCATAAACTCTTCAGGTGGATGCCAAACATTCTGGTACCCATTTCATTGGATTCGGCGTCCAGAATTTAGTGGATGATGATACCTCACACGCCTAGGTACCAGAAATCTCGGAAACACATATCCAAACGGTAATAGGCACCCATTTTGTGCTATTTTCTACTACCAAAATTGGCGTGGCCGGATGTGCCCAACAGGAAGGAGCGCAGATGAGGTCCTGCAGGCCATCAAGGGTGATGCAGTCATGGACCTGGGCAGGGATGTTCAGGCAGGAGAATTGGTCCCCATCCACAAGGTGGGCCCCTGCAGTCAACCTACAGAGAAGTGGGTTGTCCATGTTTCATCAGCTGCCAGATTGAAACTGCTCCAAAGAAAAAGGATAACCATGGGATGGCTGTCATGTAAAGTGGTGGACCACATGAATGTGAAGCAGTGCTACTAATGCTATGTGGCTATGGTCACACCTCTAACGCCTGCATGAAGAAAAAGGTATGTAGTTTCTGCGCAGAGGATGGTCACAGCTTCAGGGGCTGCACTAAGAAGGACCAAGCCCCAATGTGTGCAGCATGTCGAGCAGCGGGGTTGCCTGACACCTGCGGCTGCTACAAGCAAGCCCTGGACGCCTATGTCAAGGGGATTGACTACGGCACATGATGAAGCTGTCAGTGATTCAGCATAATATGAACCACCAAGGCCTAGCGGCAGACTAACTTGAACAATTTGCTGCTGAAAAGAAATATCAGGTAGCTCTCCTGCAAGGACCACACCATTGGACATGCCACTGCTGCCAATGATGGAATACTGCAAGCATAAGAAGAGGCGAGTTAGTACAGAGGCTTAGCAGAGCAGAAATGAGAAAGAAAGACCCCTTGCAAAACCCGGCACCTCCTCGAGTTCCATCCTGGGCTGCCACAGGCAGGCAAACGCTGGAAGAGGGTGGGGGGCCTGATAATACAGGGAAGCCATAGAGCCATAGAGTAGGGCTCCCAGATGATCAAGCGCAAAATGAAGACGAGCATAGACTGTGATGGGCCTTGCGGCATCAGGCCCAATCTTGCGCAGGTACATATATCAGGTCGGACATTTGCTAATTTTGATCCAGACACTTTGAAACGCCCAGATTTTTTTTTTTTTTTTTTTAGCCGAATCGGAGGGATTGACCTTTTGCATGAAAACATTGGTTGATTATTCATGGAATGACCCACCAAAACGCTCCTAGGTATTTCTTATTATACTGAAACCAGAAAATCATAGTCATTAAGTATATGTGAAAACAGTATGTCATTGCCATCACATCTGCTATGCATTTCACTCCTCGCGCACATAAAACTGTCTTACTCGTCTTGGTTCGCCCACTCGGTGGCAGCTTGAGGAGCCTTGAGGGGGTGGAAAATAACGAGCTTTCCTCAATACAACCTTTTATATCCGAGTGATCCATCAAAATGCCGCAGGATCCTCTCGTTGCTTTTTCGAGAACAATCCCCTGTCATCTCTTTCGCGTCTTCGGCCCCGTGCTAAAGCTACCGTTTTAGAAACGTATGGTTTGAGTTTCCTCGGGGACAGAAGAGTTTTCTGTCACATAGAAAATTCAGATGAACAAATCATTAGCACTATCTGTCAAATTATTTATTGAATTTTATTTTGCTTAAATCATTTTATTGCTTTTACTGTCGATGTGTGTTGATGAACGCTTGTACACGTTCTAAAATATTCATAATGATTGTACAGATTTTGGTTGGTTATTCCTTGAATTTGGTCTCTCTGATTCGGCCCGAAAAGTTTTTCTGGACGTTTCAAGGTGTCTTGATCAAAATCAGCAAATATCCGTTTGCCGTACGCTGTCCACGCCGATTTTGGTAGTGGACAATTTTCTAAACATCTGAAATTCGAGTCAGGGGTTCGTTTCCGGCTCTAGTTGGTCCTCGTAACTTTTCAACCCGATCGGACCAAAATTGGGTGGGGTAGGGTTCAAATTTGAATTTCGAAAAATGGATTTTTGAGATTTTTTGCACTCCAGGTGTGTAGAGTATCATTTTCCACTGAATTCTGGACGCTGAATCCAATGAAAAGGGCCCCAGAACAATTGGCACCCACTAAGACTAGGTAATGGGCCAAAATGGGTGCCTATTACCCATTTTGGATATGTGTTATCGGGATTTTTGGTACTTAGTCGTGTTGGGTATCATTTTCCACTAACATTTGGACGCTGAATCCAATGAGACGGGTTCCAGAACGATTGAAGCCCTCTGGATGAGACAATGGGTTAGAATGGGTGCCTATCCACCCATTTTGAATGTGTATTTTTCAGATTTCTGGTACCTAGGCGTGTGGGGTATCATTTTCCACTAAATTTTGGACGCTGAATCAATGGAAATGAGTCTTCATGTGCCTAGTCCGACGAATAACCAACACATGTTCTCTCTTGAGTGCCGATCCGGCCGTCGAAGTTCCATTGCATTCCTAAACTTTGTACTTAATCCGAGATCTATACCTCATGCCCTCTGGCGTCTGCAAGCCAGATCGAGGAACAAATAAAGGTTTCAGCAAATTAGGAAAGCCCTGAAGCGATCAGGACTTGAACCTCGAGCCTACTGAACTCCTGTTTAGGTCCACTTTCTCCCAAGGTTCGCATTTCCACCATAAACTCAATATCCGATCAAAATACAATAGGATCATACAACGTTTTTCGGAGACATATTCGGTTCACCACTAAATTTTGGACCCTGAATCGATTGGAATGAGTTCGGAACCCGCCACACCCACTGTCTCCCCCATTTTCTCCATATTGAAGAAATCAGTCTCCATGCGTCTGGCCCGAGGAATAACCAACTCCTGTATTTTTGTAGAGTATCCAATGACTTTGCCAAATAGCTGAGTACTCTCCAAGTATAATTTAGAAGATAATTTATATTTCAAATATTATTTTGGATGGATTTTATTGGTAGAGGAGAGTAGGGGGAGAGTGAGGGGTCTGTTCCTGGCTCTAGTTGGTCCTCGAAACTCTTCAGCCCGATCGGACCAAATTTGAGTGGTGTAGGAGTCGAAATGTGTTTTTCGAAAAATTGATTTTCGAGATTTATGGCGATCTATGCGTGTGGGGTATCGTTTTCCACTAAATTTTGGACGCTGAATCCAATGAAATGGGTCCCGGAACGAGTAGATGAGGTTACAGGTCGAAATGAGTGTCCATCTACTCATTTCGAATGTGAGTTTTTGACATTTCTGGTACCTAGGCGTGTGGAGTATAATTTTCCATTAAATTTTTTACCCTGAATCGATTTGAATGGGTCCGGGACACGTCACACCCACTGTTTCCTAATTTTCCCCAAGCTGAAGAAATGAATATCTATGTGCCTCGTCCGAGGAATAACCAACCCCTGTGATTTGTACTTTCTCACATGTCAACTTTTAGGCAGCTTAAATTACGGTACATGCAATGTTGTCGTGGCAACGTAATGTTCAGCCTCATTCGTAGTAGTTCAGGTTGAATAATGGTTGTTTAACAAGTACAGATGTGTTGTGTTGAGAGAAAAACGTTGAATTCATTACAAAAAGTTCTTTTCCGAGGCCTCAAAAGCCGAGTGAGTGCTTTCGTAGTGACGAAAGAATCTCACAGTGAGTTGAGAGCGGAATTATTTTTTCACATCCCTCCTCAAATCCAAGCGCTCGTAGCTTTCTAGCCTTTCTTCATTTCCTTCGTCGTTGAAGCCAAGTTGAAAAGTGGAAGAGTCACAAGGAATGTGTATTGGAGTTGAACGCACCAGGAAGCGTGACGATTGGTCTATTTTAAATCAAAATTGGGACAACTAATGGAATAGCCAGACATTCGACAATTCGCCCTCTCAATCGATAAGAAAACGAAATTTTTGAGGGGTTTTTCAAAAGGGAAGGGGTGACTACTTGTCTGCGAGGACAGCAAAGCTGAAATTAATACGAGTAACTTCGCAATGCTTCTGAAACGCTGCAAATTCTTTCAAAGGGGTTAGTTATTCCTCGGACCAGGCGCATGGAGACTCACTCCAATGGATTTAGCGTCCAAAATTTAGTGGAAAATGATACCCCACACGCCTCGGTACCAGGAATCTCGAAAATTCGCGTTGGAAATAGGTAGTTAGGTACACATTTTGACATAATAATCTCTTTGGGTGGGCGCCTATCGCTTTAAGACCCATTTTATTGGATTCAGCATTCAAAATTTAGTGGAAAATGATTCCACACATGTCTAGGTACCAGAAATCTCAAAAACACACAATCAAAATAAGTAGATGAATATCAATTTTGACTCATTGCCTCTTCCGATTGATCACCAATCGTTCTGGGACCCGTTTCATTGAATTCTGTGTCTAAAATTTAGTAGAAATGATGCCTCACACGCCTTAACCCACTGCGCGACACGTGATATTAAACATAGCTGTGCGACACGTGAGTCTGTCAGACTTAGTTTCTTATTTAGCTGGTGGGAAATTACTTCCACTTCATTTCGGCAGAAAAAATAATATATATCCGTTCTGTTGAGCTTATTTGATCTAATATAGTTTTGCTCTTCAGAAAGGAATCACTCGGGGAGAAAAGTATCTACATTTTATTTGAAAATTGAGGTAAATATTTCAAAAAATAGAAATAGGTACTTCAACATTTTTTCCGGCTTCGTAAAAGAATTGCCAATTTTGGTTATTACAAGCATGACAATACTCGCAACGTTACATGATAGAATCACAAGAATGAACCAGAAAGGTACATTGGTAGGTACTCAGAGCAAACATAATTACAGGAATGAGCAGAAGTCACGTCAGTCAACGACGAGACGCACATTCTCGAAATGTTGTGAGTCTGTGGGCGACCTCTTCTTTCAGGAGGGGTTGATGACCATTTCATGCCATTTTTGGCAGCATACATTCTATTTTGATCCTGGCTGGAAGGAGGTACTTCGGACTCATCATCTCCTTGGCTTGATTCACTGTCCTCAGCACTGCTTTGCTCCACCAATTCAGACAAAAGTGGTGAAAAATCATCATTTTCTGAAGATGATGATTTTTCTGAATCAGACTCGAGGCCAGAAGGAACATTGCCGTCTAACCCGGGAAGTTGCTGGGAAGGGGGGGGGGGGGGGGAGGTTTGCTGGGTCGTCAGAGTCAGAAACATTTTGTAGGAGATCTGACGCCTTGGAGGAGAAGTCTGGATCATCTACCCTCAAAATCTCCTTTTGTGTGTCAGGGTTCATCTACACAGCAAAAAAGTGTGCTAAGGTGAAAATTTAGTTGGTGACCTAACATTCAAAAGATATCTGACAGTTATCTTGAAGCACCTTGGGGACACGTGAGTTTGGTGGGCTCACACAAATCATTCCCAGTACTGTGACACGTGAGCCCACCAGACTCCCTATGTTATGAAAAAGTGCTTTGTTTATCTTTGTAATCGCGTCTGAGACGGTCGTTTTTCGAACTCACTCGTTCACCAACTAACAACAGGAATTTACGTGGGTGTCATGCTCCGCTAACTGAAGCAGTGGTGTCAGCATATCAAAAAGAAATATCCTTGTGAGTTCCGTGAACTCACGTGTCGCGCTATGGGTTAAAACGGACCCCTAACCGTAATTTCAGATTTTTAGAAATTTGTCTACTACCGAAATCGGCGTGGACGGCGGACGGACATTTGCATTTTTGATCTAGACGCATTGGGACGTCCAGAAAAAAAAATTAAGGCCAAATGGAGAGATTGACCTTTTTCACAAAAACCGATGAACTATCAAGCATTTGAGTCACGTGAAACTATAGCAGTAGACATCCGAATTCATCTCTTATTTTATCTGTAAACTTCAGACGAAAGGCTCGTAGAAAAAGGTGTATAGACACTTTCGTCGATATAATAATGGTTTGAATAGCTGTAAAAATGGTTTGAAAAGCCAGGAGGATAAAAGAAACGACCATATTTTTCAAAAGAACGGACCTCTTTTCGCTACTATGTGGAAAACCCGAGAGCCCTTAAACGAGTTATTGAGAGCTATAAGCCAGCTCTTAAGATTTTGACGACCCTCGTCACAGTTCTATAATACCAAGAACGTTCCGAGAATTTTTGATGACTGTTTTGTTCTTTACGGGCGGAGCGAGTGATGGAATACGGGAACAAGATCTTGTCGTTACTGGAAAACATGTTGAATGGATTCGAAAACACCCTTTTCTCAGTATGATATTATTACGAGCGAGGTGTACCTAACTGCAGATACACATCAATTTTCTCCATTCATTTGAAACAGGTAAAGGCTCATTAGAACATATTGTAACGATTTATGTTCTTAGTAAATAATTTATTAACAATCGTTCACTAGAATACACTGTTCACATTCGTAACAATCGTTCACTTGAATACACTGTTCACATTCGCGCACTTACACAATTACAAAGCACAATTCGCGGTTGTAGCGGTTGTCGCACTATTTATAACGCGGCACGGCACAATTTATAACCCGAAGCGTCTATATCCGGACTCCGAAATGAACTGAACTCCGCGGCATTCTTGGGTCTCTTTATACTCGCTGCCTCTCGGTCGAGTACCTTCCAGAACGTTCCCTGGTTCCGGGAACTCGACGTGTTGTCTGGAGCGAACGGGGAGGTTCCCGAATGTTCGAGACCCTTAATCCTCCACAGGTCATTGAGCTTGCGACGCCAGCAGCCCATTTGAACGGCACAGGTGCGAGCTCGCAACAATATTGTACCTTCACCCACTTTTGATTGGTTATTCCTCTGCAATGTTTTCATGCGAAATGTCTATTTTTCCAATTCAGCCCAAACAAATTTTCTGGTCGTTTCAAGGTGCCTATATCAAAGAATGCTGCAAATTCATAGACACGGGTTGATTATTCCTCAAACCAGGCGCAAGAAGAATAATTTTAACCTCGGACCAGGCGCATGGAGATTCATTCCTTCAACATGGGAAAAATGGGGGAAACAGTGGGTGTGGCGGGTCCCGGACCCATTCCAATCGATTCGGGGTCCAAAATTTAGTGGAAAATGATACCTCACAAGCCTAGATACTAGAGATCTCATTCGAAATGGGTAGATAGGTACCCATTTTGACTTGGAACCTCATCCAGAGAGCACCAATCTTTTCGGGATTCATTTAATTGGACTAAGCGTCCAAGGTTAAGTGGAAAATGATACCCCACACGCCTAGGTACCAGAAATCTGGAAAACACACATTCAAAATGGGTAAATAGGCACCCATTTTGACCCATAGCCTAACCCAGAGAGCCTCAATCGTTTTGGGATCTTTTTCATTGGATTCAGCTGTAAGCCCCCAGGCTTACTGCCTCCAGAAAACCAGAAGGGAGGGAGCATGTACCAGGATGCGCGCGCAGCCCCTGCCCGGACATTGCATTTGGAGAGAGCTCCAGTCCAGCTCTCCCAACATGTCAGAGTCATATATATCTCGGGAATAAGGATCTCGGGAATAAGGACTGGAACATCAATGCACCCCCGGAATTGAGCACGCTAGCGCTACCTCGCAGAAAGACGCACCCTTGAAGTTTTCCCAAAGGGAGTTTCAGTTGGTTGTTGGCGAGTGACCAGCTAACATATCTGTCACCGTTGGCGAGGCTCTTTCCACAGTGGGAGTATTTGAAATTGTCCACGTTCTTGATCCGACTCAGTTCAGTCGTGTCTGTAGTCTCAGTAGTTGTAGTGTAATTTGTTATTGTTCGTAATTAAGTTAATTTAACCCGTCCCTGTACATACGTTCCCGTCATTAAATCTTTAATAGTAGTCCAGTGTAAAGTCAGTGTTCAGTTATTTTAATTTCCCGTCGCAATGGACCCGGACATTGAGGAAGGCGAGTGGGTGTCATCAGATATGGAAGACGTGAGTGTGTTTCCGAGATATATTTTTGTAACCTTGTCATGAAAGTGCATCTCACTCAGTCCATCCTGGCTTTGTCCTGTGCTCGCTCTGAAGTGAACTCTGCTACTGTGCTGAAGTCGACTGAGGCTATGACATTGTGTTCCCCATGAGATAAAGGACTCAAGTTAATTAAGCCTCGCTGCATACCTTTGGGACAGCGTGCCCCCTCCAGTTCTCCCTTCGACGTCGACGCCGTTTTCGCCATTTTCGTCAGCCGGTATCGTTGCACTTGTTCATTGATTGTATTTCATGTATATCATAATTTCATGTATCATGTATTAATTGTATTTTATGCTCCTCATGTTGTCTAATTTACCTTGTCAAATTGCTTTGTCTTATATCAATTCTAGCCTGGGTTGTGGCATATCCTCCTTTGCCACGTGTCCTTGTTTTCAATTATAATTCATTATGTTTCAATGTATTTTATGCTCATCCTTGGTATCCCTAATTAACGCTCAGTCGTAAGTCTTGGACATACTTTGTATAACCTCTCGCTAGTTGCATTCAAAATTCTCCGAAGAAACCCGATTTAAATTATAGTAAATTCAAACAGATTTTAATTCGAGATAGGCTTACACAGCGTCCAAAATTTATTGAAAATGGTACCCTTCACACCTAAATTGCAAAAAATCTCAAAAATCCATTTTTCAAAATTCACATTTTGACCCCTACCCCACCCAAATTTGGTTCGATACCCCACTCGCTCAGATTTCGACAACTAAGTCGTCGAAAAAGTCAAACATGGGGAAAATGGGGGAAACAGTGAGGAATATATCGATTTTGAATATGTGTTCTTGAGATTTCTGGTACCCAGATGTGTGGGGTATCATTTTCCACTAAATTTTGGACGCTAAATCGATTGGAATGGGTCCGGGGCTTTCGACACTCACTGTTTTCCCCATACATCTATTTCGAAAAATAACCAACGGAAATTTGCCGCATTTTTTCTGTTGATAGTTACTTATCGAACTTTGGTGAACTCGAAGTTAAACCACGAATAATATAACAATTCGTATATTTTGCAGCTTCGCAGTTGGTCCTTCAACTTCCAAATTGTCACCAGTTTTCGAAAGTTACGTCTCCACCTTTGACTCTTTCTATTCATCAACATGGAAACTGCGGTAAATTAATAAAGTCAGCTTCGTTTCGCATCGCAGTCTTTACAAAAATGTTCACGGGGTGTGTCCAATAAAAAGACTTAAAGAAGTTAACCAGTTTAAGCTCTAAAAAAGAGGGAATCTCCTTTGGTTATTTTATCCGGCCTAACTTTCTCAGCTTCTGATAATAATTCAGGATTAGGGAACTTTTCGGTGAGGGATTAGACAGGAAAATATCCACGGTATTATTGATGTGGTACGATGAAACAGGAAGCAACCTTCGCGATTTGTGAATGAAGATATACGGGTATTGTATTACATACTAAGTACCTACGTACCACACGCCTAGGTACCAAAAATCTTGAAAACACATATTCAAAGTGGGTTCTGTAAACTCAATTTGACCCATAAGTTCTTCCAGTGGGTGCCAATCGTTCTGGGACCCATTTCGTTGGATTCAGCGTCCAAAATTTAGTGGAAAACTGTACCCCAATCGCCTAGATCGCCCAAAAACTCGAAAATCCTTTTTTATCTAGACACCATGAAACGTCCAGAAAACAATTTTGAGCCGAATCGGAGAGGTTGACTTTTTGCATGAAAAACAGGGAGGGGCATCATAAATGAGCTCAGATTCTAAATAGCCATCTTAAACCAAGGATATCCTCATCTGTGTGCGTCAATTGGTTCAAAATCCCTCAATCGATTCATCACCCAAAATTTAATTGAAAATTACAAACCTCACGCCTGGATTTATAAAGCATCAAAACCTATTTTGGTTGGTTATTTCTTGAAGTTGATTATTCTATTCATCTATTATTCTTCTATTACTCAAAATGGCTGGAATCAAAATGTGTACTTAGAAAAACGAATTTTCGAGATTCTTGGCGATCTAGGATACCATTTTTGACTGAATTTTGGACGCTAGAATGAATAAGAAAGGTCCCTGGAGAGATTATGATTCAAAATGGGTATCTATATACCTATTTCAAAAGTGTATTTTCGAGTTTTTGGGCACCTAAGCGTGTGGGGTATCATTTTCAACTGAATTTTGGACCCAATAAGACGGGTCCAAAAACGACTGGCACCTACTTAGGAAGTTGTGACCCAAAATGGGTAGGTATGTATCTACCAATTTCAAAAGTTGGTCTTCAAGTTGGTTTTTCAATCATTTTTCACTAAATTTTGGACTCTGAATTCATTTAAATGAGTCTCTATGCTCTGGTCCGAGGAATAACCAACCCCTGTGAATTAATTTGCAGCTTTTTTTGAAATACCCTATTTTAGCATTGCCCCACTTCCATTCAAAAAGAGAGTTAACTAAAATTATGATTAAAATATCTAACTTTTTATGAATTTTCACGGCCTGAGCTGACATTTTGGATTTGGAATTGATTCAGACGTGAGATGTGACAGCATGGTGAGAAACAACTCTGTCTTTATTCATCTTCAATACAAATACAGGAGTAGGTGCTTGTATTATTTCAATATGAATAAATAACTAAGAAAGTTTAATGGCCCATTGTAATGGATAACGGATACAAGCGTCACTTTCATGTTCCATCTGAGCCTTTAGAGAATGACTTTGTTACTCACCTTTAATTTCAGAATATAACTTCCAGTTTAATTTCCTCTCGTAATGCGGGGGCGCTAATGAGAAGGAGATGAATACAGCATGACAATGAGAACCTACAGAGCGAAAGTTTTCCAAGGATGCTCTAAATAAACGAGAAGACCTCATTTCGGTAGATAACTGCTAAGATGAGCAAATAATTAGAGAGAAGCCGAGCGAGTCAAAAAGGGGCGAAGGTTCCTGTACCGGCCCCAAAATCGCCGCCGGGTGAAGTAAGACAAGCTGGTGGGCGTCCAAGACCAGTTTGCGGTAAATCTTCCGAATGGCTTAATAAGGAGCCAACGTTTCTCGGTCTCTTTCCAGTTCTCGTCTTTCTTATTTCGCTCTTTTGTACAATTCACGGACCTCAGCGAGGATATTAATTACGAAAAGAGGGCGGAGAGGAAATTAGCCAAGAGTCATCTCGCAGGAACAATTGTACAAATCCACGGTAGCCTACCAACATTTCTTGAGCATGCACAACCATAAAGCGTTCATTCATCTAGTTTCTGGAAAGATTATTTGGGAAATGAAGGAAGTCTGAATGCTAAAGAGAGAACGTTCAGTTGTGAGTCCTCCATTCTCCTTCCAGTTCACACGACGATACGTAAGACATTATGTTATTAAGTGAGTGAAATGTATTCTCATTTATTAGGGCAGTTATAAGAACAGTGATCATACATGGAGACATGTGGCTTCTCCTGCTATGCCCCCTCTCAATCTCAAAATCTCAAACAATCTCACAGTTTCACTCTGTCTAGATCGAAAAAGTCAAATGTCCGTCCGCCGACCACGCCGATTTGGATAGTACAAAATTTTCTAAAAATCCTAAATTTGGGTTAGGGGTCCATTCCCGGTTCTAGTTGGTCCTAGAAACTTTTCAGCACGGTTGGACTAAATTTGGGTGGGGTAGGGGTCAAAATGTGAGTTTCGAAAAATGGATTTTAGAGATTTTTGGCAATCTAGGCGTGTTGGGTATCCTTTTCCACTAAATTTTGAACCCTTAATTGATTGGAATGGGTACCGGACCCGCCACACCCACTGTTTCCTCCATTTACCTCATGTTGAAAAAAAGAGTCTCCATGCGCCTGGTCCGAGGAATAACCAACCTCTGTGTAAGAATTTGCAGTGTTTGCCTTTTACTCCACCATGTCTCGTCCTGGTCTCCGCCTTGTGTCATCCTGGTCTCCGCCTTGTCTCATCCTGGTTTTGGTTGGTTATTCCTTCAATAATCAACCTATGTTTTTGCCTTTTACTCCACCTTGTCTCGTCCTTGTTTCCGCCCTGTCACATCCTGTTCTCCGCCTTTCATTCCACCTTGTCTCGTTCTGGTTTCCGCCCTGTCTCGTTCTGGTCTCCATCTCGCCTCCGCCTTGTGTCATCCTGGTCTCCGCCTTGTCTCGGCCTGGTCTCCACCTCGCCCCACCTTGTCTACCATTTGTATCCACCATGCCTCCACCTTGATTCATCCTGGTCTCCGCCTTGTGTCATCCTGGTCTCCGCCTTGTGTCATCCTGGTCTCCGCCTTGTCTCATCCTGTTCTCCGCCTTTCATTCCACCTTGTCTCATTCTGGTTTCCGCCCTGTCTCGTTCTGGTCTCCATTTCGCCTCCGTCACGTGTCATCCTGGTCTCCGCCTTGTCTTGGCCTGGCCTCCTCCTCGCCCCACCTTGTCTACGATTTGTATCCACCATGCCTTCACCTTGATTCATCCTGGTCTCCGCCTTGATCGGCCTGGTCTCCACCTCGCCCCACCTTGTCTACGATTTGTATCCACCATGCCTTCACCTTGATTCATCCTGGTCTCCGCCTTGATCGGCCTGGTCTCCACCTCGCCCCACCTTGTCTACGATTTGTATCCACCTATTCCACTAAATTTTGGACGCTGAATCGATTAGAATAGGTCTAGGACCCGCCACACCCACTGTTTCCCCCATTCGAGGAATAAGCAACCCGTGTGTAATAATTTGCAGGGTTTTTTATAAGCATATTGTACCATGTACATTATGATAAAACTACTTTTGGCGTGAGAATTGTTTTCTTTCACTGATTCTCAAAATTAGAAGGTACTTAAAGTGACAAATTTATAAAAATATTGTTTATAATAAGTGAATAATTAGTTGAGTACGAGCCAAATTGTCTGTGCACATATGGTCTCAATCTCAATCTCAAATTGAACTTCATTATCAGATTCCCAATAAAGTCAACCGAATCGGTGTTGTGATAGCAAAATGTAGGTAGCAATAGGGTGATTCCCTCCAAATTTCAACTTCCTAAACAAAAATCCGGATTTTAGGTGGTGGTTCAAACATTAAAAAAGCTCTCCTGAAAAGTTGGGAAATTTGAGTTACCCACTTATTCACTCGGGCGACAGATTTATACCAGTACCATCCCCGAATAGAGCTTGGCGAGAGCTTTCCAACGAGTATAAACAACACAAAACGCTGCAAACTCATACACAGGGGTTGGTTATTCCTCGGACCAGGCGCATGGGGACTCATTTCTTCAACATGGGTAAAATGGAGGAAACAGTGGGTGCGGTAGGTCCCGGACCCATTCCAATCGATTCAGGGTTCAAAATTTAGTGGAAAATGATACCCCACACGCCTAGGTACCAGAAATCATGAAAACACTCATTCGAAATGAGTAGATAGGTACCCATTTTGACCCACAACCTCATCCATAGGGCGCCAATCGTCTCGGGACCCATTTCATTGGATTCAGCGTCCAAAATTTGGTGGAAAATCATACCCCACACCCCTAGGTGCCAGATATCTCAAAAACACATATTCAAAATGGGAAGATTGAGACCCATTTTAGCCCATAAATTCCTCCGGTAGGGGCTTATTGTTTTAAGACCCATTTCTTTGGATACAGCGCCCAAAATTTAGTAGAAAATTATACCCCACACGCCTAGATCGCCAAAAATCTCGAAAATTCATTTTTCAAAAAACACTTGACACAAATTTGGACTTAAACCGGTGTTGGTGCTAGCGTGCGATAATTCAAAAGTTTCCTACGTTATGATGAACGAACACGAAAATCCAACACGGCAAACAAGCGTTTATCATCGCTCTTTAAAATAAATTGGTGATTCAAGCAACCTGTGGTAACCGTAAATGGTGCAGACAGGTTGCTTCAGGTTCGAATTCTCAGTACCGTACAACAACAATGAGGAAGCTTTCAGGTGATATTAACCGCTTAAATTTAATATAGTGAGAGAAGAAAAGGTCTCTTCTCGGTAAAATCCCACTAACCCAAAGTTAAAAATGTTCTTGGTTAATTCATTTTCAATCGAGGTTAAAAAAATGTCTTTTCTTTTCGTCTGTTTTCCAAAAATATATTTTTCCCCGCGTTTTAATAAATCATTTTCGTCTGTTTCTGTCGCTTTCGGTCAAATCTGTTTCAACAGAGACTGGAAAGAAATCTTTTTCCAGTGAACAGTAACTCCACCGTTGGAATTTTCATGCTCTAACGCTCTTTAAATATATATATTTCTTTTTTAAAGATGGTTTCTGTTTGTTTGTTTGTTCATCATGCATTATAAAACGCCTACGAAAAGCAAACCTGTGGCTTATTTCTTGAAACTCATCACTCCACGCTTTGCAACTCTTCATGTCATACAGGGTTCTCAGTTCAGAGATAGTACACATTTACAATCTACCCAGATATTGCACATTGTTGTATTAAGAAACTCAAAGTAGCGCCCAAATATTACCCCTGGATTTTCCTCGGTCACAATATAGTTCAATACAGCTCACGTTCAATGGGAAGGGGGAGGGGGAACCAAATTTGTGTATTTCGAAAAATTAATTTCCGAGATTTTCAGCGATCTAGGCGTGTGAGGTATCGTTTTCTCGTCCTGGTCTCCGCCTCACCTCCGCATTGTCTCATCCAGGCCTTCGCCTCGCCTCCACCTAGTCTCATCATGGTCGCCTCCACCTCCCTTCCACCTTGTCTCGCTTTGGTCGCCTCCACCTATCTTCCACCTTGTCTCGTCCAGGTCTCCGCCTCGCCTCCGCCTTGTCTTGTCCTGGTCTCCTCCTCGCCTCCACCTCACCTCCGCCTTGTCTAATCCTGGCCTTCGCCTTGCCTCCACCTAGTCTCGTCTTGGTTGTCTCCACCTCACCTCCACCTTGTCTCATACAGGGGCCTATTCCTAGAAACTCTTCACTCCACGCTTCGCAAATCATCATTTCATCCTCTTCTCATTGAAAATTATGAAGAGTAGGAGAACTTCCTGTTCCTAGAAACCTTTAACTCCAACTCTCATGTTCTACTTAAAATGTAGAGAGAGTTGTTGTTGTGTGTCTATTTTGTTGTAACCTTCTTTCGCTTAGGACACCTACACGAGCAAAACTCAAGACTTTACCGCTACACTGCAATGGCGCTTCATGTTTTGAACACCAAAAACTCTGCAACTCTTGACTCATCAATTCACTCTACATATTCATGATGCTCTGCACTTTCTAGGAATGAAAAGCTCTTGCAGAGTGGGGAGTTTGCACATTCAGAGTGGAGAGTGATGAGTGAAGAGTTTCTAGGAACAGGCTCGAGATTTTTGGCAATCTAGGCGTGTAGGGTATCTTTTTTCACTAAATTTTGGATGGTGAATCCAATGAAATGGCTCCCAGAATTACTAGCACCCACCGGAAGAAGTTATGGTTCAAAATGTGTACCTATCCGTGTGGTATCGAGATTTCTGATACCTAGGCGTGTGGGGTATCATTTTCCACTAAATTTTGGACCCTGAATCGATTGGAATGGGTCCGGGACCCGCTACTCCCACTGTTTCCCCCATTTTCCCCATGTTGAAGAAATGAGTCTTCATGCGCCTGGTCCAAGGAATGACAAACTGTCTGTTGTTCTGTGTCACTTTTCAGATTAAAGTTTTGAACCGGCACATTTCCTCAATATGTCAATAGTCTACTCTTCCCGATTTTCAGCCAAGTATCAACAATACTAAAGTGACTTCGATCGTGTGGAAATTGGCGACTTGAAGTTACTCGTAGATGAGTTAGGCAGATACCACCGATTGGATTACGAGCAGAAGTTGGTCCGATCCAAGGATAGATTCGCGTGAACTGGAACACCAACTTTGCTCATTCGCCTTCTCCTTCACACGTTCCGGCTTGACGTTGTTTCTCGAGGAAAAGAGAAAATATGTTGAAAGGAATAAAGGGGGTAGAGGAAAGCCTCGGAAGAGGAAGTGGCTTCAATGTTGGTCGGGAACCCGCAAAGAAAAGTGGAAGCGTAGGAGTCGTGCCCTGTTAGGCTTTTTTCCCGCTTTGTTGTGTTTTTTCTCTCGAGGCGAGGAGTATTTTTCTGCTGCATTATAAGGGGGTTCTGAGGGCACTATGCACACCTTTCCTAAGAAAAAGCCGCAGAGTCTTGGTGGTTTTCTTACTTTGGGGGGAACTTAATCCAAGTTGGAAGTGAAATGAAACATTCGCTACGGCTTTCCTTCTACCGAGGCTGAGATAAAGACGGCTTACCTCACTTTTCCTCGTTAGATGCAATATTAAACCCTCACTTCATATTGGTTTTCTCCAAGTGATAGCATCTGTCCGATCTGGGTTCAAGCTCATCGAGCCTACTTTAAACGGCAAATTCTTACACAAAGATTCTTCGGACCACGCGCATGGAGATTCATTTCTTCAACATGGGGAAATGAGAGAAACAGTGGGTGTGGTGGGACCCAGACCCATTCCAATCGATTGAGGGTCTTGAATTTAGTGGAAAATGATACCCCACAAGCCTAGGTTACAGAAATCTCGAAAACACACCTTCAAAATGGGTAGATAGGCACACATTTTGACCCATAGCCTCATCTAGAGTGCACCAATCGTTCCGGGACCCATCTCATTGGACTCAGCGTCCAAAAGTTATTGGAAAATCATACCCCACACGCCTAGGTAGCAGAAATATTGAAAACCCATATTCAAACATGGGGGAAATGGGGCAAACAGTGGGTGTGGCGGGTCCAGGACCCATTCCAATCGATCCAGGGTCCAGAATTTAGTGGAAAATGATACCCCACTCGCCTAGGTTACAGAAATCTCGAAAACACATATCGACCGTATACCTGCAAAACCTCAAAACCTTACTTTTGTGAAAATTCGGACTTACGAGGTTTTGCAAGTATACGGTCGATATTCAAAATGGGTAGATAGGTACCTATTTTGACCCATAACTTCTTCCGGTGAGCGATCTGGGATCCATTTCTTTGCATTCAGCGTCCAAAATTTAGTCATAAATTAATGATACCCCACACACCTAGATTGCAAAAAATCTCAAAAATCCATTTTTCGAAATTCAAAATTGACCCCTACTCCACCCAAATTTGGTCAGATCGGGTTGAAAAGCTTCGAGGACCAACTAGAGCCAAAACGGAACCCCGACCAAATTTTTTTAATAATTTCTACTACCAAAGTCGGCGTGGACGGCGGACGGACATTTGAATTTTTTGATCTAGACACCTTGAAACGTCAAAAAAATTTTTGGGCCGAATTGGAGAGATTGAATTTTTGCATGAATACACAGATTGATTACTCAAGTATGAATCTACCAATAGCAATAATTGAATACAATTTGAAAATGAGATACAAAATAATGTTGTTATGAAATCGTAATGAACTACAAGTCCAATTAGCAAAAGAGCGGGGTTATGGAAGCATAACTGTTGTGTGTAGGGGAATGCTAAAAGGTGATTTTCACTCAACGAAATAAATTAATTTGAGCCTGAATTTTTCCAGCTCACGTTTTAAGGGGGTTCGCAATATCTTTCCTGTAAGCTGAGAAAACCAGTTTATTCTCCGAGGTTAATGCATCCCTTGGGTAACAAGAAATATTCTGATAATCTTGATGAAAGGCCTCGTTACGAGAAGGGAAGTTAACCTTAACCATTCCCAATTTACATAATGTTTTGTCTTGTTATTAAGACTTCTTGTGGTCCCCCAATCGATTCATTTGGATTAAGACTAGCATCAAATGGTGGGACGAGGCTGGACACATCAGATTAGAAAACGCTGCATATTCCTAGACAGGGGTTGGTTATTCTTCGAATCAGGAGCATGGAGGCTCAGTCCAATCGATTTAGCGTCCAAAAATTAGTGGAAATTGATACCCCACACGGCTAGGTATCAGAAATCTCGATAACACACATTCGAAATGGGTAGATGAGTACCCATGTTGACCCATTAATCATCGTTCTTCTCATAGGACAATCGGTTCAGGACCCATTTCATTGGATTCAGTGTCCAAAATTTATTGGAAAAAGACACGCGTGTAAAATCTCGAATATACATTTTTCGAGAAACACATTTGTTTTCGCCCTACCTCGCCCAAATTCGGTCCAATCGGGCTGAAACGTTTCGAGAACCACTAGGACCAGAAACGTCCAAACTGTCCAAAATTTCAGATTTTTAGAAAATTGTTCACTACCAAAGCCGGCTAAGACGGTCCTACGGCGACGGACATTTGCTAATTCTTATTTGGACACTTTGAAACGCCCAGACAAAAATTTTGAGCCGAATCGGAGGGATTGACTTTTTGCAAGAAAACATAGTTTGATTTTTCAAGGAATAACCAACCAAAATTGAGCGGGAACGAGAAAAAATGCGTGTTTGTTTACAAAACGCGTTTTGTTTTTATTTACACCATGGATCCTTCTGAAAAAGAAATTTTCTTTAAAAAAATACATGGAAATGAAAACAGCCAATATGAAAGCACCGCTATTGGGTCCACGTGATCTTTCTGAAGAGAAGTGTATTCGGGGAATATATATTATCGTTTAGAATGGTCGGGCGTCCACACTGCTTTTTGTCCCCTTCTCACCAGTGGCAGCAGAGAATATACAGGATTCATAAACTTTGCCAAAATTGAAATGAAAACAAAGTTGTTGTGGTTGTTGCTGCTATTTGACCCATAACTTCTTCTGGTGTGTGCCAATCGTTCTGGGACCCATTGCATTGGATTCAGCGTCCAAAATTTAGTGGAAAATGATACCCCATACGCCTAGATCGCCCAAAATCTCGAAAACTCATTTTTCGAAAACGCATTTTGACCCCTACTCCGCCCAAATTTGGTCCAATTGGGCTGAAAAGTTTCGGGAACCAACTAAAGCAGGAAACGGACCCCTGACCCAATTTTCAGATTTTGGTTGGTTATTCCTTGAATAATCAACCTATGTTTTCATGATAATGGTCAACCTCTCCGATTCGGCTCAAATTTTTTTTCTGGACGTTTCATGATGTCCTGATCAAATAAGGTCGATGTCCGTCCGCCGTCCACGCCGTTTTTGGTAGTAGAAAATTTTCTAAAAATCTGAAATTTGGGTCAGGGGTCTGTTCCCGGTCTAGGACGGTCCTCCAAGCTTTTCAACCCGATCGGACCAAATTCGGGCGGGGTAGGGGTCAAAATGTGTTTTTTGAAAAATGGATTTTCGAGATTTTGGGCGATCTAGGCGAGTAGGGTGTCATTTTCCACAAAATTTTGGACGCTGAATCCAATGAAACGGGTCCCAGAACGATTGGCACCCACTGGAGGAAGTAATGGGTCAAATTGGGTATTTATTACCCATTTTGAATATGTGTTTTCGGGATTACTGGTACCTAGGCGTGTGGGGTATCATTTTCCACTATATCTTGGACCCTGAATCGATTGAAATTGGTCCGGGACCCACCACACCCACCGTTTCTCCCATTTTCCCCATGTTGAGGAAATTAGTCTCCATACGACTAGTTCGAGGAATAACCAACCCGTGTGTAAGAATTTGCAGCGTTTTAGATAACTTTCTACAACAAAAATCCGCTAGGACGGCGGACGGGCATTATTTGCTAATTTTGATCTGGACACCTTGAAACGTCCATCTGGAAAAATATTGCCCTTCTTTGCCATTTTTTGAGTTTAAAATTGTTATTTTTAGGGAACAATGCGTAGAGATTGTGTGGTAATTCAAGCTATTCAAGCCATACAGTGTTAAATCTTCTAATTATGATGAGTAATTGCTGACTAATATTGATGAGAAAATTACCAAAAGTTGATAGGTTGCGTAATTCTGACTTAGTGGCTGAAATTTGTGCAACGAATGTCAGATAAATATAATTACTCGCCCTTCTGTAGCTATAGAAGGTGAATATTCAGAGATGAGAGGGAAAGAGGGAAATAGAAAGAAGAAAATCGACTACCGGTGGTGAAGGGGTGAAGTGAGTGGGGGGGGGGGGGGTGCACGGAATCGGAATGCAACGACCCTGACCCCCGCGAGCGACCTCAGTGTGTTTGCGGTGTTCAAACGTGGGTCTCGGTCGGTGGGTCCTCCTCGATTGATATTCCACGAAGAGCATTAGATCCTGTACGTGCAGAGCATCCAACCCCCTATTCACCCCCTATTCCAACTCCTAGGCGATGCTCACTTTGGAGGTGGATTCTCGTTATACGCTCTACCTACGGTCTAACTAGGGTAATTCCAAGGTAATGGAGTCCACGGCCCATGATAATCCTCCCCCCCCCCCCCCCTTGGCAGAAGGTAAGGGAAGACATGAGTTAGTTGACGTCTAGAATCATTTTCATCAAGAAAAATGACCATTTTGAAGCTCTAAACGAAAACTAAACTGTTCATAGGGGTATTGGGGTTTATGGAACTTCAGAATCTTAACCCAGTAAGAACCACATATGGGTGGAATCCCACCCAAGCATTTTTCTTTTCAAGCTGCGCATGCGCCAACGTTTTCTATCTCCCCCTCCATTTTAGTACCCTCCTATGCCGACGTCATCAGGCCACTGATGGCCTTGGCCACTGATTTAGTTGAACCATGTTTGAAGGCGAGAGCCCAAAATGCCAGAATTCCCAAAATCTTTGCTTGTCAATCAAACATTATCTAGGTGAAGAGCAACCTCAACGTCCAGTTCAACCACAGGGTACAAGGAAACCGAGAAGATGTGATGTGTGTAATGAAGGGAGCAAAACAAAGGATAGGAAAGGCTATGCACTGTGAAAAATGCGTAAAATGCTTATGTGGTGAGCATAAAAAAGTAATTTGTAATGGCTGCCTGAATAATGATGATTCAGATTGAAACTATGTACCTTTTTTCGTGATTTCCATCTTGTAATAAAAAATCAATACACAGAAAAATGTTTTATTCCTTTCCTACCAAATATTCTTAGGATTCAACTTGAAAATCATGAAATATCATGCTGGGTTGGATTCCACCCAACGTGGGTGGTTGGGTCCAGGGAATTCACTTGGTTCCTGCTGGGTTAAGTCTTCTGGTTAACTGGTTGAATTCGTAACGACTGCAAATGTTAATATTTTCTTGTTCTGGCTCGTTTGGCGGTTCTTTCTAATCTTTGGTGCCGAAGTTGTTCCTCTGCTAGGCGTTCTTGTAGGTCCTGGTCCACTTCTACTTGCCCCTCATCTGGCTGTCCAGGCATGACCAGTGTTCTGTTTGGCACAGATTGGAGATTGGTTACTCATTTCATCATGATTTCCACTACTCTTCATCTTCAGTTTAGCTCTGGGACACTCGGGTACGTTTAAGAGGTTTTTTTTTCTCAAAAGGAGTTTCGCTCTTGAAATCTCTTGCTTAACTTGCTGTTTTCTCAATTTTTCTTCATTCTTTTTGTTTTGCAATTCTTATTTTTTAATATTCTTCTAGATTCGCAGTTGTACTCGTTTCTTCATTGCTTCCTCAGCTTGTAGTTTCATTTGCTCTTCCGTCATTATTGCTATTGTCTGGGAATACATGTGTTAGTTGACGTCTAAAACCATTTTCATCAAGAAAAGGGACGGTTTGGGTGAATAATCAAAGGATTTTTAACATTCTCCATTACTGCTGAACAGTCAATTCCTAAATTATCACAGCATGAGGTTGTGGGCGGTTATGAACTGGGTGCAAATCCTAATGGGTGTAGAGTAGTGGCACTAGCCGCATACAACTACCCAGTATCATACAAATTCATCTTCAAATTGAAATAATAAGAGTTATTGGGGACGTAAGTAGCCTTTTCCAATCCCAAAACATTCTGGTACTTCCTTCTTGGATCTGAAAAAAGATGCAATAAATGACAATCTCTCTGATTCGACCCAAAAAATTTATCTGGTCGTTTCCAGGTGTCTAGATCAAAATTAGCAAATCCTTCCGCTGTCCGCCATCCACGCCGACTTTGGTAGTAGACAATTTTACAAAAATCTCAAATTTGGGTCAGGGGTCCGTTCCCGGCTTTAGTTGGTCCTCAAACTTTCCAGCCAAATTCGGGCGGGGTAGGGGTCAAAATGAGTTTTTTGAAAAATTTATTTTTGAGTTTTTGGCGATCTAGGGGTGTGGGGTACTATTTATCACTAAATTTTGGACGTTAAATCCAATGAAATGGGTCCCGGAACAATTGGTGCCCACTGGAAGAAGACATGGGTCAAAGTGGGTATCTATCAACCCATTTTGAATATGTGTTTTCGAGATTTCTGGTACCTAGGCGTGTGGGGTATTATTTTTCACTAAATTTTGAACCCGGAATCGATTGGAATGGGTCCGGGACCCGCCACACCCACTGTTTCCCCCATTTTCCCCATGTTGAAGGAATGGGCCTGGTCCGAGGAAAATAACAAACCCCTGTGAACTAATTTTCAGCTTGATCTTGGCATTTTGTCACAACTTTTGTCTTTATATCTCCCTGGGCTGGTGTTTCTTATATTTTGACCTGTTAAATGCATTTTTGTTAGTTATATAGCACGAAAAACAGTTTTTAACCTATTATGGGAGGGTGTATGATACTGAGCATTTTAAACTTGCTTGTACCGCAGTGTCATACACCTGTGAATCCTGAAAATGTTCAATTATTGCATTTTTTGGCTATTGCGTTTTTTTTTTTTTTTTTGCTAAATAACCGACAAGAACGAATTTTCTAGGTTCCAATAGGTAATACAAGAAATACCAGTCCCAGGGGGATGGAAACTCGAAACAGACGCCATGAACAGAGTGATGAACATGAGGTGTCCCTCACAACAAGTGAGAAACCAGAAAAACACTTTCCATTCTTATTTTTCTTCTTTTTTCAGGTGCAAGAAGGAAGTACCAGAATGTTTTGGGATTGGTAAAGACTACATACGTCCCCAAGAACTCTCATCATTTGAATTTGAAGATGAATGTGTGTGATACTGGGTAAGTGTGCCACCACCCTATGCCCATCAGGATTTACGCCCCGTTTAAACCGCTCACAACCTCATGCTGTGATAATTTAGGAATTGACTGCGAATCTAAAAGAATATTAAAAAATAAGAATTGCAAAACAAAAGGAAGGAAGAAAAATTGAGAAAACAGCAAGTTAAGCAAGAGATTTCAAGAGTGAAACCCCTTTTGAGAAAAAGAAAACCTCTTAAACGAACCCGAGTGTTCCAGAGCTAGACTGAAGATGAAGAGTAGTGGAAACCGTGATGAAATGAGTAACCAACCTCCAATCTGTGCCAAACACAACACTGGTCATGCCTGGACAGCCAGATGAATAGCAGTTAGACGTGGACCAGGACCAGAAGAATGCCTAGCAGAGGAACAACGTTGGCAATAAGAAGAAAGCACAAAAGATTTCTGACCGGACGACCCCTGATTTATTTGTAAGATGTAATCTGGCCTAGACATTTGAGCATTATACTGTAATTTTTACGTTAATCTGTATGATACAGGTGCCACCACCTTACGTAAATTGGGCTTAAATCGATTAGCATCACGAAGTTAGTACGCTCCTCCGACTTCGGGCACGAAGACTTTTGGTGGATTCAAGGAATAATCAATCAAAAACTGTGTGTAGCGGCGTAAATGGCGATGCCCATAGCCAAATATTCGTCTCAAGCCAGTATTTTGGCTGCTCCCCCTCTTGCTTCCATTCCCGGTATGTTGATCGTAGCTGCAAAAAATACGTCGAAAAATTGTCTCAGCGGGATAATATCGAACATAGTCTCATAACGCTCATAACTCCCGTTCGTCGAACGAGCGGAAATATGTTCCTCAAACAAGAATTTGCCGAGTGAGCATCCTGCATTGGGAGGGCATTATTTGGTGCTCCCTTCGAAGCTCCCTTACGATAAGGGGTTATTGGTTTTCCGACGGATTAAGACGAACCGACTGGGGACATATTGAGTTATCTCGACCCCGTAAAACGAGCCGTTGACGCGGAAAGCCATTTTGAGAGAATGGTGTTCTCATAATCCGAGAATATTCGACGCATTCCTGCTTACATTCTTCTTTGGCTCGATTCGGAACTGCAATACACCACCTCTTGGATGACACGTCTTCCAGATATGCCGGCTTAATGTTTTTCGATGACTACAGCGATTTGTCGGAGTGCGAAGGCCACCAAGAAACGCAATGTCAAAGCAGATTCGTACTAGGTAGCCAAAACAAGAATTAGGGGGTATTCGAGACTACCAGTGATGAAAGATTACGTCTGGGTTCCAATTTCTGCCTGCTAGCTGGTCCCGTTTGCCTGCAGTTCCCGTTGCCGGGCCCTTTCCTCGACGAGCTTGCCTTCCAGGATGTTCCGGATGTACCCTGCCACGGCATTCCACTTTGACTGGCTTTCGAGCATCCTGGTCATCATATCCTCGGGGGTGGGAGGGCTGGTCATTTCTAGCTCCCTTGCAGTTTGCCATCGCTCTCTCTCCCACCTCTCGCATTCGAAGAATGTGTGTTGGGCGCTGTCCTCTTCGTTGGTGCAATGCAGGCATCCTGGAGATTCCACAATGCGCATCCTATGGAGATACTGATAGAACATCCCGTGACCCGAGAGGAACTGCGTTATAATATAACGCATATTATGATAGTTAACTTCACCGTGTTTCCTCTCTAGCCAGGGACGTATATTGGGCACCAGTCGAGCCGTTCATCTTCCTCTTGTTTCTGTATCCCAGATTTCCTGCCAGGAGTCGAGTGTGTGTTCCCGCTCTTGTTTGGCTAATTGAGGCCGTGGCTCCTCTTCCCTTCGCTCTTACATCCTTTTCCTCTCCCTTGCAAGCAGATGTATTGGTATCACTCCCGCTAGGAGGAGCACGGCTGGTTCCGATACTGTCTTATAGGTGCTCACTATGCGAAGGTTGGTGGCATTTGACATTCAGAGCGTCCGCCCACACTTCTGACCCATATAGCAGGATGGAGTGTACAACTGACATTAATTAATTAATTTTATAACATAGAATAATAATCAAATAGAAATATAATATACAATATACTCCCTCTCGATGTTCCCACATGAATGAATATTTGTATGCTCCCCCCATCCAGCACGGACTTATCTATAGGTTGGGGGAAAATTTCCAACATAGTGTATTGTTTGTTAATTGTTTGTGATTTACGGAAATAAATCTTTTTTCATTTCATTTTTCATTTCATTTCATAATAGTTGTCTCTTACACGGTCTAGGTCCTTGAAAACAAATATTAAAAACGCTGCAAATTCTTACACAGGGGTTGGTTATTCGTCAGACCAGGCGAATGGAAACTGATTTAAAAACATGGGGGAAATGGGGAAAACGGTGGGTGCGGCGGGTCCCAGACCCATTCCAATCGATTCAGTGTCCAAAATTTAGTGGAAAATGATACCCCACACGCCCAGGTTCCAGAAATCTCAAAAACACATATTCAAAATGGGTAACATATACCCATTTTGACCCATAACCTTTTTCAGTGTGTGCCAATCGTGCCGGGGCCCATTGCATTGGATTGAGCGACCAAAATGTACTGGAAAATGATACCCCACACACCTATATCGCCCAAAATCTGGAAAATCCATTTTTCTAAATACACATTTTTACCTCAACCCCACCCAAATTTGGTCCGATTGGGTTAAAAAGTGTCGACTAGTTTCGGACGGTGGACGGATATTTGCTATTGGTTGGTCATTTCTTCTCATGCAAAAACTCAATCTCTCCGATTTGCCCCAAAAAAATTTTTTGGACGTTTCAAGGTGTCTAGATCAAAATTAACAAATGTCCGTCCGCCGTCCACGCTGACTTTGGTAGTAGACATTTTTTTAAAAATCTGAAATTTGGTTCAAGGACCCGTTTTCGGCTTTAGCTGTCCTTGAAACTTTACCCGATCTGACCAAATTTGGTGAGTGGGGTGGTAGGTGTCAATATGCGTTTTCAAAAAAGGATTTTCGAGATATTTGTGGAGTACTATTTTCGACTAACTTTGGACGCTGAATCCAGTGGAGGGTTTTGGAACGATTTCTGGTACCCAGGCGTGTGGGGTAACATTTTCAACTAAATTTTGGACGTTGAATCAATTGGAATGAGTCTCCATGCGCCTGGTCCGAGGAATATTCAAACCCTGTGAAATAATATGCAGCATTTTCTTCTAATTATTTCACATCAATTAAAAACAGTGCCACTGATTATTATCTGGATCGATGAATGGTCTTCTTTCGCTCAGGTGTTGTCGTTGGCATCAAAACGATAATGAGGGGCCTTTGAAGCAAAGCTTCCTTTCATGAGGTTCGGGACGTTGTAAAATTCTCCGAACAACATCATTTCAGATTTCAGACTTTCTAAGTTACCAGAAAAATAATGAACTTGGTTCGTAAGGCATCCCTAGTTTAGCACGCCAATTACGGAAAACAGTAGCTTAGGTAAATGAGGCTTAGGTTGTGCCGTAGGTGGTTCTGGGAACGGCCCATTTTACTCACCCACCTATCATTGGATCTAATATACATTAATTCTTGTTATGGCTGGTTGTTCCTTGAATAGTCAATAGCCGGTCCCCGAAACTTTTCAGCCCGATCGGACCAAATTTTGGTCCTAAACTACCTCCCCATCTCCTCACTGTCTACAATCCCTTAGGTGTTCGAGAAGCTTGTTGTGGCCCTTCTAACTCCTGCACTCTCCCCCTTTATCACTCCTGAGCAGCATGGATTTGTCCGCGGCAGGTCCACTGTTACCAACCTTCTTCTTTTTCAAGACTATGTCCTCCGCGCCTTTGATGATGGTGATCAAGTGGACCTCATTCAACGTACTTTTCCAAGGCCTTTGACAAGCTGCCCCACTCTGTTATTTCTGAAGTCCTTAGATCCCTTGGTCTTTATGGCCCACTTCTCTCCTGGATCCGTGGCTACCTTTCTGACCGCTTTTCTTCAGTCAGAATCCGGGGAGCTGTCTCAGCTCCATTTGTTGCTTCTTCTGGGTCCCCCAGGGCTCACATCTTGGCCCTCTTCTCTTTATCCTTGTGTTCGGTGGGCTCAGTTCTGTCCTTGTTGGGGTTCAGTTCCTGATTTTTGCTGATGACGTCAAAATCTTCTGCAGGATTCGTGAGCTTCCTGATTGTTATACCTTGCAGTCCTCTGTCAACGCCTTCTACGCTTGGTGCTCTTCGGTTGGACTTCTTCTCAATCCAGAGAAGTGCTCAATCTCTACGTTCCATCGGTCATCTGCACCCAGACTGCACACTTACACCATTGGCGCTGTTGTCCTTCGCCGCCCGCCCTTTGTCAAGGACCTCGGTGTCCTCCTAGATCCTCAGCTGACCTTTTCTAGCCATATCGCCCAGGCTTTTAGTCGAGCAATGCGTGCCCTTGGGTTTTTGAAGCGGATAACTCAGGAGTTCACATCAGCTTCTGCCCTAATCACCCTTTATCAGACCCTTGTCCAGCCGCATATCGAGTATGCTTCTGTGGTCTGGTCTCCCTTCTACTCTAGCCACATCGACCAACTCGACCGAGTCTATCGCTCCTTCGCGCGCTATTTGGCGTTCCGTACTGGATTTGCCTGTGACGACGTCGATAATATTGGAGCTCATTATCATCTCTCTCGACCAGTGGACCGTCGCCGTGGCGCTGATAATTGGATTCGCCCGTAGATGTGAAATAAATAAATGAATAAATAAAAATTTGGACGAGGTAGGGGTCAAAATGCGTTTTTCGAAAAATGGATTTTCGAGCTTTTTGGTGATCTAGGCGTGTGGAGTATAATTTTCCACTAAATTTTGAACGCTGGATCCAAAGAAATAGGCCCCAGAACGACTGGCACCCACTGGAAGAAGTTATGGGTCAAAATGGGTGCATATATACCCATTTCGAATATATGTTTTCGAGATTTCTGGTACCTAGGCGTGTGAGATATCATTTTCCACTAAATTTTAGACGCTAGATCCAATGAGTCAGGTCCTAGAACGATTAGCGCCCACTAAAAGGGATTATGAACGCTAATCGAGCATTATAATCTTCTTGATTGCTTTGCCTTTAGCCTGATTTAGTTTCATGGGGGAAGGAGTAGTGCAGTAGTATAATTCTCAGTCAAAAAAGTTTTGGAGGCAAAACCGGTTTCGCATGAGTGTGGCACGCTTTTTTTTTGTGTGGGATAGATGAACTTGTTTCCGTAGGAGTTGGATTATGGTTAAATTTAATGAGATAGAAAATATTAATATGCAATTGAGTTACTCGTATTCCTTCTTATAGGCCTCCTTCTGCCTACGGGAAGACAATTTGCTCTATTCTCAAACATGTGCCCTCAGAGTCGGCGATTTCCTGATGAAATTTGTTATATTTATTCAGTATACTATTCACGTTTTGGAATTAAAACGCTGCAAATTCCTTCACAGAGGTTGGTTCGTCTTTAGTCCAGGACCATGGGGAAAACCGGTGAATGTGTAGTGCCCTAAACTTATTCCAATCGTTTCAGCGGTCAAAATTTAGTGGAAATTGATACCCCACACGCCTAGGTACCAGAAATTTCAAAAACAATCAAAATAGGGTACATAGGAACCCATTTTAACCCATAACCTCATCCAGAGGACGCCAATCGTTCTGGGACCCATTTAATTGTATTCAGTGTCCACAATTTAGTGGAAAATAATACCCCACACGCCTGGATCGCCCAAAATCACGAAAATCCATTTTTTCAAAAAACATTAATTTTTACCCATATCCCCTCACTAAATTTGGTCCAATCGAGCAACTAAAATGTCAGATTTTTAGAAAATTGTCTACTAACCGGTGTAAACAGCAAACTGCTTTTAATCTTGAAAATTTTCGCTGTAAACCGGAGAGGTTGATTTTCTGCATGAAATATCTTTGTTAAGTTGAGAGGAAATGCGGTGTTACTAGTATCTTTTTCGCAATTATCTACCTTTAAAGATATAGATAGCGTTGCGGTCTAAAAGCTCCTCATGCGAAAAACCTATTCCACCTCGAATTGCTATAATGTAAACGAAGGTGGCTCATTTGCTCCAACGCGTTCTTGTTTTGAGCGAAAACATTAATTTAAAAGACCAGCTTTGACTTACAAAGGCTTTATAACTACATCCATACAAAAATGAATGAGAACAAGAAAAAAAAAAAGAAAAAGGCAAATCCATTCAGTAGTAGTAAACTCAGAACAACGTGGGAAATGGAAGGGGTGAATTTAGAAGCGAAAGTTTAAACTCGAACTGGGAAGAAAGGGGAGGAAAACCGAGTAAACTGGCCACACCACCTTTCATTAATTTTCCTCACCGCAAGTTGACTTTTTCCTTTCAGACCCAGGAAAAGATGGAAGAAGGAAGAATTGTAAAGCTTCAAGGGAAGCAGGCACTGGTTGGTGCAAAAGAGCCCTAAGTAAACTTACAAGGTCTTTTACCGTTAGTGGTTTACTAGGCTGGAAATCTGGATTTTGAATAAATTGCGTTGGACATTATGAAGCGACGGACACGGGACGGTTTCAGTCACCTCGGGACAAAGTGGGTTCATTGTGGGAGAGGTGGAAGAGAAAAGAGGAAGAGAGTTTTTTTTGGTGGGGTGTTGGTAGGGGGGGGGGGGCTTCCCCACAGTTCATATTTTATGAGTAGAGAAAAGCTTTTGGTTGAGACTTTTCCTCCGTTAAAACTGCTCGTTCTCCGTGGCTATCGAAGAGCCTACAATGGAGGCTTCGGAGCTTCCATTAGCTCTTATCCTTCATCAATCATCGCTTAATACCTTTATCCGTTGTTGGAGAGGGTGATAGAAATGGGGTTGGGGAATATAATGAAACTGGGAGAATCCATTCAACCTTGCCACTACCCCCGGACATCACATTGTGGAGGTCTTTAAGAATGAGATAGGGGTCCATCGATAGTGCCCGATAGCAGCCTGTTGAGTCAATGATATTAGCTTATCCCTGCCAGATGATAGTTGTTATATTCGTGTGCAATGCCATCACTGGAAGGAACTCATCAGCAAAAAGCAGGCAACGTGCTGAGCACGGCCTTATAGATAGATTAATTACACAGGGGTAGAGGAGGTGTCCACTGTAGTCTTCACCGCAGTGTCCACCCGCCGCACTTAGGCCTGGTAGACCATTGTGCTAGCACCTGGGTGGTCACAAAGCAAGCCAGATTACAAAGGCAAACACGTGTGTTGTGATATGCCCCCGGACAACCGTTTTGGATACTTACTGCCGGTACTATATTGGCCTCACGACGTCGAGTAAACGCCGGGGGTGCTGGATTCGAACCAGCAGCCTCGAAACTGTGACCACAGGAGTCTCGAGCCCTTAAGCGGAGGCCGCAGTGCAGGATGGTTGGTAGGATGGTGGATGGTAGATACCTGCCTGGCGACCATCCAGCTATTTATAACGTAAGTAACGGTACGATGGTAGCCGCAGTGGCCTCCCACTACCATCCAACCTCTTGAAACCATCCTAGCTACCCGCCTAGCGTCTATCCACCCATATCAGTCGTGTTTGTTATTCCATCCAGGCTGCATAGAAAAAAATGGGTAATATATACCCAATTGATTCCAGTGGGTGCCAATCGTTCTGGGACCCATTTAATTGGATTCAGCGTCCAAAATTTAGTGGAAAATGATACCCCACACGCCTAGGTAGCAGAACTCCCGAAAACACATATTCAAAATGGGTAATAATTACCCAATTTGACCCATAACTCTTTGCAGTTTGCATTCAGTCAATTTCAGAAGTAAGTCAAACGCCTCAACTGACATCCTTAAATACGAATAGAATTTGTCCGGGTGTTGTCTTAATTTTTTGTACACTCTCACGAATTCCCCGTCCTGTTGCCGCCTCAAATTGTAAGCATGCACCCACGGTTTTTTTTATCACAGTAGTTGCCCCAATATTTCCCAAAGTTGATCTCAGCAAAATTCCCGAAGATGAACTTAGCAACATTTTTTTCGCAACTTTTGAGAGAGACATGACTTCTACACGGCAGTCAGTTGGATACTGGCTTCATTTTACTGCGTCCAAGATGCATCTACCCTCCACCATCCACCATCCACCATCCAACCTCCTTGCGACCATCTACCATCCTGCAGTGCGGCCTCAGCCTTAGAGACGGACGCCTTAACGACCTCGGCCACCTCGGCCCCGAGCACGGCCTTATGTACGCTATAATGTTAGGTTTATGAATCCTATGAATCCTATCAAATCACAATAAAGAGTGGGAAATGAAATTCTAGCAACGCCCAATTAGCTTCATTAACCTGTCATACCATCTCTAACACCTTTACGTTACACTTAACATAAAGGTCGAGAATTGCACCACTTCATACAGAACTTTACATTTTTCACTTTGTCCAACAATGCGGGGGGGGAATATAACTTTATAACAAAGCAGTGGATCCATCAGTAAACAAAATATACGACTCGGTAGACTGGTGGAGGTTCACGAAGTGAATTGAGGAAACATCTTCATGAGGCTACCCCTCAGAACTGATTATGCCACCCCACTTACGTGAATAAGTCTTATCATACAAGTCTTATATTATTTGTACAGGCCCTGACGCAAAGGGGTGACTCTGGACGACCCCTCCTTCAAGACCGATGTGTCATCCGGGTTTTACCACGAGCGGCACCAATGCCGATAAAATACCAGAAATCTCAAAAACACATATTCAAAATGGGTAATAGATACAGATTTTGACACAAATCCTCTTCCAATGAGTGCCAATCGTTCTAGAACCCTTTTCATTGGATTCAGCGTGTAGAATTTAGTGGAAAATGATACCCCACAAACCTATATTGCGGAACAAAATTCATTTCTTGAAATTCACATTTTGACCCCAACCCTACACCAAATTTGGTCCAATCGAGTTGAAAAGTTTCGAGGACCAACTAGAACCGGAAACGGGTCCCTGACCCATATTTCAGACTTTTAGCAAATTTTTTAGAACCAAAGTAGGCGTGGACGGCGGACGGACATTTGCCAATTTTGATCTACAAATTTTGAGCCGAATGGGACAGATGGACTTTTTGCATGAAAACATAGTTTGATTATTCAAAGAATAACCAACTAAACGAGCTAACAGTAATGATACTAATGCCCGGACGCGTTACATCCACTAACATTATGAACGAAATCATGAAAGAAACGAATGATTTTTGCTCCAGCCTGAATATTATTCTTAGGGGCACATTAGGCCGCTAAAATTTTCAAAATACCACAAAATACGGAGCTGACTTGGACCATAATATTTTGAAATATTTTAATCAACATTCGCGCACGCGTAGAGCCTCCTGTTTACTGTATCACTGCAAAATATTGATTGGATCTCCTACCAGGTGACTCTCATGTCCCTCAAAATCGATTCTTTATCAACAATATTGAAATTATTGCTGTTAAAATTATATCCGGAGAGTCAGACTGATTCATCGACGTTGCTTAGGATCTTGCTTAAGCGCACTTTAGTTCTATTCTTTAAAAAATTGAAAAAAAATACTCCCACTGCCTTGAAAAATATTATTGGGTCTTGATATGTGCCAATTTGGTAATTAGTTTGGTGGCTTTGATAAGTATAATAGAAATCAATTCAATTTAAATGTTCAGTTATTCATTTATTGTCGTTTCAGGTAACATAGACCTGCACAACAGGAGTTCAGCCACTTTACAAATGTCTAGCAAGTACATACAATGTCTCAAACAAACTAGGTCACAAGGGTCACATAAATATTATTAATGCGTTTACATTGGAAATTATTTTGTTAATAAATTTGCCTTCCCTGAAGATTCTACAATATTAGTAACAATAGAACTAAAATGGTCCTTATAACATTTAATAGTATTATACAAGACAGAGTGAAGATTATAGAATACAACTAGACAATAGAACTAGATAAAATGGTCCTTATAACATTTAATAGTATTATACATGACAGAGTGAAGATTATAGAATACAAATCGCACCTACTTTGGTTTACATCTTGAAATATTTATTTACTTTATCGCATTTCTTCCAGATTTCGTCTAACTGGAGGCTATGGGTCAAAATGGGTATCTATTACCCATTTTGAATATGAGTTTCCGAGATTTCTGGTACCTAGTCGTATGGGGTATCATTTTTCACTAAATTTCGGACGCTGAATCCAATGAAAAGGATCCCAGAACGATTGGCGTCCTCTGGTTGAGGCTATGGGTCAAAATGGGTGCCAATTTACCCATTTCGAATGTATTTTTTGAGATTTTTGGTGATTTAGGCGTGTGGGGTATCATTTTCCACTAAATTTTGGACCCTGAATTGATTGGAATGGGTCCAGGACCCGCCACACCCACTGTTTCCCCTGTGTTTTTCTTCGGAATGGTGTTGCAGTAGATTGTCCTCTTTTTCCCCCTCTCTTACTCCTAATTTCATCTGTTATAATATAATTAAAAATTCTCCTTGATAGAATGGTATTATTGAATTCCTTCAATAGCAAGAGTAAAAATTCATTGCTTCACAAAATTTAAGGGAAATTGTACATATTTCCACGTTAAAACAGTGGATTGGATGACTTGGATTGATTTATCAGTGTTAATTCATCCCTTCATCCTCTGAAAAGATGAAACGAGCCCCGTACGCTTTGACAGCCCTTCCTCACCAAACGCACAACAGAGTTTGTTGTCTTCAAAAAGTGGGGGCAATCCACATCCATTCGTTTCCACATGAGAAACCCCACCCACGCAGCTTTCATCAAAGTGATTGACACATTTGACTATGCGAACCGCTCGAGAAGAGAGCGAAGTATAAATAATACATTTTCACATCTCCATGTCAAAGGGCGAAAGGGAAATCCGCCTTTCCAACGAGCTTCGCGATTCGGCCCCCAAAAAACACTGAAAAGTCAAATTTCTCCTTCACGGCGTTGTAACCTCCGTTGTGAAAAATAACATCAACCTTTTATGAAAACGAAATTTGATGAAATCCTTATATTTTTAACCCGTAGGTTGAAAGAAAAAAATAATCCTCGTATATTTTGAACTTGATAGAGGTGACGGGTTCGCCGTCGTATTAGCGGCAAAAACTGACCTTTTCAAAGAGTCAAGGAATAACCAACCTATGTTTTCATGCAAAAAGGTCATTCCCTCCCAAATTTTTTTATCTGGGTGCTTCAAGGTGTCTAGATCAAAATAAGCAAATGTCCGTCCGCCGTACGCGCCGTTTTTGGTAGTAGAAAATTTTCTAAAAATCTGAAAAAATTTGGGTCAGGGGTTTGTTCCCGGCCTAGGACGGTCCTCCAAGCTTTTCAGCCCAATCGGACCATATTTGGGCGGGGTAGGGGTCAAAATGTGTTTTTTGAAAAATGGATTTTCTAGATTTTGGGCGATCTAGGCGAGTGGGGTATCATTTTCCACCAAATTTTGGACGCTGAATCCAATGAAATAGGTCCCAGAACGATCGGCACCCACTGGAAGAAGTTATGGGTCAAATTTTGTATATATTACCCATTTTGAATATGTGTTTTCGGGATTTCTGGTGCCTAGGCGTGTGGGATATCATTTTCCACTACATTTTGGACGCTGAATTTAATGAAGTGGGTCCCAGAACGATAGGCACCCACTGAAAGAAGTTATGGGTCAAATTTTGTATATATTACCCATTTTGAACATGTGTTTTCGGGATTTCTGGTGCCTAGGCGTGTGGGGTATCATCTTCCATTAAATTTTGGACCCTGAATGGATTGGCATGGACCCGGTACCCGCCACACCCACTGTTTTCCCCATTTCCCCCATATTCGACATTTTCAACGACTCAAACCTAGAATGGAAGAGATGAGTAACATTTTCTCATCCTCGTTGACTTTCCCAGCTCCCACGAAAACGGAAGGGAGGTAAGCTTCCCCCTCCATACTATGCCTGACCCTACTCCTAGAGAAACATGGACGTCAGTTTGGTGCGAGAAGTTGCTTCGTGCACCAAGATTTGAAGGTCCATTCTCGAGGATAGTGAGTAATTCTGACTCATCACTTCCAATAATGTAGGATGGATGGGAGTAATTTTCACTGAATCCTTCTGTTCTCACCTCTAGATTGAGTAAAAATTTCTTATTGCTTCTGGTTGCGCCCTATTAAGATGAGTAAGGATTTCAAATTTCAATTCATTTTAAGTCCAAAGCAAATATAATATATTATATTTCTAGAATAAAAGCAATCCCTCTTATTTATTATTTGGTGAATCTGTTCATAGCTTATTCTCAATTTATTTCTCGTTACGAATCATTCGTTTATTATTACCAAATTAGAAGGTAAGAGAAAAATAAATTTGTACCTTACAAAATATTGAACATTCTGTGATTTTGGTTGGTTATTCCTTGAATAATCAACCTATGTTTTCATGCAAATAGTCAACCTCTCCGATTCGGCCCAAAAATTTTTTCTGGACGTTTCATGGTGTTTAGATCAAAAAATGTCAATGTCCGTCCGCCGTACGCCGTCCGCCATCCACGCCATTTTTGGTAGTAGAAAATTTTCTAAAAATCTGAAATTTGGGTCAGGCGTCTGTTCCCGGCCTAGGACGGTCCTCCAAGCTTTTCAGCTCGATTGGACCAAATTTGGGCGGGGTAGGGGTCAAAATGTGTTTTTTGAAAAATAGATTTTCGAGATTTTGGGCGATCTAGGCGAGTGTGGTATCATTTTCCACTAAATTTTGGACGCTGAATCCAATGAAATGGGCCCCAGAACGATCGGCACCCACTGGAAGAAGTTATGGGTCAAATTGGGTATATATTACCCATTTTGAATATGTGTTTTTGAGATTTCCGGTACCTGGGCGTGTGGGGTATCATTTTTCATTCTGGTCCAAGGAATAACCAACCCCTGTGTAAGAATTTGCAGCGTTTTTATGAGTCTTCTCATGAATGCTATAATTTCAAGCGTATGTACAATTGTTCTATGCTACTGTGACAATATATATTGTAACTAAATATGCTTAAGTTCTAGATGAAATTTGAGACTTATGAAGTTTATTTTCACCAGACATTGCAATTTTAGGCAGTGGGATTTTTTTTTTAATAATAATAAATAAATAAAGTTTATTATTGTGTGTTATGATTTATAAGTGTTTGAATTCCCATCGAACGACTTTTCAGCATCAGAGGGTACTGCCTCTGATGCTGAAAAGTCGTACCGGAGTACGAAGACGCTTCCAAAACAGCTCAAATGAGGGGGGTGAGTAAAATTTACTCAATCAACCAATTTACTCAAATAACATCTGAATCAACTGAAATGAGTCTCCATGAGCCTGTTCCAATGGATAACCAACCCCTGTGTAAAAATTTGCAGCGTTTTTTTTTTTTCGTTCTGCGGGGGTTTATATTCATGGACACTGGTATCAATGGGTTATTCATTATTCACGAAAGAAAGAAGCCTCGACGAATAAAAAACCACTCCTTTCAGGACTATCTGCCGTCCCTTATCTACGCAGCAAGAAAAAGAAGAGGCCGTTAGCATCCTGCTTCGCTAATACCAACGTGTTTTACTGAGGAAGGTCCCCTTCTTCGGGGAAGATTGCAACAGGATAGCGAGTCTGGTAACGAATAAACGGCGTTGATTATATTGAAAATCTTACGCTTGTGACATTAATTAGAATTGAATGTCCTGAAAAGGTTTTGATAGTTATCTCAGAGCGAAGTTGACACTCATGCAGCACTTTCCTCCTCACGAGCAGACTTTCCAAGGCGGAAAGCGACGTTAGTTTGGCATCGCCTTTCAAAGATGTCCTCACGCTTAACTATATTGATTCTAACAACACGGTTAATAATGTTAAGTACGGTAAACCTTCAGAGACAAAACACAAGTCTGTAATTTGAAACTTTTTGAGCGTGGTTTTGAATAAATGGCTGCATTTGGAAGGTTTTTTAGTGCTGAACACGAACGTCACAACCATTTTCCCGCAAGACGTCCAGATTTTCCAAAATTGCTCTCGTTTTGAAACGCTTTTTGGTTGGTTATTCCATGAATATTCAGCCTGTATTCATGCAAAAAGTAAATCTCTCCGATTCGACCCAAACATTTTTTCTGGACGTTTCAAGGGGTTTAGATAAAAAAAAAAAAAAAAAAAAAAAAAGTCAAATGTCCGTAAGCCGTCTGCATCGTTTTCGGTAGTAGGAAAATTTTAAAAACTGAAATTTGAGTCAGTTCCCGGCTCTAAAGGTCAAAATTTGTTTTTTTAAAAATGGATTTACTAGATTTTTGGCGATTTAGGCGTGTGGGTTATCAATTTTCCACTAAATTTTGGTCGCTGAATTCAATGAAATGGGTCCTGGAACGATTGACGCCCTCTGGATGAGGTTATGGGTCAAAATGGGTACCTATCTAACCATTTCGAATTTGTGTTTTCGAGATTTCTGGTACCTAGGGCGTGTGGGGTATCATTTTCCACTAAATTTCGGACACTGAATCGATTGGATTTGGTCCGTGACCCGCCACACCCACTGTTTCCCCCATTTTCCCCATGTTGAAGAAATGAGTCTACTTGCGCCTGGTCATAACCAACCCCTGTGTAAGAATTCGCAGGGTCAGGTCAGATGGATTGATATGATTGAAGCACTGGGGACAACCTTCCGGGTCCCAAAATACCTAATGGCAGTGCTAGAAAACTACTTGGAAGACAGGACAGTAACATACGGGACAAGGCAAGGAGAACGCGAAAGCATAGTCACAGCAGGGGCTGCACAGGGATCCATACTTGGTCCGACCCTCTGGAACATTTCGTACGACAAAATATTCCTACCAATGCCAACAGACACCTTTCTGGTGGGGTATGCGGATGATAAGGCTGTAGTTATTCTGGCAAAGACAACGGAAGAAGCACATAATAAACTAAAGGAGGTTCACGCGACTGCACGAAGACGATGGCTAGCAGTACTGGGCCAGGCTGCATCAGAAGAAAATCTATGGCAGGCAGCTTTCCAAGCAAGAGGCAATGCAGAAGGCACCAAAATATTTGCCCATCGAGTCATGGCTGCAAAAGGTTGGCCCACAGGCCAATCAGTCCAAGACACCCCTCCAGGCCCCAACCGTGCTACCTCCACGAGGTCCATCTTAGGCACTGCTGAATAGCAATGGCGAAACGAACGGCAGGAGAGTAAGCGCAACCATCAGGCAGTAAGCAAGCCCCAAAAGCCCGCAAGAAGGTAAAGACCTGACGCCGGCGTACGGCGGACGGACATTTTGGTTTTGGTTGATTATTCCCTGAATAAACAACCTATGTTTTGTGATTTAGACACCTTAAAACGCCCAGAACAAAATTTTGAGCCGAATCGGAGAGGTTGACCTTCGGCATGAAAACATAGGTTGATTATTCAAGGAATAACAAACCAAAATCTGTAAGAAACAGCTACTAGTTTATAAACAACAAAACCATGCACGGTTGGGAAATCAATCCTCACTAAAATCGAAGGTTCCAAAATGGTGGAAGTCGGGTTGAAGCCCCTTTAACGAATCTAATCCTACAAGACAAGTTAATCACAGCCGACACCTGTGCAGCACAGGCTGCTGGAAACTACGACGTGGATCCTCGTTTAAATTTTGAAGGCTTTTCTCTGGCTTCCGACGCTCACAAACAACAAAACAAGTTGCATTAATAACAACTGTCACCTCCCGCCATTCGACGGCCGTTAGTGAATCGGTTCACTTTCAAAGCCCCGATCAGACGTGTGCAGGTGTTTCATTTAATGCAGAATTCTCCAAAAGTACACTCAAAAAGAGATTTACAATATAATCCGAGTAATTAGGGAAGTTTGTAATGAAACTGACAGGACATTATTTCTTGACGACGTCTCTAATATTTTAGAAGTGGCGATTTGTACAGAATTTACATATGTGCAATGTTCTCAATCACGTTACTTTTAACAACAAAAGATTATTGTTTTGGTTTGTCATTCCTTAAATAATCAACCTATGTTTTCACGCAATAGGTTTTCTAGATCAAAGGTGTCTAGATCAATAAAGTCAGATGTCCATCTGATATACCTGCGCTAGACTGTTCCTGAGGCCATGAGGCTCATCACAGTCCATCTTTGCATGGCAGCACGCTAGATCATCTGGGAGCCCTGCTCTATGGCTCTATGGCTTCCCCGTATATCAGGCACCCCACTCTCTTCCAGCGTTTGCCTGCCTGTGGCAGCCCAGGATGGACCTCGCGGAGATGCCGGGTTTTGCAAGGGGTGTATATTCTCATTTCTGCTCTGCTAAGCCTCTAAACTAACTCTCCTCTGGCAGTCTTCCGTCATTGGCCTACTAAAAGCTAAAGGGTGGGGGTGGCTGTGGAGCTGCTGGGACTTACTGCTTAATTTGGTGGTGGTGGCATTTAATTGCCACCTTACTGGGCATCACCGAACGTACAGGCATTTTGTAGGGGTACCTAAATAGGAAAACACCCCTCATGTGTCCTCCACTCCAGCAAATTCTTCACCCATTTTCTGCGTGCTCCACAGTCCTGCGAAGGGGTCTTTTGCGAAAACGCTGTAGGTAGGGCGAGTACTAGGATAATCATCCCCTGCCTGGATAAAATACCTAAATTTAACATCAGCTAGCCTAAACAACCATATCATATGACTTCATTTGAAATCTAGGGGGGAACAGAGTACTTGTTATTCCTCCTTCCCCTGAAGCTTAGGTCTAGACCAACCCTGAGCACACCCACCACCTGGCCGATAGAGAGGGGGAAGAATCCCCGCCAGCCAGCCAGGCCCACCCTTCTTAAGGGAGAGGCGGTTGTTACACAGCAGATATTATGACATGTGTGGAAATCTATAATTTTTTCAATACTGGAAAAGGTATTACAACTCTCCTCAGGTATTTTTATGGTGGAGATCTACGGTGTAGCTCAGAATTATTACTGTATTATTGCAACCTGCTCGTCAAATGTAGGTGTGTGGATGTGAATAATTTAGACATGATTGAATAACCCATCCCTTAATGCCTCCCTCCATTCACCATTCGCTCTCGTAGCAGCTTGACGGATTGAGTTTATGGTCTTCATGATCGTCACGTGAATCAAATCACAGGTAGACTGTTGCTCTCAGTAATAATCCACGTCATTACTCGATGTATATATCGCACTGTCTACAACCAATGTCAGCAAACAGTCGTCAACGTACCTACCTGGCGGCAATAAAGCTGAGTAGTGCTCGTGATGACCGGCAACTAGATTGTTATACAGTCCAAATCTGAGCACCAAAGTTCATTCAATGCTATAAAGCTTGATAGTTTCTGGTTGCGATCACTGCAAGGTTATGTGTGCTTCAATGCTGACTTGTTGTTGTTGTCTGGCCTCATGATTGCGTATAACAGAACGCCCTTATATCAGCCATCTGGTCCTCCATAACCCTCCAATGGACAATACTAAAGGATTCAGCGAGGGAGTCAGAGTTTGAAGTTTGAAGTGAGGCGACACCACTCAAAAACGTTGAAGACTAAGTTGTCGAATTGATCCCAACTCTGGAGAAATGTTTCAGCTGGAGAAAAGGGCGGAAAGCGAACCACTGGAGCTGATTGCCGTTAGTTCCTTGAAATTCCAACTGGAAGTACAAGGGGAACCCAATAACGTTGATTCCATTAGCAGGGAAGTGACGGAGGTTTTCCGGAGGAGATAAACCACAAAAGGTGGATTGAGTGTGACTGTCGAGGAGCCGTTGTACCATCTGAAGAATAGCTCGAGGGTTGTGGAGGGTTCAGGAAGGAAGTTTAGGACGGAGAACCTCGGTAATTAATAGAGGGTTGGGATGGCGGTTTCACAGGGGATAATACCTTCCTCGTGACGTCTTACCAACAAAGACTCGAGCGCGCCAGGATGTGACATGGTGTGGCTATTGTCCTCTACGGCTGCGAGGCCTATCTTTGGCTGTCATTACTCAGTGAGGTTACTCAGCACTCTACCAGCGAGAGAAGCCACCAGATCAATTTCCCTTCTGCCAGCTGAGCCCACCAAGACTCGACTGTTTTTGGCCCTTGTTCGATTGAGGTGTCTCCAAGACGATCAATACATACAAACTGTCTACTGGGGAGTACGCAAAAAAGCAGCGAGAACGCCACGATTACCACGCACATTATTTATTCCATGGGTGCAGTACCCCATAATCATAATATACCTACCGGCATTTCATACACCTAGCTAGTGGTTTTGTTTTGTTATTCCTTGAAAAATCAGCCAATGTTTCCATGCAAAAGACCAACCTCTACGATTCGGCCCAAACATTTTTTCTGGACGTTTCAAGGTGTCTTGATCGAAAAAGGTCAATGTCCATCAGCCGTTCACGCCGTTTTTGGTAGTAGAACATTTTCTAAAAACCTGAAATTTGGGTCAGGGGTTGTTCTCGGCACTAGTTAGTCCTCAAAACTTTTCAGTCCGATCGGACCAAATTCGGGCGGGGTAGGGGTCAAAATATGTATTTCAAAAAATGGGTTTTCGAGATTTTTGGTGATTTAGGCATGTGGGGTACAAATTTCCACTAAATTTCGGACGCTGAATCTAATGAAATGGGTCCCGGAACGATTGGCGCTCTCTGGCTGAGGTCATGGTTCCGTTCATGGCTCTAGTTGGTCCTCAAAACTTTTCAACCCGATCGGACCAAATTTGGGTGGGGTAGGGATAGCAATACTCTGATTAGGGTGGTTTTGTAAACTTACCGACGAGGCCCAGGTCATCTTTTTGGAGCCACAACCACAAACAAACGGCATATCCGCTACTAGGCAGCCAAAAACCCAAGACATGTCCACTAGTGACCTCAGCACGTGACAGTGTGGCGTCAAATTCCCAAATCGGTATCATCTTAATTAGCCTTAATTTTTCAAAGAGGACGCCAAACAGCAACGGTGAATGCAGCAACCTATGTTTCATTGCTGAAAACTCTTGTTGAACTCAAATTGGAGGGACTAAGTGAGGAACACAAATATGGTAGATCCCTGGTTTCAACAGCACGAAGCAACAGCGCATACAGATCGTGTTTCATTGGACAAAAGGAGGTTAATGTTCCCGAATGGTCTCTCTCTATACGGTGCGGCCAGCGCGCTCACCCCTTTTTGAGCATGTGATTTTTTATTGGAAGGCTACCTGAAGGAAAATGTATTTAAACATAACTACATAAACATCCATAACACTCTGATTAAACAAGAGGTGAGAAACAGGGAGGAAACCAGCCATCATCTTGTTGCTAAAAGCTGCGATTTTGGTGTTGTAATTTTCATAATATGATGTGAAAACGCTGCATATTCTTTCACACGGGTTGGTAATTCATCGGACAAGGCGCGTGGGGACACATTTGGGGAAACAGTGAGTGTGGCGGGTTCCAGACCCATTTTAATCGATTAAGGGTCCAAAATTTAGTGAAATATGATACCCCACACGCCTAGGTACTAGAAATCTCGAAAACACACATTCGAAATGGGTACATAGATACCCATTTTGACCCATAACCTCAACCGGTGGGCGCCAATCGTTCTGCTTATTGCACGTAATTACACAAGTCCGTTCATTGTCATATTTAAAAATAAAAAAATAAAAACCACCAGGATTGCTAATTAATTGTTACCAATATTGCCGTATAGGTACCTACTCTACAAATTTGTTTTCCATAAATTTCACATAATTTTATATTATTTTATTTATTTATTTATTTTTGGCGGGAACATCTCAAACGTTAAAAAATCCTCCAAAGTCGAGAATCGAGGATCCACCTCCTCCGAAGGGTTTTCTTACGTACGAGTCAGACCGTATTGTTGGTTGTAACGATTGGCTCTACAACCGCCAAACCGAACAGTAAGTACGTGACTTCGAATTTATCTTCCGCACTTCTCCGGATCGTATGCCTACGCACTTTTAGAAAAAAAAAAAAAAAAAAAAAAAAAAAAAAAAAAAAAAAAAAAAGCAACCCTCTCAAGAGAAGAATCCACTTTCGAGGACCGGGGTTTACGTTTATATCCCACTTTCACACGAGGAGGAAACCCACCATCTCGAGAAGAAAAATATAAAACGCCCAGAAACGCTGAAGTTTTTTTCTTTTCTTTTCCTTTTTTCCCCTCCCTTCACTTTGTGATCCGTTTCATTGCCTTTCGTATTACAGGGCTACGCGCTCTTTGCCTACATTCAGCCAATGGTGCGTTGTGAAAATAAAAATATCCCAACCGTCAAGTGGAAGTTATTTTCTTCTTAGAACTGTTTGATTTTGACTTCTAGGAATTCTAGGAATTTCAATGGTGATCACCTTCTTCCACTAGCCCAATGTTCTAGTCCGGCCCAATTGCATAAAATCCCTTATTCCTCGAAGAGCGATTTCGGTTGTTGGACCTTAATCTTCCCTAATAACCAATAATCGGGACCATAGTGTGATACCTACAGCCAGGACTGGGTAGGTATGTATAGATAATCATATAATTCTAAGCTATTCTAGTTGTATCAGGGATTTTCATGCTCAGTGAAATGGTAAACAAATAATACGAGTATAATCACGATTTCGTGATTTGTTATGTTTTATTAACTCAAAATTAACTCTTCTTCCTAAGAATGAAATAATTCGTCTCCAACTCGTTCATTATTTTCGAGGAATTCTCTAATCCGATCACAAAATCTGAGGCAATACCAAAAACACTGAAAATTCATTCAGAGAGGCTGGTAATCTCGTGCATGGAGACTCATTCTAACCGATTCAGGGTCCAACATTTTGTTGAAAATGGTACCCCACACGCCTAGGTTCCAGAAATCTCAAAAACACATATTCAAAGTGGGTAGATAGATAACCATTTTGATCCATAACCTCTTCCGGTTGGGGACTTATTTCATTGGATTCAATGTCCGAAATTTACTAGAAAATGATGCCCCAGACGCCTAGATCGTCGAAAATCTCGTCGATTTGGACACTGAATCGATTGAAATGAGTCTTCTGCGCCTGGTTTGAGGAATAATCAACCCCTGCGAGCGAATTTGCAGCGTTTTTCACAGAAGCCTTCAGAACACCCCCACTCAAGTGGACCGCTTCCCCACCGGTATCACAGACCCACCCCCCGTGATTATTGAGTTGATTGTAGATTGCATATTCGAATAATCGAAAAACTGTACTTATGTATATGCCCATTTTAAAAGGTAAGCCAAAAGAAGAGCAAATGAGTATTGGCCTTCCGTTTTGACCTTCGCTCACGTCCATTTGTATCACAATTGGAATTTTTATTATTATTTTTTCAATATTGAATTTCCCCTGAATGCGTATAATGTATTTCTCGATTGGGTTAATCGTTGACTTGTTGCTTGTTCTGGACTTCATTTGCATTCAGCGGAACGAATTAACCGCATCTGGTAGTTTGGGAGTTGCTTTTCTATCGAATAAAGGTCACAAGTCCCAATGGTCATTGAATTCGAAATGCAGTGGATTCCAGTACACGTCAGATACGGTTCGATCATGTGTTCCGAATTTGTTCGCTCAATTTTTTATCGTAGGATGTATCTTCTTAACATGAATTGTTGAATGTTTCCTGAGGGAGTGTAAAAAACACTACGAACTCATTCACAGGGGTTGGTTATTCATCCGACCAGGCGCATGAGGACAAATTTAAAAATTGATTCATTGTCTATAACCTCTTTCGGTGGGCGTTAGTCGTTCCGGGACCCATTTCATTGGGTTCAGCGCCCAAAATTTAGTGGAAAATCATACCCCACACGCCTAGTTACCGGAAATGTCAAAAACACATTCGAAATGGGTAAATAGGTACCCATTTTGATCCATAGCCTCATCCAGATGGCGCCATTTGTTCCGGTGCCCATTTCATTGGATTCAGCGTTCAAAATTTAGTGGCAAATGATACCCCACTTGCCTAGATCGCCAAAAACCTCGAAAATCCGACGGCAGTCGGACAAGTGCCACATTAGCCACTTTAACCACCGTAACCGTTCCCAACCTTCCCGGATGTCATTATCGTTTGATTGAGATAAAACAATAAAAATCCTATACAGTGTGAAAAAATGATATGATTATGAAGAAGCGAAGCCCTTCCTAGGTGGGCTCAGAAGTTGAACTCTCTGACCAGGAACTTGCGGTATCTCCACGCTCGCACCAATCCTGTCCATTACTGACCAGCATGGCATGGCCCTTCTCATACTGGGCATTTGGAATCCAGACAAGATTAGGCGCGTGCATACGAAGTAGAATAAATCTTCCTGTTCTTCTTGGTTCCATTTGGAGCACTCCTCACTGCAGAAGGGATTCTGACTGAATTGTGAACAACCATTTGCCTGCATATAGGGACACACCAACGCCACCGATGAGGCTAGGACACCTCACCTATGAGTTTTTCATAAGCTCGCAAGCAATTCTTGAAGTCTTCCTTTTTGTTGGTTGGTCCCTGAATAATCAACCTATGTTTTCATACAAATAGTCATCTCTCCAATTCGACCAAAAAAAAAAAAAAAAAAAAAAAAAAAAAAAATCTGGGCGTTTCAAGGAAAATTCGCAAAAGTCCGTCCGCCGTACGCCGTCGGCCGCCACGAAGATTTTGGTAGTAGACAATTTTCTGAAAATCTGAAATTTTGGTGAGGAGTACGTTTCCATCTTTAGTTGGTCCTCAAAACTTTTAAGCTCAATCAAACCAAATTGGGGGAGGGGGCAAAATGTGTTTTTCGAAATATGGATTTTCAATGATTTGGCGATTTAGGCGTGTGGGGTATCATTTTCTACTAAATTTTGGACGCTGAATCGATTGGAATGGGTCCGGGACCCACCACACCCACTGTTATCCCCATTTTCCCCCTGTCTCCATGCTTTAACTTCGATAATCGATAGTAACAAAACCTGTACCATCAATGGTGAAAAGTCGACCATCGATGGCCATTAACATGTTTTGATACTACCGACCTTCGATGGCTAGCCCTACCTTATTATGTACTTAAAACCAAATTGCGCATTCTATTCTCTACTAAATGTACGGAATTGGAAAATGTAGTCTGACTTTGAGGCCTAGTTACAGGGCTGAGAGTTCATCGAAGGTGCTATTGGTTGGTTATTCCTTGTTTTTGTTTCTAACCACTCGATTTGTGATGTAAAATCAATTATTGGCTCATGGTTTAAAAGCAAGACTACATTGTTTGTTACATTGTTTTAGCCGATAACACTGCAATATGCCAACCCTTTTAGTAAACCATTATTGAACGAGGAGACATGTTTTCTGTAAATGGAGTTCTTGGACGGGTAAATTATAGTTATCACCACTCATCAACAGTTATTGACCAGTTTGTAAATACATTTTGTCGTTGGGCGTACCATTAATCAGAGGAAAATGTTGATTTTGGGAGCACTAATTGATTGATTCATTATTTTTATTCGTGAAATTTCATGGTTTATATTGTCCTCTCTTCTATCAAACTTGGAAAGCAATATAGGCACACAATATTATGCTCACAATGGATTAAGATTCATTTAGAGAGGTACTTTACTACTGAAATAAAACTAACTAAAACATAATGATTAATATTATGCTTTCAGCCCTTTTCAAAGTCGGTAGATAAACTAGAAATTTCGTTGGATGGTTATTCAAGGAATGATCAACGATTATGATCATATCAGAGGTCATCCCCTCCAATCGGCCCAAAAAAACTTCCGAATGTCCGTCCACCGTCCATGTTTTATTTGGTAGTAGAAAATTTTCTAAAAATCTGAAATTTTGGTCGGGAACCTTTTTAAGGCTCTGTTATTTGGCCCTTGATGTTTTTCAGCCCGAGCGGTTCAAATTTGGAGAGGCCTTCGATGAAAATTTGTTTTCGAAACTCGATTTGTCTAAACTTTTTGGGAACCAGACTTGTAGGGTCCCTGAACTGCTATCAGAAAAGGCTCTATTAATACTGTATGATCCCTGAAACCAGTACCTAAATCTAACAGTGGATAGCAGTTCATACGGAGTTGGGTCAGTACTTAGTCACACAGCTGATAACCAAGAGACGATCCTTTTCCAAAAATGGAATCCAAAGCGGCGGTGACCATCACAATGACGATGAAGCTGAACGGAATCCAAATTCAATGGAAAAATTAAGAGCAACCAGCAGGCAAAAGCGGAGACAAAAGGATATTGGAGCAGCACCTAGAGGAAGATGATAGGATCCGAGAAGACGCCAGTTTAGGAAAACTTCGCTCAGGTGGCAGCACCGGACAGATCGATGGGTGGCAATCGATGAGATACAGAAGGCAGCGAAACCGCGCTCAGTTTGAATTGGGAGGGAAGGCGAGAATTCAAATTTTTCACGGCACAGTTCCCATTGCGTTCGAATAAGCTACGCTTAATCAAGCTCAGTGCAAATACAGCTAACTTCATAGGGAAGCTTTGGCTATAATATTTGGATTAGGTAAATTTGATAAATTTCTAAGAGTTCATCATTTTGTTATTTACACGGATCATGAACCACTAAAATCAATTTCTAACGAAAATAAGAAAATTCCTGTGCAAGCTTCAGCACGAATAGTACGTTGGTCAGTAATTATGTCAGCATGCGACTATACGATAATTCATAAGAAGGGTGTCAAAATTCCTCACGCTGAATCGACTCCCAAGCAACAAACTGAATATATGGATTGTAATTTTATATATGCATGTCTACTCTTATTGTATCACAATCTAAAGTTGAAGAGAATTAGATGATTCACCCAAGGAGGTACGAGAATTTTTGAAAAACGGTTGGGCGTATTGCGCCAAGGATGATGCCTGAAATTTTTCAATGTTCGTGAAAACCTTTCATTAAAAGGTATTCAAATAATGTTTAATAATAGAGTGATTATACCAAAATCATTACACCTTGACACTGAAAATCTTGCACCATTACCACCCTGAAATATTGCATGCAAAATTGCTCGCTGGTTCCTATTTTTGATGGTTCGGTCTGGACAAGGACATAGAGCAATTCCACACACGTTGTCGAGAATGTCAAATTACTCATCGTAAACAGGCTTCACATTTACGCCAATCATGGCCCAACTCTACAAGGCCATGGGAAAGAATTCATTTGGATATCTTCCAACCTAACAAATGGCATTTCTTGATAATATTTGATACATGCTCTATGTGGATCGAGTGTTTTCTGATCTCAACAACAAATGCAGAACAATAATTGTAAAAAATTGAAGAAGTGATATTTATCACGATTTTCATTTCCCCATGCAATGATTTGCGATAATGGCCCACCATTTTCATCACAAAAACTGAAACTATTTTGCCATGATCAAATGGATTTTCCAGTTTTTTGGCGATCAATGCGTGTGGGGTATCATTTTTGACTAAATTGTGGACGGGGGACTAAATTCAATAAGACGGGTTTCAAGACGATTGGCGCCCACCGGAAGAGGTTATGGGTATCCTATTTTGAATGTGTCACTTACCACTAAATTTTGGACCCCGAATCGATTGAAATGAGTCTCCACGCGGCTGCCCCGAGGAATAACCAACCTCTGTGAATGAATTTACAGCGTTTTCTCTTTGACATATGCAGACAGCGACAGCCGTGCATCCTTATTATCGTTGAAATTGCCCAGTTGCAGGAAACTATCCCCTGACACTCCTGAATAACTTCGAAATACGCATTCTGGGAGTCACGTTACTTCCTCCGACTCCCTTTTCAAATCAGGTCTTTTCTCAGACACCCGGCGAAAAGGTCGGTCACTTTCTGAACAGTTTAGCTCCTTAGTAGAGTGAATTGTTCTCAAACTACCATTGTCGCTCGAATTCGACTCTCAAGTGGGTGCCAACTCTCGAGCCATTTGGGAGGATAATTTCCTCGCCTTCGAAAACCCGAGACGAAGGAGTTTCTCCAAAAGCAAAACTGGGTTAGGTGTTCTCAGTCACTTAGCTCCTCCCAGTACCTATGTAACAAGGGTCGGGAAGATCAGGAAGATTGAAGGGTTGACATAGTTTCGGATTTTGAGGATGGTCGCTTCCTTTGAAGGTCTTCCTGCAATCCCCAATTCACGAAACGATCATCATCGCAAGATTATTGCAGGAAAGTTCGGTAATCTATATTTGTATCTAAATTCAATTACCTCGTCACAGTACATGAAATAGATGTGAATGTGATGTTATCAAGTTGATTGGTATTTTTTGTTTGATATTCTAATAGCAGTTGAGAATGGGAGAACTTCACCCAGTCCACTTCAGCAATGGGGTGGTCATGAATTAAGATGCTTAACACTGAAGAAAGGGCTGTGAAGTGATTAGAATGAGGTGCCGCATTGAAGATAGCAAATGGGAGTAGTTGAGGGCGAGCAAGGTTTTTGCTAATCACGTTCCTGAGCAAGAAACCAGCTCGGTCCTTTCTTGCTTACCTACCTTAAGTTGTCTAACTTAACCGCAATCAACCCCGAGGTCGATAATAGACTTTCCGCCACCCCGTGATGCCACCCTTGTTAAAGTACAAGATGTCCAATAATGTCCTAGACAACAGTCCGCTATCAGAAATGAAATTAATTCTTCCTAGAATTTTCACTGCGATTTGATAAGAGTTGGTTTATGAATCCTGACGTGATACAAACCCCAACCCACACGAAACTCGGACTGAGATGTACAAGGGGTACATTTTGTTTCAAGAGACAATACTGAAGTAAAAGCAAAAAGCAATTAACTACCCACGTTTCACTAAGGGGTGTCCTTTGTCTCCGGGAGACACGTACAAGTAGATAACGGGGGCGTCTAACTTGCTCAGTCTGAGTAATGGCGCTGTTTTTAACTCAGAGGAAACTTGCGAGATATCAGATTTCATCTCAGAAGATTACCGTGATTTTCTCGTCGGAATAAATAAAACATTGTTTTGTCCTGGTAAATCATGTCAACTGCGGAAAGTAAAAACCAGGCGCATGGAGACTCATTTCTTCAAGATGGGGAAGATGGGGGAAACAGTGAGTGGGGCGGGTCCCGGACCCATTCCAATCGATTCAGCGTCCAAAATTTAGTCGAAAATGATACCCCACACGCCTAGGTACCAGAAATCTCAAAAACACATCTTCAAAATGGGTAATAGATACCCATTTTGCCCCATTACCTCTTCCAGTGGGTGCCAAAACCCACCTTTCACACGGATATCGGGGTGTCCGGAACTTTAGAATCTTGAAGATCACTGTACCGAATGTCAGTACCCCCCTTTCTGATATCATCAACACATGTAGCTTTTCATATGAAGGTGAGACATGCGTGCACAGCCTCAACCAACAAAGTAAGTGCTGCTGGTTTTGGCCAATGTTGATGCATGGCAGTCTGCCGAAGTATGGCACCAGTAACCGTACCAACTGAGCTCTTACATACTCTGGGAAGTCCGCAGCTGAGACAGGGCCCAATTTGGCACAGATTGCTGATACCCGCACACCCCACGACCACCTGATCCCATTGCTGATGAGCATTGCTTGGCCGCTGTTCAAAGCGCACTGCAGCTTTGAATGCTCCTTGTAGCTGCTGGTTTAGGCCACTGTTGATGTATGGCAGTTGGCCAATTCAGGCATAGTCGAAGTACAGCACCAGTGCCTGGAATAACTGAGCTCTTATGTACTCCGGGAAGTCCACAGCCGAGACCGGGCCATTTACAATTTGGCACAGATAGCTGATCCCTGCGCACCCAACGACAAATGTTCTGTCATTTTGATGCCAAGCACCTTCAGCTCCCTGACATATATGGCATTGTTTGGCAATGCATTGCAGGCACCAATGGATGCCAAAATTCAGCTGTTTCCAATCAATCACCTTGCTCTTTGAAACATTCACAATCGTGCCATGGGCCGCACACCACAACAATGCTCGGTTGAGATCATCCCCAATGAGCTCAGTCTGATGTACATGTTCAGCTTTGCAAGTGGTGTATATTTTTTTATATCATGTTCATGAAGGAGCAGTACCGAAGCACATTTGGGGTGAATCCAGGAAGACCATAAACAGCAGGCTTGAGACTACATGGGTTAGGGCGACCCAGGATCATATGACCTTCCCTTTGACTCTCAGTGTGGACCCCCCCCCCCCCCCCCCCCGATGATGGATTGCAGCTTAGAGCAACTGCATTGATTATCCCTGCCATTGGTACCAACTCTGGGAATAAATAAGACCACTTGTATCACTTTGACGAGTTCTGACTTGTATCGTATGAATTATTACCTGTCGTCTGGTACAGCTTGTTTTCCAGTTATGTGGCTTTGTATTAGCCTACCTAAGACTAACATTAAATCAAGCAGTGAGACAGAAAGCTCCCCAATGAGGCACGAGACTCAATGAAGTCCTTCAAAGTAGGTTTTTGCCACCTGAGTTTGAAGGAACCGCGAAGAAAAACTCGGCCAAAGAATGAGGTGCTCTTGACCGTAGATATTGGGGGTGGTAACTCCAGATAGTTCTTTCAATCTCAATAAATTCACCCCCTATATCCTACTCGGCTGCACCTTCCTCCTTCCCTCTCTGCTGATTCTCCACGCGGTGCCCTCGTAAGTTGAAAATGGGTTTGTCGCAAGTGTATGTTCTTTTTTTTTCATGTAGTCGCTCGAATCTCTCGATATTGGTCCGTGCAGTTCCAGTGAGTGAAACCGAATATGAGATCTTCTCTCAATAAGAGTTCGTTTTCTCCACTGTTTTCTTGGCCGTTTCCACAAGTGCCGGCACCCTCGTGCGATGTACACTGTCTAACATCAGCACATTTCTGCTGAATCGTTCTAAAAGCACTCAAGTCGGAAGTGAAAATTCCTCACCCTTCGCCTACCACTAAAGGTCCCAGCACATTTTCTATCCTATTTTCCAAATAAGTCAATTCGTCAGATAAAACGAAATCGTTAAGTTGAAATGAATTCATGAAACGAGCTTGGTGAATGACAGCAGTTGCTTTCAGCAGCGATCTCTCATCTGCGCATGGGGTTGGGGTGCCAATTGAGAGCCCTGAGTCTGGATGACCTTGAGTAGCCCTGACCCTTGGTTCCTACGTTTTCTGAAATAAATCGGCTTTTTCCGAATAAAATTGTTACCAAATCTGTGAAACAGCGGGATTAGTACAGTTTTAACTGAAGAATGTAAATCCCGTTTAACAGCAGTTATCTTATCAATCAAAATATCAACACACACGATACAGACTCAAAATCAACATCCTCACAGGGAGCAGCCTAATTTTCCCCTGAAGTATCTCCTGCAAAATTTGGTATTTTGGAGGTACGAGGTAATCATAATGATGCCATTGCTATGTTTTCATGCAAAAAGTCAATCTCTCCGATTCGGGTCAAAATTATTTTCAAAAAAGTCAATTGTCTGTCTGCTGTCCGCCATCCACGCCAACTTAGGTAGTAAGTAGACAATTATTGTCAAAAAATCTTGAATTTTGGTCAGGGACCCGTTTCTGGGTCTAGTTAGTCCTTGAAACTTTTTAGCCTGATCGGATCAAATTTGATGGTCAACATGTATATTGTAACGATTTATGTTTTTTGTAAATAATTTATTATAATTGTTCACTCAATTACACTATCCTCATTCACACACTCACACAATCACAAGGCACAGTACATGGTTGTACATGGTTGCTGCACTAATTTATAACAGGGTACAGCAAAGCTTCTATATTTGGACTCTGAACTGAACTGCAGTCTACTGCGTTCCTCGGTCCCTTTATATGCTCGCTCCCTTGGCCAAGAACCTTCTCGAGTCTTCCCTGGTTCTGAGAACTCGACATGTTGTCTGGAGCAAGCAGGACCCTCCACATGTCGTTGACCTTGAAACGCTGGTTGCCCAGGGGACTGGTGCAAGTGTAATCTCGCAATACTATTTCGAAAAATGGATTTTGGAGATTTTTGGCGTTCTAGGAGTTGCTGGGGTATGATTATCAACTAAATATTAGATCCAGAATCCAATGAGTGGGGTACTGAAGCGATCGGCGCCCACCGGAATAGGTTATGGACGCTAAATCAATTAAAATGAGTCTCCATTTTTATTCTTTTTTTAAAATAAATATTTAGGTGGATTTTTCCGGAACTGTCCGAATTCCCACAAGAAGTTGGGGATTCGGGACAACAATGATATTTTTTCACTGGAGAGAGTTCTGCATTGGTCTTCTCTCAGGCTGACTTCCTTAGCTCAAGCCACCACAGAAGAAACAAAGCTGAAAATCTTCTGATGCAATCCAAATTCCCACCAAATAACCAAAACACCAACCTAATTACCCAAAGCTCTGAGCCTCTCCGCGTGTGACAATCGATTGGTTTTTGATCACATGCCACCTGTGGAGGCCGGTTAAGGGTGAGAAAAATGGATTTTGTTGAATAATCAGTCTATGTTTTCATGATAAAGTCAATCTCTCCAATTCTGCCTAAAAATTTTTTTCTGGACGTTTCAAACGCTGCAAATTCTTTTACAGGGGTTGGTTATTCCTTAAACCAGGCGAATGAGGACTCACTCCAATCGTTTCAGCTTCCAAAATTCAGTGGAAAATGATACCTCACACGCCTAGGTACCAGAAATCTAGAAAACCCACTTTCGAAAAGGGTAGGTGGATATCCATTTTGATCCATAACCTCTTCCAGAGAGCACAATTTGTTTCGGGACCCATTTGATCGGATTCAGCGACCATAATTTAATGGAAAATGATACCCCACTTGCCTAGATCGCCCCTAAATCTCGAAAATCCATTTGACGAAAAACACATTTGAAATTTGATCCGATCGGGCTGAAAAGTTTCGAGGACGAGCTAGAGCTTTTCACGGCGAGGAAAATATATTTTTAAATTGTTATCGTATTTAAAAATCATTTACCACTTTTTTCGGTTAGGTACTAATTGGAGATCTCAAAAAAGCGCTTGCTCACACGAACGTATTAAAATAATGATAAATTGCTATCACAATATTGTTTGCAGTGTTCTTCCAATTGGCACTTCTTCTCATACTTAATAAAATTCTTTGAAATTTAACAGGTAAATCGATTTAATACTTCGGTTACCTATTGCTTCTTTCCTATACTCCTTTCATCGATTTTGATTCTATGGTAGTTTTGATAGAGTTCTTCATTTTCGAGGGGGAAAATTCACTTCTTCACACTCCGTTCTTTCTCTCTTCGTCTTTTCTGTGTCAAGAGTTAATATTATTCCCTCTTTTCCTTTCCACCAGTTCCAAAATGGGGCTCCATTAGTGATTCAAATCACCAAACCTTTCCTCGTCTGCTTTGCCGTAATAACAAGATATTTCATTCAACTGCTCACTTCCTTTTTCGTTTGAAAACTTGGTCGAGTTAATTGCAAACGTATTTGCAACAAGATGAATGTTTTTCTTTAATTCCTTTTAACGAGGTCAAACCTTTCAACACTCAATGATACTTTGTTTCTTCGTAAGGATATCGTGAACCTATTTAGCACACCCGAACGGGTACTTTGCGTAGGTCTTTGAGTGAAGTAAGTTCACGTTTCCATGGAAACTAGCTTCGGCTGAAAGTATTGGGCATAATGTGTTATTCAAAAAATGGATTTCCAAGCGTGTGGGGTATCTGCCAAATGAAAGTGGTAGATGTCCTCCCATTTTCCTGGTTGACTTCTCACCATTGGGAATGGCATGAATAGCCGATCTCGTGTCCATAATTATACTACCCAGTATATCGTGAATATTGAGTTGACACTCGGAGTTTATTACTAGCCCTCACTACCCATCAGGAAGGTTGTCAGCTGATAAAAACCTCTACACGAATGAACGCCATCTTGGACGCTCGTCAGTCCGCTTCAGTTGCTTGCTCGTCGCGTCTTCCCGGCTGTTCTCTGAAATACTACACTTCGCTAAAAACCCATCTTCTGAATTCATCCTGTTTCGAATACTTGGTTTCCTCGCCTCTACTGAAGAAATACATCCCATGTTGAGAACAAAGTAGTTTACTTCAGTTTCAAGTAACGTATACACCAGATTATTCAGTACTTGAGTATTCAATATTCTTGATTTCGTACATACCCAGGTTACCTAGGGGCACTAGGTGATAGGAATCAGATTTATCAAGAAATACTCGCGAGTAAAGTATGTTTCTACACCGCTTTACGGCGACACGGTACCGAGATCCAACCGATGATCGCGGTTAGATGTCTTCCAAGGTTCTTACCGGGATCAATTCCGTTTTCGTGATTATTGGAAGTTTCACGTGTTTTAAGCTTCAAATAGTGTTATTTGAGTGGTTATACACCATAGATTGTGTATAATGTACTTAGCTCGGCCTGGGATCCCCATGTGAATATCGTGACGTACATTTTGCCCATTTCGTTCCGGAAAATTTACTCGTTGGAACTTCGAGAGCTGTTCGCCACAAGTAGAGACAGCAAATGATACCTTCAGGCTTCACACGACTGCCCATATCCGAAGGTTACAGGACAATGAAATTTTTGGTTATTTGACTTGTTCGTGGCAGTAAACTCATATGAATGAATGAATGAATGAATTAGATTTATTCCATCGCAAATCACATCACATAACCAAAGACTTTCTATTCGTTGGAATACACCCAGGCCATAGATACATACTCATCCCCCGTGACCACGGATATAATATTAACGTTTATGAGAAGCTCATTCCAAAACCCTGAAGTCTCTCATCAGCAGTTTTATAATTTTATGAGGGAAAAGGAAGCTCCTGATAGTCTGCACGGGAGGAGGGGGATTAGTGTGAGCAGGGAGAAATTCAGTGGAACGATGAAAGAACTGATTCGTGGAAAGGAGGAACAAGCTGATATCGATGAGGAAAAATCCGAGCCGGGAATCGATATTTCGGATCATCACGGTAAAAATACCCTATACCGCCGTTCGATTGGAACGATCTGATCCGATCGGAACTGTTGGGGCGGCTCACGCTAGGAACCAGTCTGCACAGATACTACAGTGGATCCGTTCCTTGTATTTACACGATTTTATCAGAACGGCCCATCCTTATTTCTGGGTATTTTAAACGCAGGACACCCTAAATTACTAAACCAAAGGATGGAGTATCAAAGGGAGAAAGCTAGGTGATATTTACACGATGAGGTTCAAATGGTATTGCAGTGTGATAATGACATTTTTGATATCAAAAGCTAAGTACGTAGTGCTTATATTGCTTCGGAATGAAGAATAGCTTTTGGGAATTTTAAACAAGATACCTTCAGACCAAAACGCTGCAGATTTATTCACTGGGGTTGGGTATTCCTCGGACCAGGAGAATGAGGACTCATTCCAATCGATCCAGGGCCCAAAATTTAGTAGAAAACGATGTATATTTAAGTGTATATTTAAATAAATACAATAAAGTTGACTTGTTAAAAAAAAAAAAAAAAAAAAAAAAAAAAAAAAAAAAAAAAAAAAAAAAAAAAAAACCATACCCTACACGCCTAGACACCAGAAATCTCAAAAACACACGTTCAAAATGAGTGGATAGATCCCCATTTTGACTCATAATGTCATCCAGAGGGCGTCAATCGTCCCGGGATCCGTCTCATTGGATTTGGCGTTCTAAATTCTGTCACTCCAGTGAATAAGTGGTCAAGTCGAATTTTCCCCAAAATGAGTTAACTGCCATAAGGGAAGTGAAATCGTGTTACCTTTGTTGTGAATAGGTGGCCAAGTCGGGTGTTGGCTTGAAACGGAGTTATATCGATGTGCGTTTTTGTCCATCTCATGATTTGAGAACCATAGTTGGTTAGGTCATGTTAACTAAATACACGGATGTCGTGAATGGAGAACATGTGTCCAGGTACAGTTAACCATTCATGCACCAACAGTTCTCTCGCACCAAAGTGAGCAACTCAAGGTAACCGGTTACGCCTTCAAAACTGAACCTGGATAAGTCGAGTTACCTACTTAACTCGCGGTCATAATGGGATATGTTGGAATTTCTCGGAAGCTTACGATCAGAACCTCTCTCGGAACATGGAGACAGACTGCTTCTGTACCTATTTTGGTTGGTTATTCCATAAATAATCAACCTATGTTTTCATGCAAAAGGTCAACCTCTCCGATTCGGCTCAAAAATTTTTTCTGGATGTTTCAATGTGTCTAGATCAGAAAACGCTGCAAATTCTTACACACGGGTTGGTCCGTACGCCGTCCGCCGTCCACGCCATTTTTGGTAGTAGAAAATTTTCTAAAAATCTGAAATTTGGGTCAGGGGTCTGTTCCCGGCCTAGGACGGTCCTCCGGGTGTTGAAGAAATGAGCGTTTTCGAGATTTCCGGTACCTGGGCGTGTGGGGTATCATTTTCTACTAAATTCTGGATCCTGAATCGATTGGAATAGGTCTGGGACCCGCCGCACCCACTGTTTCCCCATTTCCCCCATGTTGAAGAAATGAGTCTCCATGCGCCTGGTCCGAGGAATAACCAACCTCTGTGTAAGAATTTGCAGTGTTTTTACCTTTTACTCCACCATGTCTCGTCCTGGTTTCCGCCTTGTCTCACCCTGGTCTCCATCTCGCCTCCGCCTTGATTCATCCTGGTCTCCGCCTTGTGTCATCCTGGTCGCCGCCTTGTGTCATCCTGGTCTCCGCCTTGTCTCATCCTGATTTTGGTTGGTTATTCCTTCAATAATCAACCTATGTTTTTGCCTTTTACTCCACCTTGTCTCGTTCTGGTCTCCATCTCGCCACCGCCTTTCATTCCACCTTGTCCCGTTCTGGTCTCCGCCTTTCATTCCACCTTGTCTCGTTCTGGTCTCCATCTCTCCTCCGCCTTGTGTCATCCTGGTCTCCGCCTTGTCTCGGCCTGGTCTCCACCTCACCCCACCTTGTCTACGATTTGTATCCACCATGCCTCCACCTTGATTCATCCTGGTCTCCGCCTTGTGTCATCCTGTTCTCCACCTTTCATTCCACCTTGTCTCGTTCTGGTTTCCGCCTTGCCTCACCCTGGTCTCCATCTCGCCTCCGCCTCGATTCATCCTGGTCTCCGCCTTGTCTCATCCTGGTTTTGATTGGTTATTCCTTCAATAATCAACCTATGTTTTTGCCTTTTGCTCCACCTTGTCTCGTTCTGGTCTCCATCTCGCCTCCGCCTTTCATTCCACCTTGTCTCGTTCTGGTCTCCATCTCGCCTCCGTCATCCTGGTCTTCGCCTTGATCGGCCGGATCGGTGTGCAATAATTTGCAGGGTTTTTTATAAGCATATTGTACCATGTACATTATGATAAAACTACTTTTGGCGTGAGAATTGTTTTCTTTCACTGATTCTCAAAATTAGAAGGTACTTAAAGTGACAAATTCATAAAAATATTGTTTATAATAAGTGAATAATTAGTTAAGTACGAGCCAAATTGTCTGTGCACATATGGTCATCTCAATCTCAAATTGACGGTAAACTTCATTATCAGATTCCCAATAAAGTCAACCAAATCGGTGTTGTGATAGCAAAATGTAGGTAGCAATAGGGTGATTCCCTCCAAATTTCAACTTCCTAAACAAAAATCCGGATTTTAGGTGGTGGTTCAAACATTAAAAACGCTCTCCTGAAAAGTTGGGAAATTTGAGTTACCCACTTATTCACTGGGGTGACAAAATTGATACCCCACACGCCTAGATCGCCGAAAATCCATTTTTCAAAAAACACACTTTGACCCCTACCTACTAGAGCAGGGATCGGGTCTCTGACCCAAATTTCAGATTTTTAGATAATTTTCTACTGTCAAAATCGGTGCGGACGGCGGAAGGTGGATCTAGACACCGTGAAATGTCCAGAAAAAGTTTTTGGGCCGAATCGAAGAGATTAAAAACAGCATAGGTAAAAACAATGATTATTCAAGGAATAACCAACCAAAATATTTCAGTCCTCACAATTTCTGTAAGCAGAATTGGTCAATCGTATGAATCTGGAACAGTAATGAAGCTTACAGGCGCAAACAGCGAATTTTCTGAAGTGGGTAAACTGTTTTCTATCGATACTGATAGCCAAGGGTAAGTACGGGTTAGTTTAGCTTCACAAAACCGCTGAGAATACCTTGTTCCCGCTTGATTTATTCCTTTTTTCGAAAAGAGTGAGATCGTCCATTTTCCGTTGGAGAGGATGTTATGCTTCAAAACCACCAATCGCTTTGGCTCCCCATGTCACAACTTTCTTAGCATACGACCCTCGACCGAACTTGTCAGAGCAGGCATCAATCAACTTTTGAGATTTCCCTCCAAGAAAAATCCTCCTCCGCGGTGTTTTGGGTTCCTCCGCTCCCATTCATCCTTTTCTCGAAAAAGAGGCTCCTTCGTCGTATCTTCGAGGTTGACTATAGTGGGTGACTTTTATATTTCCATAACTTATCCCCGAGGAGCCTTCGAGCGTCTTTTTTATTCCCTTGGGCCTCTTCAGTGCCAAACTCTTCCACACAAGATACATGTTTACGTGAGGGATGCGACCTTGACCCGCCACTATCAAACCCGACCAGAGAATACCCGCAACTCTTTTACACCAAATCTTGCTCCTGCTTAAAGCTCTTCTATACAAGGTACAACCATCCCATGACAAGTTATGGTGTGTTATTCCTTGGATAATCAACCTGCGTTTTCATGCAAAAAGTCAATCTCTTCGATTTGGCCCAAAATTGTTTTCTGGACGTCTCAAGGTGTCTGGACAATTTTTTTAAAACCTAAAATATTGGTCAGGGACCTGTTTCCGGCTCTAGTTGGTCCTCAAAACCGCCTTCAGCCCGATCGGACCACATTTGGGCGGGTTAGGGGTCAAAATGTGTTTTTTTGAAAAATGGATTTTTCGAGATTTTGGGCGATCTAAACGAGTAGGGTATCATTTTCCACTAAATTTTGGACGCTGAATTCAATGAAGTGGGTCGCAGAACGATTGGCACCCACCGGAAGAAGTTATGGGTCAAAATGGGTATGTATCCTCCCATTTCTGGTGCCTAGGCGTGTGGGGTATCATTTTCCACTAAATTTTGGACCCTGAATCGATTGGAATGGGTCCGGCACCCACCACACCCACTGTTTCCCCCATTCGAGAAATAACCTACCCGTGTGTAATAATTTGCAGGGTTTTTTTCTGGGCGTTTCAAAGTGTCTAGATCCAAATTAGCAAATGGCACCCGTCCTAAAACAAGTCGACAACTCAATATTCACAATTTTTGAAAATTTGAAAATTCTTTTTTGGTTGGTTATTCTTCGAATAATCAACCTATGTTTTCATGATAATGGTCAACCTCTCCGATTTGGCTCAAAATTTTTTTCTGGACGTTTCATGATGTCCTGATCAAAAAAATCTGCAAATTCTTACACACGGGTTGGTTATTCCTCGAATGGGGGAAACAGTGGGTGTGGCGGGTCTCAGACCCATTCCAATCGATTCAGGGTCCAAAATTTAGTGGAATATGATACCCCACACGCCCAGGTACCAGAAATCCTGACACATACCAAATGGGTGGATACATACCCATTTTGACCCATAACTTCTTCCGGTGGGTGCCAATCGTTCTGGGACACACATCATTGAATTCAGCGTCCAAAATTTAGTGGAAAATGATACCCCACACGCCTAGGTAGCAGAAATCCCGAAAACACATAATCAAATTGGGTAATAAATACCCACTTTGACCCATTACTTCTTCCAGTGGGTGCCAATTGTTCTGGGACCCATTTTATTGGATTCAGCGTTCAAAATTTAGTGGAAAATGACACCCTACTCGCCTAGGTAGCAGAAATCCCGAAAACACATATTCAAGATGGGTGTATCTATGGGGCACTACGACACTAATTTACTAATATAATATTGAGAAAACGTAGGTAATTTAGAAGGCTATAATAATTGTATTAAATTGAATTGAATGGTACGAATAAAAAGCTCGGACAGTAAAAAGAATTGTAGGCAACTGCTCAAAATTGGTTGCTAAGTTTAACAGCTGGTTATAAACAACAGGATATGACGATGTGTTTTGTTTGTCTATTCGGCTGAAGTCACCCGCATGGGTAATAAATACCCAATTTGACCCATTACTTCTTCCAGTGGGTGCCAATTGTTCTGGGACCCATTTTATTGGATTCAGCGTCCAAAATTTAGTGGAAAATGACACCCCACTCGCCTAAATCACCCAAAATCTCGAAAATCCATTTTTCAAAAAACACATTTTGACCCCTACCCCCTCCAAATTTGGTCCGATCGGGCTGAAAAGTTTCGAGGACCCATCTCGGCTGGGAACAGACCCCTGACCCAAATTTCAGATTTTTAGAACATTTTCTACTACCAAAAACGGCGTGGACAATGGACGGCGTACGGCGGACGGCGTACGGCGTACGGCGGACGGCGGACGGCGGACGGACATTGACCTTTTTTGATCAGGACATCATGAAACGTCCAGAAAAAAATTTTGAGCCGAATCGGAGAGGTTGACCATTATCATGAAAACATAGGTTGATTATTCAAGGAATAACCAACCAAAAGGTCGATGTCCGTCCGCCGTACGCCGTACGCCGTCCATGTTCCGCGCCGTTTTTGGTAGTAGAAAATTTGAAACTGTAGTGAAACTGCTATTTTCACAACTATGAAATTCCTATGTAGACAAGGTCTAGCAATTAGAGGCCATGAAGACAAAAACTCGAATTTTTTGCAACTATTGGAACTCAGGAAAGAAGATGTCCCGGAATTAAAAGACTGGCTAAATCGTTCAGGTTTTAAATAGACATCCCATGATATTCAAAATGAAATAATCGATTTGCTAGGTCAGTCTGTTCTGCGGTCGGTCTCATCTAACATTAAAAAATGTGAACACTTTTCCATCACGGTGGATGAAACAAGTGATGTTTCGATCCACGAACAAGTATCATTTTGTATTAGGACAGTAAATGATGATTTGACCACCAATGAAGATTTTATTGGATTATATGAAACGCCAAACACGGATTCTAAAACTTTGTTTACTATTGTCAATGACATTCTGTTACGTTTGGATTTGCCCATTGAAAAATTGAGAGGACAGTGCTACGATGGTGCTTCTAATATGAGCGGAAAGTTTAATGGACTGCAAAAGTTAATTTTGGTAAAACTGCGCTATTAGGTGCCCACCCGCTGTTATCACTAGATTCGATATATAGATCACTAGATTCGATATATCGAAGGAAAGAACTTAGTTCCCTCGATATTTCGAATTTAGGAGTGGAGGTTACATAACCTAAAACATTTTTTCTGCAACATATTTGAACATTTTGTTGTGTATTTAACTCGGGGGCGTATTTGGAAAGAAAAAAACATCCCTGTTGTGTATTTAACTCGGGGGCGTATTTACAGCAAAGTACAAGAATAATATATAGATATTAATACAGACCAAAAAGAAAAATGAACAACAGGACGGGGGTAGAGGACTGACCAAGCCACAACGGAAAAATGAAATGACGGTTACAACGTGGAAATAGGTACAGTTAGAAAAATTCTGAATACGGGGAAAAACTAGGCGGGCGCAGAGGAAAGAAGGGGACCCAAGTGCACCAGAACGATACATTTTCAAAAATCGATATATCGAAACGTGTAGGAAGGTCATAAGTGATAACAGCGGGTGGGCACCTAATAGCACAGTTCAACCTTAATTTTAAACTTGCAACATCAGGCCATTTTCGTCCACTGTACTGCACACAGTCTTAATTTAGCAGTTGAAGACAGTCTTCGGTGCCTGACTTGTATGAGAGACATTATGAACCTTGCAAAGGATCTAATTAATAATATTAGAGAATCCCCAAAAAGGATGGAACTATTCAGAAGTGTAATCAGTGCCAATGCTACCGTTCTACATGATACATCAGGAATTCGACCACTTTGCCCAACTCGATGGACAATGAGAGCATCAAGTGTGCAACAAATCTTGAAGAATTATGAAAATATTTTGGAGTTGTTTGAAACCATCTCTTCCTCGGATAAGAACGAAGCAGGTTATAAATGTGCAGGCTTTTTGGAATCAATGCTGACTTTCAAGACTTATTTCCTTTTACAGGTTTATTGCTATGTAATGAACCCAGTTGAAGAGGTAAATGGCAAAGTTCAATCACCTGATTTGAGCGTAACTGATTTAGAAGATATGTTTATTAACCTAGTCTGTATTTTGGAAGAAAAGCGTTGAGGGTTTGAGGACTTCTGGAAGTTTTGCCTATCAGTGAAGCCACCATCAGTAGCTGAACCGGAACTAGCAAGAAAACGCCGCATTCCTCAACGGTATGAAAACAAGGAGGCTGGAGCACCCCACACATTCAACACACCAGCTGAATTTTTTAAAATCAAATACATTGAAATTTGTGAAACTGTGAGGTCTTGTGTTGCCAGCAGATTTGATGCAACAGGACTGTCAAAGGTCATTGCAGTGGAAAGGGAGTGTCTGTCTGTTTTAAACGAAGGACAAAAAAGTGATATGACACGCTCTAAAGAGTTTTTTCAAAATGATCTGGACACGGTCAGATTATTCTTACATTTGTCAATGTTAAGTGACATTTCCAAACAAAAGAAGCTGCAACTTCGTACGTTGAATGATGTTAAAAAGTACTTTGAACTAGAACCCAGTGTGAAGGAAATGTTACCAGAACTTGTGAAAGGCTTGAAACTGCTTCAAGTTGTGCCGGTGACGTCAGCAACTAACGAACGTTCATTTAGTGCCCTGCGCCGCCTCAAAACCTACCTTAGAGCTACAATGGGACAGAAAAGACTCAACAACTTAGCGATAACTCATGCTCATCAAGATATTTTGGAAGAAATAGACATTTGTCAAGTCATCAACGAGTTCATTAAAAGGAATCCAGTCAGAAGATCCAGTTTTGCACTCTTCTAAGGACAAACTGTTCTGTTTTCTCTTCTAAGGATAAAAGTTTCAGGTAAAGCCTCAAATTCTGTTTACTTTACATTCTAATGTCAATTTTTCATGTCATGTTTTTTAAAGACAGTTTTCAGCAATTCTTTATCTCAGAATTCTGTTATTTAGGCTACAATAATTTCATTCAATACTACTTAAATTATTTTTTAAAGAGGTTGGCTGTATTTTAAACACAAATACAAAAACACACATACATTTAAAATACAAGAACTTAATTTTTGATTGAAACTTATGTAACCTTTACCTAAAATAAATAGAATATTTTTGATTGAAACTTATGTAACCTTTACCTAAAATAAATAGCTTTTGAACCTCTTAGTAACAGTCAGTTTTGTTACCTATTTTTTCATCCATACTTGATTTTCTAACTTTGAATTCTAAGCAAATTATCCTATTAAAGAGCTAAGTTGAGAACAAAATTTTTCAATAGGCCTAGGTTTCATAACAGGCGATGGACCTATTTATTAAAACTTATACATGAAGTTGATTGGTTTACTGTTAATTACACTTTTAATGTTGTTATAAAAGAACAAAAACAATGAGCAATCTTCACTTAAAAAGTTGAAAAAATACTTCAAACAAATTTTATATGCTCAATAAAAAGCAATTTTTTATTTTATTTTAGTCAAAACTTGATTGTTACTCATCATCCAAACAAATTGTATTGTGTTTTGAGGTTTTTTCCCCTGGTTTATTAATACTGTGTAAGTAAAAAGATAGCCTAAAAATGCTTCTGAGCACCTTAAAATTTCAAAAAATTTCCGGGGGAGTACCCCCGGACACCCTGTTCCTGGGGGATATTCCAGACCCCCCGGTGCAATTGAGCCCACCCAAAGTTTTTGATAAGTCGGCGCCCATGGGTCAGGGGTGTGTCCCCAGCCGAGATGGGTCCTCGAAACTTTTCAGCCCGATCGGACCAAATTTGGAGGGGGTAGGGGTCAAAATGTGTTTTTTGAAAAATGGATTTTCGAGATTTTGGGTGATTTAGGCGAGTGGGGTGTCATTTTCCACTAAATTTTGGACGCTGAATCCAATAAAATGGGTTCCAGAACAATTGGCACCCACTGGAAGAAGTAATGGGTCAAATTGGGTATTTATTACCCATTTTGAATATGTGTTTTCGGGATTTCCGCTACCTAGGCGAGTAGGGTGTCATTTTTCACTAAATTTTGGACGCTGAATCCAATAAAATGGGTCCCAGAACAATAATTGGCACCCACTGGAAGAAGTTATGGGTCAAATTGGGTATTTATTACCCAATTTTTTTTTTTTTTTTTTTTATTAACAAGTCAACTTTATTGTATTTATTTAAATATACACTCTAGTTTTGATCAAGGAGATGCAACTGCATTACACTGCATTACAGGTAGTATAATGCGTGGAACATGTGGGTAGGTGTCTACGCAACCGCAGTCCTACTAAGTTTGTGGGCGTAGATCGGCGTAGTGTTTTCTTTTCAACCGTCGAAGAGGACGTGGAGGGGGCTGGTTTTGGGCGAAGTCACTGAAGAGTGGGTTTCTGTGTCGAGCAATTGTGTTGTAGAGGTTTTTGTAATAATTATAATAATAATAATAATTATAATAATAATAATAATAATAATAATAACCCAATTTGATTATGTGTTTTTGGGATTTCTGCTACCTAGGCGTGTGGAGTATAATTTTCCACTAAATTTTGGACGCTGAATTCAATGATGTGTGTCCCAGAACGTTTGGCACCCACCGGAAGAAGTTATGGGTCAAAATGGGTATGTATCCACCCATTTTGTATGTGTCAGGATTTCTGGTGCCTAGGCGTGTGGGGTATCATATTCCACTAAATTTTGGACCCTGAATCGATTGGAATGGGTCTGAGACCCGCCACACCCACTGTTTCCCCCATTCGAGGAATAACCAACCCGTGTGTAAGAATTTGCAGATTTTTTTTTTTTTTTTGCTCGATCTGCAGCTCACTAGGTTTGCCACCACCACTACATAAATCGATGATTGAACTGTCTGCCCAACGTTTCATGGTCCGAATCAATGTTTTTGAGCTAATGGAACCAGGAAAGGGAGATTTTGTTGTTGAATTTTGATGATTTTTCGAGTTGTTCCGTTCTTTAATGGATAATTTTCACAACCTTCCGATGTGTTTCTTTTCAATAGACAGTTTGGCAATCGTTTTGAGATGGTTCCTCCTATTGTGTACTTTGCAGGCATACATTTTGTTCAATTTTCTTTTTATTCCGTACCATAATTGCTCCACCCCAAAACTCGTTGCAACTTCCCTTGACCCCCGACAAAAATCCTTGTTATATTTTTTACAACGATAAATTATTAGCTATTCTAGAAATCAGCTTAGTACGGTTTATTGTATTTGTTATCAACGGAAAACTTGAGGTCCACTTTCTTGTTTTCTGCTATAGGTACAGGTCCGCTGTAGGCTTCTAGGAAAGCCTAGTTTTTCAAATTTTCTTTTCGCGTGTTTCTCCCCTTCTAGCAGGTATCTACGCTTTCAAAACTCTCCTGTTCGTAGGATATGTCTTATATTGAATGACAAATGGGTCACATCGACACACTTTCAGTACTTCAATGTCACTAAAGCGAAATGTTTCCTTCTTTTGATTGAAATTGAAGTTTTCTCCAATGAAAAGGGTCAGTCCTTTGAAATCGATGAAATCCGTGTAGGCCAGATTGTACGCCGAAGAAGTCAACTACAGTCATCATCCGACAGCTTTTGAATTGCCACTGTGTTCCACGTATACTTTGCACTGGGCCTGTCATTCGAACAAAGAAACTAACGATCCCATGCGGAGCAGGATTGAAATAGTAAAGATCTTATGTTCGTGGGAAATAAAGTATACAGCTCCTGGTATCCAATGGTGGTCCTAACTCAAAATTGGCGGTTTTTGAGTTGCCGACTTGTTCTAGGACATTTTAAATGTCCGTCCGACGTCCAAGCCAATTTTGGTAGTTGAAAATTGTCTAATAATAATCTATCAATGGGTGGTTTATCTACCCATTTCGAATGTGGGTTTTCAAGATTTCTGGTACCTAGGCGTGGGGGATATCATCTTCCACTAAGTTTTGTATGTTTAAGGGTACCCGTGAAGGAAGCGCGCTACCGCGGCGCAAACTGGCTTTCAACTCTCGCCCTGTCCCCAATGGATGACTACAAATGATCAGATTCCTTTTAACTGATTCGTAATTCTGTCCTGAACACGCCTTTGAAAGAACATTTTGATTATGACCAACAGAAAACGTCTGAAATTGAGAGATAAGCCAAGCTCTCCGCGCATCATTCTATTTTGATTCCTGACCTTATTCCTCATCCGATCAGTCCCAAACTTTTTCCAGTTGTTCCTCGAATGGTTGTGGACAAACAAATGTAAGGATTTGTTTTTGCTTCATCAACATACTGTTGGGTGGCTAAAGAAAGAACTATTTTGGCTGTATTCAGCTACTCTCAACTTTGAGGGGATGTCACATTACAAAATCCCATGATTTACGAAATTCCATACATTCGTTTGTTCCTTTTTCCATTCTGAACTAAACAAAAAAAAGAAAACGAAAATCCGTCCACTCATTCCTGGGAAACTCTATTCGGAAGGTGAAAAACCGAGTTTCGAGAAAAACACAGACAAAGACAGACAGCTCTACTCAGCCTGGGTAGAGCTTGGGTAGAAGAAATAATACACTGAAGATGAAGAAGAGTAAGAGAAGAAGATACGATATCACGCTAAAAACCAGTAGTGGCTGAAATTTGTTTACTTTTCGATGGTTTGTTTACTTCTCCCGTCTCGCCGTCGCAGTTTCACAGTTTTACTATTTTTCGCAGTTTTTCTCTCGGATTTTCTAGTTGTTCTCTCGAACCTAATTCATTTTGAGAATGCCGAGAGGTTCTGCTACCATTTTCAAGAAGCAGAAAAGAATTCCGCCATGGATTCAGAAGAAATTGGATGGGCCCTGAATGTGGTGGTGAGATGAGTCTAGAGTATAGTGGTGAGCACACAGGTTTAGCTGTGAACATTTCAGTGTTGTGTTCTGATTGCTCCTATTCTGCATTCTATTCAAATGCAAATACTCTACCTGAAACGAAATTTCACGATGTGAATGTACGCCTAATCTACGCTGTGCGCGCCATTGGACAAGGCGAGAAAGGAGCGCGTACGTTTTCGCAGCGTACAAAGCGGGCGGTCATTAGTTCAGATGTCAATTGTTGTGAAGGTATCCTTTATCCAAATAATTGAATGTAATATATCGAAATTTTCAGCAGATTCTCTAGTTTTTTTTAATGCAAAAAAAAAAAAAAGGTCATTTTGGGTCACCGGTACCCTTAGTTCAATGAGATGGGTCCCGGGACGATTAGTGCCTACCCGAAGAGGTTGCAGGTCAAAATGGGTCCTACCTACTTTGAACGTGGGTTTTCGAGATTTCGGGTACCTAGGCGTGTGGGGTATTATTTTCTACTAACATTTGGACGCTGAGTCGAAATGATGTCTTGAAATGAGTCTCTATGCGCCTGTTCCAAGGAATGACCTATCCCTGTGAAAGAATTTGCAGCATTTGCGCTCAAGTAGTTATAAAGAGCACGGCTTGTTGTCTCCCTGAACAACAACAATTGTCCCATCAATTGTGGGTCAATCAGTACGAGGTCTGTCCGCTGACCACAAGTCTGAGGAATACGTCTCTCACCTTTGCCGAAAATACACCACGTTCAAAGAAAAGCTTCTACTACCCTCGGATGATGCTGGGATTTCATCTAACTTGCGAAAGGAAAAGAAGCTGAAGGGAGCTTCCAAGCCTAATACACGGTCAATCCCTTCGCCGCCCTAAAAACGGAAGCGTAAAAAGGATTCAACCAAGCCTTTGCTTTTAGGCAGACCTGCGAAAGAAACAGGGGTTTTTCAGTTTCACCTTCTTCAGGGCCAGTCGATGTCGAGGTTTTTCTCTCAAGTTGATTATTGCCTTAGAATTGTTGAAACTATAGCATATTGAATGGAACACAGGGAAATGGGCCATCTTCCTGTCACCCCTCCGTCCATTGGCCATTGTTCCCGGCTCAAGTTGGTCATCGAAACTTTTCAGCCCAATCGGACCAAATTAGGGTGGGGTAGTAGTCAAAATGTGTATTTCAAAAAATGAATTTTCGGGATATTGGCGATTTAGGCGTGTGAGGATCATTTCCCGCTAAATTTTGGACCCTGAATCGATTGGAATGGGTCCAGGACTTGCCCCACCCACTGTTTCCCCCATTATCCCCATGTTGAAGAAATGAGTCTCCATGCTCCTGGTCCAAGGAATAACCAACCCGTGTGTATGAATTTGCAGCGTTTTCGAATAAGATGTCCTACAGCATTTTTTTCAGTAACTTGGACATGGGCGTCGGTATAAGTGAGATTGTTAGTTCATTTTTCCTCTGTAGAGTGAATTTTTCGCACGTTTCTCCCAATAAAGGGCAAGTGGTTTCGCAAGCAGTCCCTTCAGGACGGTGAATGTTCCCTACGAAAAGGAGGTGAAAATAAATAAAAACGCCTCCACTCAAAAAATAATGGTCTACCGTGCAAAAGCGAGATTCGGGGAGAAAAGAGCGAATCAGAGAACAATATTCGCGAGTAAAGCACTTCAAGCCACCTCAGAGCGCCCGAGGTGAAAATGAGTTTTGCTTGAGAGCAAAAACCCGTGGAGGGCGGTTTGTATTGTCTCTTGATTATGACCTGGTTTTTCCCCTTGCTTCAAGATAAAAACTGGAAGCGTGGGACTGTGAGGTGTGCTGAAGGCTCTTCAAACAAAAAGAGAGCAATCAGAGTCTTAATTGAGCTAAATGCCAACCGGTGAGTGGCTCTCGAATAAAACTAATGAGCTGCTTTTCTTAGGAAGTCTTAAACTCTCTCTCCATCACTCTTTTTCAATCCATGTGTTCCTTCACATCACACAGCACGGACATAACAAGGTAGAATGATTTCTTGAGACGAATATGATTCAGAAATCATCGAGCGAGGTCAACTGAACATGACGCAGAATTCTGGCATAAATAAATTTTTTTATTTATTTAAATATATGGGCAGTTGGTGATTTGAATGTTGAATATCCTATAGCTTGTTGGTAATGAAAAGAAATCGTATGAGTCACCGCCTGGCGGAGAAGAGGCAAACTAAGGCCAAGCGCTTGGAATAACGCTGCAAATTCTTACACAGGGGTTGGTTATTCCTCGGACTGGGGGTTATTTCTGGACTCATTTCTTCATTCTCATTGATTTTCTTCTTCTCCACCAGGCAGCGACAGTGTACTTTGACTACAGAATCTGTTGTATGTTATAAAACTTCTGATGTTATCAAGTGCCCTCATTGTTCTATTAGTAGAGATTAATGGATGCAGGTGACTTAAATTTCTTCAACGGTTTAATTATAATTCATCAATTTGGACTACCTATGATATGGAGTTTTAACATGTGGGGACAGAACTTTGGTTACTTTTCATGCTTCATATAAGTTAACTATGATGAAATATAGCTGAAAGGATACGTAGGAGTCGCCGCCTGGTGGAGAAGAAGCAAAACAAAAAGCGGGGAAAATTTCCCTGTACAATTTTTCTCCCCTACAAAATCCTACTGAATCGACTCACCAAAATTGATAAGCACCGTTCAGCGCACACAAAAGACAAACGGCGAACCAGTGTTGCCAACGCAACAACAACTATTTCCTATTTTATCCATGCACTTGGCTTTAATTTGCCTCTTCTCCGCCAGGCAGTGACTCCCACATATTCTTTTCATTACCAACAAGCTATAGAAAGGATGATTGCAAAAAGGGAAACAAGTCTCAGCCAACTAATTATCAAAATTATCAGTAGGTTAGGAACATTGGATTGGATTACCTCCTGTTTTCACTTTTGTCTTATTCTTTGTCCTCTTGATTGTTTAAACACCCATTTGAACCTTGCTCGCACTTGTCATCGTGACGTCATCGAATGAACCAACGCAGAACCCTTCAGAGCTATGAGTGCTATCAACGCTTTGAACACCATTGGAATAGAACGCGTTTAATTCCGCTTTAACCTCTTAGTATTGTTCTCAAGAGCTTTTGAGGTTGCATTTTATGTTTCTATACTCTGTGCAGTAGTTGCTATTCGTCCCTCTCATTTGTCACGGCTTTCTGTAGGATCATGAAGCGATTCATTCATTTAAAATGTGTTTATTGAAAAATGGATTTTCTAGAATTGGCGATTTAGGCGATTGGGGTATCATTTTCTACTAAATTTTGAAACCTGAATCCAATAAAATGGGTCCCGAAACGATTGGCGCCCTCTGGCTAAGGTTAAGGGTCAAAATGTGTACTTTTTCACAAATTTCGAATGTGTGTTTTCGAGATTTCTGGTACCTAGGAGCGTGGGGTATCATTTTCCACAAATTTTGGACACTGAATCCAATGAGGCGGGTTTCGGAACGATTGCCGCCCACCGGAAGAAGTTATGGACGCTGAATCTATTTTTAATTGAGTCTCCATGCGCCTGGTCCGAGGAATAATCAACCCCTGTGTAAGAATTTACAGCGTTTTAATTTAGTTCAAAATGGAAATATTCAATACTCGTTGCTATCTCTGTTTGAATTCAAACAAAAGCCAAAGACAAACGCGCCAAAGTGAAAATAATGTTGCCTTGTTGGCAGAGTTTTCAACATAAATTCCCCCCCGAAACTCACCTTTCTTTCTTTGACCTCGTTTGGCTCTCAAAACCTGTTAAAGTCTCCCAAGGCACCCATGGAGCCTCACGTAATCTTTGGATACTGAAAGACACTGCGTTGTCTCCAACTTGAGCTTCTTTACTCTGTGTAATCTCAGAAAACCTGCTACCTCGTCCAAAAACTCAAACAATAGAAAACTTTCTTATAAAAGTGAAGCCCTCTCGTTATTTTCACCGTTATTACATCGGTATAATCTTTTAATTACTCTAAAACCTGAGCTCGATGAAGTTTCTTCTGTTCTGGAAGTCCTTTCAAGGGATTTTAATTTATTTTTATGCTTATCTTTCTGGAACTTTATGCCTCTATGTTCTCAACTTGGTCATTGACAGACATTCATTAAGTTGACAACACTATAAAAAATAGTAATCCAATTACCGAAGTTGATTTCTTCGATAAGCGAGGAATCGACAGCCTGATAAAGGGTATTTTTGTCATCACGTTGAGTTGGTCTGAAACGATAGTCGCTTTTGAGGCCTTTCAGTTTTATCTGCCTTTTGCCTTCACTTTGTTGATTAGCTCTCTGAGCTTTCTACGAGCATTTTAATAGTAATGCAGAAGCCATTTGAGGGAAGAAGTTACGGTACGGTGCAGGTTCGTGAGGTCATTAGGTGTTAATGCAAAGATGTTTGCAGAAAGCATGACTGCACTGCAACCCCTGGACACTTCTCGTTTCTCATGTGAAACTATCTGAGATGGTATTATCGACCAGACGAGAGACGAGGAGTCGGACCAGGGGTGATTTTTGCAGTTATAACATGAGTGATTGGTCTTAACCCTTCAGTAGTCGCGCATCTTTTCACACGTGACTTGTCGCGTTTGGTCCTGTCCACTTCAAATCCAAATTTTATTGTGATAAATGAGGATAAAACAAAATTATTTCACATAATCTGAAAGAAGGGTTAATCTCATTTAATTTGAGCACATAACTACTGACATTGAAGCAATTTTCATATCATTCACAATGTATCAAAAATAACATTAATCAATAAAATCAAATTTGTCAATTTTAAAGTGGGTGTTGCCTATATAAATCGACAATTTTAATTACTTGTCTAATTTTTTATGTACATGGTACAACCCAAAAAATCCCGAATTCAAAGCTTCAAAATACGTGCAAATAATGGCAATACGATAAAATACAAAAAAAATCTGCAAATTCTTACACACGTGTCGGTTATTCCTCGAAACAGGCGCGTGGAGATTCATTTCTTCAACATGGGGAAAATGGGGGAAACAGTGGATGTGGCGGGTCCCGGACCCATTCCAGTCGATTCAGCGTCAAAAATTTAGTGGAAAATGATACCGCACACGCCTAGGTACCAGAAATCTCAAAAACTCTTATTCAAAATGGGTAATAGATACCCATTTTGACCCATAATGTCTTCCGGTGAGTGCCAATCGTGCCCATCTCATTGGATTCAGCGTCCAAACTGTAGTGGGAAATGATATCCCACTCGCCTAGATCGTCAAAAATCTCGAAAATTTTTCAAAAAACACATTTTGACCCCTACCCCACCCAAATTTGGTCCGATTGGGCTGAAAAGTTTCGAGGACCGACCTAGGCCAGGAACAGGACCCCTGTCCCAAATTTCAGCATTTTAGAAATTTCTTTACTACCGAAAACGGCGCGGACGGTGGATGGCGTACGGCGGACGGACATTGACCTTTTGGTTGGTTATTCCTTGAATAATCAACCTATGTTTTCATGCAAATGGTCAACCTCTCCGATTCGGCTCAAAATTTTTTTCTGGACGTTTCATGATGTCTAGATCAAAAAACGCTGCAAATTCTTACACAGGGGTTGGTTATTCCTCGGACCAGGCACATGGAGACTCATTTCTTCAACATGGGGGAAATGGGGAAACAGTGGGTGCGGCGGGTCCCAGACCTATTCCAATCGATTCAGGATCCAGAATTTAGTAGAAAATGATACCCCACACGCCCAGGTACCGGAAATCTCGAAAACGCATATTCAAAATGGGTAATATATACCCAATTTGACCCATAACTTCTTCCAGAGGGTGCCAATCGTTCCGGGACCCACTTCATTGAAATTAGCGTCCAAGATTTAGCGGAAAATGATACCCCACACGCCTAGGTTCCAGAAATCTCAAAAACACATATTCAAAATGGGTAATATATACCCAATTTGACCCATAACTTCTTCCAGAAGGTGCCGATCGTTTTGGGACCCATTTCATTGGATTCAGCGTCCAAAATTTAGTGGAAAATGATACCCCACTCGCCTAAATCGCCCAAAATCTCGAAAATCCATTTTTCAAAAAACACATTTTGACCCCTACCCCGCCCAAATTTGGTCCGATCGGGCTGAAAAGCTTGGAGGACCGTCCTAGGCCGGGAACAGACCCCTGACCCAAATTTCAGATTTTTAGAAAAATTTCTACTACCAAAAACGGCGTGGACGGCGGACGGCGTACGGCGGACGGACATTGACCTTTTTTGATCAGGACATCATGAAACGTCCAGAAAAAAATTTTGAGCCGAATCGGAGAGGTTGACCATTTGCATGAAAACATAGGTTGATTATTCAAGGAATAACCAACCAAAAGGTCAATGTCCGTCCGCCGTCCGCCGTCCGCCGTCCGCCGTACACCGTCCGCCGTCCACGCCGTTTTTGGTAGTAGAAAATTTTCTAAAAATCTGAAATTTGGGTCAGGGGTCTGTTCCCGGCCTAGGACGGTCCTCCAAGCTTTTCAGCCCGATCGGACCAAATTTGGGCGGGGTAGGGGTCAAAATGTGTTTTTTGAAAAATGGATTTTCGAGATTTTGGGCGATTTAGGCGAGTGGGGTATCATTTTCCACTAAATTTTGGACGTTGAACCAAATGAAATGGGTCCCAGAACGATCGGCACCCACTGGAAAAGTTATGGGTCAAATTCGGGTATATATTACCCATTTTGAATATGTGTTTTTGTGATTTCTGGAACCTAGGCGTGTGGGGTATCATTTTCCGCTAAATCTTGGACGCTAATTTCAATGAAGTGGGTCCCGGAACGATTTGCTTCCTCTGGAAGAAGTTATGGGTCAAATTGGGTATATATTACCCATTTTGAATATGTGTTTTTGAGATTTCTGGAACCTAGGCGAGTGGGGTATCATTTTCCACTAAATTTTGGACGCTGAACCAAATGAAATGGGTCCCAGAACGATCGGCACCCACTGGAAAAAGTTATGGGTCAAATCGGGTATATATTACCCATTTTGATTATGTGTTTTTGAGATTTCCGGTACCTGGGTGCGTGGGGTATCATTTTCTACTAAATTCTGGATCCTGGAATTGGAATAGGTCTGGGACCCGCCGCACCCACTGTTCCCCCATTTCCCCCATGTTGAAGAAATGAGTCTCCATGCGCCTGGTCCGAGGAATAACCAACCCCTGTGTAAGAATTTGCAGCGTTTTTTGGTCTGGTCACCATGAAACGTCCAGAAATTTTTTTTTTAGCTGAATCGGAGAGGTTGACTTTTTGCATGAAAACAGGTTGATTATTCAAGGAATAACCAACCAAATCTGACGTATATGGTTACGTCGGGTCAAAGTGCGATTTTGACGAGTAACAACACACCTAGGAGAGTTGTAAAACATACTGACTGGGGCTGGACGTTGCCTAAGTGGAATATTGGGGGAGAGGGAGAGGTGGGAAATTTCTGGAAAAAAGAAATTTCAGAGAACAAGAAGGCTCAGGTCATTATGACCCAATTCGGTTAACAGAGTTAACTTGAATCCGTCAATAGAATACCAGTGGCTTGATGTGCTCATGTCGAAATAACTGGATTAAAAGTGCGTTTTGCTACCCGGATTCCGGAACAGATTTTCCTCTACGAGGTAAAGGGAGGTGTCACCCCAAAACTCTAGTTTGTTACCCTCGTCTTTCTTCTACGAATGGGATTTATGTAGCTAAACAAGGTCTCCCCACCCCTAGACGGTGTTCTCATACTCAACGACCTCCCTGAAGGTTCTTTATGATCAAAGTTTCTTTCTTTAGATTAACTCGTGAAAAGGGAAAGCGGAATAAACTCGTATAAACTAGACGGGAAAGGCCCGGCGAGACTTGTAGGTCTCAGCAGGGAGGCTCTTCTTACGCCGAGGGATCCAAAACGGCGTCTTTCCACGCGAACAACTTCATTTCGGGCTATCGTCAATCTCTCCATCATTCTCCATGTCGTCGTCGATCGAAGAAACGGCCGTCCATCTTGTCTACCACGGTAGTCTGACTTCAAATACCTTCTACGTAGATAGGCGATAGATAAACGCGAAGTATTATCTCCTCCAGAGCCTAATCAGAAATTCCTTATACTATTTTTTGTGAATTTTATTAATTGTGTTCCCTGATAAGGAATCATTTGATGAAGAGACTACAGCATTCGATGCTCATTTTGATCCGTTTCGTACATGCAGAATCATGAATATTTAGGGACAAACGATACTGATCGATATCGAGACGGTATCGATACTTTCGATACCATTCATTTTGGTATCGATACTCTGCTTTTGATACTGGTATTGGTAAAAATAATCGAGATCGAAAAAAGTATCGAACAATAACAGTATTTTCATAATATATATTAAATATAATAATATTTGTGTTAAAAATTACCAATTAAGAATCAAGAAGGCCCTCTCCTGAAGGTTGATACACATTTATCGGCCAGAACTTTGAATATATTCATCGGGTATATACCTACCATAGACTAAGGTGTATATAATTATACTCGAAGGGCAAGAAGATTCGGAGAGAGATCCCTCTTCCCTGCCCTGGCTAGGGGTTGTCTTGTGAAGAAGAAGAATGTCTTGCTAACATATCAGTGATAAGACGTTAAATGTGTTACATATTTTGTTCCATGGTCACTTTGTTGTTAGTTGCATGTGTTCATTGGTAAAGTGATTTACTCATGCACGTGACGCGGTGATTATATAAGGTTCAGATTTAGGGGGAGGAAAGTAGCGAAATTGCGTGAAAAGCGTCAGTAAAACACATTCTGTATTTCAATAATTTCGTGTAAAGCATGTAAATAGTGGTAACCAGGGGCAAGCCCCCTGGCAAGACGCGGGGCGCCAAGTTTTGACTCGATACCAATACTGGTTGGTATCGATACTTCAAATTCGATACTTGCTTAGTATCGATACCATTCTTTTGATACCGATACTAGTACTCATATTGATCCTCCCCTGGTATCGATCATCCCTATGAATATTCCCTCTACTGGTACCTACTCGTGTTTTACTCTTAAGACAATCATTGACGAAGAAAATTACATATTTTTGACTCATATATCCAATGGCCTCTTTCCTTGCAGTATGCTAGTATTATATCATTCAGAGCCCACAGAGAAAAACGCTGCAAATTTTACACAGGAGTTAGTTATTCCTCCTTTAATCAGCGTCCGTAACCTCTTCCGGTGGGCGCCAATCGTTCCGGGACTCGTCTCATTGGATTCAGTTGTAAGCCCCCAGGCTTGCTGCCTCCAGAAGGCCAGAAGGGAGGGAGCATGCGCCAGGATGTGCGCGCAGCTCCTGCCCAGACGTCGCATTTTGGAGGGAGGCCCAGCGCTCACTCGTTGCTAACTGCTAAGGTGCCCAACCAGGGCGGTTGTGCCCCTCCGACTGGGGGGCCCAAAATGTTGGAGTCATATATTTTTGTAATCCTGTCGTGCAAGTGCGACTCACTCAGTCCATTCTGGCTTTGTCCTGTGCTCGCTCTGAAGTGAACTCTGCTGAAGTCGACCGAAGCTGTAATATTGTGTTCCCCATGAGATAAAGGACTCAAGTTGATAAGCCTTGCTGTGTACCTGCGGGACAGCGTGCCCCCACCTGTTTTTCCTTCGACGTCGACGCTGTTTTCGTCAGCCGGTATCGTTGCACTTGCTCATTAAATTGTATTTCATGTATATCATAATTTCATGTATCTTGTATTAATTGTATTTTATGCTCCACATGTTGTCTAATTTACTTTGTCGAATTACTTTGTCTTGTATCAATTCTAGCCCAGGTTGAGGCATATTCTCCTTTGCAACGTGTCCTTGTTTTCAATTATAACTCATTTTGTATCAATGTATTTTATGCTCATCCTTGGTATCCCTAGTTGCTCAGTCGTAAGTCTTGGACTTACATCCCGTATCCTCTCGCTAGGTCCCTTCCAAATTCTCCGAAGAAACCCGAATTAAATTACAGTAAATTCAAACACATTTTTAATTGGAGAGAGGCTTACACAGTGTTCAAAATTTGGTGGAAAAATAATAATACCCTAGGTCGTCGAAAAGGTCAAACATGAGGGGCGACTACCGGGCCCATTCCAATCGATTCAGGGTCCAAAATTTAGTGGAAAATGATACCCCACACGGCTAGGTTCCAGGAATCTCTTAAACACACATTCATAATGGGTATATAGGGACCCATTTTGGCCCATAACCTCATCCAGGGGGCACTAATCGTTTCGGGATCCATTTTATTGGATTCAGCGTCCAAAATTTAGTCGAAAAGGATACCCCACTCGCCTGGATCGCTAAAAATCTCGAAAATCCATTTTTGAAAACACACATTTTACCCCCCCCCCCCCCCCCTCGTTTGGTCCGATCGGGTAGAAAAGTTTCGAGGATCAACTAGAGCCAAAAACGGGTCACTGACCAAAATTCCAGATGTTTAGAAAATGCTCTACTATCAAAAACACTTGATGTTAGTATGACCTCGACCTAAAACATCGATACATCAATGTTGCCCTCATTCTCAAGCTTAGGCCAAAATTTTAGAAAACAGATGCTGATGTCGCACTGTCGTCGTAACCACACTTGAACTCATGTTGTTTTTGTTTTTTTTTCAGACATGTTCAAGTTGCTCGCAGCAGGCATCCCCAAGTACAGATCCAGCTCATCTGGCATTCCTGCAGACGATAGGTCTGGGCCAGCCTCTGCACTGTAGGCTCTCATGATGATTCTTCCCTCGAAGTCAACTAGCGTAATATCATTCAGAGCCCACAGAGAAAAACCACAACTAAACAAAACATCGATGTCCAATAATATTGGGCAGCTCAACATCGATGGTAAAAACATCGAACAGCGAAGCCAATACATCGATAATTGGTGCTATATAACATTGGTGCGAAGCCCCAACGCAACCCCACCAGTGTTACCTACTCATGTTTTACTCTTAAGACAATCATTGACAAAGAAAATTACATATATTCGATTCGCTGATCCAATGTACAGTAGAGTTCCAACGTCAAAAGCAAAACATCGCTGTTAACATTGGGCGTTCAACATCGATGTGAGTATGACATCGACCTGAAAACTTCGATATATCGGTGTTGCCCTCATTTTCAAGCTTAGACTAAACCACAACAACTAAAATACACAAAACATGGTCCAATAATATCGGGTAGCTCAACATCGTTAGTAATAACATCGATAGTAATGACATCATACAATATATCGAAAACAATACATCGATGTAACTTTGGCGCGAAACCTCAAAGTGCTGTTATACATTTTCGGTTGGTTATTCCTTGAATAATCGATCTATGTTTTCATGCAAAAAGTCAACCTCTCCGAATTTTCAAACATTTTTTCTGGGCATTTCAAGGTTTCTAGACCAAAAAAGTCAAAATGTCTGTCCGCCGTACGCCAAAAAGAAATCAAAGTGCATAATTTTTGAAAATTTTCTGGAAAATCTGAAATTTGGGTCAGGGGTCCGTTCCCGGCTCTAGTTGGTCCTCGAAACGTTTCAGCCCAATCGGAAAAAATTTGAGTGGGGTAGGGGTCAAAATGTGTATTTTGAAAATGGATTTTCGAGATTTTTGGTGATCTAGTCGTGTGGGGTATCATTTCCCACTGAATTTTGGGCCCTGAATCGATTGGAATGGGTCCGTGACCCGCAACACCCACTGTTTCCCTCATTTTCCCCATGTTGAAGAAGTGAGTTGACTCCATGCGCCTGGTCCAAGGAATAACCAACCTGTGTGAATGAATTTGCAGCAATTTTCACATGTTTTTGCCTCTGGTGGAGCCGCTCATGGACCTTGGTGGCTCAAATTTTGGCGGAGAGAGGATGATCTTCATACAAATTGGTATTTTGGGGGATTTAACGAGATCGCGATTTCTCGTTCGGTTCATTAGTGTACAATGAGGTATAGCTTGCGAATTTCGGATTGCTGAGAAATGGGTGATCCTTGGTAGACGACAAAAGTCCTTTCAAAAGTCGGCAACAAAGAGCACGGAATCCCAACTGATGGATGAGTAGGGTGGGTTCTGCTGGATTCTAAACGAGGGTTGTTACGACATACTCGGCGCTTCAATGATCTCTCATAGGACCAACAACGGCTGAGATGGTCGTCCATAGGATCAAACTGCAACTCATTACGAAGAATCGTGCGGTTCAAAGGATCAAAATCGGCGGTTAAAAAGCCCTGCTCCCTTGAAAAATTGCCCTTGATTTCCCTTTGTCCTCACTTCCAGCTCTACAGAAAAAAAGGAGAGAAAGGTGGAACAGGCGGATTGTGGCCCTCACCAAAGTAATGAAATGTAAAACAAAGCTCTTCTGTTCCATGGCGGTCTTTCCTCTTCTGACTAATAGCGCAATCAGACGGAAAAAGGAGAAAACTCTGTTCCATGATGAAATGTCGGGGTAGTAGTGGGGTTTTTTGTGTCGTCAAGCTCAGAAACATCAGTTCTATTCAACGTGATTCCTGTTGAAATAGAGGATTAATGTTTTCTATTCATCCCAGAAAGTACTCACGAGCAGAAAACTGCATGTGCTTCAGCTCTCACGATCCCCAACGGAAATGGCGATCACTCATTACAAAACTGCTCCCCGAGAGAAATACACCACTACGCGAGTTCCGGTCGTTTTGTGGCTTTCTATCCTGCGGCTCGCCCATCATTGCTAAAGTCTTTTCTGGCTAAAGCGCAATCCCCAGGGGTCGTAAACATTTTTAAACTGCGGTTCAAAACCGGGATTCATGCGAGGCTTAAGTCCTTCACTCGACTTCTTTGAAAGAAATACAATTTTAAGGGTTTTCTGCTGCAAATTCATTCTCACGGGTTGGTTATTCTTCAACATGGGGAAAATGGGGGAAACAGTGGGTGTGGTGGGTTCCGGACCCATTCCAATCGATTCAGGGTCCAAAATTTAGTGAAAAATGATACCCCACACGCCTAGGTTCCAGAAATCTTGAAAACACACATTCGAAACGACTAGATATACACCCATTTTGACCCATAACCTTATCCAGATGGCGTCAATCGTTCCTCGACCTATTTCATTAGATTTAGCATCCAAAATTTAGCGGAAAATGATACCCCACACGCCTTAGGGCTATCAGATATCTCGAAAACACATATTCAAAATGCTCACCCAGTTTGACCCTTAACCTCTTCCAGTGAGCACAAATCGTTCTGAGACCCACTTCATTGGATTCAGCGTCCAAAATTTAGTGGGAAATGATACCCCACATGCCTTGATTGCCAAAAATCTTGAAACATCAAATTTTCAGAATACACATTTTGACCCCAAAATGCGCCCAATTTTGGTTTGATTTGGCTGAAAAGTTTCAAGGACAATCCAAGACCAGAAAAAGTTCCCTGAACAAAATTTAAATTTTTAGAAATTTTTCCACTACAAAAAATGGCGTGAATGGCGTACGGCGGACGGATATTTGCTCATTTTGATCTAAACACCTTGAGACGGAGAGATTTACTTTTTGAATGAAAATATAGGTTGATTATTCAAGAGATAACTAACCAACAGGTAGAAGAGTACTGAAATCTGAATAAATTAAGCGAAGAAAATTAAAAAATTAATATTCGGAAAAGAACCATTGACCATCTTTCTGCATCAACATCTACTTAGCTCCTTATTCATTCGTACCCGTTTAATGCCCTTCTTAAATGGAAAAGTCGCATATTGAAACTCATACTTTTTATATCGAACGGAAATTCGAATTTTCCCCTAATATTTCACATGTAGGCGGCGAGGAAAACGCTCGACGCGTACTTGGATCGTATTCGTGTCACGTATTTGGAGGATATACGTACGAGTATGAGCACGTGCTTCCACTTTCCAGTTGAGACCTCTGCGTAAAATACGGAATTCCGAGACGTCCGAAATTGAAGGAATATTTACAACCACTTGACGGGAGTGAAGGCAGGGAATCTGGATCTCGAGCCTTCTACAAGTCGACAAATTGTCATTGCGACTGTCATGTGCCAATCGAAAAATGTATTGAAGCACGTTTTGACCAAATGGGAGTGGGAAAATCGGTGCGTAATACGTTGATCTTGATAAAGAATGTACGGAAGTGTCGTCAAGTTTTGGTTGGTTATCCCTAGAACATATTATCTCCTCATATAGTTCAGCCCCGTACGAGGAATCACATCAGTTTTCAGGTATTGGTCAAGATGGGTACCTAACTACATAATCTCGATCTACATAACTCATCCGTTAACCGATAAGAACCGGAGAAGTGAAGACGACGCGAGATAACATGGCCGAGAACGGAGCATAAAGAAGAGAAGCGGAGTTCACAATACATGAAGAAGGGATTAGTATTCAGGATATTAGTCGAGATAGGTGCCTATAAACATTATCTCAATCTACATAACTCAAAATGTTAACCGATAAGTACTGTTGAAGCGAAGACAACGCGATTACATGGTCAAGAACGGAGCATGGAGAAGAGATGAAGGAGGGATTAGTTTGCAGGTATTGGTCAAGATGGGTACCTATCAACATAACTTGATCTACATAACTCAACCGTTAACCGATAATTATTGAAGAAGCAAAGACGACGCGAAGTAACATGGCCGAGAACGGAGCATAAAGAAGAGATGCGGAGTTCACGATGCATGAAGAAGGGATTAGTTATCAGGTACCATACCATAATGAAGAGATGCGGATTCACGATACGTGAAGAAGGGATTAGTTTTCAGGTATTGGTCAAGGTGGCTACCTAACTACTTCATCTCGATCTACATAACTCAACCGTTAACCAATAAGTACTGTAGAAGCGAAAACGACGCGAGATAACATGGCCGAGAACGGAGCATAAAGAAGAGATGCGGAGTTCAAAATGCATGAAGAAGGGATTAGTTTTCAGGTATTGGTCAAGATGGGTACCTATCTATATTATGTCGATCTACATAACTGAACCGTTAACCGATAATAACCGAAGAAGCAAAGACGACGCGAGATTACATAGCCGAGAACGGAGCATAGAGAAGAGATGCGAAGTTCATAATACATGAAGAAGGGATTAGTTTTCAGGTATTGGTCAAGATGGGTACCTATCTATATTATTATCTCGAACTACTTAACTCAACCATTAACCAATAAGTACTGTTGAAGCTGTTGAAGATTTCGTGAGATAATCTGGCCGAGAACGGAGCATAGAGAAGAGATGAAGAAGAGATTAGTTCTTAACATTCCCACCAATGTATCAATTACCACAGAATTTTTGACGCTAAACACATCGTGATGAGTCCTGGACCACTGGAAACCCTCTGGAAGTGGCTATGGGTCAAGATTCGTACCTTACATTCGTACATTATCTCGTATGTGGGTTTTCAATTGTGAGTGGGATTAATTTTCCGCCAAATGTTTGATGCTGAATCGATCGGAATGAGTCCAGGACACTACTCTCCCAGTTTTCCCCATGTTCCAGGTCCATAGGTATCCCAAAACCCACTTTCGAGATATGTAGATAGATTATGAAAACTAATCCCTTCTTCATGTATCGTGAACCCCGCATCTCTTCTTTATGCTCCATTCTCGGCCATATTATCTCGCGTCGTCTTCGCTTCTCTCCATGTCGAAATGGGTCCCAGTACGATTGGCACCAATCGGATGAAGTTTTAGGTCAAAAAGGGCACCTATCCACCCATTTCGAATGTGTGTTTTCGAGATTTCTAGTATCTAGGCGTGTGGGGTATCATTTTCCACTATATTTTGGACGCTGAATCCAATCAAAATGAGTCCGGGAATGATTGGTTCCCTCCGGATGAGGTCATGAGTCAAAATGGGTACTTATCTATCCATTCTGAATATGTATTTTCGAAATTTCTAGTACCTAGGCGTGTGGGGTATCATTTTCCCCATGTTGAAGGAATGAGTCTCCATGCACTTGGTCCGAGGAATAACCAACCCGTGTGACTGAATTTGCAGCGTTTCTTTTACAATATATTACTACATCTTTTTGTAAATGAAAAATGTTGTTTCCTGGAAGAATCGCACCTACCAGCAATATATTTTTTTCTTTTTATGGAGAAAATATCAAATTAAAGTGCCCATCTATTATGGCATTAATCTTCAATCATTCAAACAATCTGGAGAATTGGGAATATTCTCTTATTACATACATTTTCATTATTGAAGTATTAATGAGTTAAACGTTATTACAAAATAAACATCTAGTGATAGTTTTAGTAAAATTGACAAAATGTGCAGTCAATTTGAAAAAAAAAGATATAAATAAACTTGTCAATGTAAATTTCAAGGAAATTTCCTCATAAAAGTGATTTTTTTGCCATCATATATTATACCATAGGTTTTCTCTTCTTGTTTGCGTTTCAATACATCACGCATTTAATTTATAAGTAATAACTTATCATCTCTACCCAAGGCAAATTCTGTACCGAGTTAAACGACGCACATTTTTGAAAACATTGTCGTCATGTCTCGAGGATTTCATGTCAAAAATCTGTCATGAATGTGCAAAACTGTAGCTCATGTGCACACCAAATATTAGTTCGCTCCATTTTCTCCCCAATTTGGCCAAATTCGGTCCTAGTGTTGTGCGCTGTGTATAATACATTATTTTATGCTGTTTATACTGATGGGAAGAAAGTGTGTGTGATTAAAGTTTAATTAATCCTCCTTTTTGATCAATGGAAGTCATTTTTTCCTTTTGGTTGATTATTTCTGGAACAATCAACGTATTTTTCCATGCAAAATGTCAATGTCGGCCCAAATTTTTTTTCTGGACGTCTCATGGCGTCTAGATCAAAATTAGCAAACGTCCGTCCGCCGTCCGCCGTCTGCCGTCCATGCCAATTTTGGTAGAAGGTAGACAATTTTCTAAAAATCTAAAATCTTTGTAAGGGTTCGTTCTCGGTTTCAGTTGGTCCTAAAAACTTTTCAGCCGGGTTGGAACAATTTTGAGAAGGGTTGGAGTCAAAATGATCTCTTTGAAAAATTGATCGAGATTTTTGGCAATCTAGACGTGTGGGGTATCATTTTCCACTAAATTTTGGACGGTGAATCCAATAAAATGGGTCCAGGAACAATTGACACCCTCTGGATGAGGTCAAAATGTGTCTATCTATCTATCCATTTTGAATGTGTGTTTTTGAGATTTCTGGTTTCTAAACGAGTGGGGTATCATTTTCTATTAAACTTTGGACGCTGATTCCTGGTTCAAGGAATTACCAACCCTAATAAATAAATTTGCACCTTTTTTTTTTTTTTTTTAATTTGAACGTGTAATTTTTTTATTACCACCGCATTTATTCATGGAGTTGTCCTCCATTTTGCTACCGATTTTGACAATATATGCATCAAATTTGATGATCAGCGTGGAGTTGAATCACTGACCTGTCTCTGATGTCGTACACTCCGTTGACCGGGGGCCCAGTGCCGAAAAACGCCGCCAATTCGCGAGCCGCCTTGTATACAGAAATGAGCCAAAATTGAGCCGAATAATAAAAACCGACGGCGGGCGCCTGATCCCCAACCGGCGGGTAAGTTTCGACGGCGAGGCCGTGAAAGACGATCGGCGACAATTTGGCTCTCCTTTCGACGGACAGGCCCGCCCAAGAGTTGGACAGCGCCTCCCTTATCGGCGGATACCCCGAACACGAAGCGGACACACTCGCGGTCACGAGAGCCGTCAACACGGCCGTCGCGAGCGGATGCCTCATCTTGACACGGACGCGGGAACCGAACTGGGGGCGGGAGAGCCCAAGACCTGGACTTCACCCTTCGCCGCTCCGCCTCGTCGTCGCCCCTCCTCCTCGTTCTCCGCCCTCGGTAACGAGGGGATGCTCCTTTATGAGGTGCCCGATTGTCAACCGAAATGTCAACCGCGTTTCTCACTGCGTTTCAAAGCCTCTCGCTGTTATCTGTTATCTCAAATGTCATCTTCATTACCTATTCGACCCTCTTTTCATCAAATTCTTTCCTTTTAGCGACATATTTATCCTCTTAACCAAGTCCCCCATTCTTCTTAAGTCTTGAATGACACTGTCAGCGATGCTCAGAACGATTCAGTTTTGTCATGATCAATTTTCCGTCTTTTCTGAGTCCAAAAATGACAATAATGCGCTGAAATTATTTTTGGCTGATCACCCACACTTACCACTTACACTTATCTATCCACCAATTGTTATTACCCATCGTTCATGACTTCCGAAATGACGATAATCCATTAAAAATGGATCGGATCACTTGTCTTTAGCAGAAATTATGAAACAATTTCGAAATTAGTGACCCCAAGAGCGGGAATGATAAAAGTAACGATAGCCTGGAATGTTTGGCGGATGGACATTTTGCTTTTGAAATCTGAAACGTAATGGTAGTATGTTTTTCGGTCAATGAGAATACGAGGTTGTATTCAATCGTTCAGGTACCATGAGGAAAAACGCAGCAAATTCTTTCAAACGGGTTTGGTTGTTCAACATGGGGGGAAATGAGGTCCCGGACCCATTCCAATCAATTCAGCGCTCTAAATTAGGTGGAAAATGATACCCCACACGCCTAGGTGCCAGAAATCTCAAAAACTCATGTTTAAAATGGGTAAGTAAATACCAATTTTGACCCATAACCTCTTCCGGTGAGCGCCAATCGTTCTGGGACCGGTCTAATTGGATTCAGAGCCCAAAATTTAGTAGAAAATGATACCCCACATGCCTAGATCACTAAAAATCAATTTTTTCGTGGAATACATTTTGAACCTCACCCACCCCAAATTTCGTCCAATTGGGCTGAATAGGACCAACTAGAGCCAAAAACGGGTTCCAGACCAAAGTTTGAGTGTTAGACCATTTTCTGCTACCGAAATCGGGGCGAACCGTCCGCCATTTGCCCAGTAGGGGTCAAAATATGTTTTTTTGAAAAACTGATTTTTTGGTGATCCAGGCGTGAAAATATACCCCATTATTCCACTAAATAAAATGGGTCCCGGAACGATTGGCGCTCTCTGGATGAGGTTATGGGTGAAAATGGGTGCCTATCTACCCATTTCGAAAGTGAGTTTTCGAGATTTCTGGTGCATAGGCGTGTGGGATATCATTTTCCACTAAATTTTGGGCGCTGAATTGTTTGGAGGGAGTCCCTATTGTCCGAGGAATAAACAACACCTGTGATAGAATTCGCAATGTTTTCAAATTGAGTCTGAAATACCAAATATTATGATTTTTTATTCAATTTAGATTATTATTTCTCTTTAACACCGGTTGAATGAGTTCTCTATATAATATTTTCCTGGCCGCAATCACGCAGGGTCGAGTTAAATCCAGGCGGTGTCGCGTGTGGCTTCTGCTCCTCGAAGTTACTTAATTGTTACTGGAGACATAAAGCGAGTCGTAGGGTTTCCTAGACTGAGGGAAGACGTATGAGAAAGTTACTAGAGCGCGAAGGGAAGAAGAACGAGCGGAGGGGAATAGTAGAGTACAAAACCCGTGAAGATTCTGCGAGTTGTGTCCGAGAGAACAAAGGTCGAACTCAGGAGAGGTTTAGAACAAAAGGACGAACAAGAGGAGGCGGACGAGGATAATGCAATTATGTGACCAGCTACCCCTTACTCCTTACACAGGCCGTACAGCCTTTTCAAAGCGACTCATCCCGTACTATATCCACTTCCTTCGCTGGTGCATTCCCTTTGAAAGAAAGACCACTCTCGAGGGCTGATGATACTTCGATCCAGAACTCCCGCTTCAGCTAAGATTGGGAATATCTCCTCACGACAGGATAAGTGACATTGACTTCTCCGGCAGATTGACGGTTTTAAATGACATTAGTGGGCCCCATCCTCCTAAAATTGTCATTTCATGAGTTTTGTAGGTTTTTTTTTCCCCATTCGGCGACGTATCAGGGTATCGTTTTCCACTAATTTTCTGGACGCTGAATCGATTGGAATGAGTCTCCATGCACCTGGTATAGCTAACCCCTGTGAAGGAATTTGCAGCGTTTTCATTTCATTCTATTTTAAACGAAAATCGAACTTCTGTTCGAATCTGGAAAAACTGCACTGGGCGAGTATGCCTCGTTCTCCACAGGTCGACGCCGAAGAGGATCAGCCAAGTCTCCCTTCATGGATCCGTTTCTTGCAGTTCGACGCCGGAGAGGACCCACAAAGTACCATTCCTCAGAATACTTGTGACTATATTGCTACGCGTTGGGGGCATCGAATGTGCAAGACGGCGCGGACATGAGCACCAGATGGGGAACATGAATCCTTTTTCCACAGGTCGACGCCGGTAAGCACCAGTCAAGTCTCCCTTTTTGGGGGACTTGTGACCTTACGACGCTGCGGTGCATCGATGGCGCAAAACGGTGCTGAAAAAAGCACCACTTGGGGAATTTGTTCATTTCAGGTCGACGCCGGTGAGGATTCACAAAGTATTGTTTCTCGGGTGACCTGTAACCCTATTCTGATGCTGTAAAGACATCGATGGTCCCAAGCATCACACGGGTAACTTAAATCCGTTCCCGTAAGGTCGACGCTGGTGAGGACCTGCAGTCACCATTCTCGGGAGACTTGTGACCCCATTGCGACACTGTGGGGGCATTGGTGGTGCAAAACGACGCCGAGAAAATCACTATGTGGAACTTGAACCCATTCCTTGCATGTTGACGCCGGTGAGGACCCGCAAAGGGTCACTATTCTTGGGAGACTAGCAGCTGAATCAGGATATTTTTATTAGAGGTAACCTTAATTTATTTAACAATTTTTTTGATTGTCTTTTTGGCCTGAACGTTGTATTTGGTTTCTTTTAAGTAGAATGAGCAATTGTTGAACTGTGTCTTTTATTCTTCTTTTTTTTCAGTCTTTTTTTAGTCTTAGTGTACAACTATAGTATGACGAACGAAAAAGGTAAAGCAGCCAGCACTGCTTATCAGCCCCTACCGTGGGCTTGTAGCCCATATTGAGGATTATATTTCCAGTTTTTTTTTTTTTTTGTAACTGTAATCCAAGTTTAATTTAAATAATTTGGAAATACAAATGAAATGAGACTTATGATCCTATCATGACGCTGCGGGGGATTGATGGTCCCAAGACGGCTCCGTCAAAAGCACAACATGGGTAACTTGAATCCGCTCCCCGCAGGTCGACGCTGGTGAGGACCAACAATGTTCCCTCCTCAGGAGCCTTGTGACCCTATTGCGACACTGCGGGGCATCAACGGCGCTAAACGACGCCGACGGAAGCACCAAGTGGGGAGCTTGAATCCATTCCCGTGAGGACCCAGAAAGTCTTATATCTTGGGAGACTCGTGACCCGATTGCGACGCTGTGGGGGCATCGATGGTGCAAAACGACACTAACAACAACACCCCATGGGGGACTTGAATCTGTTCCTTGCAGGTCGACGCTGGTGAGGACCCACTAAGTACCACTAAGTCTCATTTCTCAAAGACATCTGACTCTATTGCTACGCGGTGGAGGCATTGATGGTTCAAAACCACCACATGGGGACTTTGATAGTTTCCCCGCAGGTCGACGCTGGTGAGGACCCACAGTCTCATTTCTTGGGAGACTTGTGACCCGATTGCGACGTTGCTGGGGCTTCGATTGCGCAAAACGGCGCCGACTACAACACCACATGGGGAAGCTTGTAGGTACCTATATTCTAAATGCAGTAAAATTTTTAGCCTGTGTGTTTGCAAATACAATTTCTTAGGTTTGCAGGGTTTTTTCCTCTTTTAATCGAAGGAAATGATAGGTACAATACGATATAATTATTTTTCCTTCATGTTCTTGGAAATTAAATCATTAAAAAATAATAATGGGAAAAATATTGTTCAAGGCAACAAAAGGAGGGATGCGGCAATGAAATTTCCCGATTGCTGTTTTGAGTGAATACACTGTGATAGAACGCAAAATACACGTATGTACGAGGGTCATGTACGGTAATACCTTGTACAGAAACCTACGCAGGATGAATACGGCGATAAATATCTGAGTATTTTTCTCGCTCTGATCACAACAATTCAACGGGAACCATTGAAATGCGCAGCTAATATACAAACTTCGGTTAAAAACGACAATTCAATATTTTCTCCTTTAGAATAACCTCCACGCAGCTCTTTTTTCTTCGTGAAATAAATTGAAATGGAAAAATGGGGGAAAAAACTCGACTACCGTACGAATGACTTTGACACCATTAGTCAGCAGCACTGAAGTTCCACAATCATACATCACGTTTTTCTTCATCCACACCGCCTGACCTCAACCTTGTTCTACTCCCCCCCCCCCCCGGTATATCCAAATGGGTTCGCGTTTGGTCGTTCCCACGTTGAATTCCCTTATAGTTCAATTCCACGGACTCATGATCTTTTGTTGACCTCCCTTCTGGACGTATTTGCCCGACAGTTGGGAAGGTTTTTACGGACAGGCTCCAGAAATAACTCAATCGGAGCGCGAGGGGTCGCATATGACCGAAACGACCTTCATCTTACGTCAGTTGCATGCGTCCTTATCGAATCCGGTTGGGAAACGCCTGAATAATAGTGGATTAATAAAGGATTCGTGAAAATTGTCCGTAAATTGTGAATTATCACAGCACATTTTCGCCATCGCTCACCTGTGTCTTCTAATGACTCAGATAAGAATAATGTTGCCTCCTCAAACATCATCATATCCCTCAATACATATGTAATTATTTGCCTCAAGTCTAAATTTTCTTCGCCCTACAGGTTCAGTTGCCTGCCAAATATCTGTCATTCCGAGAAGGGGAATACCTTCAAATTAACAACCACCAACCAATCTTCAAATCAAGGAAAATAATTTTTATTAACTGAGATAAAGTTTACCGTTTAACTAACTTAATTAATTTTATTTCACGGATTATGATAAAGATTCAATTTTATTAAAATTGTCACCCCCCTCCCCCCCGCCCTAAAAAATACAAAAATATTACTACGAGTTGGGTATGGGTCTGGATGGGTACCCTCCTACATTCAATGTAGTATGTAGGAGGTAGATTCGATGTAACGACGCCGACAAAAGCACCAAATGGGGGACTTGAATCCGTTCCCCACAGGTCGACGCCAGTGAGGACCAACAATGTTCCCTCCTCAGGAGACTTGTGACCCTATTTCGACGCTACGGGGGCATCGTTGGTGCAAAATGACGCCGACAAAAATACCTAATGGAGAACTTGAATTCGTTCCTTGCAGGTCGACAACGGTAAGGACCCGCATAGTCTTCCGTCTAAAGAGACTTGTGACGCTGCAGAGGCATGAGTGGCACAAAACTACATTGATAGAAACACTCATCCACTCATACTAACACTTAGATCCATTCATCAAAGGTCGACGTTGATGAGGACCCACGATGTTTCATATCAAGGAAGACTTGTGACTCTATAACAACGCTGAAGGTGCAAAACGGCTCCGAAAAAAAGTACCACGGACTTGAATCCATTCCCTGCAAATAGACGCTGGTGAGGACCCGCAGTCATCGAGACTCGGGAGACTTGTGACACTACTGTGACGCTGCGGGGGCATCAGCGGTGCACGATGACGCTGACAAAAGCACCACATGGGGAACTTGGATATGTTCCCAGCATGTCGACGCCGGTGAGGCTCAGAAAGTCTCATTTCTCGGGAGTCTCGTGACCTTATTGCGACGCTGTAGAAGCATCAATGGTTCAAAAATGGAGCCGACAAAAACACCACATGGGGAACTTGAATTCGTTCCTTGCAGGTCGACTATGGTGAGGACCCGCATAGGGGACTTGGATCCGTTCCCCGCTGGTCGACGCCAGTATGGACCCGCAATTTCTCATTTCTCGGAAGACTCGTGACTCTATAACAATGCTTTTCGGGGCATCGATGGTGCAAAATGGCTCCGACAAAAGCACCACGGACTTGAATCCATTTCCCGCAAGTGGACGCCGGTGAGGACCTGCCTCCCTTCTTGGGAAACTTGTGACCCTATTGCAACGCGGCGGGTCATCAATGGCGAGAAATGGCGCAGACAAAAACGCCATTGGGGACCTTGAATCCGGTCCCCACAGGTCGACGCTGGTGAGGATCCACAAAATATCATTTCTCGGGTGACTTGTGACCCATTGCGATGCTGTGAAAACATTGTTGGTCCCAAAACGGCTCCGTCATAAGCACCATGGTCTTGAATCCATACCCCGCAAGTAGACACCGGTGAGGACCTGCAAAGTCTCCCTTCTTAGGAGATTTGTGACCCTATTGCTATGCGGCGGGGGCATCGATGGTGCAAATCGTCACCGGCAAATGCATCAAATGTGTGACTTGGATCCGTTCCCCGCAGGTCGACGCCGGGGATTCAAACAGTTCCCATTCTTGGAGACTTTTGAACAGTACCGTTTAAACACAAAAACATGTAAAAGTGATGAATTCAAAAGAAAACTTCATATTTAACCCGAACATCACCGAAAGAACAAGTAGAAAGATGCATTTTTAATAGAGAGATCTTGAAACGCTGTGTGGAATATTTTGAGTCAAATAAGAAGTTCATTGAAACCGTAAACAACGCGGTTATACAAAAAAACCAGTTAATTTGAATTGCCACTAGGGTTAATTTAGAACCCTCCCCCCACCTCACCTTCCTCGAACATCAAAATATCTATGCGTATCCGCAATGACTAATCATTGGCTAGGATCATTAGCCTTCTCGCCGTAGAAACTGTTTTTTCCCATAAACGTGAAATGTTTTACGCAAACGCAAATAACACTATTTCTCAATTTCAGCTTCACTTTATTTTTTAAAATTATACACGCTCTTAAACAGTAGGTACTTTTAAAACTCTACTACTCAAACGTAAGGTACAATTACCTATACTATACGGCATTCGGAATCTCAATGTAAACAAAAAGAAAATTAAAAAAAAAAAAAATCCTAAATGAATGGGTTTTTTGTTGTTATTTATTTTTATATCAGATCAGAGTAGATCAGGATAATTATTGCTAAATCACAGGCCTTAAATAACTACGCGTAAAAAGTAAAAGTTATAATAAGTTGTAGTTTCTCGTTGAGTCAGCCTTTCAATCTTCAAACCTCGTCTGAAATAAATAATAACACACGTTTATAATTGAAGATGAAAATATTTTTGTTGTTTTTGTTCTAACAATTTAAGAAAGACAACGCGAAGTCTTTTACATGGGTTGGTTATTCCTCGGACTAGGCGCATGTACTAATTTCTTCAACATGGGGAAAATGGGGGAAACAGTGGGTGTGGCGGGTCCAGGATCCATTTCATTTGGTTTAGTGTCCGAAATATAGTGGAAAATGATTTTTGTGTGAATGCAATCCGCAGTGACCCCACACGCCTAAATCGTCAAAAATATCGATAATCCATTTTTCAAAATACACATTTTGACCCCTACTCTCTCATATTTGGTCCATTGGGCTGAAAATTGTTAAGGGTGTGAATTCATAATACATGGAGTAATTCAGAGACCCTTACACTTGAAGGAAAGAGCGTGGTATTTGCTTTGTCATAAGTAGAAAATTAATAATACCTACTTATATTAAGAAATCAAAGAAAAATGATGGTCAGTTGAATATATAGGTATATTTGCTTTCGCATAGTAAAACTCCACGAGTGGATTCACCCTCAATAAGGAAACATGAAGTAGGGACATGCCTAGCGAGGCCTAGAAGGGAGGGGGGGGGGGGGTCCTACATCCCCTAAAGCGGTCTTCCTAGTATTGAATATTGAATCATAGATGGTTCCAGTGAGGTACCTATCTCAAGATAGTAATAACAACCAGCAAGGAAATACCGATTTTTTCTATATTTTGCTGTTTTGTGATTATATTTCTAATTTTTCTCTCACTTGCTTGTTTTGTTTGGTTATTCATGTTTTCAAAAAATGGATTTTTGATGTTTTCGGCGATTTAGACGCTTAGGGTGTTATTTTCCACTAAATTTTGGACGCTAAACCCAATGAAATGGGTACCAAAACGATTGGAACCCACCGAAAGAGGATATGGGTCCAAATTGGTATCTGTCTACCCATTTTGAATTTGTGGTTTTGAGATTTTTGGTACCTAGGCGTGTGGGGTATCATTTTCCACTAAATTTTGGACACTAAACCCAATGAAATTGGTCCCAGAACGATTGGAGCCCACCGGAAGAGATTATGGGCCAAAATGGGTATCTATTTACCTATTTCTAAGGAGGGTTTTTGAGATTTCTGGTAACTAGGCGTGTGGGGTATCGTTTTCCACTAAATTCTGGACCCTGAATCGATCGAAATGAGTCTCTATGCGCTTGTTCCGAGGAATAATCAACCCCTGCGAAGGAATTTGAAGCGTTTTTTCTCGATGACCTGAGTTGTGGAACCATCGAACACTTTTTGACCAGCTATGAATAACAGTTTTGATATTACAAAATTTCTGTCCACTCATGTTTTATATCTCACCCATTCGTTGTGTTGGTTGGTTTCCGAAATCGGTGTCGTTAGGTCAATCAACATTGGTATTGTCGGTGCAAGCAGTGTCTGGAGAGCAGGTGCCTTCTTGTCGTCCGCATTGTTCTTGAACCCCCTCACGCACCCTAAAAACAATTAGAATTCCATGAAAAACAGAAAACAGTTATTGAGAAATTTTCTTACAAAAAGTGAACGTATGAATTTTGATTGCTGGTAAAGTGAGCTCACCAGTAATAATATTTCCGTCGTTAAGTTTCGGCGAGGGTGGTGGTACGCTGTTACTGTTGGTCATCTGCCACAAATGGAAAGCAGTGTTGAACGTTTGAGCCACTGTTATGGAAATCAATTGCGCCTGCGAACAAAAATGTTTGATTCTTACTGGATGGAAAACGCTGCAAATTCATAAACAGGGGTTGGTTATTCCTCGGACCAGGCGCATGGGGACTCATTTCATCAACATGGGGGAAATGGGGAAAACAGTGGATGTGGTGGGTCCAGGACCAATTCCAATCGATGCAGGGTCCAAAACTTAGTGGAAAATTATACCCCATACGCCCAGATCGCAAAAAATCTCGAAAATCCATTTTTCAAAATATTCATTTGATCCCTTCTCCGCCCAAATTTCGCCCGATCGGGCTGAAAAGTTTTGAGGACCATCTCGAGCCGGAAACAGGTCCCTCATCCAAATTTCAGATTTTTAGAAAATTTTCCACTACCGAATTCGGCTCCAACATGCCGGCGAAATCCAAACCAGTGAGAGAATGACTGGGTTTTCCTCCTGGCCATCACACATCATCCATACTCTGGCTTCAGCTGATCTCAGGCTGCATGCCTTGACATCATGCTTGACGCGAGGGTTGCCATTAGCTCGGTCAAGTGGCCAGATCGGACGGCAGTTCCATTGCGAAGAGATTTGGAAGAGTTGTTGGCAGGGGCACAAACAAACGACACGAAGATAACCAGCGTACGAGAATGGGCATTAAACGCTTGGCAAGAAAGGTGGAATTGTGGAGCAGTTGGACGGTTGACACATCAGTTCATCCCCAATGTTTCAAGGCGTATAACCGTGAATTATGTGGAACCCTCATATGAGACAACCCAACTCCTCACTGGCCATGGAAATTTCAGAGCCACTTTATGCAAAGGCGAGAATCATCTGCGTGCCCATGTGGCCATCCTTCAGAGACAGCAGAGCGCATCTTGCGGAGCTGCCCGCATTTCAGCATCGAGCGTCACACTATGACAGGCACAAACGTGCAAAACTGCCCATTATGCTCATTGGGGATTCCAAAAGCGCATGGACAAAATGTAATGGACTTGCACGTGGCAGAGTACGCAGAAGAGGCAAAACAGCTGCAATGCCATAAGAACTGACCAACTTCAGTGAGGGCATGGAAGCCAAGTAACAAATGAGCAGCAAAACATGCAATAGAATGACTGCAAACGGTCAGAAGGGCCTCAGATGCAGACAAAACAGACATACAGATATTCTAGGACGACGGACGGCGTACCGCGGACAGACACTCGACTTTTTGGTTGGTTATTCCTTGAATAATCAACGTATGTTTTCATGAAAAAGGTCAACCTCTCCGATTTGGCTCAAAATTTCTTTTCTGTGCGTTTCAAGGTGTCTATAGATCAAAACAGATTGATTATTCTAGGAACAACCAACCAAAAGTCAAATGTCCGTCCGCCGTACGCCGTCCATCAGGTCTTTTCATTCTTCCCGTTCCTACGCCTTGCGGCTTTACCGGGGCTTGCTTACTGCCTGATGGTTGCGCCTTCTCTCCTGCCGTGCGTTTCGCCACTGCTATTCAGCAGTGCCCTGGATGGACCTCGCGGAGGTAGCACAGTTGGGACCAGATGGGGCTTCTTGGCGTGTGGGCCATCCTTTTGCAGTCATTACATGATGGGCAAACTTTTTGTGCCCTCTGCATTGCTCCTAGATTGAAACGCAGCCTGCCATGGGCTCTCTTCATCTGCGGCCAGACCCAGGACTGCCAGCCATCGCCTCCGCGCAGTTTCGTACTTTGGGCACTGGAGGTAGACATGGTCCGCCGTCTCAGGCTCACCGCACTCACAGAGGGGGGAGGGCTTTAGTCTCATGCCATGGAGCTTGGCGTTGAAGTCGCCGTGGCCGGTGGCAAACTGTGAGACATAGTGGTCCACGTCGACGTAGCGCTGTGACAGGCGCACTCGTACATTTGGCCAGATTTTGTGGGTGTGCCGCCCATTGGGTGATGCATCCCATCGCTCCTGCCACCTGTCTAGGCTCCATTCGGTGATTTCGGCCTCAGTTGTGCATCCGGCTATCATGCTCTCCTGGCCGTGGTTGATGCGCCACTTTGATGCCAGGGCCTGGAGCTTGAGGTCCAATGGCATCTGCCCTGTGAGGACGTAGAGGGCCTCGTGTGACACCGTCCTATATGCCTGACTGACCATGAGGAGGGCGCTTCGCTGGGTCCTGAGCAATTTCTGCAGGTCCCTCACCTTTGTGTACCTGGCCCAGGCTGGGCATGCATAAAGCGCGACTGTCTCAAATAGGGACTTGTACATGAGTCTCCGGCTCCAAAAACCAGTGCCCCAAGTGACCGATGAGAGAGCCCTTGTTCGGCCGAACTTTGCCAGTGCTTTGGCCGTGTCACACTGGATGTGCTCTGATGGGCCAAACCCCGCGCTAAGGACAACTCCAAGGTACTTTGGTGTAGCGCAGTACCTTATGGTTGATCCTGCGATGCGGATGACTGGAGGGCTACGGGTGCACAGGCCTCCCTTTAGCTGGCACTGGATAGTCTTGCTTGCTGCAATCTCCAGCTTGACTTCTGAGCACCACCCCTCAATGATGCTGGCAGCCAGTCTACCCTGCTCTTCTATTCTTTGCTTTGTTTGGCCCTCTAAAAGCACAGCCAGGTCGTCAACAAAAGCGAGCCCCAGCGTCACACAGCCTTGTGAGAAGCTGATCAAAGAGGCAAGACCACAGGTAAGGCCCCAAGACTGACCCCTGAGGGCTTCCCATCTCTATGACTCTGCTGCAGTCGGCACCATATTCGCTGAGGGTGGCCACACGGTCCTGCAGGAAGCTGCGGAGTATTGTGAGCAGACCAGCTGGCGCCGTACGCCGTCCACCGTCCTCACCGTTTTTGGTAGTGGAAAATTTTCTAAAAATCTGAAATTTTGGTCAGAGACCCGCTTCTGGCCCTAGTTGGTCCTCGAAACTTTTCAACCCGATCGGAACAAATTTGGGTGGGGTAGGGGTCAAAATGTGTTTGTTGGATTTTCAAGATTTTTGGCGATCTAGGCGAGTGGGGTATCATTTTCCACTAAATTTTGGACTTTGAATCGATTAGAATGCGTGCGGGTCCCATCACACTCATTTTTTTCTATTTTCCCCATGTTGAAGAAATTAGTTTCCTTTGCGTCTGGTCCGAGGAATAACCAACCCTTGTGTAAAAATTTGCAGATCTTTTTATCTAGACACCTTGAAACGTCCAGAAAAAACTTTTTGGGCCGATTCGGATAGATTGACCTTTTGAATGAAAACACAGGTTGATTATTCAAGGAATAACCAACCGAAATTCCTCCCTCTCTACTGTATCGGAGGAATAATGAGGCGGGATCGGAATAACTAGATAATCAACTTGGGGAGGACCTCGTCAGTAGTTTTCCCGTCGATTCAGGACAATGGTGGAAAATTGGACAGTGTTTCTACCATTCGGCTGATTGCTCTATTTTCACTGGAGGAAAAGTTTCTCGCTGCTCAGGTTTTTTTTTTGTGTGTCAATTTACTTTTCTTTTATCCCCCCGTTTTTCTTCAATTCAGCCACTGGATATTTACATGTCCAACGCTGCGTTGCCACTCTTTTATTTAAAGCTCGTTCAATAAAAACAGCCTATCAGCATTTGGATAATTTTTCCATTTTCCTTTGCAGAAAAAAAAAAAAAAAGAAAATCATCGAACAAGTGTAACAAAGGAAGCACCCTCCCGCCGACAACTCACTTCACCCTTCGTCCAGGAAACTATTGACCTAGAAAGTCTTCCGGAAAAATAACAGATAACGAGAAAAAGGGGGAAAACTTTCCAACGTTTCAACAATAGAAGATCCCAATAATGGATTTTCATTCAATTTCCTTCTCCCGAGTATTTTTCGTACGGGGTTTCCGCCTTCAGAAGCGGATATATAATAGGAGGCAGAAAAATATTTTCTCCAACAACCGGTCAGAACGAAACTGAGAGCTTTTGTGAGAAGAATAAACAGGCGAAGAGTTTCTTAATCAAGGAACTCAATTACAACACGATGTATAATGTACGCTAATTGGAATTTAATTATTGTTTCTATCATTCAGAGTGGAAAATGAAGAGACCGAAAAATTTATTTGAAATGAACATTTTTAGCTTAAAATCAATTGTTTATGAAAACGCACCGAATTTATTCGCCAATTAAAACGCTGCTAATTTTCATTGGAATTTATTATTCCTTGAACCAGGTGAAAGGAGACTCATTACAATCGATTCAGGGTCAAAAATTTAGTGGAAAATGATACCCCACACGCCAAGGTAGCGGAAATCCCAAAAACACATATTTAAAATGGGTAATAGATACCCAATCTGACCCATAACTTCTTCCAATGGGTGGTAATCGTTCTGGGACCCACTTCATTGGATTCAGTGTCCAACATTTAGTGGAAAATGAGAAGTGGAAAAATAATAAAAAAATAATTAAAAAAAAATTTCCTAGTGGAAAATAATACCTCACACTGGATTGCCAAAAATCTCGAAAATTCATTTTAAGAAATACACATTTTGACCCCTACCCCGCCCAAATTTGGTCCGATCGGGCTGATAAGTTTCAAGGACTACCTAGAGCCAAAAACAGGTCTTTGACCTAAATTTCAGATTTTTAAAAAATTTTCTACGACTATAATCGGCGTGTGTAAACTAGAAATGTGTAGATAAATACCCATTTTGACGCCCCCATTTTGAATTTAATTTTTCAAGGAATAACCAACCAAAAGGGCAGGTACCTTGTTCACATCCCCTACACTAAAGCTTCTCTTTAGGAAAGCTGTTGTCACACTTACACCAATCATCAATGCAGCCATTTCGCTATGTTCCACAGTCAGGAAGATTTTCTGAGATAATAATTATGATTAAACCAGGCAAACCAGCGGATCAGCTAACTGTAGCGGATCAGCTGACTACTGGTTTTGTTTCCACCTCAACTTCCCCCGCTCTGATTTGCATGATATTTGGGATGCCTTTCGTGTGAACAGTACCACCTCTGTCTTGGCAGTGGCTAGTGAGAAACTGTGTCCATCCAACCATGCTCCCACTCTGGACCTGGTCTCATTAAGCTTCTCATTTGCTTGCTCCATTGTATTGGCCAAGATTACAGCTGCCAAACAGGGAAGTTTCCTCTGGAAGGGCCACATGGAATATGCTGTTATTAGATATGTTCCAGAGGGTAGCTCCAAGTATTGACCCCTGGGCTGCCCCTGATGCAATCGGTACTTCTAGGCGTCCAAGTGTTGTGGTGTATATCAGTGTTCTGTCTCTGAGGTAATTGTCTAAGACCCTCAGGAGATACTCCGGGAGATGAAAAGTGGTCTCCAACCCTTGCGTCAAGCATGATGAAAGGCATGCAGCCCGAGATCACCTGAAGCCAGAGTGTGGATGCTGTGCGACAGCCCTGTGTGATGGCCAGGAGGACGGCACGTTGCTGCTGAAGAACCCGGTCTCTCTCTCTCGCTGGTTTGGATTTCACCAGCATGTTGGAGCCGAATTCGGTAGTAGAAAATTTTCTAAAAATCTGAAATTTGCGTAAGGGACCCTTTTCAGTGTGTGCTAACCTGTGCGACGGTCTATCTCGAAGCTGCCTGCGTTGTCTAAGCTGTTTGAAAAACTCATCAGCAAACGATTACCCGCCATTACAGAGGATCGCAGCTACCAGTTTGGTTTTCAACAGCTGCACTCTGCAGTAGACTTAGTGAACTGAACTAAACATTATCGCCGAAGCGGTCGAACAAATGAAGGTACGTTCAGCCATTTTGGCTTTTGACTCGAGCTAATTCCCCCTGTGTCGCTACCGAGCAGGATCGTTCTGTGGCCTCTACTGTAGCCAACCTTCTTACCTTTCAAGAATACATTCTGCATGCTTTTGACGATGGTGATCAGGTGGACCTGATTTCAACTGACTTCTCCAAGGCATTTGACTAGTTGCCCCATTCCATCATCGTCAAAGTCCTTGGATCCCTCGGTCTTCAAGGTCCACTTATTTCCTGGATTCGCAGTTATCTTGCTGACCGTTTCTCCTCAGTTAGAATCCGTGGTGCAGTTTCCGCTCCATTCGTAGCTTCTTCTGAGGTCCCCCAGGGTGCGCATCTCGGTCCTCTTTTCTTTATTCTGGCAATCTGCGGGTTCAGCACTGCCCTTGTCTGATTTCAGTTCCTGATTCTCTTCGATAATGTTAAGACCTTCTGCAGGATTTGTGAGCCCACTGACTGTTTAGCTCTGCAGTATTCTCTAACCGCCTTCAATGCTTGGAGCTCTATGGTTGGTCCCCTTTTAAATCCCACGAAGTGCTCAGTGTCCACGTTCCATTGCCCAAGTACACCATTGGCACTGTCGCTCTTTCTGGCCGAGTTGACTGCCCTCCTCTGCTGTCACTCATATGTCTGCGGGTTCTCTGAATCGGAGTACGTTCCAGCAAACTGTTTTTAGTACCCTTCAGCCCGAAAAATTATCTTCCCCATCGCAGGGGTTACTACCCGCCATTTTGAGGAGCGCAGCTACCAGTTAGGGTTTCGACAGTTGCGCTCTGCAATAAGAAGAATACTTAACTCTTTACTGGCTCACTTTGAAGTTTTTTTTTTTGATTGGCACCCACTGAAAGCGGTCATGGGTTCAAATCGGTATCTGCCTACCCATTTTGTATAAGAGTCTTTCGAAATTTCTGGTACCTAGGCGTGTGGGGTATAATTTTCCACTAAATTTTGGACGCTGAATCCAATTAAATGGGTCCCAGAACGATTGGTACCCACTGGAAGAAGTTATGGGTCAAATTGGGTATCTATTACCCATTTTGAAAATGTGTTTTCGGGATTTCGAGTACCTAGGCGTGTTGGGAATCATTTTCCACTAAATTTTGGACCCTGAATCGACTGGGATGGGTCCGGGACCCACCACTCCCACTGTTTTCCCCATTTTCCCCATGTTGAAGAAATGAATCTTCATGCGCCTGGTCCGAAGTTCAAATTAGTCTCCATGCACCTGGTTCGAGAAATTACCAACCCGTGTGTAAGAAATTGCAGCGTTTTTTTTTTTTTTTTTTTTCCATGTGCTCGGCTTTAAGGGGGCGTCAGACAGTCCCTTGCAAAGTGTTCCCAATTTATTGAAGCTCCTGTATGGAAATTTAAACTTTTTCTTTTTGCAATATGCTCGTAAGACTTGTGAAATTTCTCTAGCCTATAAACAAATGAAATATTTTCAAAATTTTAAATTTTAAATTTCGTAACTTTGAAGTTATGAGAAGTTGGCAGTTGAATTTTCTTTTAGAGAACAACAACAAGTCTTAAAAGGATATTGCGAAAGAAAAAAGTCTGAATTTTCAAACAGGAGCTTAAAAAAATCGGGAAATACTTTTGGAAAATCAGGCCGTGCGGCATGGGCCTGGCGGGGTAGGGTGGCCAACGGCGACAGTTCGGCCGTCAGCCGCTAGATCGAGTTGCATCGACAGACCCCCTTGAAGGGACTGACGAGAGAGAGAGGGCCGAAGCTGAGAGTGAGAGAGAGTGAAAAAGGGTTTTCCTTTCCTGGTTACCTGAGAGAAACTCATTCTTTTCTGTTGAAATTACCTGACCTCTTCAAGATGAATAGTAAACATTTTTTCTGGGTTTAGAGAAATGACCCCTTCTTGGTTTTCATATGGTTACAGACACTTGCTCAGTGTGAAAAGGTATCTCATCAACTTTCCAATCGGACCAAATTTGGGTGTAGGTGGGGGAGGGGGGGATCAAATGTGTTTTTGAAAATTGGATTTTTGGAGATTGGGCAAGCGGGGTATCGTTTTCCACTAAATTTTGGACTGTGAATCCAACGAAATGTGTCCCAGAACGATTGGCACCCACTGGAAGAACTTATGGGTCAAATTGGGTATCTATAACCCATTTGGAATATGTTTTTTCGGGATTTCTGGTACCCAGGCGTGTGGGTTATCATTTTTTACTAAATTATGGACGCTGAATCGATTGGAATTTGTTCAGGACCCACCACATCCACTGTTTCCATTTTCCCGATGTTGAAGAAATGAGTCTCCATGCGCTTGAACCGAGGAATAACCAACCCATGTGAAAAAGTAAATGAATAAAAAAACTTTTATAAAAACAACGTTTTTCATATGCACTAAAAAGTAGAAAATAATTATCCTATGAGCCTGGCAGAATTTCTGAATAAATTGGTCACATTATGGTAACAGACCTTATAACAATTTCCAATTCTTATAAAACGAAAAACGTTGGGCGCATTTTGTATTATTATTATGAATGTTCATTTTAGAATCATATAAATATGAGATTTATATGAGGTAATACTAAACTACTGTTTTTTTCTGACAATATATTAATTTTACAAATTATCTATGATAATTATTAATATAATTGAACATATGATTATATTATTTATAAATCACTAATTGTGATTGTAAATGAAACATTTTCATAGTAACTTATGAATATATTTAATTCATTTAAAGTAAAATTTTATTTCTGCAAAATTATGTAACAAATATGTATTTGAAGAATTATTGTAGAAATCATGATTTTAATGTTCATTTATATGAACAATTTTGAATTCGTTAATGATGATTAGTATTATTGCATATGATTATATCAAATGATTTCTAATGTTCACAATTCAATTCCGTGAAACTGTATTAACTGAATATTATGTCAACTGAATTAATATAAAGAAATTTCATTTTATAGAAATGTGAGCGTATTAGAAAGATCTTGATGTTTGAGTACATGCGCCCAACGTTTTTCGTTTTATAAGAATTGGAAATTGTTATAAAGTCTGTTACCATACTGTGACCAATTTATTCAGAAATTCTGCCAGGCTCATAGGAAAATTATTTTCTACTTTTTAGTGCATATGAAAAACGTTGCTTTTATAAAAGATTTTTTATTCATGTACTATTATTTTCAACTTTTGGTTGGTTATTCCTTGAATAATCAACCTATGTTTTCATGCAAAAGGTCAACCTCTCCGATTCGGCTTAAAATTTTTTTCTGGACGTTTCAAGGTGTCTAGATCAAAAACGCTGCAAATTCTTACACAGGGGTTGGTTATTCCTCGGACCAGGCGCATGGAAACTTATTTAAAACATGGGGGAAATGGGGAAAACGGTGGGTGCGGCGGGTCCCAGACCCATTCCAATCGATTCAGTGTCCATGATTTAGCGGAAAATGATACCCCACACGCCCAGGTACCAGAAATTTTCAGAAATTTTGAGCCGAATCGGAGAGGTTGACCATTTGCATGAAACGCTGTTTTTGGTAGTAGAAAAATTTCTAAAAATCTGAAATTTGGGTCAGGGGTCTGATACCAGCCTAGGACGGTCCTCCAAACTTTTCAGCCCCATCGGACCAAATTTGGGCGGGGTAGGGGTCAAAATGTGTTTTTTGAAAAATGAATTTTCGAGATTTTGGGCTATCTAGGCGTGTGGGGTATTATTTTCCACTAAATTTTGGACGCTGAATCCAATGAAATAGGTCCCAGTTATGGGTCAAATTTGGTATATATACCCATTTTGAATATGTGTTTTTGAGATTTCTGGTACCTGGGCGTGTGGGGTATCATTTTCCACTAATCATGGACACTGAATCGATTGGAATGGGTCTGGGACCCGCCGCACCCACCGTTTTCCCCATTTCCCCCATGTTTCCCCCTGGTCCGAGGAATAACCAACCCCTGCATAAGAATTCGCAAACTAAAAAAGTTTTGTTCGTTAGAAATTTGTAATTGTAAAATTTTATTGAAGAACCTCGATAAACAATGCAGATATTCCCCCCGGGCGGGGGGGGAGGGTTAATTCTTTGTTTACCTTTTTCAATCTCCAACACATTCTAGAGGGATTGGACGACCTTTGGACTAACGTTACATTTTTTTCTCTCGTCATTGTTGACGGGTCCCCACCTAGTGATATATAATTTTATAATTTTATTTTATTGAAATTACTCAAGAAGTTCTTTAAATCATCATCAAAGTATTATAATATTGCATTGTCATCTGGTCCTGATCTATATGTAAAGTTTCAGAACTATAGATTGCCGATAAATGGTCGAAATTTGAGTTGAAAGATTTCGCGGACAAACAGACAAACAAACAAGAAAGCGGGTTAAGAAAAACGTTTTAATAAAATTTGCAGCGTTTTAGGTTGGTTATTCCTTGAATAATCAACCTGTTTTCATGCAAAAAGTAAATCTCTCCGATTTGTCCCAAAAAAAATTTCTGGACGTTTCAAGGTGTCTAGATCAAAATTAGCAAATGTCCGTACTCCGTCTACGCCGACTTTGGTAGTAGAAATTATTCTAAAAATCTGAAATTTTGGTCAGGTGTCCGTTCATGGCTCTACTTGGTCCTCGAAACTTTTCAACCCGATCGGACCAAATTTGGATGGGGTAGGGGTCAAAATGTGAATATCGAAAAATGGATTTTTGAGATTTTTTGCAATCTAGGTGTGTGGGGTATCGTTTTGCACTATAACCAGGACACATAACCCCTTCAGACGGGTTCTGAATCGTCTGGAACCTACAGGAGGTTGGTATGGATCGAAACGCTGGAGGTTCGTGTGTTGGTACAGATGTGTAGGGGATTTTTTTTTTTTTTTTTTTGTGAATTATTTATTGCAATTGAATTTAAATACATCATCTAGCAATATTTGTTCGCAGGATATCACATGGGTAAGATAAGATTTCAGCAAATCTTAATCTTGAATGTTAATAAACATTATGCACGGGACACTATACACAATCACATTCATTCTGGCACAGCACAGTCAGGTCCAGAGGTTTATTGCGCTTGAGTCGCCGAAGCTCGCCAGCGTTGTCAAGAACGTTGAGCATCTCCGGGTTCTCATGTTTATGAAGGCGTTGCTCGTGCTTCCTTGAGAATTTGACTATAGTTTCATTGACAGTTTCAATCCTCAGATCCCGATGGATAACGTCGAATTTTTTTTTTTTTTTTTTGCAAGGTTTGGATTATCTTAATGTTGGATTTTTTTGGCACAGCCCCAGAGTTGTATACCGTAACTCCAGATGGGGCGAAAAATCTGCTTATAGATGAGCAGCTTGTTGTGAAGGGAGAGATGGGAATGCCTTCCCATAAGCCATTACATGCGTCTGAACTTGATCTTCAGTTCTTCTTTCGTCTTTTCTATGTGCTTCCTCCAGTTGAGTTTTGAATCCAGAGTCATACCCAAGTACGTGACAGAGTCAGCGTAGGGTACTACGGTTGAGTTTACCTCAACTTCCGTTGTTGGCACTTGCCGAATGGTGAAGTTGACGTGAACTGACTTTGTTTCGTTCAACTTCATTCTCTATGTTTTAGTCCAACGGTAACCTTTTAATTTGAATCCTTCGTTTGATATGGCTTTCAAAAGTTTTTCGAGGTGTATCAAGTGATCATTGAAGGTTTTCGAGAAGACTAAAATATCATCTATGAAATTACAACAAAAAACGTCCAGATTATTACGTCGTATAATTCCCGAGAGCACACGCTGAAAAATGGCCGGCGAATTCTTTAAGCCAAATGGCATGCAAGACCATTGCCAGTGACCGTGCTGCGTTATGAAACCAGTTTTGTATCGGTCTTTGGTACGAATTGGTATGGACCAGAAAGCCAAATGTCTAGAGCCGAGAACCATTTACAGTCGCGCGTCTTCACAATGATATCTTCGATAAGAGGGAAAGGTTGACTTTCCGGAATTAGTAATTTATTTAGTTCCCTGAAGTCTACACATAATCAGGTCCTTTCTTTCGCATTCCATTCACCGGTTTTTTTATTCGCTAACGTGACTGGTGAGGCAAATGGTGAGCAGGACTCTTCAATCATTCCATGATTTAACAATTCAGCTATTTGTTTTTCAATTTCTTTCTGATCTTCGTAGGAACATCTATAGGGTAATTTATAAATAATAAATAAATTTTTGAGCCGAATTGGAAATGTTGACCTTTTTCATGAAACCAAGGAATAACCAACCAGAAGTCAAATGTCCGTCCGCCGTAGCCGTCCACCGTCCGTGCCGTTTTAGGTAGTAAACATTTTTCTAAAAATCTGAAATTTTGGTCAGGGACCCATTTCCGGCTCTAGTTGGTCCTCAAATCTTTTTAACCCGATTGGACCTAATTTGGGCAGGTTAGGGGTCATAATGTGTTTGAAAAATGGATTTTTAAGATTTTGGGCGATCTAGGATCATTCGAAATGGGTAGATAGGTACCCATTTAGACCCATAACCTCATCCAGAGGGCGCGACCCGTTCCGGGATTCATTTAATTGGATTCAGAATCCAGAATTTAGTGGAAAATGATACCCCACATACCTAGATCGCAAAAAATCTAAAAAATCCATTGTTCAAAATACACATTTTGACCCCTACCCCTCCCAAATTTGGTCCGATCGGGTTGAAACGTCTCAGGGACCAACTAGAGCCATTATACGGCTTCGTTCGTCAGGACGGAACCTTGTCTGAAGGTCTAAACACAGTTTTGGAACAGGTATAAATCACCCAACCCAACCGCTCGCAGATGGTGAAAAAGGGATGAAAAGAAGGCTGGCTCAGCGTAGGGTGGGGAGGTCAAACTAAACGGAGTTGAAAGCAGGCAAGTTCACGAAAAGGAGTCACATAGGCATAGCTGCACAACCCTAATGTGTGGAGGGTCCAGAAGCGGTATCACAAAAGTGTCTGACGCCCCCTTAACATGTGTCTTCTCCGCTGGGGAGCGACTCCTACGTATTCTTTTCAGTATCGACAAGGTATAGTAATGTAAGTCAGTTCAGTATTGTTAATGAGACTACACGGAGCAATAAAATTGTTAAAAATTCTCGTCGGTGTTTCCGTCCTAAATTGGGTAATGAAGGGGTGTCGTCATAATGCAAATGTCGGTCAGTACATTTTCTTCTTGACCAATCAGAACGAGGAAACTGACAATCAGGCCGCTGGGGAAAAAAAATAAATAACAAGCTGCCGTGGCTGCAGGTAGTAAGTTACGCGAACCATGAGGCTGCAGGGAGGTGCGAATCGTTGCATAATTAAACGAGTAATAACCCAAATTGCGTCGGACCTTTCCCAAGGAAGTAGTAGAGGTTATAAATTTTGAAGAGGTCGGGGGGTCGTAAAAATAAAAAAGGGAAGAACCTTCACTAAAAAAAAGTGGTGTAAATATAGTGAAACACCGTGGAAAGAGGAAGGATTCCGCGGTTTAAAGGCCCTCACTCTCTCTCACGACCGCCATTAGAATAAATTGTTCGGAAGATAGTTGGTGGTGGGGATAGTGGGGGATAGGGGGGCTTTAGCCTGAGATGCGGTTAGTTAGTGGGACCGTCTGACCGTAATCTACGTAGGGAAAAAGGCGCTTGAGGGAGGAACGTGCAGGAAAAAGTCGTCCGCCTCCTGGAAACGGAATAAAGATGAACCCAAAGGAGAGACACGCGTGGAGGGGAAGAAAATGAAAAGAGGGAAGAATATCGGACAAAAAATGTCATTAAATTATTGTTAAATAACTTGGGATAGTAAAGGGCTTGGATTAGGTACGGAGGCTGAAACTCAATTAGAAAGAGCAGGGGGAAGATCCAAGAGGGAGTCATAATTAGTATCACTGATTTTCTATGTAAATACTGACTTCAATCAAAGGTTTTATATGTTGTTTTAGATAACATCTGACCTTTAAAGAACACGCTGCAAATCCTTTCACAGAGGTTGGTTATTCCTCGAAACAGGCGCATGGAGACTCATTTCTTCAACATGGGGAAAATGGGAACAGTGGGTGTGGTGGGTCCCGGACCCATTCCAATCGATTGAGAGTCCACAATTCTGTGGAAAATGATACCCCACACGCCTGGGTTACAAAAATCTCGAAAACACACATTCGAAATGGGTAGATAGGGGGTGCCAATCCTTCCGGGACCAGTCTCATTGGATTCAACGTCAAAAAACTAGTGGGAAATCATACCCTACACGCCTATTTAGCAGAAATCTCGAAAATATTCAAAAATGGGGGAAACAGTGGGTGTGGTGGGTCCCTGCCCCATTTCAATAGATCCATGGTCCAGAATTTAGTGGGAAATGATACCCCACACGCCTAGGTACCAGAAATCTCTGAAACACACATATTCAAAATGGGTAGATAGATGCCGATTTTGACCCATAACCTCTTCTAGTGGGTGCCAATTGTTCTGGGATCCTTTTCATTTGATTCAGCGTCCAGAATTTAGTCGGAAATGATACCCCACACGCCTAGATTGCAAAAAATCTCAAAAATCCATGTTTCATAATACACATTTTGACCCCTACCCCACCCAAATTTGGCCCGACTGGGTTGAAAAGTTGGGTCGTTTTCGAGGGATGGGACGAATGATGGTCCGGGAATGAGATCTGGAATTTCAGTGACATCTTTGACAGGGATCATGTCCTGACGATCTTCTACTACTGTGGGAATTGGAGCGTACTCCTCCTCAACCTCTCCATCAAAATCAACGAACCCAATGTCCTCAAACATCTTCTGTACACCGTCAACTAGCTAATCTTCATCCCAATCTGATCCTTCAGACAATTCCCCGGACGATTCCGCGCCTTCTTTAGGAATCAGGGAATAATAATGTTGGATCTTTGTGCCGTGAAACATTTTGAATTCTCGCCTTCCCTCCCAATTCAAACTGAGCGCGGTTTCGCTGCCTTCCGTATCTCATCGATTGCCACCCATCGATCTGTCCAGTGCTGCCACCTGAGCGAAGTTTTCCTAAACTGGCGTCTTCTGGCGATCTATTCAGCTTCCTCGTGCTCGTGGTACCGTCTAACGTTCCGATTCCGATGTTCCGATCTCGCTTTTGTTCTCCCGTTTGCCAATTTTTGCTTTCGGGTGCTCTAATAAACCGTTCGATTTAAATTCCGTTCTGCTTCATCGACGTCGTGGATGGTCTGCCGTTTATCGCCATCCGTCCCGCAGTTTCAGGTTACCGCTCTACCACTATTGTCAATCGTCGCCTGTCGCCCGTTTCGTCCAGGACATCGTCCAAGACAACTGGAAAATATCCCGTTCCGTCTCGTTCCCTATCCCGTTCCGTATCGTTTCCCGTCTGTTTCCACCCAACAAACCAGTAGGACTAAAATTCTACTCTAAATTTCCACGGCCGTCGGAAACAGGTAAAATGTATCGTAGCTGTATGTATCTGTGCTAGCTAGCAGATAAAGACAAAGACTGCTAGATAGTCAAGTAACGTTTAATTTCCTTTTTTTTCTAATTTTCTTTTTGCAATTTATCGTCTACTGGTTATACCTGTGACAAGAATACCCTGAGAAGTATCGGCTTTCGTTTCTTTCCTTTTTTTTTTTTTCTTTAAACAGAAATAATTTTTATTCTTTTCAATTTAATTCAAGTTCCTTCTTTCCCTACTCACATTATTTAAATATTGCCGAGGGTTCATCCCCACCTGTCTCTCGTCTACGTCACATCTTTTTGGATCGGCTCTAGAAAAGGGGAAAAAATCGAAAAGTCAGATTTAGGTGCCACCACTAAAAATAAGACACAATTTTTCTGCCTCTGATGTCAAAAATATCAACCTAAAATTACCTAATTTCTTGTAGAAATGATTAGGGACAAAATGTCATAGGAAACTGGAAGGCATTATAACATATTTTTCATGAGGAAAAGCAGCACAAAAATACTCTCCTGGTATCCTATCAAGGAGAACTGTGGTTCCCCAGTTGAGTCGATGAGCAATCTGGCAAGGGGTACCTCAGTTCCCCATCACGTTTTTTCATGTATTCAATCTCTGAACAGAAGTTTCGACCAGCTTCAGACAGTTTCTAAGGGAAAATCATCTGATAAATTCGATTTTTGACGTCACTCTTCTCAAAAGCAACTAAAAATCGTAAAAAACATGACGTCAACTCACCTTCAACATGGTGTGTCCTCTCAATCCCTCACCTGTTGGACTCCGAGGGTTTGAAACCACAAAATGGTGGCAAAACTCTCTGTGGCGCCATCAGAGCAGCCAACATGACAAAAACTGTTTTCATTTTGCAATACAACATTGATTGGAAGGTCTGAAACCAGAGAGCGGCCTGTAAATTCGACCTAAGGAGCAAAGCACACCTGCCTATGACTCAAAGGCATTTAACCCCTCGGTAGTCGCATTGGTTCATAATGACCCGAGCCTTCTTGATCTCTGGAACATCTTTTTTTCCAGGAATTTCCCACCTCTTCCTCTCCCCCGGTATTTTGGCAACGTCCAGCCCTAGTCAGTATGATTTACGACTCCCTGGGTGTGTTCGTATTCGTCAAAAACGCACTTTGACCCGACCCGACCATATACGTCAGTTTATCTCAAGAAGATGAAGAGATACTCCACGCATAACGAAAATATTTTACGTCAATTACAGAGACAAAACGCAGAATGATGAAATAATTGATTGGTCTTCCAATTTCGGCTGAACTGTACAGCTCCTCACATACTAATACTGACGATGACCCACTTGATGATACCCTTGATGACCCACAACTTTTTTGAATCGCCATGAGTCAAAGGAGATTCCGGTTTGTACTAAGATGCTTGAGATTTGATGATGCAACCACTAGCTCTCAATGAAGATCTGTTGGTAAATTGGCCCCAATCAATTTAATTAATTTAATCAATTAATTGTATCAAGTAATTCAATCATTTTTACACGAACTGTCAGACTGAAAATTGACAGATTTTTATATATTTTCGTAGCGCCATTATTTGCACGTATTTTGGCACACGCTAAAAAGCTTTGAATTTGTGATTTTTCGGGTTGTACTATGTCCATAAAAAATGCGACAAGTGATTAAAAGTGTGGATTTATATAGGTCACACCCACTTTAAAAGTGACAAATTTGATTTTATTGATTAGAGACATGTTATTTTTGATACATTGGTAATGATATAAAAATTAATTTAATGTCAATAGTTTTGTGCTAAATTGAAGAATATTAATCCCTCTTTCAGAATATGTGGAATTATTAATATTATCCCCATTTATCGCAATAAAATTTGAATTTGAAATGGACAGCACAAAAAAGACCCGACGCGACCAGTCACGTCTGAAAAGATGCGCGACTACCGAAGGGTTAATCCTGTGAAGCATATCTCGAGTGTGAAGTCGTTAGAGCGGGCCACTATCGTGAGGGGTGCAAAAATTAGAATTCACTCCGTAGTTCAGACAGAGGGTCATAACTTTAAAATATATTTTGTCTGATAAACTAAAAAAATTATGTCGTGACTATATTCGATCTCTGCTCATTCTCCAAATCAATAAATGTTCTCGTCTCGTTCTTTTTCACCTCATTCTATTTACTGACGAACACTGATTAGCTGTTTAACAGCTAAAAGGTACATCCTCTTTCCCACCTTTTTTTTTTTTAAAGAAGAGAATAAAATGTAAAAAAAAGAACCCTCTCTGGGCTTTTATCAATTGGAACCCTCAATCCGAGCACGGATCGGAGATGGAAAAAAGAAAGAAAAATCGAGTTGACTGGGGGGAAAACGGTGAAAAGCCGTGAAATACCTAAGGACAGCATTACATAAGGAACGAGGAAAAGGGAAATCTGAACGTGGATAGGCAAAATTCAGCACTTTTCACGGAAAATGGGGCGACGACGAAGGAGTTTCCAATTACCAAGTCCTTTTTATTATTTTCATTCCACGTCAGTGTCGGTCCCTCATTATGTACGACGGTTTTTTGACAAAATATATAATACAAGCAGCTCTGTGACGAGAAAAGGTGACTTCCTTGTTTTTGATACATCATCACACAGCTTAGCTGGATTAGTGCAATATTAGTGGGTTGCGTTTGATATCAAAGACAGTAATAATCCGTTCGTTCCACTTATGCGCTTATCAGAGCTTTTCACTCAAAATAACTCTCTTTTCCAAATAAATACTCCATTCAATGAACGACTGAGGCACAGTGTTCAGGTCGGGATTGTTCCGGATGGCTCGCATAAGCAATTCAACATTGATTTGAATCCCAGGTTTGATATATTTTGATCCAGTGAAGGCAAGCCGCATCGGGGTGACCCTCATTGCACAAACGCGGCAAATTCATTCACACGGGTTGATTATTCCTTGGACCAAGACTCATTTCATCAACATGAGGATAATGGGGGAAACAGTGGGTGCCATTCCAATCGATTCAGGGTCGAAAATTTAGTGGAAAATGGTACCCCACACGCCTAGGGTACAGAAATCTCGAAAACACATAATCGAAATGGGTAGATAGGTACTCGTTTTGGCCCGTAACCTCATCCAGAGAGCACCAATTGTTCTGGGACCCGTCTTATTGGAATCAGCTACCAAAATTTAGTGGAAAATGATACCCCACACGCCTAGGTAGCAGAAATCATGGAAAAACATATATTCAAACATGGGGAAAATGGGGGAAACGGTGGGTGTGGCGGGTCCAGGACCCATCCCAATCGGTCCAGGGTACAGAATTCACTTGAAAATGATACCCCACACGCCTAGGTACCGGAAATCTCGAAAACACATATTCAAAATGGGTAGTAGATACCCATTTCGACCCATAACCTCTTCCAACGGGTGTCAATCATTCTGGGACCCATTACAATGGATTCAGCGTTTAGAATTTAATGGAAAATGATACCCCATGATGGTACCCCATAAGCATGATGGTATTCCATGCTTTTCGATGCCGATGGAAGACTCTTTTTTGCGAAAAAATAAAATCTGAATACATGCAGCTTGAAATATGGTTCGAAAAAGCTTTGTCAGATACCAATTGTATGGCAGGTAGCATATCAACGTTTGGCCTTCCGCATTTTGTTTATTGTTATCCTATCATCACATTCCACTTTGTTTCGAAGAAGATTTATGAAACGAAGGAAGCGATTTGTGAAAATTGGGAACCCAGTGTTTATTGTGGGACGGAGTTTGCCCAAGGAGAAGCGTGGTCTTGAATAAATTTTCCGAGCGGTGTTATTTTTACGTTGGGTATTATCTGGTCTCCGTCACTGTCTCGCAAGAAGGGGGAAATTATAGGGGGATATTTTCAAAGAAAACGTATCGAAAGTGTTTCAGGATTAACTAAAATTGAGCTGAGGGTTGAAATAGGATCTGTCATCACACTGACTGAGGTTTTCACACTAAATTAGGTGCATTGGAGTTACTACTAATCGTGAATGGGGTGTCCCCACTGCTCAAAAAAATTGCTTGAGAATAGGGGTGGATGGTAGATGGTAGCAGACATCCATAGAAGGGGTTTGAGGGAGCCCCAAGCGCGGAAGCCTGGTGGCTTGTTGTGCTTCTCTTAGGTGTTCCGTTTTTAGTCCATAAACGGCCCCAGTCCCTTGATATGGGTTGTTAATTTGTGGTTTAACTTTTTGCTGGGAATGGTTCTCATTAGGGTTTGTGTTCCAAAAAGTACACTCTTTTCTCCTCCTGCAGGATTTGAGTGCTGGGGACTCAAAAATTATGTGAGCTGCAAGTTCGTCTGCTTCCTCACAGTGTATGCATAGGGTATTCGGTTAAGTCACCCCTACACGGTTCAGATGAAAGCGCAGAGGAGCGATGGCGGTTAGTTAGGTCAACTTACGCTTTTAGGTCACTGCGTTTAAGTCTGAGAAGGTTTTTGGTGAGTGGTGGGTGAGGTTTTGCCAGCTTACTGTGGACATGTCCTCCAATACTCCGCCATCAGTCGGTGTTTCTTGCACGCCCACTCCTTGATGGCAGCTGTGATGGAGCTTCTGGGCAAACCTACAGCCGTCTTTTGGCCCATGAAGGGTGTTTTGGAGCCCCTCTTGGCAGGCTCATCGGCATTTTCGTTGCCATCAATGCCCCTGTGCCCTGCCACCCACTCAAGGTACACTGTATTGCAAACTGCTTGGGCAGTATAGAGTCTGATCACAGTCCTTCACCACCTTAGATGAGATGTTGGGAGCTGTGAGAGCTTTTATCGACGCCTGGCTGTCAGAGAGAATGCGGAGGTGTGCATTAGTATGCCCTCTCCAAGTGAGGTCCACCTTGATTTATGTCTGAGTAGTCACCATCGTTGGTTTCGAAAACATCCGCTGCTGTGCTTTGGTCAGTATCTTATGTGGGGTGACCTATCCTTGCTGCTTCCTGTTAACCCAAAACCCGATTAATCGGAGGAAATTTCCAGTTGTCTTCAACTGTCCGCAAAATGTGTATTTCGAAGCTCTGGGACCATGAAGGGTGTTTTGCAGCCCCTCCTGGCAACCTCATCAGATTTTTCGTTGCCATCAATAACCCTGTGCCCTGCCACCCACTCAAGGGCCCCTTGTTGCAAGCTGCTAGGGCAGTAGAGAGTATGCTCACAGTTATTCACCACCTTAGATGAGATGCTGGGTGCTGTGAGGGCTTTAGAGACGGGCTGACAGAGATAATGCGGAAGTGTGCATTATAGTATGCCCTCTCCTCAGACTCTCCAAGGCGCATGCGTTGATTGCCAGAATTTCGGCCTGGAAAACGGAGGTTCATTTCCCTAGTGTTGTGGAGTATTGCCACACTCAGGTTCGATCCCATACACCCCAGCACCCTGTTTCTCTTCTGGACCCATCAGTGTACCAGATCAGGTGCTCGGTAGAGTATGAACCTACATCACTTTCACTATAAATCAAAATAATTTGAAAATTTTTTTACTACCAAAGTCGGCGTGGACGGCGTACGGCGGACAGACATTTGCTAATTTTGATCTATACACCTTCAAACGTCCAGAAACAAATTTTGGGGCGAATCGGAGAGATTGACTTTTAGCATGAAAACATAGGTTGATTATTCAAGGAATAACCAACCAAAAGATTCTCATTAAAATGAGCAGTGTTCCGAACAATAATCTGAACAATAAACTCACAGTTTTCCTTTTGGGGCAGAGGAAAGCGTAGCAGTGTAAGGATTCGTCGTCGTTGGATGAAATGTATGCGAAAACGTGGCCGTGCGTTGCGTCCGCTGAACAGTATGATATCCTGAGAGGCAAAAATCAAAAGTGATATTAGGCGAGTACATTATTCACACTCTTGTAGATCCAGCGATTTCAAATGGGAATTTCAGCTTATGAGTAGCTCTGCTACCCACCTGTAGAGTGAGACGTCATGTAGATGATCCTTCGTTTCAGAGTCCATTACTGAGACTCCTCTCAGATTGACAGCTAATTGTACTGGGTGAGGTTTTTTATTGGCTGCCTTAGCCTGTGAACAGAAATAACGTGAACATTATTCAAGTGCTGTCACAAAACACAGTGGTTGGTTATTACTCTGACCAGGAGCATGAAGACACTCCAATCGATTCAGCGTCGAAGATTTAATGAAAAATGATACCCCACACGGCAAAATCGCCAAAAATCCCGATATGAAATTGTTCAAAATCAGATTTTGACCCCAGATTCAGATGACTGGAACATGCAGCAGTTGGGCATCAACTTGTCGACTTGTAGATGCCATGGTATCGCCTGTAGTACCTATTGTACAGCGGCGAAATATGGGGCCTGCGATACGTGGGCGGACTGGATGTTGGCAGTTGGCACCCCTGTCGAGACGAAGAGCTTTGAATATTGGAAGTTTAGGGTCTTTGGTTCTCATAACTCACAGCCCTGGTTGCAGAGTTATGAATATTCCATCTAACTTGATCATCACCCCAGAAGGCCACCAACAAAAACTGCAATTGACTCTGCCACTGAGCAAAACATCAGTTTGAATAGCGCATGGCAGCAAGAATGGTTTCTGAAGCAGCAAGATCAAATCCCATAGTTCTCGGAAAGACCACCAGGTTTTGGCTTACCAAGGACAACATGGTCGACTCTAAACAGAATTAGAACCAAACACGGTCGATGTGCTGACTTGTTGTATAAATGGGGCAAAACACCATCCTGTGAGGGTGGGGAAAGGCAAACAATTGACCACACAGTGAAAGAGTGCCCAATCACGGCCTTTATGGGAGGAACAGGAGAAGATTTCTTGATGGCAACTCCAGAATCAGTTGCTTACTTAAATGGACTTCTTTTTCTGTAGTTACCATTAATACCTTGGGACAAGGGATCATTACCATATTATGATGATCCTGAAAATCGGAATTGATATACTGATTGGTGTCTTTGAAGCCGTACGCTAAATAATAAATCACCCCAGAAACATTAACGTAAGTTTATTCGCTCATTGTGTGGCAATTGAGCGGATTACAGAATTAAAGTATTTCATTGCTGAAATACTAATACTACTAATAATACTAATTGCGACACCTAGGTGCCGTACCATAAATTCAGCGTGAAAATTTGGAATTATTTGTACCTACTGTAACAGATTCCTTGGGATACTCTTTCCTAGAGTATAGTACAATCTTTATAGTCCTTCGGGACCTTAATGTCCGGCAGAGTGCCATTCTTCCCTTAATCCTCTTCCCAATCGTATTTCAGGAACCAGGCCCACCATGATTCAGTCACCAAGGAAACCAAAGCACTTTACATTCTCTTTTATCAATCGTACAACTATGATCCGTAGATCTGAACTAGTACAATGTTTATTATAGGGGTACGTATTTCCTACGGTTCGTCCCTTAGTCTTGTTCTTGCGGATGATTTCACGATACTAAATGTGTTCTTCATTTGATCACTTCTCTTCTCAACCAAACATAGAACGTTTTGAATGTTTTCATTTCCGGAAGAGGTCATGGGTACCCACGTACCCATTTCCAATGTGTTTTTCGAGATTTCTGGTACCTAGGCGTGTGGGGTATCAATTTTGGGCCCTGAATCGATTGGAATGGGTCCGGGATATGCCACACCCACACCTCATTTTTCCCATTTTTGGCAATTTCGACGACTTAGGTGTGTGGGGTATTGTATTCTATTGATTTTTGGACACTGAATCGATTGGAACGAGTATCCATGCGGCTGGTCCGAGGAATAACCACCCCTGTGAATGAATTTGCAGTGTTTTGGTTGGTTATTCCTTGAATGATCAACCTATGTTTCCATGCAGAAATTCAGTCTCTCCGATTCGGTCCGAAAACATTTTTTGGGCATTTCAAAGTGTCTAGACCAAAAAAGTCTAATTTCGCCTTCCGCCATACATCGTCCGCCGTCCACGCTGACTTTGGTAGTAGATGATTCATTTGAGATCATTTTCGGAAAATCTGAAATATGGGCCACGTTTCCATTCTCGGCTCATGTTGGTCTTCAAAACCTATCAGTCCGACCGAATCAAATTTTGGCAGGGTAGGGGTTAAAAAATGGATGCTGAATCCAATGAAATGGGTCTGAGATCGATTGGCGCCCTCTGGATGAGGTTATGGGTCAAAATGGGTCCACCCATTTCGAATGTATGTTTTTGAGGTTTCTGGTGCCTAGGCAAGTGCGGTATCATTTTCCACTAAATTTTGGACCCTGAATCGATTGGGATGGGTCCGGGACCCGCTTGTTTCCCTCATTTTCCCCATGTTGACGAGATGAGTCTCCATGCACCTGGTCCGTGGAATAACCGACCCGTGTCTCAGCATTGGTAGCGTTCTCAATTAAATGAATCTCGTGCAAGGAACGTCCAAGAACCAGAATTGGATTTCAATAAACGTCAATTTGATTAGTTAATAGTAATTTGACAGCTTCGGCGACAATTACCGCCAAAAAGTGAATCTTAATAAGAATAAGGCTTGGAAGTCGTGTTTGGACAACAGTCCAGGAATCGCGTGTCAAAGTGGTAAAGTCCTTACCACATTGTACCTGCGTTGCAGCCTCAAAAAGGACTTAGTTAATTAAGCATCGCCCGCACTGCGCCAACATCTCACTAACGATGAGGCCTTGGCAATCCGGAGAAGACCTTCCTCTCCTTCATTCCATCTGTTTGTTCTCCTCCGCTCACCGGATTACCGAGGGCCGCCCCTGGATTTAATCCTTTATTATAGTGTAATGTGCTCGAGATATTCTCAACACGTTTCCTCCATCTTCGGTTAGAGGGGAATCGCGCTGTTGAGCATTCTTTTCTTGGCGTCTAGCCAAAACGGCAATAGACCTGGTGTACCTCTTATATTGCGCATACTATATTAAAGTTGGAAATTATTTGCCTTTTGGTGGAATAGGATAGATTATCGCAATATTCACAAGTGCGATGTGAATGACGATAGTGGCTTCCCTTAACCCTTCGGTAGTCGCATTGGGTCATAACGACCCGAGTCATCTTGTTCTCTGGAACATCTTTTTTCCAGAAATTTTCCACCCACCGGGTCAGAAATCCATTTATAGCTCTAGTTGGTCCTCGAAACTTTTCAACTCAAACGGACCAAATTTGGGTGGGGTTGGGGTCAAAATGTGTATTTCGAAAAATAGATTATTGAGATTTTTGACAATCTAGGTGTGTGGGGTTTCATTTTTGACTAAATTCTGGACGCTGAATTCAATGAAAAGGGTCCAAAAACGATTGGCACCCATTGGAAGGGGTAATGGGTCAAAATGGGTAATAGATACCACCTCTGGTTTTTTGAAAAGTGGATTTTCGAGATTTCTGGTACCTAGGCGTGTGGGGTATAATTTTCCACCATGGATCTATTGAAATGGGGCCGGGACCCACCACACCCACTGTTTCCCCCATTTTCCCCATTTTTGAATATGTATTTTCGAGATTTCTGCTAAATAGGCGTGTAGGGTATGATTTCCCACTAGTTTTTTGACGTTGAATCCAATGAGACGGGTCCCGGAACGATTGGCACCCTTCGGATGAGGTTATGGGTCAAAATGGGTGCCTATCTACCCATTTCGAATGTGTGTTTTTAAGATTTCTGGTGCCTAGGCGTGTGGGGTATCATTTTCCACTAAATTGTGGACCCTCAATCGATTGGAATGGGTCCGGGATCCGCCACACACTCTTTTCCCACCCATTTTCCCCATGTTGAAGCAATGAATCTCCATGCGCCTGGTCCGAGGAATAATCAACCCGAGTGTATAAATTTGCAGCGTTTTTATTATGATGCTTGAGATTTGATTGTACTACCACTCACTCTTAATGACGATCTGTTGATAAATTGGCCCCAATCAATTTTTAAATTTTAATAAATTAATTGTATCAAGTAATTTAATCATTTTTACTGAACTGTCAGACTGAAAATCTGATTTTTTTTAAATATTTCTTCTCAGCGCCACGTATTTTGGCACATGCTAAAAATCTTTAAATTCGTGATTTTTTGGGTAGTATTGGTCCATAAAAAATGCCACAAATGATGCCATGATTAAAAATTTCGATTTATATAAGTGCCTCACTTCAAAAATGACAAATTTGGAAAAGAAGTACGAATGACGGATTTAATGTCAATAGTTTTGTGCTCAAATTAAATAGTAGTACAGTAGAACTCCTCTAATCCGCCACCTTCGGGATCGGGGGCATGGTCGGAACGCAAAAAAGGTCGGATTATCCGAGGGAAGTCAATATTTATTAATTTACATTCAGAATAATACAAAAGATCACGTTTTAATATTGAAATAAAGGAACCTTAACTACCTATGCAAACCTTTTACAATAAAGAAACAAACTACTTAGAAAAAAAGTCAGTTATTGATTTTTGTTTAGCAGATGAAATTCTAGACTTAGCTGCAGTGTCCCCCCATCTTTTTATCCATAAGACGTCATCGACAAGTTGTAACAGGCTCACGGCCGGCTCGACGATGGTCGGATTAACCGGAGTGACGGACCAGCCGAGGGCGGATTAGAGGGGTTCTACTGTAATCCCTCTTTTTTGAGAATACATGTAAAATATTTTTCTTTATCCTCATTTATCACAATAAAATTTGTATTTGAAGTGGACAGGACAGAAAAGAACCGACGTGAGAAATGATGCGCGACTACTGAAGGGTTGAAGCTCCGAATTACATTGGAAATTGATAGTATTTGTTCGCCAATTTTAAAAGCTGATGAATTCCCGGTTGTTATACTGATTGATACTGTTCTCGACCCATTTAGCTTCTATTCTCCACTTCTTCCGGTCCCAGGGCGTCTCCCTAGAAGTTGCAAGTTCCGCCCCTGAACAGGCCACTCTCACCCCCTTAATCAATTTGATCCTCCGCTTGGCTTTGGCTTTTGGAAACCTCAAACTTCCATCCCCAGTTCCCTTATCTTCTAATTAAGCCTAATGACTTGGATGTGAGTTTGACCTAAGGATCCCGTTTCCAAGAGCCCTTTTCCGATTCCAATGACGGGAACCCAAGAAATGTAGTCACACCAACGTCGGGCTTGGCCGTTCCCGATTTCAGGGCTCAGATATTTTGTATCATTTGTGGTTGGTGAAGTTCCGTTGTAGAACTGCATGCAATTTACCAGTAAACTTTCCAAACTAATGGCGTCTGGTCCAACTTCGCGACACTTCATTGGAACGTCCCTTCAGTATATCGGGTGAATCCCACAGCTCCCAACTGGAGTAGATCTTTCCAACCTACGTTAACTAACTTGGATGACCTTCCCCTTTGACTTGTCTAATATCTCTATTATTCACACAACAGCTGAGCTCATCTGTTGCCCCAATGCTCACTTGTGCTTTTCGCTGTTCGTATCCACCCCCGCCACCGCCAAGCTAATGTAATATACCAGTCTCTTTTCGTTGCAAAATCAATAAAACTGAACTAACTCCGAATTTTGCCAAATCCACCAACCACCATGAAATCTTCCTAGCTCAGTCACTCATAACGCTCTGAGACCAATAATAATACATCCTCTTACGATTTCTGAGAGCACCCGGAAGTTTTATCGAATACTATTAATGGTGATTTACGTTGGTAACAACTATAAACGTTTTAAAAATTATTTTATTCATTTTAGTTAGAGAACCAGAAGTGAAATTAACAATTATCCCTACCGCAGGAAGGTAGCTGTATCGACCATTAGCTCGAGTAAGCCAATAATGCAAAACTACTCTACGGTCTTAAGGTAAAATGCTACGCTTCTCCTCTGTTACATCTCAATCGTTTATATTATAAAACATGAGGAAAATGGGGAAAACTTTGGGTGTTGTAGGTCCCGGACCAATTTCAGTCAATTCAGGGTCCAAAATTTAGTGGGAAATGATACCCCACACGAATAGGTACCAGAAATCTCGAAAACTCACATTTGAAATGGGTAAATAGGTACCCATTATGACCCATAACCTCATCCAGAGGATGCCAATCGTTCCGGCACCCATTTCATTGGATTCATCGTCCAAAATTTAGTCGAAAATGATACCCCACACGCCTGGGTACCAGAAATCTCGAAAACACACATTCGAAATGGGTTAATAGGTACCCATTATGACTCATGACTCCACTGGTAAGTGCCAATCGTTCTGGGACCCTTTCCATAGATTCAGCGTCCAGAATTTAGTGGAGAATTATCTACATACGTAGATCGCCAAAAATCTCAAAAATCCATTTTTCAAAATTCCCATTTTGACTCCTACCCCGCCCTAATTTATTCCGATCGGGCTGAAATGTTTTGAAGACCAACTAAAGGCGAGAACGGACTCCTGACCCTCATTTCAGATTTTTAGAAAATTTTCTACTATCAAAATTGGCACGGATGGATTGAATTAAAGAAGTGATTTAAAAGAATTTTGGGCCGAATCGGAAGAATTGACTATTTGCATGAAAACATTGGTTGATTATTCAAAGAATTACCAACCAAAATGGCCATAAGTGTACAGATGCAACAAAAACGTATACCTCGAGATAATACATAGGATGAAGTGTTGATCTCCAATAAAGAAGGTGGAGGATCTTTATTTATTTATTTTAATTTTCAATGTGAGTCATCCATCGGAATCTAATTATCCAAAGAGTTGATGATTGTGAAGGCTTTCATCTGTTCGTAATCTTCGTTTAAGTGATTGTCTTGTACATTTAGCATCTAGATTTACTTCTTCTCAGATTATCACTCAATTATGTTTTATCTCTGAATAATTATTATGGAAATTTTGTTACCCTTTAGCTCAGTCCAGGAACTTGGTTAGTTCTAGGTTATAAGGCAGCACACGGCAGCAAATGTATACTTCTCGTTGTAATGAGAAATGAAATTCAAATTCACCATTTGAATAAAGAACGCCGCACTGGCCGCATTTACGTTTAAACGTTTTTCGCTGATTTGTTCAACAATTCACGGTTTTTTATTCATAAAAATTTGTGGAGTTGTCGGAACACTCAATCACTTGAATGTGCAGTCTACTTCAACTTTTCTAAATGAACGAGAAACGTTTCAACGAATTCTTCTTGAGGATTCGCTGTTGGAATTGATTGATTTTCAAAAGTAATTTCCATCTGCTGTCACGCTAATAACGTTACTGGGATGCGGTGTCGAGCACTGACGGATGTCCGTTATAATTGAATTTCCATCGACCGGTCCATACATTTCATTACAGGACTGTACTTTTTACGATCAATAAAAAAAGTATATTGTGAAACGTTTTCTATATTATCTCAGTCACAGAGTCGAGGGTTTGACCGGTTTTCAACAAAGATCCTCGCCATATTCAACTTTTGGTGGAAAATTTTCTAAAAATCTCAAATTTTGGTCAGGGACCCGTTTTTGGCTTTAGTTGGTCCTCGAAACTTTTCAGCCTCACAGGACCAAATTGGGGAGAGTAGGGGTAAAAATGGCGTGTGGAGTACTATTTTTGACTAAATTTTGGACACTGAATCCAATGAGACGGGTCCCGGGACGATTGGCACCCACCCGAAGAAGTTATGGGTAAAAATGGGTATCTATCTACCCATTTTGAATGTGAGGTTTCAAGATTTCTGGTACCTAGGCGTGTGGGGTATCATTTTCAACTAAATTTTGGACGCTGAATCCAATGAAATGAGTCCCGGGACGATTTGTGCCCACCGGGTGAGGTTATTGGTCAAAATGAGTATCCATCTACCTACTCGTATTTTGAATGTGGGATTTTGAGATTTCTGGTACCTAGGGTACCATGTAGTACGTGTGGGGTATCATTTTTCACTAAACTTTGGACGCTGAGTTCATTGATATGAATCTCTATACGCCTGTTTCGAGGAATAACCAACCCCTGTGTGAGAATTTGCAGCGTTTTGTATCAGCTTTATGTAGGTACGAGTATTCTGTACAGGTTAAAGTGAGTAGCTATTCACACATTTTCTCGAAAAAGTATTCTTTTTGATATATTTTTGGAACCATAGGTACCCGCTTCCTCTCATGTGTATAATATGTCGGTTATAATAATTTGGATCAATTCATATATATTTCGGTATACCTATCTGGATCAATTCAGCTTCCAACCCCCATTAGAACTTCGAGATCCTATTCTCAATTCAACTCTAATTCAAGATTCTCTTATTCACGAAATACCGTAACGCTGTTTCCCTCAAACCGGACGGTGGACATATTAGATTTTGGGTATTCACACTGTCAAACGTGACAATTTTATAATAAATTTAGAACAAATATTCAGCGGAGGGCCACTACTTACCTGTCAAGACCCAGAAATCACGTAAATAAAGATGCTTACTTCTAGGTGGTGCTATGTACTAAGGTGTAGAACGTCAAGCTAGACGTTACAGTGTACGTTCCAGTTCCAAACTCAGCAAATCCTACTTTCAAGCTACTCATAATACTATGGCTTTGGTGGATAACCGCGCTTTCTTCAGACGATTAATCTTCCAAGATGTCTTTTCCACTTACCTATTTTTGAATCTTTAACGGAAGGCTTTCGTAATTCAAAGGAACGAATTATACTGGTGGAAGTAAAGCATAGAAGCATACATGGGGAGGGACATCCGCTAAACAAGCACTTGAGATCTCTAAACGCTCGTTTCCCCCTTCAACATCAAAGAAGCTCGCATCGTGTTTAACGAGTAGGTTTCTCGTCTTTCAGCTTTAATCTGGAAACCTCTTACCGAAAAGTTGGGGTACAAGGGAAAAAATGAGGATTAAAAAAAAAAAAAAAAAAAAAAAAAAAAAAAAAAAAAAAAAAAAAAAAAAAAAAAATGAAAAAAGGTTTGGAGGGAAAAAATGTAATCAGAGTGGGAATGTCGAGATTTTCGTTTTGGGGATTAGGAGCACACTCCAAGTAGGTAGATCTGTAAGCCCCCAGGCTTGCTGCCTCCAGAAGGCCAGAAGGGAGAGAGCATGCGCCAAATGCGCGCGCAGCTCCTGCCTGGACTTCGCATTTAGAGAGGCCCAGCGCTCACTCCAACCAGGCAGTCATCATTGAGGCGCCCCTTGGGGCCGAGGCGCCCAACATGTTGGAGTATATATTTTTGTAACCCTGTGGTGCAAGAGATTTCTCACTCAGTCCATCCTGGCTTCGTCCTGTGCTCGCTCTGATGTGAACTCTTCTACCATGCTGAAGTCGACCGAAGCTGTAATATTGTGTTCCCCATGAGATGAAGGACTCAAGTTAATAAGCCTTGCTGTGTACCTGCAGGACAGTGAGCCCCCTCCTGTTTTTCCTTCGACGTCGACGCCGTTTTCGTCAGCCGGTATTGTTGCACTTGTTCATTAAATTGTATTTCATGTACATCATAATTTCATGTCACTTGTATTAATTGTATTTTATGCTCCACATGTTGTCTAATTTACTTAGTCGAATTACTTTGTCTTGTAACAATTCTAGCCCAGGTTGAGGCATATTCTCCTTTGCAACGAGTCCTTGTTTTTAATTATAATTCATTTTGTTTCAATGTATTTTATGTTCATCCTTGGTATTCCTAGTTGCTCAGTTGTAAGTCTTGGACTTACATCCCGTATCCTCTCGCTAGGTCGCTTCCAAATTCTCCGAAGAAACCCGAATTAAATCATAGTAAATTCACAACAGATTTTAATTCGAGAGAGGCTTACAGATCCTAAAGTGAAGTTGGCGGTAAGTAAATTACCTGATATTACATTTATAAACTACGTATCGTGATTGATTACTACATTAATAATCAACCTATATTTTCATACAAAAAGTCAATCTCTCCCCAACATTTTTTCTGGACGCTTCAAGGTGTCTAGATCAAAATTAGCAAATTCGTCCACCGTTGACGCCAACCCTGATAGTAGAAAAATTTATAAAAATCTGAAAATTTGGGTCAGGGGTCCGTTCCCAGCTCTAGTTAGCTCTAGTTCTCGATCCTTATCAGCCCAATTGGACCAAATTTGGGCGAGGTAGGTGTCAAAATGTGTATTTCGAAAAATGGATTTTCGAGTTTTTTGGCAATCCGGACGGTTGGGGTAACATTTTCCACTAAATTAAGGACGTTGAATCCAATGAAATGGGTCCCGGAACGATTGGCGCCCTCTGGATGAGGTTATGGGTCGAAATGGGTTTCTGTCCACCCATTTCGAATGTGTGTTTATGAGATTTCTGGTACCTAGGCGTTTGTTGTATAATTTTCATATAAATTTTGGACCCTAAATCGATTGGAATGGGTCCGGGACCCACCACACTTGCCGTTTCTCCCATTTCCCCCATGTTGAAAAAATGAATGTCCATGCGAATCGTTCGAGAATACCAACCCGGCGGAATAACCAACCCCTGTATTAGTGTTTTTTTTTTTTTTTTTTTTTTTTTTTTTTTGACCTTTCAGGGTTTTTAGATCAAAATTTGCAAATGCCCATCCACCGTAATGCCTTCCGCCGTCCACGCCAACATTGGTTGTAGAAAATTTTCTGAAATCCTGAAATTTCGGTCTGGGTCCAAAAAATGGATTTTTGAAATTTTCGACATCTTAGGCGTGTGGGGTATTGTTTTTCACTAATTTTTGGACACTGAATCGATTGGACTGAGTCTCCATGCTCCTGATTAAATGATTAATCAACCCCCCTGTAAGAATTTGCAGCGTTTCATAGTTCTCTGTCCGATCAAACTAGAAAATCGGGCTGCCTGATGTAATAGCGCGATACGCCTGAGACGCAAGACAAAACCTCTTCAATTCCAACGAATCTACAAAATATTATCGTCCATAACGCGAGATATTCTTCGTGTTTCATTCGAGTGCTCTGCGATTGAGCACAATGAGCTCGGTAACATCAGTATCTGTGTCACGTCCTATTTAACTCCGACGCATCCCTGGCGGTTTGAGTGAATTATCTTTGCTCGGGTCGAGACTGAGAGGTCGCTTTGATTTATCGCGTAATAAACGGCAATGTGTGACGACATTAGTAACGATTGAAGTTCATTACGGGAGATGCATCCGAGTCAAGATAACTCGATTATTGATGGAGTTGCAAATCAAATATTCAAGGGAGCGATGGTGTTTGATTATTCGAATTGGCGGACGCTCATTGGGTGGTTCGCCGCGATTCTCTGTCACCTGAGGGTTAAATAGGCACATTCATTATAATGTGCGCTATTTCTGTTCACAAATGAAGGGTAAGGGGAAAAAAACAGGTAAGTCAAGTCACTCTTGATTCGAGAAAATCGGACTTTTAGTTTCAAAACGTTATTACCAACACTGAACGTAGGATTAAAAAACAAAAAACTATTAACAGAGCTCGATGTACAAATATTTAATCAGAATCACAAGTTTTTTTAAAATTTAAAAATACTTGAGGACTTGAACAATAAAAAATCAGGGCTGACTCCCTTTCAAAAGTAGTAAGAAGCAGGTAAGTCATCTGAAACATGACACCAAGATTATTAAAAAGGAAGTCTAGTTCGTTAATAACGTTAATAATAGCATTAGCTCTGTTGGACTTACTATAAATTTCATTCATGATGCAGTCTTGTGAAGAATCGTACTGCTTCAGGTCTGCAGAACCTCAACAGACTCTGAATGTCACGGTATTTGGATCCGGGGATTGGGATAGGGCCTGGAAGCGGACATGATTACCATCAGATGTGATTTGGCGTCCTATAAGATAAACGTCGCTGTACCTACACCGAATGTGAGACTTGTTGAATTACCTTTGTACGGCGGTTTTGGAAGTTCGAATTCTCCCGGCCGCATTCCTTGGCTACGGGTTACTTTTTTGAGAGCCGCAGTGAGGAACATTCCGTTGAATGTAGCGCGATGCAGAACCAACCGACGTTCGTTTGTTTTTAATTCTCTGATGGGCTGGGTTTTGAAAGGGCATTTTCACCCATATTTTTCGTCTAGCAGAGTTTTTCAGTCAAGCACCATTCGATTATTAGGACTGACAACAACAAAAGGAGTGGGCTTTCTTCTGGAGGATCTGATCATTTCTTTAAAATCCGTGGGAGTTTCCATCGGGGATTTCAAATTCCACAGTCCTACATTCTTGTCACACTCCATGTAGGAGTGTCCCCTAATAGGGAATGTCATTTTAATTTCCTTGAGGCCGTGGATATTGTTGCTTGTTATGTAGTGAATGAAACGAAAGATGGTAAAATTCTTGTTTTGGCCTCCCGCTGAGTCGCAGAAAATTTGCAGCTGTTCCACTTTTTCATCAAGGAAATTCGTGATGAAGTGGAACAGGAACGATGCAACCTCGTTCGCGCCTTTTTTGGCCTGACCTTCGTGATAGACGTAGAAAATTGACTGGCCAGTGGACAAAATGTGTACATTGAATGAGTACATTGAAAGCTGGCGCTTGTAATACACGTCGTTCGTCGCGATATTGGGAAGTGGGACATTTTTCGCGTAATCAATGCATACATCAACGCATTCCTTTTTCGTATCTTTCTTCGCTTCGATTTTAGCACGTCTTTTCAGGCTGTAGAACGTTCCAGCCTTTCTTTTATGTAGCTCATTCACAAGGGTGAGGTTTTTTATTTCAGCTTGGTCTGTCTCCGCATTCAAGGATTTAAGTTTAGCGGTGTATTCATCACAAATCGCACATGTGTCAGAGCGGGGGTAGCCGAACGATATATTGAATTTTGTATTAAAAATATTTCGATAAGAGTCATACGAAACTTTTGTTGTTAAATTTTTTTCTTTGAAGAGCTCGTACATTTTTTTCACCGTTAGTTCTTGCGGTAAATACTTTTTTTTTTGAGTCGTGCAGACTGTAGTGACTTTGGCGTCCTTTAAAACTTTTAATGTGGTCACAAATCAGAGTTTCTATCGATTCATCAAGTTTTCTGAATATTGAGGTATGTTTCCCTCTCTGGTCTGAGGGAGCATCCCCACTCATCTTCATTCATTCCACTATTGACGGGAAAGCTTTGATTATGTTTCATTATGAAATGAGGACGTGTGTTGAAGTAGCTGATGCACATCTGAAGTGAGAAATAACGTTTATTATTTTTACGATATTTTGGTTGTTGAAGCAAACCCAAACGGTTTCCATTAGGTTCGATGTGTTAATTCCAAAACTCGAACCGATTTGCCAAATTACCCGCACCTAATGAATTGGATAACGAAATGACAACAACCAAAACCCTGATTGCCTCGAGTAATTTCCAAATATCGGTATCCAATATCCGTTATTTCCTTGGACTGCGCCGAGGGCTCGACCCTCCAAGCTCGTAAGAACTGGAACGAAACTTTGTTGGAGGGTTGAAATTTCCCCCACCGTTAGAACCATTTTCTGAGGCAGTTAAGGTAATTAACACAATCGGCTCGTATAAGTACTGATTGTAAAATGATTCCGCCAAACATACTAAAAGGCCGCTTAGTTAATATCAGTTGTTAGCAACTCTAATAACGAGATCGTCGACGATTTGGTGAACGCTTCAGTAGAGAAAGTGAGAGGAAAAGTTTCATTATGTACTTAGCTCCTTCGAAAATTGAGAAGAAAATACACGTTTGAGCACTATATTGCAGAACTGCTTTCGACTTAGACGTAGCTAGCAATATTCATCAGAACAATTGAGTGAACCATTTGCTGGCCATACCAATAGAAATAATAACACATAATACCAATAAGCTGAGGAAATATTGTACATCTCTCAACGGGGCCCCAAGAGATGAAATTCAGAAAAAACTATATGGCCCACAATAGGCGTGTGGGATATCATTTTCCACTAAATTTCGGACCCTGAATCGATTAGAATGGGTCCGGGACCCACCACACCCGCTGTTTCCCCTATTTCCCCCATGTTGAAGAAATGATTCTCCATGCGCCTGGTCTGAGGAATTACCAAACCTGTGTTCTTGGTTGGTTATTCGTTGAATAATCCTGTCAAATGTCTGTCTGGCGTCCGTCAGGTCTTTTCCTTCATCCCGTTCCTACGCCTTGCGGCTCTATCGGGGCTTTGCTTGATGCCTGGACGGTTGCGCTCACTCTCCTGCCGTGCGTTTTGCCACTGCTTTACTCAGCAGTGCCCAGGATGGACGCAGAGGTAGCACGGTTGGGACCAGGAGGGGCTTCTTGGCGTGATTGGCGTGTGGGCCATCTTTTTGGAGCCATAACATGATAAGCAAACTTCTGGTGCCTTCTGCGTTGTTCCTGGATTGGAACGCAGCCTGCCATGGGCTCTCTTCAGTTGCGGCCAGACCCAGCACTGCCAGCCATCGCCTACGCGCAGTTTCGTGCTTCGGACACTGGTAGACATGGTCCGCCTTCTCATGCTCGCCGCACTCACAGAGGGAGGAGGGCTTCAATCTCATGCCATGGAGCTTGGCGTTGAAGTCGCCATGGCCAGTGGCAAACTGCGAGACGTAGTGGTCTATATCCACATAGCGCTGAGACAGGCGTGTGTGAATGTTTGGCCAGATTTTGTTTGTGTGCCGTCCATTTGGAGACATGTCCCATCGTTCCTGCCACCTGTCTAGGATCCACATGCTCTCTCTGCCATGGCTGATTTGCCACATAGATGCCAGGACCTGGAGCTTAAGGTCCAATGGCATCTGCCCTGTCAGGACGTGGAGAGCTTCGTTCGACACTGTCCTGTATGCCTGGCTGACCATGAGGAGGGCGCTTCGCTGTGTCTTGATCAGTTTCTTCAGATCTTTGCCTTTCACGTACCTGGCCCAAGCTGGGCATGCATACAGAGGGATATCTGTCTGGCGTCCGCCGTACGCGCCGTTTTGGGTGGTAGAAAATTTTCTAAAAAATTTTGGCCAGGGACCCGTTTCCGGCTCTAGTCGGTTCTCAATACTTTTCAACCCGATCGGACCAAATTTTTGGGTGGGGTAGGGGTCAAAATGTGTTTTTGATGAATGGCTTTCCGAGATTTTCGACGATCTAGGCTAGTGGGGTATTATTTTCCACTAAATTTGGACGCTGAATTCAATGAAATTTCTGGTATTGTTTATAACTCGTTATACCCTCACACAAATCAGAAGTAGGAGACTGAGGAGCTTCCAAAGTCTTTTTTAGATTGAAACGCAAAACTGACGGTTATCTGTATTCCGTTTTGGCATTATCCTCCCGTCCTGTTTCAACTTCCCGTACATTCTTATAGATGATCCTATTACGTAGTTTTTTGTTCGACTTTCCTGATATTCTTTCTCTCATTCATCCCGTTCGAAACTAAATTGGGAAAAAGACACTAAAGTCTCCTGAAGTTTTTACTTTTTTTCTGAGGACTCCGTCCGTCGCATTTACATCTAAATTTGATCCAATCCTATTTCAACTGTGCCCTACCCACCTCCAATCATTCTGTCTCAGTTTTTGAATTCTCATTCCCTCCACCCCCTTTCCCACCCAACAACTTCCGCTTTCTATCCGGGGTTTTCTCTCCCAGAGCATTAATGTAAATCGGGAATTGAAAGTTCTTCCCTAATGGGATTTGTATTTGCCACCGGCCTGCCTCCCGTGTTTGGTTTACTTTACTCCAGGCAGAAAAAAGGATTTTTTTTCTCCCTCCGATGGGGTTTTTCCCTACTTTTACTACTTCTACGTTGCCGCAAGTAGAGGAATTGGATTAAAAAACACGGTGTTCCTAATCCTCAACGCTTGACTGTAGAAGCCCAACGAGTAACTTTGTTGATACAAGAGAAAAATACTCTGAGGGAGATCACGGGATTAACGCGATGCGTTACCCCGTGCGCGAGGTTTTGTTTGGCACTCATTCTCCTCTTTCCGATTGCTTAATTCCTCAAACAACCAAAAACTTTTTGTTTTACGTGAAAGTTGGCGTTATGTTTGAATTACCCGCTATTTTGATGGAATTTCAAAGACGATGTTTGCAGTAGGGATAGTTGGTTTCGTGTGAAAAGCAGACTGATTTGAAACGTTAGGTCAAACATGTTCAACGCAGCTAATGATTCCTATCCATTCAGCTTATTTATTTATTTATTAAAAATACGGGAACAAGCCCAATTAGAATCAAAACCTTGGACCAGGCGCATGGAGACTCATTTCTGCAACATGGGGAAAATGGGGGAAACAGTGTGGCGGGTCCCGGACCCATTCCAGTCGATTCAGCATTCAAAATTTAGTGGGATATCATACCCCACACGCCTAGGTAGCAGAAATCTCGAAAACACATATTCAAAATGGGTAGATAGATACCCATTTTGACCCATGACTTCTTCCGGTGGGTGCCAATTGTTCTGGGACCCATTTAATTGGATTCAGCGTCCAAAATATAGTCGAAAATGATACCCCACTCGCCAACATCACCGAAAATCTCGAAACTCCATTTTTCAAGAAACACATTTTGACCCCCCCCCCCCCCCCCTTATTTGGTCCGATCGGGTTGAAAAGTTACGAGGACCAACTCAAGCCGGAAACGGGTCCTTGACCAAAATTTAAAACATTTTCTACTACCCAAAAAAGCGCGGACGGCGCTCAGCGTACGTATAATAACCAACCATAAGTTACAATTCAGTGAGAGAAGAGATTACAATTACTTCTAATCGTCCATGTACACAGTCACAAAGGAAAGGCAGAAGAATCACAATGAGATATCTTCAGAGATGAGGTCGAAGCGGCTAATAAATCAATATGAGGGGAAGAGTCAGCAAGGACATTGGCAAGGCAACAAAGAGGGCGATGGTAGAGGTAGTTGGTCGACGAAAATGGCACGAAGAAGGGAGGTGCAGAGCGGGATGTGGGCCAGGGGACCAGGAGCCAAATCATCGAGAGTCGACACGATTGTGAGAAGGCCATGGAGGAATGATCGATCCGCTGTCGGCAGGTCTCAGCAGTCGGAACCGGAGGCTGAGGTCAGAGTAGTCGACCTCCTCAGGTATGCTGGTATGCAGGGATACCAATCTTATAGGCGAGGTACCAAAGGAACGCCCTGCGGACACGCTCGATCTGCTCCACATGGCTCCATGGACACGTATTCAGCACAGGTGACATGAAGGGTGCTGAGATCAGATACCTGCAAAAATTCGCGTGTTTGGCGCACCCAAGAGAAGCAACCAGGTTGACGTGCTCCAAAAATGAAAGCTGCGCACCAAGGTCACGAGTCAGGGAAGAGCAGGAAAGAGGAGTGCCATCAATGTGGTAGCAAAGAAGAAGTGGTTTGGGAGAGCAGCTGAAAGTAGAGATGGCGCGCATAGCTGGACCTAGAGTCAAGCCCTTAAGGTTGCACCACTGTGAGACAGAAAGGAGGTCAGCCTGTAGTAGATTAGAGTCTGCAGGATCCAAGATGAACTTGAAGAGCTTCAGCTCATCAGCATAGATAAGAAAATAAGAGTTCTTGATGACAGAGCCAATGCTATTAACTGCCAGTGTAAACAGCGGGGGTTCCTGATGTGAACCCTGCGGAACAGGCAATGAAACGACGAGAGGTGACTCCGCCAACCAACACGAAGCTCCCATTCAGCAAGGTGACAGCCAATCCAAGTGAGAAAACTACCTTAAACCCCATTCCATCGAGGACATCAAGGATGGCCCGAGCGAGGGAGCTTGTCAAAGGCTTTGGTAAAACCTGTCGTGATCATATCCATCTGGCAACCATTTCCAATAGCCTGAAGTGCGTGCTCCTGAGAGGTGAGGAGATTGGAGGCAGTTGAACGACCACGGGTGGAACCATGCTGCTCAGGAAGGATGACGGCTGAGAACACAGGCGACAGAAGGAGACGACGAACTTCTCGAAGACCTTGGGGATTGTCGATAGAGAGCAATAGGCCTGTATGTGCTGATATCCGAGCGATTTCCCTTCTCATGAACAGGAATGTAAGAAACCTTCCAGCAAGAAGGGAAGGATCCTCAGGCAAGACAGGCGTTGAAGAGCTGGGTCAATGGAAATGCAAGACTTAGCAGATGAGTTACCAACAGTATGCTTTGAAAAGGAGGTTATGAATGCGGGAACTAACTCGTTGAGTAGGAAGATACATCACTCAACGTTACAGATTGATAGCATGCGTTTGGATTGCTTTGGAAACTTTGTCTAGAAGTTTGTAGGATTGTTCTGACGGAATATATACGCACGAAATGAATAAATGTAATTGTTTCAAACGTACATGTTATCATGCGTGTGAAACATAAGAACAGTGAGGCACAATGTTGATTACGTCGTTGATGTACATTACGTCATTTACCTGATGAACTATGGTTTTGATGGCGTCTGCAGTCGCTTTAGAACTACTCGGAACATTGATGCGTGTTGAGCCGAGAAATTTGACGTTGAACATTATTCCCTCGAGCGTCGATCCTGGATGATCCTGTTCGGTTTCCAATTCCTTTGGCGCTGTCAGGTCCCATTCATCACTGAGCTCTGAAACAGCCGCGTTACAAGAGTTGTGAATGGAGGAATCGTTGTAAGGAGAGTGGAAGGGCTCAACTGAATGGTCTCAATCGAATGACATCGAGGAATGGCCCTCTAGCATTGGTCCGAAACGTAAGATAAATAGTACACAAAAAAAAAAAAAAAAAAAAAAAAAAAAAAAAAAAAAAAAAAAAAAAAAAAACACACAGGTTGGTTATTCCTCGGACCAGGCGCATAGAGACTCATTTCTTGACATGGGAAAAATGGGGGAAACAGTGGGTGTGGCGGATCCCAGACCCATTCCAATCGATTCAGGGTCCAACATTCAGTGGAAAATGATACCCCACATGCCTAGGTACCAGAAATATCGAAAGCAGACATTCGAAATGGGTAGATAAGTACCCATTTTGACTCAAAACCTCATTCAAAGAGCGCCAATCGTTTCGAGATTCATTTAATTGGGTTAAGCGTCCAAAATTTAGTGGAAAATGATACCCCACACGCCTAGGTACCAGAAATATCGAAAACACACACTCGAAATGGGTAGATAGGTACCCATTTGACCCATAACCTCATCCAGAGGGCGCCACTCGTTTTCGGACCCATTTCAGTGGATTCAGCGTCCAAAATTTAGTAGAAAATGATACCCCACACGCCTAGATCGCCGAAAATGTTGAAAATCCTTTTTCAAAAGACATCCGTCGAAATCAAAAGGCTGAAGAGACTGAAAATGTGAGTTCTAGGTTAATTTATGTTATGAAGCTGTGAATAGTCATTTGAAACGAATATGTGAATTTTTTTTCCTTGAAAATATTACTTAAATTTACAATATTTTAACTCATTTTGAATGAATACAAGAATTGTATATCAATTTGTCCCATATTATTTATTATTAGTTGGCAACACTGGCCATTACAGCTGTTTGATCTGAGACTACAAATACAAGTCAGTTCAAGTTTATACGTAAAGGCTACGTTTACTCTTTTCCACCCTTATCAAATTTTATCCTATTACGGATTATCAATTATTTTATTCATCTTTAGTTTATTACACAATTGCTCATTTTTTTAGCTCCATTCTAGAAAAGTGGTAGGCTTATACAAACTGTTATTAGTATTTGTACTTGGTAAACATTAAGTATTAACACCAATACATAAGTAGTGATCGATGATACAGTCAAATAACAGAAAATCTTGTAGTTTTCTGGAAATGATTATTTGGAGCTGAGAAATCTATATTCCGGAAATTTCAGCAAAATGCATCTATCTCTGCCTAAAAGGCAGATGTTCCTTCAAGAGTATGTACCATAGGGTACCCGCCCAAAACACATACCACTGAGGGATTGATTTAGTATATGCCTTATAAGGGGATGTTCCTTTATATTCGAATCAAAATAACAATGTATTTACTACTTTTATTAATTTTTTTAGAATTTACCTTAATCAGTGGAAATCAAAATCCCAAGTGCGACTTGTCCCTGGAATTCTACGGGGAGTCAATTTGACTGACAAATTGGAAAGGCTCAAGAGTATCAGCACTGAACTCAGGTTGGCCATTCAAAATACGCTATCCCGATCTGCTGTTCCAACTCAATCCTACATCATCAGCAGCAAAGAAATATTGTAGTATCTGTCCTTCAGCAATCAGGCGCAAAACGGCCACTTCCTGCGCCAAATGCAATCGTCTCATTTGCGAAAGTCAGCAAAAGAAATTGTGCCCGAATTGCTGAATCCTTCATAATTTTATTAGCCTGGAAATGGTCAAAGAAGTTTTTTCTGCTAAGTTTATTTTGTCTTCCAAGAAAAAATATTTTTATATAATATTTCGTACGAGCATAAAATTAAATTGGTACTACCTACAAAATGTTCATGAGTTTTTCTTATAAAAAAATGCTTTGTTTTGTGATAGGTACCTAATGTAGTTAGAAAGAAGTACATAGGTAGGTTCTGTTTTTTAACTATTTACATACCTAGTCAACAGAAATATATGTGTTTCGCTCATTTAGTAAAGGTACCACGATCTAACGACCTGTGAGTTTTGACAAGAGTGAGGAAATTATTTTATTTCATTGTTTCATTTATGCTTCAAGAATAAAATAATGAATAGTTGTTTATTGCTTATTTTCTTCCATTCTTCCAAATAGATAATGCTTATTCGAAAAAATTAGAAAAAGAGAGGATTCCTTATTAAACGGGATTTTTTTATTCATGAACACGAAAATTGAAAAATATTGAGTAACGAAATGCTCATGAATTTATCGATATCAATCAAATTTGACAACCATATCTTCAAATATATTGAACATTAGGAATATTAGTGCCGAACCTACATTAGATATCAAAAAGGAAGAGGAAAACGTGGAAAAATAGGAACGGAGTCATATTGACTCCGCTACAGGAATGAAGCATGGTGAATGACCGACAGGATTCCAGGGTTATACCAAAATATAAAAAGATAAGCTAAATAAGCTTTTAATTTCATACCCTGACTATAGAAGATAAACTTCTTCTTTTTAATTAAAACATTAAAAAAAACATCCGTCCGAAGTGTTAAATACAATTTCAGGATTTCCTTGATTATGAATTACAGTCACGAAGACCGGGATCCGAAAACGGTTACTTTGGGGCTTAGAAGGTTCTAGAAAGAGTTCTAAAATCTTTTCAGATCCTTTCAGAAACAATTCCAGCTTCCAATGAAGGTCTGTTGCTCTTACATAATGTCCCTACAAAGGCTCAAAAGCATATTGGAACTCGATTCGACTTTTGCCATCAGTAATTTGTATTTCAGGGAACGATCATTTTGTAACCGTCGTTGACACAAGGTGACTAACAGCTTTTGCATCATCACAATTTCGCGCATCAAAAAGAAATAC
>CM034003.1:22800712-22821989 GCA_019603395.1 Cyrtorhinus lividipennis | reverse complement strand
TGCCGCAATATTACTGTTGTTGCAGTTTCTTTTCATGGCAATACGATGCCGTCCTTATTAAATTTTTCCGGGTTTCCTCAACTTGGGCTTAGGTATATCACTAAAGCTCGAGGCAGCAATCCTTACATTGAGGTGTAACCTCCTCAATCATTCACTCAACTTCCCCACTGGCCTTCACTATTAAATAAGTACTGAATTTATTCTTGGATAAAATAATTGAGAGTAAGAAAAAAAGAAGATCTTTCATAAAATATAATGAGATTAGTAGGGAGTGCTGCACTATGTAGTGAATTGGTGCATGTGGAAGTTGTTTCTCGTACTAGTTTTGCCCTCTTTAATACAGATTTATTATTCGTTCTAATTCGGTTTCCAACTATGGCTATCTTTCACTTAATATTCACTTGAATCGTTCACTCAGTTTACTTCCACTCACAAAAAACCGAAATCACGCACAGGAATTACCTACTCATTGGGTAAATTTTGTGCCCAACACAAGGTTAGGATATTGAAAAGACGTGAACACAGCATTTTACAAAAAATCATCTTTGGAGGATTTTCAAAGATTTTCTCATGCGACCACTCATATCAAATTTCTGAAAGATAGCCAGGTAAAAAATCATGGCAGGTTGTTCGGAGTAGGCATCAACACTCTACTATGTAAACGTACGACTGTCCCTAAAACATTTGAACTCCATGGAGCCGAATCGTTAATATAAAGCAGGACTCAAAACTAATTTGGTTGTCTGTTAAGTGGACAAAATAAAATATTTTAGATGCAATGAACAAAACCAACCAATCCCCGAACACACCTTCAACAACACCGCTACTAAAATGACCTAATCAACAGCAGGGATACATTCACACTAGCAAGATCATGCTACTATAAAAATCAAATCTACGAATAGAAAGAAGGATTTTGAGTATTTAGCTGGTCAATGGAAAGAGCCTCTCTGCGGAGGTTGAAGGAGTCAGCCACTCTCACCCTCTGCAACAAATCAGTCTTTCAATATGCTTTTCATGGAAATCTTGGGATCATGTCAAATTAAGTATTATTTACGAACCCACAATGAGTGTGGGCCCGGTTTGCCTAGTTGTTATTCAGTTTTTTTCTTTTTTTTTAATTATTTATTATTATTAGTATTTTTTTAACAAACTAGTCTGTACACAAAATCCTTCTGATCCATTTATTCTATTTCCTTATGCCGAAAAAATGACATGCCACATGGAAAAAAATCTGCAAATTCTTACACACGGGTTGGTTATTCCTCGAATGGGGAAACAGGTGGGTGTGGCGGGTCTCAGACCCATTCCAATCGATTCAGGGTCCAAAATTTAGTGGAATATGATACCTCACACGCCTAGGTAGCAGAAATCCCGAAAACACATAATCAAATTGGGTAATACATACCCAATTTGACCCATAACTTCTTCCAGTGGGTGCCAATAGTTCTGGGACCCATTTTATTGGATTCAGCGTCCAAAATTTAGTGGAAAATGACACCTTACTCGCCTAGGTAGCGGAAATCCAGAAAACACATATTCAAAATGGGTAATAAATACCCAATTTGACCCATTACTTCTTCCAGGGGTGCCAATTGTTCTGGGACCCATTTTATTGGATTCAGCGTCCAAAATTTAGTGGAAAATGACACCCCACTCGCCTAAATCACCCAAATCTCGAAAATCCATTTTTCAAAAAACACATTTTGACCCCTACCTCCTCCAAATTTGGTCCGATCGGGCTGAAAAGTTTCGAGGACCCATCTCGGCTGGGAACAGACCCCTGACCCAAATTTCAGATTTTAGAACATTTTTCTACTACCAAAAACGGCGCGGAACATGGACGGCGTACGGCGGACGGACATCGACCTTTTTTGATCAGGACATCATGAAACGTCCAGAAAAAATTTTTGAGCCAAATCGGAGAGGTTGACCATTATCATGAAACATAGGTTGATTATTCGAGGAATAACCAACCAAAAGGAAAGATAAATAATTTGTCGTTTTTAAGGTGTCATGAAATCCACATGATGCATTTTTTTCGAGAATCTCTGTCAACAAGAGACTCTTATGATGTCCCAAATGATTGGTTATTATGGAAAGGTATAGTACCAAATATGGTATGTGAAGCATGTGAAACGCAAGTAGACTAAAGGCATTTCACCATACTGTTTATAGAAGATGGATAGCATTCTATTCGGAAGTAAGTAGCGATAATAAATTAGGACGATGTTGATAAAATTCTCCAGAAGTTTCGTTCCACGTTTTATACTGTTCATTCTATATAGTATTTTTATAATTATTAATGAAGAAAGGGATCTTGAGGCGTTTGCAAACTTTTCCTGTCTTAAGAAGCCAAGAACTTGAACGTTTTCCAGTTGTAACCGCTTCATTGATTTATCAAGATATCTTTTTTTCTCTTAATAAAAGTTCTTCTTAGCTCTATCTGAAGTATTGTTTATGTCATTCATTCAAATCATGAATTGAATTGGTGAGTTCGTCGTCACATGAAACTTCGATTGCACATTTCTTTCCTCAAACAGTAACACGAGACAATCAACTAAATGTTCCGATCCTTCATAACCTCCCACTTCTTCCGGGCATCAATTTTTCTTGTTATGACAGAAGGATGTTTGCGAAGCAATTATCTTCGAAGAAAAATAGACCCCAGAAAGAGGTGTCAGTCACCGTAACCGCTGTTGTTTACAGTATCACGTGAACAGCCTTTATTTTATTCATTTTTAGTCGCTGACGAATTTAGTTGTAGATTTTCGGTGTGAATTTCGTAATTAATTTAGGTCCCTCTCATTCCAGATTTTGACATTGTACCTAATTGAGTCTTTTGGCTAACCAATAACTGTGGTTAAATGATCAAAATATGTATGTGTGTGTGTGTGTGTTTTTTTCTCTCTCACGGGAAAATCTCGTATTTTATTGAAGGCACTAATGCGACGACTATCTGATTAGAAGAATATTGTGAATATTTGCACTTAACAAAGACAGAAAGGGCTCAGATCTGTGGATGAAAGTTGACTTAAAAAGGTAAGATTCGTGAGATCTCTATTCCCGCCGGGCTTCACGTCAAAAAAGTAACCCTTTCCTAATTAACTCCCTTTAGCACCGTAAGGTCTTATAACTAATTCAAAATTTAATTATAATTTTGAACCTAAAAACTCCCCCTCAAGGGATAAAGACAGTGCGAGTCTGTAAGATGTTTGTTTTGCCAGTTTTCATTAAAGCCTCCCGTCCCCTCTGCTGGCAACGTCTCACGGAATAAACGGGTAAGAGAACGAAGGCGAAAAGCACAGATTAACCGTTGTTGGATTGTCTTGGGTACTGAACCTTTACCCTCAGAACAGACTCTGCGGTGATGTTAATAACAAAACCCGATTCCCAACCCTCCTCTTTACATCGCTGTTTCGACGAAAATTTCAACCCTTAGTTCGTTTGATGGCACTACTTACAGCTTTATCTCGAGCCTTGAGGAAACATTGGAATTCAAATGTTACTTCTTACCCTACACAGGTTTGAATGGATAAGCTAGCCAACGACGTATGGGTAGTGAAGTGAATTTATCGTTTATCTCATTACCTTCGCAGTCCAATTGTCGCAATTATCACATTGGGAAGAAGTTGAAAAGAAGTTGAATTTTCTATTGTAGTCGCACATTTCGAGGTTGAACTCTCAATTTTGTTTCCGGAATTATTCACCATTTATTAGGAAGACCTGCTAATTCTGAGCCAAATTCAGCAATGAATAAGTAACCAAATTTATTTAGAAAAATCAATTCTTCACCTTTTGCCAGATAAAAAGAGGATATTCCACAAGTTTGTTTTTAAAAGACTCAATCTAGAGCCCAAGAAAGCCACTTGAAGAGTCAATGATGTCCTTTTGTGTGTCAACAGAAGTAAAAGGAATATCTCGGCCCGGACCTGCTCTAAAGAATATTTATAGTGAAAGAGCGGATGACGGGACCACAACTCCTTTTTTTTTTTCGCTTCTTGTTCTTGAGTTGAGTTAGTCCCGCAGCTGGAGAGCCCCTTCAGAGGAGTCTGTTTACATCAGTCACAACTCCTTCGAGGTCCAAATGGATCCATGATGAATGTTCTGCAGAGGCGCCTCTGCCTGCAAGTTTTTTTTTTTTCTTTTTTTTTTACTTCCGAGACGAACCGTTTTGCTACCTCAGACGCTGATAACCGGGGCCACAACAGAAATCGATTTCGGTAAAGAAAAAATTATGGCAGTACGACGAGAGCCAGCCATAAATTTAATAATAGCAATAAATCAACATGTCAGATTTGTCATCCCAATCTCTCTCTCAATGCATATCCAGTACTGATTGCGGGTGTGGATTACAACGCACTTCAAAAGTAAAAACAACTAAGATGTCAATCCACGAGATTAGGTATAATTAGACTCGCTGAACTCCTTGAAATACCTAATTGTTAATCATAACCAAGGTCGCGAGGAGATCTCGCTGGAGGCAGTTTCTCATGAATCGGAAACGCAGGAACGATTTAGCTAAATATCGTTAATTTTTTTCCCCTCATTTGAAGAGGATTTTCCTCTCCTGTCATTCCTGGATTCCATAAATGACGTTTAGCTGGGGTATAATTCAGAGTGGTTTATCTAATGATTGTGAAAGAATCATTTTGCAAATGTGGTTAAATGATTCTTGCCGGCTTGTATAGGAAATCGACAATTACATTCTCGTTCCTTTTTCTCTTCCAGCCTCAGAATACTCGTTCCCTGGAGTGACTGTGGGAAAATTTTCTTGGTCGTCCAGAAACACAAAATTTTACATCACGGATCGAATGAAAATCGCGGAAGCAGCACAACTTGAGTCTAAAAAAAACTATTCCTGGTATGGGGTCTGTCTACAAAACTGGTTAATGATTTATGAGGACAATTGTGCTCGCGAACGAATTCGTAGCCATTTGAAGAAGGGGAGATATTACGTATCATTTATGGTAAAAACCAAAAGTTTCAAATCCTAACTACTTCCTGGTTAACAAATATAATGGGTTCCTTCCTACGAGTGCTTCCTAGTCCTACTCCACGCATCAATACCCAACCACAATTCATACCAATCAACGGACGATTATTGAATATGTGCCTTCGAACATTGAAATAGCGAGGAGGTGAATCGTAATAGAGTCGGATCCTCTTAATAAAGGAATCATTCATTCTCAGGGATCAATCAACATCCTGTCAAATGCAAACAATGGCTAATTAGTAAGCCTAAACACGATGGTACAATTATAGATGGATTTCTGATGCCCCAAGGTCCTCACGAACTCTTCCCCTTGCTCCTCTCCTCATAACACGGTCTTATTGTTCCAATGAAATCCTATCGTATCTCATTATGTTTGTTCCTTATTAGATAAACAAAGACACAATTTTTTTTCATACCAATACCAACTCCCCCATCGCCACTTTTGTCTTGTGGCTCTAATGGTGATTGCACAATAGCTTGTTCCCTCATAGGATTAGCATTCGATTCATTGACCAAAGTTGATTTTGATCTTTTCTATGGCATTGACACTGCTCAGCCACGAGCAATGGAACCCAGGCAATACCCTCCGAACATTCTATTTGTCCAACGTGCGCACCTTTCTTGTGTTGAAAAATCAAGTACTATTCAGAGGGTTAATTACCGTTTAGTAACGAGACCTCCACGACCCTGAAAGCGCATGTTATTTCGATTTATTAAGAACGTATTTTTATTCCAATGGCTTTGATCGGAGATTCTTTTCGCTCAAATAAACAAAACCAAAAGGCTGATTTGTGGAACTGAAATGGTAACGGATTATAAACCAACGCATAGACCTGACAGTCGAATATATAATACCAGCTTGCTCATAAAACCTTCGTTGTTTGCTTCATTTAACATTTCGATAATACCTCGAATAATACTCATATCAGATGTGATTTTTGAATCGAAAACGACGCGGGCCGATTCCAACGTGCCGTGAAGACAAAATCTCAATCCTCCCAGGTAGTCAGAAAATACCCAGTTGTCAGAAAGAAACACCCTCCTGCTCATAGTGCCCCAAATGTTCGACAAACGAGAAGAGGAATGATATACGAAGAGCTGGGGATTAAAACAAACTCTTTTACAAGAGATCGTTTCCAGATTATACATATGGAGTTTTTGTCGGGCTTCAGGAGTAGACGAAGAGGGACCTATCGTTCCATTAGGGTTGAGGGCCTCCGAGGATATGACAGAAAACCAGGCACAGACCTCTAGACTAAAAAAACTAACCTCTCCTTCCGAAAAGATAATTAAGAACGTGTAGTTTTGATAGTAATGGTCTCGGGGGCGCCGTACGAAAACAATAGCTGCTTCGTTTCGTGATGAAATAGCAAAAATGTTCATTTTTCATTTGTCTCCTTCGGATTTTTTCTATCTTTTGTAGATCCGCTATACTGCAAGTTTGATCGATACCGGTTGAAGTCAACATGGGTGGTTGACCCAGTGGATCTGAGCCATCATCTACTAGGCGCATATTGTCCATTAATGCCTGTTGACACGTTATGGAAGATGCAACTTTTAGCGGATGCTAACTATTAAACAATTTCTGCTGGTCAACGCCTGTCTACGATCAAAAGAAGCCTTGTCTACTCAGCTTAATTTTTAAGTAAAGTCTGCGAAGGTCATCAGGATAACCAAAATTTCCTATGCAGGGGTAATTTAACTCACGGGGTTGAAGGTGTGAAATAAGTGACTCAAATGAAAACGCTGCAAATTCTTACCCACGGGTTGGTTATTCCTCGGACCAGGCCATGGAGACTCATTTCTTCAACATGGAAAAAATAGAGACAGTGGGTGTGACGGGTCCCGGACCCATCCAATCGATTGAGGGTCCACAATTCAGTGGAAGAAGATACCCCACAAGCCAAGGTACCAGAAATCTCGAAAACACATATTCAAAATGGGTAATAGATACCCATTTTGACCCATAACCTCTTTCCAACGGTTGCCAATCGTTCTGGGACCCATCACATTGGATCAGCGTCCAAATTTAGTGAAAAATTATACCCACACACCTAGATTGCAAAAAATCTCAAAAATCCATTTTCAAAATTCAATTTGACCCCCTACCCACCCAAAGTTGGTCGGTCGGGTTTGAAAAGCTTCGAGGACCAGCTAGAGCCATGATGAACGGACCCTGACCAAAATTTAGATTTTTTGAATCATTCTTATACAAAGTCGGCGTGGACGGCGGACGGACATATACCTTTTGGTTTGGTTATTCCTGAATAACAACCTATGTTTTTTTATCTAGACACATGAAACGTCCAGAAAAAAAATTTGAGCCGAATCGGAGAGGTTGACCTTTTGCATGAAAACATAGGTTGATTATTCAAGGAAAATAACAACCAAAACTTGAGGCTGTGAAATATTAAAAATGCACTGTTGTAGGTTAAAATACTGTCTATAAAAATACGTCTTTTAAGACGGTAAAAACTCTATGGAACTTAGCTGAAATTATACTGAGAGGGCGCTCCACTCAGAGTAATCACGACACTATTCAGTGGTTCCAGAGATTTGCGGTACTGCTGTCAAACTGTGAATCGCCAAACACTACACGTGGCACTGCAACCCACAAAACTTAAAAGTCATCGTTGTTATAGTTTCAAGGTTACTTTGGCTCACCGTACGTTTCTATAATACGGTATACCGGAGCACTGAATTGATTTTGCCAGTTAACAGACCTATAATTACTGCTGTCGGAGTAATAAGTTCGCTGGTGTGAACATCTAGATGGAAAAGGGAGCCAAAGAGCGAACTGTAAATCGCTAGCGTCAGTTAATCACCAGTCAACTCGCCCTCGAGGTGGTAGGGCAAAAACCGAAAAGGGGATGAAGCCGCTCGCAGATTAATTTAGAAGGGTTCGCGAAACTGCCAGCGGGGGTAGCAGAGGATTTGATTTGGAAAACGAGCCCCATACAGGATCACCCAGGGTTGACGCCCATCCCTGACTATTACATGCTAGATTGTGTGCAACTCTGTATCTAATGAACTGACAAACACGGACTAACATTAATTAGTGTTTCCAACGGGAGAGCTGAGAGCAGTGCCAACCCGAACTTGGGTGTTGGGACACTAGTCTGTCTGCATTTGTCAAACTCTTACTCGAACACCGACTCTCCGAGTCCCTCATTTGTTTTCTGTTGAGTCAGTCATTAGAGGGCGATCAAGTTGAAATGTAGCGTTAAGAGAAGCCGCGGATTTGTCTTTCTTGCTTCGACAGTTGAAAACCGACTTCCATTCCTCAACGAAGGCCCTCTGTTACAAAACTGCGAAGTTCCCATTCTAAGTTTTCAAACAATTACCGCCAATCCTCATGTACGATTTGTCGCACGATTTGCTTTTCTAATCGGTGCATTGGCAACAAACGATAAAGTGCTATGAACACTTTAGCAAAAGAAACAGGCGCAATGAGCTGGCGACATTCCTTCGGGTGGTAAAATTCAGAAGAAAATGCAACTCATGTAAAACCTGTTGTTTATAAGCCGTGAATCAGACAAATATTTACGTCGACTCGGGGATGAGATTTCCATAGATGTAAAGAACCTCTAACTACGCGTTATGAGAAAACCAATCAACTCATCTCTACGTTCAAGGGGTTATGTGAGTTGAGAGCGGGCATAAAAACGATGACGAATAAGAGTACCGTTCTTCTAGGGAGGTGGTTAAATGAATGAATGAATTCTGTGACCCACCCACTGGTTCGATGTCTAGACGAAAGCTTGGAGGAAAGTGAGGACACCACACAAGGAACACCCTTAAAACTTGTGACCAAACAAGCGATACCCATTCCGTGTCCATCTTCACTTACGTGCACGACTAGAAAAAGCGCTGGGATTTGGGAACCCAAATAATGCAGATGCGCAACTCCAAAAAAACCAAAACACGGCTAAACCAAAACGCCTATTACACGGAGATATCGACATTTTTTACCCTGTAATAAAAAGTAAAAGACAATTGAGTAATGCGGAGGAAACCAGAATTACCCAAGACAATCTTGGAACTCATTTCTCAGTTGAACGAGTTTTTTAAACAGTGTTTAATAAAGTGCCGAAACGTCAGCGCTCGGGTGATGGGGTGCGGACAGGTTACAAATTAGCAGATATTCTTCTCCAGACGTCCTCCCTCACAGTTCTCGGCTCCTTCACCCTTAAAGAAGACGGTCCATTAGATTGAAATTAAATATCAAGACCGGGGGATGATTGGAAAGAAGAGGAGGAACAGGCTAATTCAAAAAGAAAGTGGAACGAGATTTGGTGAAGAAGGGAGAAATGAGAGGGCTGCTGGTTGAAAAATCCTCGGTTGAATTGGAATTCCCAAGCTTGATGAAGACGAAATGAAGAGTGAAATGCCTCTTGGATAATTAAAGAACTCTACATCAAGGGAATAATGTGAATTGTTTTCCTTTGTGCGTATCTTGCCGACATTTTGAAGTCAACTATCATTACTGAAATTTTGGAACAGCATTAGTATGCGGTAGGTGAAGTAAGGATTGAGGATGGAGCATACGTTCTCTTCAGGTAAAACCGCATTGATTGGGTATTAGGAGAAATGGATAATGGAATTAAAATTGTTACAACGTACCATTAACCAGAAACTGAAATAAATTCCGTGAGCTGCAATTTGCCAGGAACCCACCTCAATCGGTTAGGCGTCAAAAATGTAGTAGATAATGACACCCCACTAGCCTTGGTTCCCGAAAAGCTCGAAAACCCATTTTGACACTTACCACTGTTTGTGGCGATCAGGCTGCATATTATATTAGCTCAGCACAAGTGAGAGCCTAATGGACTTCATTGTACAAGATATCAGGCCTGTTCGTTTTGGACTGCAGATGGGTACGTTAATACGGCTTTCTAATCTACACTTCGTTGAAAAAGTGTTTATACCAATACAAATGTGCGCTATTGGTATGTTTATAATGAGCCAATAAGTTGGAAATCCCCAGAGAATGCCACGTATTGCGTCACTGCGCCTCCTAAAAGTGGTTAAAGTTTATTCCATTTGCCCTGCAGGATATGATATTTTTTTGTGATTCTTGGTTCGAAATCATGAATCGTCCGATGCCTTATCGTTTCACTTGTTCAACATGGAAGTAATTCATGTTTCTTGGATTAACATGGCATCATTTTTCAAGGACGATGGTATAAAACTATAGTTTCTGAAATTAACCTTGACGCGTCTCTCGGTTACTATTGTTGAACTCGAAGTGAGGAATTCCACATTTCTTCTCCACCAGTGTGAGAAGAAACAGACGAGAAAATCACACTCATCCCCAACGAGCTGGAAGGTGAACGCACATGCGACACTGACACAAATAAACAATCGTTTCCCAGTTTGTCTTCAAGAAGTGAAGAATGAGCTCGGTCCGATTACAGTCCTTTTATTAGGTATCCCACTTACAAGCCTCAATTTTCCACGTTGCGCTGAACAATTACATCTGTTTGTGAAGCCAAATGCAATGGTGCATTTCCTGTTTCACATGCAATTTATTAAGAGCTGCATCCCGTGAAATTATCCCACCTATAATTGTGTTCTGCGACGATGAGGACCTTTATGCTATTCATGGAACAAAAATGTAACAGTAGCACCCAGGAAAGCAGAGAGGAAAGAACCAGTTCGAGGGGAAATTGTTGTGATTTGTGTTTCCAGGCTGAAAATGTTGGCTCTTGCGGAAAGGACATTACGGAGAGGAGTATTGTTATGGATTAGTGCACTAGTGATTTTCCTCATAACACACCGCTATACAATAGAGCGTGACCGTAAAAACATGGGAAAAAAAACTTTTTAAAAAAAATATATATGGGATATATGAGTCAACCGTTATCGATGTTGCACCTTTGATCTCATCGTTAGGGATTTTCGAAGCATTGAATGTGTAACGATTTATGTTCTTAGTAAATAATTTATTAACAATTGTTCACGTGAGTACATACACTGTTCACATTCGCGCACTTACACAATGACAGAATCACAATACACGATTGTAACGCGGTTGTCGCACTATTTATAACGCGGCACGGCACGATTTATAACTGAAGCGTCTATATCCGGACTCCGAATTGAACTGAACTCGGGCGGCGCTCTGGGCCTCGTTTTTATACCTGGTGCCCGGTCGAGAACGTTCGGGGACGAACGGGGAGGTTCTCGAATGTTGGAGAACGGTCCCTTAGCCTTCCACAGGTCGCCGACCTTGCGACGCCAGTAGCCCATTTGACCGGCGCCAGTGTGAGCTCGCAACACTGCCCCCTCCTTAGAATTGTTCTGTCCCAGAACAATCTTGGGCATCTGTTCATCACAGGGCTCATGTCGATAGCGGCATTTATCACCATTCTTGCAGCTGCCTTGGCGGTAGAAATAGCAGTCCACAGTCTTCACATCAGTTCTTCCATGAGGATTCCAGGTACACACCCGCACCTCAATCTGGGTCCCTTGGAAAATGAACTCCAACATGTTACGGACTATCCTCCAATCCAATTGGTCCAAGCCACAACCAATCTTGGGTATTGCCAACTTCTTCATTCCCTGCTTAATGAGCAGCTTCTTCAGGGCAAGTAGCGCATCCCAAAGAGTCCTGTAGGTTGGCTTCTGGTGGGAAGACTGTTTTGTCACTAGATAGACTATCAGCTGGTTGGCTATCCTCAGTGACAATGTTTTCCAATGCGTGGATTTTGCCGCTGCAACTGGTCGACATTACCATATTTCTTCTTGAATATTTCGGCAATTCCTCTCGACATTTTGAGGTCGGCAGCTACACAGTGTGCTAGCGCATAATCTTTTCCAACGTCAAAAAGGTTCTCGCGCACTTCGTTGGTGACTCCAAATCTCGCTTTGCTAGTCCCTCCATAGTTCTTCATGAACATGTTGAACTCCAGGGTTGCCGGGTCTTCTATACTTGATGGTGTAGTCACTGTCCTCGATAGGTCTTCCTGCGTCGAACTGCCCACGAATGCTGCCAGCCGATTATGATGTACCACTCGCGGTTTCCCTCTTGGAGTTCTTCGAATCCTGTAGATGACATCGTTGATTCTTTTCATGATTTCGTAGGGTCCTTCCCAATCCTTCTGGAGTTTCGGTGGTAGTCCTCGCTTCCGACGCGGATTGTAGAACCAGACAAGATCGCCTGCTTGGAAACCCACCTCAGTTGCCTTTATGTCGTATCGAGTCTTCATCCGGTCACTGGCTATTCGGTCCATTGGGCTTCCCACATTGTACTGCAGCATCTTTGCCCTCGGTTTCACAGTTGGTCCCTGCCCGGCATTGCATAGCAAACACTTCTTACACCAATCTTTGACAGATTGTTTGCTATCTACCCAGTAAAAACGCTCTCTAACCTTCTGTAGCGTTTTTGTGATGCCAAAATGTCCTCCTGATGTTCGATCATGGAGATGCTCCAAAACCAAGGGAACCAACTTTTGTGGAACAATGATCTGCGTCCTTGTCTCAGTACCATCATTGCTCTCCAGGCGACGTTTCAGGATTCCTCCTTCCAGAATGATGGAGTTCCACTGCGCCCAATAGGTTTTTATAGTTGGACTACGATGTCTAATTTCTGGCCAACTGGGTCTCCTGTTGGTTCTCTTCCAATCCAGAAGATCCTTTAGCTCCTGGTCTTCTGCTTGCCGCTCCTGCAAGTGCTCTGGCTGCCACTCACCCAGGATAATTCTGGTCCTCCGTAGGTGTTCTTCCTGCTGGTCCGGTCTTGAGCTGTGGCCGCAGTTGTCCAGAATAGGTCTCCTCTTCTTGCCCGTCTTGTAACTGTGAGAGGACTCCCCCAATTGCCAGCATCTGAGTTGTCGTTTGAGGTCCTCCCAATCGGGCTCTTGCTTCAAACGCCTTAGTACCCTCTCAACGATGTCCTCTTCTTCTTCCACTACCTGTCTCAGACGTGCTCCGCTCCGGTGAGAGGCTTGCTTCGCAGCCTCAAATTCCAAAGCATGCGCCAGGGCATCGCACAAGGTCTTTGGGCGTGCGAGTCTCAATGCTTGCTGAGTTTCACTGTCCCTGATTCCATCTACGAAAGTCTGGACAGCGAGCTGCTCCAAAAAGTCATCAGGCGCTGTAGGGTAAGCCAGTCTCACCAGTCTTGCAATGTCCGCTTCAAATTCCTGTAGCGTCTCGGTGGCTCCTCTGGTTCCTGTCATTTATCTGCACACGGTAGACTTGTTGTAGATGAGCATCTCCGTATCTCATATCCAGCCTGGCAGTCAACAATTCGTAATTGTTCTGATGGCCAGCCGGTATTGTCTGGAGAATGTTCAAGGCTTCTCCACGCAATGCAACTATTAGAGCTGTTGCTTTGTCATGTTCGAGCCATCCATTTGCAACAGCTGCAGCTTCAAATTGTCTCTTGTATGTTGACCATGGCACCTTCCCATCAAATGTAGGTGGTTTAATTTTATTTCCTCGGGTTCCTATAAACTGCTCTTCATTGCCACTGTTGAAGCTGGCTTCTGCTGGTATATCCATGTGCCTCAACTTTACTTGATTGCTTCTCTCTAGTGCTAGAATCTCATTCTTGACTCCATCTCGAATTTGCTTTCAATTTCGTCTCTAACTTGAGAGATCTTATCATCAACTGCAGAGATCTTATCGTCAACTGTGTTGGACAATGATTCAAATTGTCCTCCAGTCTGTCTACATCAGTTTTTATGTTGGCAACATCACTCACTATTTTATCCATATGACTCACCAAATTCTCTTCGATTCTTTTAGAATTTCTTCCATTTTTCTTGAGTTTTCTTCAACAGTTGTCTAGAATTCTCTTCATTCTTTAGAATTCTCTTCAATTTTTCTGGTGAGATCATCCACAAAGTCAAAGTTGTCTGGGTCATGACCTTCTCAACCAAGTTCTCCTTAAGTCGTAGGCGTAGATCTGCTTTTGTTCCACCGGTAGGTAAGCCGCGCTCTTCCAGCTCTTCCTTCAGCTGTTTAACTTTCAAATCGGTCAACTTCATTTTGTTCGTTTTTAAGAGTTCAAACGCGCAGTAACACACTAAAGTCACTATAACACTTTATAACTACTGTAAAACACTGTAACACTTTAACACTAACTATTGTCCAACACTATAACACTAATTTGTAATCCCACTTCTGACACCAATTGTAACGATTTATGTTCTTAGTAAATAATTTATTAACAATTGTTCACGTGAGTACATACACTGTTCACATTCGCGCACTTACACAATGACAGAATCACAATACACGATTGTAACGCGGTTGTCGCACTATTTATAACGCGGCACGGCACGATTTATAACTTGAAGCGTCTATTTCCGGACTCCGAATTGAACTGCCCTGGGCGGCGCTCGTGGGCCCGTTTTTATACCTGGTGCCCGGTCGAGAACGTTCCGGGACGAACGGGGAGGTTCTCGAATGTTCGAGAACGGTTCCTTAGCCTTCCACAGGTCGCCGACCTTGCGACGCCAGTAGCCCATTTGACCGGCGCCAGTGTGAGCTCGCAACAAATGATACCTACCTACCTTCGAAAAACAGCTGAGATTCGCAATAGTCTTATCAAATCACATCGTCTGCTTTTATTTTTATTTTATTTTATTTTTATTTTTATTTTTATTTTTATTTTTATTTTTAATTTTATTTTTATTTGTTATTAGCTGCGTTTATGGGTGGAATATTAATCATTGTTGATTCCCAGAATCACGTTCTTCGGCCCGAATTTCGGAGCTACATCAATTCAATTTTCGTTTTTGTTTTGAATTTTTTCGTTCGGCATCGGTATCAGTTGGTCACATTATGGAATGCATATCTCCTCAGAAGCCCACGCAGGCGTCCTGTGCGACCTTGAATGAAATGTTATATGTGCATAGGAGCATTTGAGGAGTCAAACCAAGAAAAGCTTCTCATTTAGTAAGAAATTAAAATTAGAGGCCATCAAGGAGGAGCCATATGTATTCACTCATTGTTCGGAATGTACGAATTCTAAACGTTCGCTCAGCTGAAATCGAGGCCTGCGTTTGATGCTTACAATATACGTCGATTATGAGCAAGATTGTCGGTCTGGGGCTTCACATCCAACCATCATACATACGGTGCCGTGGACCTGGTGGGCCGTCCTCCAATGCTTCAGAGCCTCATCTCCTTGAATTTAGCATACAGCCAGTGCGGAAAATTTTTCGGACGGCTGGCCCATTCACGGGTGCTCACCCATCAAACCCGATGCTGCTTAATAGGTTGATTCACTAATGTACGTTGACGGCATGGGTCGTGATGATGCAGCTGGAGTAAATACGAAGGGTAGCATCTAATAAATGTTATTTAACGCCATATAAATCGTTGAATATGTTCTAGATCCCTGGTTGATTTTAGACTCGCGACCATTTGGTGGAGCTACGGTTCTCTTATAAAGGATTGAAACACATTCAATGGAGCCATTTGTCTGTCGCCTGAGGTGCGTGTTGATCCCGTGAAACTTCTCGTTAGACATATCGCGTTCGACTAGAAGTATGTTACAAAGCCGGTCGATTGAAGATTCAGAGGGGGAGCCTTCAGCACCGTTGTCTATGAATATTCATAGAGCCAAGCGAGATAATAGTCGTTAAAAACATATTATGTTGCTTTATTAGCGCTACACCGGTCACTCGTCCCTATTTCGTGCCTATACGTCCAAATACCCCGCCATGGTATCATTACAAGGTCCGTAATGGATGATATATCTGAATCCGGAATGCCCTATCGAATGCAGAAAATTATAGTCTCTCGTGAAATTATAAGCGTTATACGTACAAGAACCATTGGCCAATCCAAGAAAATTACTCACTCTACCTAAAATGCAAATGGTTGCAGCGCATGAAAATTGGACAAGCCCATCTAATATCAACTGAGGCAAGTTTGTTGCAATGGTGAAACTCAGTGGCAATAAATTTAAAAGTATACCAGGAAGCTTGATTGCAACGTAATGACCGTTCCTCAAATGATTCCATTAGTAATGTCGCTGCTCTCAATAGGAGGTACAGATGTTGGAGTGCGCATGCAACGATAGCCAATTAGTACCCTAATTCATTGATCATGTATGAACCGGCAGGTTGAATGTCTATCGTTCCCTTCATTGAAAGTAATTACTGTTTACTCAACTGTAAAAAATGCACTCGACCGACTCTTGCTATTCCATACAATGAAAGCGAGTGGTTGTTGAAAATAAATGTTATTTTATATAATTGCGGGGTTAGGGTTACTCGGGTCTGCATCACTATCGTTGGATTTCACGAGGGGGGCTCGAGTGCTAGTAAGTACAATCCATTCGATTGCCTGCACGTTGAGGTTACGGCCGATTCACTGGGTGGCTAGGTAACTTTGTTGAAAGGCCAATAGAAGTTGAATTACTGTACAATACAAAATTCTTCTTCCATCGTTACAAGCAACCTGTGCCCTTCATACCAACAAATGAAGTGGTTGATCAGATAGAGAAATAAGTGAATCGCTATGTAAAGCGCTCCTCCATTCTGACGATGTATATTTCGAAGGACCAACTCACTAAATGATCTCATCAGCAGTTTTTTCTCAGTTTTTGTTAGCCAGTTTCCAACCTTCTTTTTGTACCTAGCTGAGGAAAGCTTGTCACCAACTCCTGTGGAAATCAGTAAATGATTCAATGTGAAGAGTGCGCTTTCGTCATGAGAAAAGGAAGACTCTAACAAGGAAGAAGTTAAACAAATCCCCTGTTCCAAGACACCGAGCTCAAGGAAATTACTTGGTATAAATTCACCTTAAAATGACATTAATGAAATTTTGGAGCGGAGAGAGAAAGCACTGTATCCCTGGAGGGTGGAGAGGGGCTCGAAAGGCGGTGGAAGTAGAAAGGAGGAAGGTTTAAGGTTAGAAAGGTCGTAGGGGTTGTAGGCGAAGAAGAGAGGTTTTTGAGGGGTATAAGGAAAGATTAATACCTCACACACAGAGACCACAGCAGCGAAGGTTATTAAAGTCTACACTGTTATAATTACAATGTTGTTGTCTCATCCATTGATTTATATCCCCACTCCTGCAGACTCCCCCCTCACCGCCTCTGACCTCTACGACACCCAATAAACAACCACCCCTTTTCTTGTGGGCTCCTAAACTCGTGCAGTTTCTTAAAGGGGAGTTACGAGTGAATTTATAGCGATTCCTCCTTTCTACTTTATACGAGCGCTATTTCTCTCCGCAATTGCAGCTCACAAAACTAAGCTTCTAGCCAAGGGTGATGAAGGAGGCCAAGGAAGGAGTGATAAAGAATATGGTGGGGTGCAAGTGATGAACGAGCGTATTGCGGAGAGATAAGTCTTAACTTGTTCAGGCCAGTTCCAAACCGAGCGAAATTAAACGGTCGGGTAGTAAGAAATAGGCCTATGAAACCCATTTTCACGACAGGAGTTTTCAATGTATATACTCTCGAAAGTGAATTTGACCATATTTTTACCACTGATCCGTGCAGAATCGTTCGACTTTTAGCAAAACAAATTACTCCATTTAGAAGTCATTTAAAAAAAACTAAGCACTTCGCATCAACCTATATTGGAGTATGGAATGTCTACAGAAGTACCGATATCACTCAATTGGAGAGGGGCTATACGGTAGTAGTTCAGATTGCACTTGAATAAAAATCTCGAGAATACTGACTTCTGGAAGATTTTAGTTCCATTCCCTTCAACTGTTTGTGGTTCTAACCATGTCGATGATTCCATCCAATTCCATCCCCGAGATTGTTGCAGATACAAATCAGTTCTTACGTTCGTGATTGATGATATCAATAGAAAAGAAAGGAATCAGATAGACGGTAATCTAGAATGCCGTGAGTGGTTGACCAGCACAGACCCGGCCGTGCTGTAGCCTTATTCACCCTCAATCAACCAAAGTGGGGTAGTTTGTGTATCAATCAGGACAGATCACGCCAAGTCCGTCTGCCCTCGGTAGCTGGCTGCTTTATATCCCAAAGCGTCTCTTACGTAGGCCTGGTAATCGTATTTTATGCTTTCTGCCCTAACGGATAATCACGAGTGATAACCCCTTTCCCCTTCGTTCGTAATATTCATCAAACATTTCACTCCAATAATTTCCTCTGAATGACGATCACTGAAATTCATTACCCATCAGATTCGTTCTAGACTGATCATGAACATTGAACGACGTACAATGTATAGCAGCGACGGTGTTTCAAGTTACCTAACACAAAATTCAAGAGATAGTTATGAGTGAAAGCACGATTAAACCTTTTTCTAGGCAGTTCTAGGTAGTTTTGAATGGTCAGTTATTCATTTTCCAAATACTTGAGGTGAATCTCCAGCAAAATACCCTAGCCCGTCGTGAAAACTTCAAGGTTTTGTCTCATTAGCACAATATTGAGCTGTTGACGTACCGACCATTACTGGTCAATTAATTGAATACAATTATCACGTTCAGCCACATTGAAAAAAAAAATAACCATGAGCCAACCGCGCGGCCCTCAGAGGAAGCCTTTCATTATATGATTATGATAATTCCTCAGAGCTCTTCATAGATCGACCAAGGAATAGGTTCGAGTTAAGGTAAGAATAAAACGATTACTATGTAGGCCGTTATGTTCCACGGAATGCGAAAATGTTTTCGGTCCACTGTATAAATGGTTTTTGAATTTCAAATGAGCAGAAAGACAAGGAGGGTCTTCTCAGTTTAGGTACAGGCCGGTAGCTGACTTTTTCAATTGCAGGTTCAACTCACCGTTCGTTCCGAGCTACGTTATAATTACTCCGCAGGATCGCCACGCTAAATTATTGTGATCATCTTCTAGATGAGCGGGAATCTGATGTCGGAACTACCGAAACACGTCAAGAGAAAAACATCATAGGCGTCACATTTTTAGACTTTATATCAGTAAATAATTCTCTTTAATTGTCTAAATTACTGGTGGAAACAGAAGAGAAATTGAGAAATAATGAAGAACTCATAATGGAGATGATGGGTATTAACGTAGAAAACTGAATGTATCCCCCCATCGAGCTAAATAGGTACGAAAATTTAGGTTAGTTCACTCCTCGTGCTAAGTCTCCTTCTGTTTGTTTAAGAGGAACAAGTACCAAAATGCCAGTATTGAAAAGTTGTGCAGGGAGAACGCATATTCGAAGAAATTGCAATCAGGATGAATGCGTATCAAGGACCAGACGCCGTAACAAGAGAATTTCTAACATGAATTTTTCATATAACACACAAACGCAGGTATAAATGAAGGTCCCTTCGTTTTCCTTATTGTAAATACAACTAAAACCACGTTCTTCCGTCATTCGGTGTGGAACTTCTCCAACATAAAATGCGTAAATTTAACGGATTCAGCATCAGGAAAGAATTGTGATATCGGGCTCAACTGTTCCGCTGGATTTCTATTTTGAAGTGGTATGTTCACGAAAACGATGTGATGCACACCGAGTACGTTTGAAGAATTCCTCGTAGTAGTTGGCCTTTACACAGAACCAGTGTGATGCATCAAGAACCATTTCACAGTGGAATCAGCTCAGAAAGTAACCGCATTTCAGGCACCGACGTACTGTGGTGCTGATAGGATCTGTAACGGCGATTGAAAGTGACAAGGCTACAAAAAGATTCAAGCTCGAAACCACCGGTCCTTTTTTCGGATTGACGTAAATGTGTCTTTTTGTCACTACGTGCCTCTCGCACCCGCACATCAAAAGCGGGAAAGGGCGAAGAGCCGATAGAAGTCCTCCTGAAATGGAATCATCGACTACCTTTCGCCTCGATCCTTTAAACCCCCGTAAAATCCGAATCCGGGCGTGAAGAGAGGCCAAAAAGTCTTGTTGCGAACGCTAAAGAGACTCTCGAGAAGGATCACAGACCTAAAAGAGCCGAAACGAATACCTAAAAAATATAAAGGACTTTTTCAGAAGGCACTAATCTCTCCGAACAGACGAATTGACAGTATTGTTGAAGATGTGTTACTATTTGCTACCTACTATCACACTCGCTTCCTAATCTTCACATCTAACATGATTTTTTTCCAAAGACGACCTTAAAAGTTTTTTGTTTTGTTAAGAAGGAATTGAACTCGGCAAAATCACTTTCTCATGAGGAGGCGTATGGGGACGAGTGCTTCGTAATCTCCCATCTTCAAGGGCTCCTCTTTGGGAGAGTAATCGCATTAGATGTTCGCCCGACCGAGGATTGTCCCGGCCCTGGAAGTAGAAGCTGGAGAGATCCAACACTTTCGACAAAAGACAGGTGTTGGCAACGTTGAGGAGAATCTTCAGTGTTTAGAGCTTGCGTGGGTCTTGAAATGGCAGTTTATTTTCCCAAAGATTGCAGATGCTGAACGGATATTTCTTGCAGTTAGTGATGGGAGGGGAGTATCCTGTAGTCCGTGACGTCACAACGAAATAACAGCGAGTTCCTCAAATCCCCGATGACAAGTCAGACAAGTCAGACTGAAGTGAAAAGGCTGAATTTGAGGCGCACTTTGAGTGAAATCGCGCCTTTAAGATCACTGCCTTCCTCCCTTTTGGCACTGTAATATCCGGGAGACCCGATTAAAATCGAGACGTCCATCTGACAGCAATTCCTGTGTAAATCGATTCAAACGAGAGCCATAGGTATCCCCTTCGTACAATAAGCGCTAATCAGAGTCCCTGAGCTTGGCACGGGTTGCCACCGTTTCAAACTAAGATCAACCTAAGAAGGGAGCCTGGAAATGAAATTCTAAACTACACCAAGAATTCAGGAGTAAAAGTGCAAGAGGGAGTTTCTCTACCTTGGGTTATTAAAACATAACTCTTACATAATGTTCCATGTTAGAAGTTGTATTCCTGAGTTATATTCCAAAACCCCAACCCTTACTTGAAATCTTTCCAAAGCTCTTTGGGCTTATTAAAACGTTTCGGGACGGCCTCATCTTATTTCATCGCAATGAAGGGAACAAAACGGCCTTTTAGTTCCCTTTAATAATTCACGTTTAACTTTATTGTTGCGCAGTAAAAGGGGAAGCGGGTGGGTGTCAACTCACCGAAAAGATCTAATTGTCCCCTTTTCCCTTCTGAGTTTCTCATCAAAACCCTAGTGTTTCTGCGGTTCTGGTTTTGTAATTACAAGAGGCGTAACACTGGCAATTCCAAGTAAGTCCCTCGAGGCGAGGAGATTTTGTAGGTCGTAATTCTGTCAGGGCTGCGAAAATTTCTCATTGATGGATAATTTACGTGACAGAGGGAATTGGTGTTCCGCAGTGCTTCATTTCTAGGGAATAATGCCATCATTTCCTTTGTATTTCAT